>OY282514.1:20431439-21631439 GCA_958296145.1 Hydrotaea cyrtoneurina | reverse complement strand
AAAAGTTTTTAATACAAAGAAAACTTGTTTTTATTCCAAAATATTGCATTTTTTTTATCTAAAGAAAAAATTCGAAAAGTCGACTTTAATCGACTTTTTTATACTAAGAAGTCGACTTTTGATTTTATTGTAATAGTCGAAAAGTCTAAAAGTCGACTTTTGGTCTTAACTATATAACCCTAATCCAGGGCCGAACAATCGATTACTCCCTATGTCAGGCAAATCAATTTCAGAACCGTGTGATATACAGATCGATTTGGAATCACAATAGCTATCCATGGTACTACTGTGGACCCAGCATCTATTTCCAGTCGGCCACAGTGGGCCTTCTTTTGTCACTCTATGTCCAGTTACAAATGTTCAGTAATGCTCATTTTAGGCTTTTGTTTTACTTAAATTATTATTTTTTTGTTTTTCGACCGATCGGTCAGAAATCGTAAATATATATCCACATTTTCACTGTTAACTACTTAACATGGCTCTGTTACCTCCCTATACTCGCTCTGTTAATAAGGCGGTTTGTGTCTTGACTAGTTAGAATTTAAAATTTAACTTCACGGACATGGAAAACATTTGGACGCGTTTTGGCTTCACATTTCATTGAAGCTGTCATTTCTGCAAAACTATTTCTTTCTTTTGTATATTTTATTTCGAGTCGAGAGACGGAAACATTTAGTATACAAGACGACTTCTCGTTTTGTTTATTTTTATTCAGATGCCATGGCCGCTATGTGACCCTATGTGGTCACATAGCGGCCATGGCATATAATAACTTTCATTATTATATATTCGTTATACATAACTCCCTTCATATGACTCGGAAATTACTATAATCGATATGAGAAACATAAAAATGGTATGGGCAGTCAAACTTTAGGAAAATTTATTAGGATGAAGAATAGGAAAAAATATCGGAGGGCAGAGGATCGGCTCCAGGACCTTCCTTAAAAATTTGTCCCGTTCCTCTTAAACAAGTGGGGGGTACCCAAATTTCCTTAAGTTACACAAGGGCGACAATAAAAGGGGGAAAAGTGTGTTAAAATAAATCGTAAGAAATGTTAAAAAATTACAAAGCAACAAGTGAAGAAATTCATAATATTTTTGCAACAAATCTGTAATCTTTCCTGTGTTTTCTTTTTAAATTGTACTCGTTCGTACTCCTAGGCATAAGGGATATAAACTACGATTTGATGTAAAATTGATAATCGGCAAAAAAAGACAATTCGATTATTTTTGGAAGTAAGTAAGTACGTACATTATTTTCTGTAGTTTTTAAAAAATTTATTAAAAAAAAAATATATTACTAAATGAATTGCAGTCAAAAGTTTCACTGATAAATCCGAAATTTCTTCAGTTCTTTATAAAAAATGTGATTTTTTTTTAAAAAATAATTTAAATGTATAAAGTTAGGTTGGTCCAAAGTCAATTTTCTTTTGAAACACTATATAGGAGAACCCAACTATAACTTCTGCCAAAAATGTACCCGTAATTGGTTATTTAAAAACTCCGTCTAAAATGATTGACATAAATCTGTGGCGAGCAACCACGTAAAACGTAGAATCAAAATTTTCAGGAGAGGCAAATACATATTTGTCAGCATTTTTGAACAAGTTGAATTTTTTTTTAAATTTTTTGTTAATGAACATTTAGAACCATATACATATCTGATTTTTGGATTATAATATTTTTCAATGTTTTATAAAAAAAAAAAAAAGTTTGTATGTGTTCAAAAAGGGTGAGCAAAATAACAGCGTATCTCCACTTACGATGTTTTTTGGGAAAATGAATATTTTAATTTATGACTTCTGTGGTTTTTAACAGCAAAAAAGAAGCGCACAATTATTTTTAAGCGGTTATTGAAACAAACTAATCGAATTATAATTAATTTTTTTTTGCAAGTAACAACTTATGTGCATATAAGCTTTTATTTGCGAAAGGAATTGAACTGTGACAGTTCAATAATTTTTAGAAACAATCCACGTTTCTTGTTACAAAAAAAAAAAAACAGAAAAACAGGTCAGATATTATTACAATTATGACAAAGTTTTAATTCAAAATTAATTCATCGCTTTAGATCAAATGAAATAATGAACATCTGTCAAATAAGAACAACTGTTTCCGCAGGCGCAGTGTTCTGTTCCTACACTTACTATGCTTCCAAACTATGGATGATTTTTGTTTTGCCTGCTAAAATATTTTACCCCCATTCCTAGGCTACTGGCAACCATTTCCCTTCTCTTTCCGCAAGACTTGTTGCCATGTCATCATTAGCAACGGCGACAATCCGACTAAGGCAAGTGTCAATTTGGTTCACCTTTAATTCAAATGTACACAACTCACTTTATGTGTTTGCTTTGGTGTTTGTTTGTAGTTGTTGTTGTTTTTTTTTTGCTAAGTGTATAACTCTCAACACTGTCAATATTTGTTAAATATACATATTCTCAACAATATTCTTGAGCCGTATTCAATTCATCCGGTCATTGTTGCCATAGCGGAAACATTTTCAAGTGGCCTTAGTGATGATGCGGCAAAGTGGCAGTCGCATCAGCAGTAATGGACACGACTTGAAGGCGATAGGTGATGTTGACAACGGGGGTGTATAGTGATGGAGATGGTAATGGCAATGGAGTGATGTGTCGGCATGTGTAAGTGACTACATGTAATCTCGGGTCAATGACTGAGGCCTGTTTGCAAATGGTCCTTGGTTATGTAACATGGACATTTGCTGTAAATCAATAAATGACGAGAGTGTCCAATAGATACTTGTGTATGGGTTTGTGTGAAAAGTTTAATCTTGAATAGAACTAAAACCACCATTCGCACGTGGCAGGCAACTTGGCTAACATCTCTGTTTTTATTACTCAACTGCACATGACTGTGAGTTTTTTTTTGGGGAGATAAGAAGCTGGCATGTGGCTGTAAAAGGAGACAGAAAGAGTTGCCAAAACGTACCAAAACGGGATAAAAAAAAGGAACAAAATGGGGAAAAAATAAAAAAAAAGAGTGAAATATTTTTTTGACAACATGTGGATAATAGTTAGAGAAGGGACGAAAAAGGTGTCAAAACGTTATAAAAAAAATAGGGACAAAAAAGGGAACAAAATAAAAAAAAAAGTGTGAAACACATTTTTGGCAACAACAAGTAGATAATAGTTAGAGAAGCAAAGAAAAGGTGGTCAAAAAGTACCAAAACGGGATTAAAAAGGTGCCAAAACGTAATAAAACGGGATAAAAAAGGGACAAAATGGGGGGAAAAAGAGGGAAACATTTTTTTGGCAGCAACATGTGGATAATATTTAGATAAGGGACGAAAGAGGTGCCAAACGGGATAAAAAAAAAGGGACAAAAATAAGAAAAAAAATAAAAAAAGTGTGAAAAATTTGTTGGCAACATGTGGATCAAGTTAGGGAAGGGACGAAAAAGGTGCCACAACGTACCAAAACGGGATAAAAAAGGGACAAAATGGGGAAAAAAATAAAAAATAGAGTGAAATATTTTTTTGGCAACAACATGTGGATAATAGTTAGAGAAGGGATGAAAAAGCTGTCAAATCGTGATAAAAAAGGAACAAAAAAGGGAACAAAATAAAAAAAAAATGTGAAACAAATAACAAAATGAACAAAATAAAAAAAAAAAGTGTGAAACAAATTTTTGGCAACAACAAGTAGATAATAGTTAGAGAAGCTAGGAAAAAGTGGTCAAAAAGTTCCAAAACGGGATAAAAAGGGACAAAACGGGATAAAAAAAGGGACAAAAAGGGGAAAAAATAAAAAAAAATGTTTGAAACAAATTTTTGGCAACATGTGGATAATAGTTAGAGAAGGGACGAAAAAGGTGCCAAATGGCATAAAAAAATGGCACAAAAAAATGGAAAAAACAAAAATAAGTGAACACAATTTTAATTGACAGAAAAGGAAAAGAGAACAAAGGGCGTACCAAACTTGCGAAATATAGAAATGAAATATAATTAACAAATCACAAAAGGGCGAGAATTAGTATAATCAATGGCAATTGTTGTTAGAATTTGGTTGTAAAGTGAATAAAAAGGAGTAAAAAAGTACACAATGGGGCCAGAATAGAGAAAATTAAAAAGTGCGAAAAACTGTAAGATGGAGATAAAGGAACAAAGAAGAACAAAGTTAAAATATAAAAAGTTATAGAAAAGGACAAAAAGGATTTGACACCACTAGCGAATGATCTAATGGGAGTTTTTGGTCACATTAGAATATACTAAAACTAAAACTGACAAAATGGTACTATTGAAATATAATGTCGCGTTTTTTTTAGAAATTTTCCTTCCAGAATTTTTAATTTTTTTATATGAACGCGTGCACCGGCTAGACCTCCTTTAAAGCATTTGCGGCAGATGTAATCAGACAACACCCGGCCTTCTCTAAAGAATAGTGGTCCAATAAAATGCTGATATTTTTTTTAATTCTCAAACTTTTCACTTTTTTCCATATTTTTAAAGGTCATTCATTCCTTCGTTCCTCTCATTTGTAAAAATCTATTGACAAAATTTAAAATTTATTTGAAAAAATTGATTTTCTCCAGTAGCTACAACAATAACAAATTAAAGGAGGAATTTTCAAATCCTAACCAAACTGACGTGCCAATTAAGAAGTCCAGCCATTAAACACAACAAACAATTCCTAAATTTTTAAAAATTTAATCCAATAGGTGGAAGTCAGGCCAACAGCCATAGAAATATGCAATAAATAGCTTAGTGATGGCTCATGTTCTCACGTCCATGCTGTTGTGGCAGGTGGGCACTGTTGTTGCTATTGCTGTTGCTGTTTAAATGCAATTACCCGGAAATGTGTTGAGGTCCAGGAAATAGTGTTGAGGGTCCAACATGTCTGTGCCACAAAAACTATAAATCACTGGGACTCTCACGCACGCACACACACACACACTGGGAGTGACATGCAAACATATTCCCATCAACGAAGAAGTAGAAGAAGGACGTGTTATGAAATGAAAGGATGTCTTCGGTTCCTGACCACTGAACTCTGCACATAAAAAGTTCATGGAAAGGACATTAACCTATTAGGGTTCCAGTAGTTGCACAAAAAAAAAAAAAATACTCCCCACACACACACTCGTGCATTCTTTGAATATACAGCAACTTACATAAACTCACACATCCACAGAGAATGTGTGAATCCATCTTTTTTATTCGCAAAACGTTCATATAAATTACCTCAAGCAATTGCTTGATGTTGAGCTGAGCTGTGCTGAGTTGAGTGTCGGATTAAATTGCGCTGTTTTATTTTACATGCATGAATTGCGAGGGGAGTCTTCATAGTTCAAAATGTCTTAGCCAGCTAAGGGCTCCCTGGAAAATTACAACAACTCAAGAAATGGCAATCGGTCCCAATGTACGGTAATTTTTTAATGAAAATAACCTAACCTAACCTAACCTAACCTAACCTAACCTAACCTAACCTAACCTAACCTAACCTAACCTAACCTAACCTAACCTAACCTAACCTAACCTAACCTAACCTAACCTAACCTAACCTAACCTAACCTAACCTAACCTAACCTAACCTAACCTAACCTAACCTAACCTAACCTAACCTAACCTAACCTAACCTAACCTAACCTAACCTAACCTAACCGAACCGAACCGAACCGAACCGAACCGAACCGAACCGAACCGAACCGAACCTAACCTAACCTAACCTAACCTAACCTAACCTAACCTAACCTAACCTAACCTAACCTAACCTAACCTAACCTAGCCTAACCTAACCTAACCTGACCTGACCTAACCTAACCTAACCTAACCTAACCTAACCTAACCTAACCTAACCTAACCAGCAGTTGAGAGAGTACAGGGAGGCGATTGAGATTAGTCAAATTGAACGAGGTTCGAAACAATTGGCTCAAATGGAATCTAAATCCATACAGGTAGATATATCGACCACAAACGATATGCAACAAGAAGTGCGAAGTAAGAGGTTGCCATCATCTCCTACAAACCAACGGAGAATATTTAAAAAACCACGAACTTTGAAGACCATCTCCAAAGTTAGCAGCGAGCAAAGTCTGATATATCCGACCGACGGGGAGAATCAGAGCCAAACGTACATATCTGCAGATGACAACAACCCCATAGAAGACAATAATTGGAATGTTGTCAAGCGAAAAAAAAGAGAAAAAAAGAAAAAACCTCCATCTAAGAGACCGACAACTGTGCGTGGCTCGGGAGAGGCCATTGCTATAAAGGTCACAGATTCTATAACATACGCCGATGTTATCAGAAATATGAAGAACAACGTTAACCCTTCAGAACTCGGAGTCCAGATCGAAGGAATGAGAAGAACTAAAAATGGAGAACTCTTAGTTAAAATAAAAAAAGGTGGTGAAGCCCACAAACTTATTGAGGCATTGTCAAGCACACTTGGCAACGACGCTACTATCCGACTTATCTCAAAAACATATACATTGGACATACGAGATATGGACGAGACCACTGATGAAACCGAGCTATCAAAGGCCTTTCAGAACTTTATTGGTGAAAACAATAGTGAATTGGTGAAAATCCTAAACATAAGGGAAGCTTTCGGTAAAACGAAGCAAGCCCTAGTACAAGTATCGGCAAATATCGCAGTGAAGTTGCTATCTGTGAGAAGACTAAGAGTAGGCTGGATGAACTGCAGAGTTCGTGAAAAACAGCGAAATACGCAATGCTTTCGTTGTCTTGATCAAGGACATCGTGCGCAAGAGTGCCAAGGTCCTGATAGATCGGCGCTATGTAGAAGATGTTGTCAAGCTAACCACAAAGCAAGAGAATGTAAAGCTGATCCAATGTGTTTACTATGTGATGAAGCCGGGCTGCGAAACACAGCGCACTATATTGGGAGCATTTCCTGTGTGGAATCTAGGAAAAACACCAGAAAATAGCAAATATGAAGTTTATGCAAATAAATCTAGGTCATGGTAGAGAAGCTCAAGATTTGATGATGCAAAAAGTCGCGGAAACTAACACAGACATAGTTTTAATAAGCGAGCAATATAAAAAACCCATTACTAAAGTATGGTATGAAGACACTAGTAAAAGGGCATCGATAATGGTAATGAACAATAATTGTACAATTGGCGAGGTGAACGATGATAACGAAGGTTTTGTTTTTGTAACCATAAATAACATCAGAGTATATAGCTGCTATTTTTCACCCAATATGGCCTACCCAGACTTTGAGACAGCTATAAACAACTTGGAAAATAGCATCAGATCAGCAAGGGGAAATGTGATTGTTGGAGGTGATTTCAATAGTAAATCTCCTGAGTGGAACTCGAGAAAATTAGATAGAAGAGGCATGCTAATCAGTGAACTTACGGCTTCACTTGGACTGACCGTGTTTAATAATGGCACCAGTCCCACGTTTATAAGAGGTCAAAGTAGCAGCATTATTGACATAACATTCGGATCTGAAGTATTGTGTAACGATAGTATGAACTGGAGGGTTCTGCCAGATCTAACTCTGAGTGACCACCAATACATAGCATTCAATATTACGAGAAATAGAGTTTTCAACATGACAGCTGAACGAAGTCTTCCTAAATGGAATGTCAGAAAACTTAATGAATGTGCTTTCACGGAAAAGCTAAATCAGATGAAAGAGAGAATTACTACTGAAACTCATGATATTGAAAACAATGTTGCCATAACAACAAGCATAATCACTGATGCCTGTAACATTGGAATGCCGAAAGTGACTAAATACAACCGAATGAAACAGCCAACATACTGGTGGACTGCTGAAATCGGAACATTACGAAGGACATGTCTGCGAAATCGCAGAACTTCGACCCGAAACCCGGAGGATAACGTGCTTAAAGAGCAATATAAAAGGTCACGAAAAATATTGCGGACAGCGATCAGAAAGAGTAAACGCGAAAAATGGTTTCAGTTATGTGAAGAGGTTGACGTAGACCCATGGGGAAAACCGTACCAAATCATAACAAAGAAATTCGGAGCCAGAAAGCCAATACCTGGAATAAAAGAGGCCGAATGGGTTTCGAAAATAGTTGAAACACTCTTTCCCGCCGAGTTAGAACACCACTCCGATAGACCTAAACTTATACCAACAATGCCTGTTGTACCGTTTAGTTCTGAAGAGCTAAAAATCTGTTGTAAAAAGCTAAAAAATGGCAAATGCCCGGGACCTGATGGTATCCCCAATGAAGCGTTACATTTGGTAGGAGAGGTATGGCCAGAACTGCTAACAAATATGTTTAATTCCTGCCTTTTAAACGGAGTCTTCCCAAAACGACTAAAAAGACAAAAATTGGTACTACTGAGAAAAGATGGTAAGCCACTAAATGAACCCAATTCATACAGACCACTGTGCATGTTAGACACACTGGGTAAACTGCTGGAAAGCCTTCTCCTAAAGAGATTGGAGGAAGAAGTAGACATATCTGGGGGGCTCTCCCCACGACAGTATGGTTTTAGAAAAGGGAAATCCACTGTGGATGCTATTGCTGACGTGGTTGAAATGGCGACTAAAGCCAAAAGTGAACAAGCTTTTTGTGCCGTCGTAACACTGGACGTAAGAAATGCTTTTAATACAGTCAGGTGGAGTGTTGTTCTGGATGCTATCCGAAGAAGGGGAGTTAATACCTATCTTTACAACATGATAGTCGAATACCTCAGTGAAAGGATATTACTCTATGAGACTGACGCAGGTATGAAGGAGTATAATATCACGGCTGGCGTACCACAAGGATCGGTGCTGGGGCCTTTTCTGTGGAATGTTATGTATGATGATTTGCTGAAGTTGAAGCTGCAAAGCGGATGTACGCTGGTGGGGTATGCAGATGATATTGCATTAGTTGTATCCCAGAAAACAACAGAACTTGTGGAAATAATTACAAATGATAGCCTCAGCAGATGCGACAGATGGCTCAGACGAAACGGGTTACAGTTGGCTGCGGCTAAAACTGAAGCTATTCTCATAACAAACCGTAGGGTTTTTGAAATACCAAAGATTAAAATACAACATGAAACTGTATGCTTTAGTCGATGCTTACGATATCTAGGTGTACAACTAGACGATAGGCTCACATTTAGAAAACATGTTGAGACCATTAGAGATAAGGCGATAAAAACTGCCAAAACGTTAGCAAGAATTATGCCTAACCTGAGAGGGGCCAAAGAACCAAGAAGAAGACTGATTAACAGTGTTGTACACTCCCAGTTGACATACGCAGCTCCAATACTTGTAAATGTAATGAAGAAGAAATGTACTGCGGCACAACTGCAGAAACTACAGAGAATAAGTGTCCTGCGGGTGATATGTGCATACCGAACAGTATCAACAATTGCTGCCCAAGTAATTTCATGTATTCCTCCTATCGATCTGATAATAGAAGAACGAAAACAAATATATAGTAGACTAGGGATGGATATATCCCAAGCAAAAGCAGGTGCTAGAGAAATGCTTATGAATAAGTGGCAGCATCGCTGGAATCTAAGTGATAAAGGGCGATGGACGCACAGGCTTATTCCAGACATAAAGCCATGGATAGAGAGGCGACATGGTAATGTCGACTACTTTATTACACAGATGCTGACCGACCACGGAAGTTTTAACAACTACCTATTTAGGTTCAAACTGAAAAACTTTAAACACTGCGATCAATGTGGTGCAGAAACAGATAATGCAGAACATAACCTATTCTACTGCCAAAAATGGCAAGAACGACGACACAACCTGAATAGTGAACTTGATGTGGTACTAACACCAGATAATTTGGTGAGTGAAATGCTTAAATCCGAAAGAGCATGGAAAGCATGCGAAGGCTTCATGACCCGGATTATGAAAGAAAAATGTATTCGAACCCCAACTCCTACACAAGAAGGGGGGATGTAGGTACATAAGCGCATAAGTGAAATTATCACAGGACCAACCACCCCGATGAAATGCGGAAGCGGTGCCGGGGTGGATTGGAGATGTTCTCGTGGGGCCACTAGATGATAGCGCGCTATCACTACGTCCAATAAAAAAAAAAAAAAAAAACCTAACCTAACCTAACCTAACCTAACCTAACCTAACCTAACCTAACCTAACCTAACCTAACCTAACCTAACCTAACCTAACCTAACCTAACCTAACCTAACCTAACCTAACCTAACCTAACCTAACCTAACCTAACCTAACCTAACCTAACCTAACCTAACCTAACCTAACCTAACCTAACCTAACCTAACCTAACCTAACCTAACCTAACCTAACCTAACCTAACCTAACCTAACCTAACCTAACCTAACCTAACCTAACCTAACCTAACCTAACCGTCCCGAAGGTGGATGTGTAATTACTCCCCAAATCCGCAAACATTCCATAAGACCCCACCTAACACAAAATAAATGCATAAAGTGATTGAGGTATAAAAGTGTTGCCGGGGCAGCAGTAGATGCTGTAATTAATTTTAACACTCTCTGTAATGGCATACAAGAGGGTCGTATATTTTAGTAGATGGATGTTCCACAAGACAGATGGGTGGGGCGGAAGTTTATCTGCACGAACTATAAAGAACACCCATTTCTGTTTTGTCCTTTTTCCTTAAAGCAGATTAATTTCTTAACTTAATAGTAAAGTTTTGGGATATGCCATTCATACAAATAGTTTTCAACATTTTTACTTACGTTTTGCAGTGCAACACTTGTAGAAGTGCCAAGCGATTGCAGAATTCATCTGGAGCAGATAAAAACACGGACTTGTCGAAAATATTTACAAAAACTTGGCAACATGTCTCACAAGATCGCTGGCGAAAAGGATAAATAAAAAGAAACAAAGAATTATAATTTAAAAACAACATTGACCTCGAGCTCAGTTAATAAAATGTAATGGTAAAAAGAAATATTGTAGATGGAATAATTTGAATTGACTTGAAGTGGAATATTTTTTGTATCCATAGGTAGTGTAGGTAGGTAGTGAGTGTGACTATCACACAAGTAAAACCCAGGTTCGCAACTTGGTAAGACCATCAAACATTTTTCAGCGTCTGTTTTCCACAGGCGACTTTACGCGTAAGAGAGTAATCTCTAAGCCATGTAAAACCGATCTAGAAAAGCTTTAGCCGTTCGGAGCCAGCTTTAAACAGTAGGTCCCGGTCTGTGAGTTTACAAATTATATCGTGCACAGCTCACTGATTCGAGAGAAGTTTCCCATCGGATCCTTCATGGAATGTTAAGGGAAATCAGTAAGTAAGTAGGAATCTAATATTAACAGCCCTGATTACAACAATCCCTGGGAAAGTGTGGTATAGGATGTGTGTGTAATGTCGTCTGTCCCTAAACGATTTTAATTGTTTCCTCCCTTCTCCGGTCTGTTCTTACGCAACTGAAATAAACTATGAAATATTTTATTTATACAGGGTCCGTCAAATAACATTTTTTTTTTTGAAAATTCTATCAAAAAAAAACTACTGGATATTTTCTCAAATTTATTTTTTTATTTGAAAATACAATCCTTCCGGTTAATAATGGAAAATAATTTCATTCAAATGTGTGCCTCGGCTGGCCATGCAGTAGCCTAACGACATCAGCTCTGCGGCTGATAATGCGATCTTCAAAAACAGGGCGCCAAACATGGAGTTGAAACCAAATGTTGCCAATAACCTCCTCTTAAATTTTTGTAAACAAAAATTCGTTCAACATGGCCCGATAACGAAAACGAAATAAGCACTAGTTGAAAAAAAAAACGTTAAATGGCGGACCCTTTACATACATTTAAACATGAACATTCCTTGGTTTTGTTTGTTAAATAAATACATAAACTATTTAATGTTTCTTGTTACACCTCATTTGTTTTAAATATTCTTCACGAACGACCGACGAAAGAAGTAATAGTTCTTTGGAATAAATTTGAATTTTTATTATTTGACTTTAGGTTAACGGAGGGAGAGAGTGTGAGAGAGCATGAAAAAACATAGAAAGCAATGCACGAAGACTATTGCGTACAGCCGGGCTCATTCGATTAAGGACAGAGGTAAGGGTTTCCTAGAAAATGGAATGGAATGACTTCAAGAGAAAATTCAAAAGAACAATTTATGTGATTTTGGAATATTGTAAAATTCGGCTACCAGCTCAAGATATTGACGAAACAATATTATTAGAATATTGTCAATTTCGGCTACCACCTCAAGCAACTTCCGCAAACTATATTTAATGGTTTAATAAAAGCTAAACTTTAGTAAGCCTCAAGGGTAGTGTCATTGATCAGACATTGATCTTTCTTTGACACCCTCATTAGTCTCTAAAAGAGTACGATATATCTACAATAGAGTAGAAAATAAACCACGAACGGAGCGTTGAAATGATCTAAGGGCTCTGGATAAGGATACTGCTTATTACATTCATTATTGTTCTTTCTTTCTCGCCTAGGCTTAATTCCATCCCTCTCACAAGTTCAGAGAAAAGCTTTAACAGACTTCAATAGAATACACACAGAAATCTATGAATTTCATTTGGTAGGTCCGGATGAAGTCCCCTAAATAGTCTGAAAGATGAGAGACTTAAATACAATACACCCAGAAATGTATGACTTTAATTTGCTAGGTCCTCATGAAGTCCCCTAAATTGTCTGAAATCGTTTGCCACGACTTGTTGCTTTAGCCTTAACCTTTGTAGCAGTAACATATTTCAGCCTTTTGTTCATGCCGCCGATGTTCTTTCTTTGTGTGTGTTTCCGCTGCTCCTTTGCGAACGAATTGTAGAGTAGGGTGGAGTGAAATTCAAAAAAAAAAAGTTAACCTCGGAAAGAGATGTAGTCTGGGGTCCTAATGAGGGGAAAAATAAAGAAAAAAATTTTAAAAAATTTTTAGGGGTCGCGCCACTCCCTCGAAATTTGGAAATTATCGCTATTTTGGCGTTGATTTTAGAAAAATCCTAAAAAAGTTTTATGTCAATAAATGTTTGCAATAGCGTAAACAATGAAATAAGGTCATGAAAAAATGTAAAAAAAATTTTCTCATTGTTCAAAAATTTCAAAAACTAAAATAAGTCAAATCGTCCCTTCTTCAGAAAATTGACTGAACAATGAAATCGCCACCAAAGCTACAAATATTAGTCGATTATCCTCATATTTGCCTCAAATACTTTTGTTTGGGCACTGAACAAGCTCAAACTTTTAAATTTCGAATAAGTTAAGTCGTTAATTTTTAGGATTTTTCTAAAATCAACGCCAAAATAGCGATAATTTCCAAACTTCGAGGGAGTGGCGCGACCCCTAAAAATTTTTTAAAATTTTTTTCTTTATTTTTCCCCTCATTAGGACCCCAGACTACATCTCTTTCCGAGGTTAACTTTTTCAAATTAAAAAAAAAACATGTTTTCACTCCACCCTATTGTAGAGTGTATGCAATTGTACCTGAAATGAATAAATTTTAACCGGTACTACATTTGCCCCCTCCGCTATCACATTCATCTCAGTCCACACATACAGACACACACATTTAAGGATGTGTTCATGCGTGTGCTCAAGTGCTGAATATGCGTGTTGAGTTGTTGAATAATTCACAAACCACAACGAATCGAAAATAAAATAAGTCTACGATTGAAGATGCGTTGGGCCTGGTCGACTAGTATGAGCCCTCCACAAAACCTACACTTGCAACTAAGTGGTCATTTATTATAGAATAAGTCCCTAAATAATATTATGGAAATATTTCTATTACCGATCTTTTTTTTTCTCAAAAATCTGACGAAAGGATATTTCAAGTTTCCGCTGATTAGATCAAGCCGCTCCTGGCCTGACAAACTGAATACACATTCCAATGTGCAGTGATAGAGAACTGCCAACGTTTGAAGAAGCAGAACAGTCTTCAGTTTTCAAATAAATGTTTTCTTTTTTCGTGGTTTGTTTTTGGATAAATATCGCCCCGACATGCAATATGACAAAATACTTTCATGATGAAATAGAAACGAAACAAAATAATAAACAACACAATAAATAAGCAAGACGGCGGACAACGGCAGCAAAGACATTACAAACAATTAAATAACATATTTTCGTACAACTGCCACTTAACATTCAACAAATACACTGGGCCACCATTCATTACAATCGACTGAATACATTTTCCGCCCAGTCCTTTTCCAACAATTACTCGTCAGCAAAACAAATGAAACATTTAATTAAATCCGGCAGTTAAGCCAGAACTAGAAACGAAAAAACGAAAAACTGTAGGGAATGGAATTCGAGAACGTTTCCAAATGACTTGAGTTTATGCAAATCGCCATAATTTATATGCACTCATTTTGTGATGGGATGCATGGACGCATGTCTGTGTGGGTGGGTTGGATCGAATGGTATGGCATGGGTGTAAGTGTGTGTGTGTGTGTGGGCTAAATGAAACATTTAAAAATTCATATTTTCATTACATGCTGAACTTTACGATGAGTGAAATAAGTATAAAATTCTAATTTTTTTAAGGATTGAATAACAGAGAGTGCGATGTTTAAAAAACAAATTTGATTTTTTTTTTCAACATACCCTTCGCCTCCCCTCCTCCTGTGTGAATATTTTCCAGACCAATTGTTCGCATATTAAAATAAACATCAGTAACCAAATGAAGTACTCATGTTCCTCTAACTGTCTTTGACGGGCACCCTAGAGTTTAACATATTAAAGCTAGACTGAGTTGTTTCTTTCTAATTTGTATACGAATTTTGTTGTTAAGTTCGAATTTCATTGAAATTGTAATGTGTTCCGAAGAAACTCTTAACACTGCAATGTATAGGGTTTTCCAACAGAAAAATTACATTTTTTGAGATAAATGATCGAATGTTTAATTCATAATAAAGAGGAAGGTATGTCGTTAATAATGAAGAACAACATCAGCGAAATGGCCACCACGACCACGATCATTTTCATGAAATTTTCCATAACCAAATCGAAAAGTGGCTGCCCCATGTCCTCGATAGCCTCACGAATTTTATCTTTGAGGTCTTGAATCGACGCTGGGCTGTTGGCGTAGACCTTAGGAAGAAGTCACAATGTGTTAAATCACAAAATCTCGGTGGCCAATTGTGATCACCTCTTCGAGAGATAACATGGTCCCGTAAAAAAGCAATGGTTTCGTTGCTTGTGTGGCACGTAGCGCCTTCATGTTGAAAGTAAACGTTGTCCAGATCAATATCATTGTTCCATTTGTAGTAATGACTTGTCAAATGTCAAAGAATAAAAGCTTTAAAAGTGACTGCTACCGAAATACCGGGTGATTCAAAATAACACCACTTGTTGGAGAACCCTGTATATTTTTTGAAGTCAATTGTTTTCGTATAATTTCAGTTCAGAGAGGCCGTCTCCAAACTAGACATTTGGTTGCTTTCTAAAATTAAAGAGCCAAGCTCAAAAGGGAATCATAAAAATTGCCACAAGTAAAATTGCCTAATGCGAATATTTTTTTAAAATCTTAATATATATTTACCCTCGACACTGATTCACTGACTCTGTCACGCAGTACGTAGGAATTTAAATAGGCATTCTATAATTTTCTATAAATAATAATAATATAATAAAAAAAATAATATTTTTTTTTTGTACAGAAATTGTGTTTTCCCCAAATTTTTTTTTAACAAAATTTTTTTTTACAATTTTTTTTTTTTACAAAATTTTTTTTTTTCCAAAATTTTTTTTTCAACAAAAATTTTTTTTCTACAAAATTTTTTTTTTCCACAACATTTTTTTTTCAGCAAATTTTTTTTTTTCCACAAAAATTTTTTTTTTCAACAAAAATTTTTTTTTTCAAGAAAATTTTCTTTTTCAAAAAAATTTTTTTTTTCAACAAAAATTTTTTTTTGGAAAAAACAATTTTTTTTTCAAATTTTTTTTTTTTTTTCACAAAATTTTTTTTTTTTTCAACAAAATTTGTTTTCCATATTTCAACGGCCGCCATAGGCGCATTACAACTTACTAGTTTGAAATATTTTCGGTTATAGAACTTTCTTTTCTTTCAAATACGGAAATACAATTTTCGAAATTTTGTTATTAAACAGCTGAAATCGGAGTCTACTCCGAAGTGGCCTAATGCGAATAGGGACTTAATATTAATATTTTTTTTAAAATTTGAAATATTTTCGGTTAATATAACTTTCTTTTCTTTCAAATACGGAAATACAATTTTCGAAATTTTGTTATTAAACAGCTGAAATCGGAGTCTACTCCGGAGCGGGAGTCTAGCTATTTAAAATTGCTGGAGTCGGAGTCTAGGTACTTTGGGTCGACTCCACAGCCCTGACTCAAACTGCCCTCATCGGATCGAATTGAAAGTACACGAATCAAATTAAAACAATGCGAATAGTATACAATTAAGGCGACAACAAACGATTCGTGTCCTTCTAGTTCGACCCGATTAGACTCGTGTCATTTCAATTCGAATGACACAAATCGCTACGAAGGGAAGGAAACAAAGCTGGTTCTCCCACCGTTTCCGGTCCCTGTCTATATTGGAAGGGTTTAAGTTCAGCTAAAGTAATTACAATGGATTAATCTCTACAAATGTTTACACAGCCTAAAGCCTAATCACTTAATATGCTCAACTGTTTTCAGTTTATGCAAAAAATGCGTTTTGCTGGAGGCTTTTGTTGGAAAACACTTCCAATTCGCACACACACACACGCACACGCAGACAAGCATAATCATTGAGACGTCTAGACATTATTATTGGAGCAAATACTGCTTTGTCCCAAATCCGTGACTGCATTAAATCACGTCAGACGTACAAGGTTCACACGAGTTAATGTGGGTGGTCGCCATGGATCTGAATTAATTCATTATGTAGATAAATTCCCAAACGGGGAACGGCAGTGGAGGTGGAGTATGGAAATCGATTTTTGTGAATTATTGGTGAACAAAGGGCTCATTTTATACCTAGAGCGAATGTGGCTTGTCCCTATTGGGGGCAGACTACATTTCTTTGGTTGGACTGTGCCTTGGTTTTATTACTTTATGTAAATGGACTTCTCTGAGTGGCTCTGACAGTAGTCCACCAAAAGTAGGCAAACTTACAATTATCCATTGAAAAATTTCGAGAAATTGGCTTCTCCCTTGCCTTTCAGCGTGGGAGTTGTGGGTTTGATTCTCACCAGAGGCTTTGGTCTGTCGCCGTATGGTTTGTGTCACCCCGGTTTACCCTTGAACCCAAAATTACAATATTCACTTTGTTTTGTAATTAATAATCTTAATATATATTTACCCTCGACACTGATTCACTGACTCTGTCACGCAGTACGTAGGAATTTAAATATGCATTCTATAATTCTATTCTATAAATAATAATAATAAAAAAATAATATTTTTTTTTGTAATGAAATTGTGTTTTCCCCAAATTTTTTTTTACCAAAATTTTTTTTTTCCAACATTTTTTTTTTACAATTTTTTTTTTTTACAAAATTTTTTTTCAGCAAAAATTTTTTTTTTCCAAATTTTTTTTTTTTCAACAAAAATTTTTTTTTCGACAACATTTTTTTTTTCAACAAAAATTTGTTTTTTCAGGAAAAAATTTTTTTTTCAACAAAATTTTTTTTTTCAACAAAATTTTTTTTTTCCACAAAAATTTTTTTTTTCAACAAAATTTTTTTTTTCCACAAACTTTTTTTTTTTCAACAAAATTTTTTTTCCATATTGCAACGGGCGCCATAGGCGCATTACAACTTACTAGTAAATAAATAAAAAAGTAATACCGCTACTTGGCAGTAAAGATAGACATGGCTCAGATGACAAAAAGAATAGTCATCAAAACATACTTAGGATGTGAAATGACGCATCCTTGCTATAGTTTCCGGTTACAGTAGGATGCGACATAACTGAGTGACTCATCCTCTGTCACAAGACTCCGCATGTCATTTAGTCCAACGGAGCTCAGTGGAAATCTATTAATAATAAAGTTATTGTTTTAATATGTATTTATCTCTCTCTCTCTATCTATCTCTTCTGGTACTGATATCCCACAATTTCGGATTTATTCAATAAACATAATCAATCAAATCATGGTCAATGCTTTCATGAAGCCCATAATTGATTTTGACAACAACACGTTTTCAAATGGAGTTTATAATGGAGTCCATTACTAATAAAGTGTGTCCTTGGCAATGCCAAACAAAAAAAAAAAACAATCAAAAATGAAACAAACACCGTCACCGTTACAGGTTCATAATGCACACACATTGTTGTCATAGGACTACGTGGCAAGGTGGGCAGCGATGCCTCCGTTTGCGTTTTATTCTATTTATGACATTGTGAGTGTGTGCTTGTACATTGGCATCTATTGTTTATTGTATTTGTAAAGTTCACGCACACACACACACACACACACAAAATGGATAACAATCGGCAATGTCAACGACAGGAATTGCTAAAATGATTTACAATCCCTATTACGTTTCTCTCTCCCTCTCTTCTATGTGAATGTGTGTGTGTGTGCGTTGTATGGCATCCTGTTGAGGTCATATCCAGGCAATGGACACCGAATTTCTATGGTTGCAATACCAAAGCTAAACTGAAATACTTCTGATCGCTACAGCAGCTGAGTTTTGGTATAATAAACAGCAATTGAATAAAGCAATAGGTGAATCCTATCAATTTCAGTTCCGGGAACGTTATTTGTGTTTAATAACAATTACCACTAGTCGAATATAAAGGTTTTTATATATTTATGGATTTATTATAAAAATCGACAAAAAAAGCTTAATATTATTTGAATTATTCACCGGAAACATATGTTTTCTGATAGAAGTGTTAGTGTTGCCACATCAATACCCGAAAGTTTGGATTATTATGACTGACCACTTAAAAAACTAAGTGATAGTCGTGCACACTAACATCAGGCCACGATCGGTTACAAACACCCTAAATACAAACGAGTCACAACTCAAAGTTCTAACGCAACTAAAAATAATTCAAGGCGGCACCGTCTACCATTTGCCCAAAAAAAAAACCTTCCAGAACAGTTTTAGAATAACGGATCGGTTTAAAGTAAGTTTTACCATATACATTTAACATTTTTTAACTAGATTAAATACAAGATATTTCTGTGCTTCCTTAACATGTCAAATGAGAGCTTACTTCGACCTGATCTACTGGAAAATTCTATCCCTTGAATTGCTGTCATACATAGATTTCATTCACCCTGAACTTCTTGGCCATGGGCCATCAAAATGTTGTTTTTCGCTATTTGTTTCTTTTATTAACAAAACAAAAGAAAATGCGTGAGAAGGGTGAGATGGAAGAGGGGAAAAAATAGAAAATACCAAGTAAATAAACAAACAAAACAACAGAGATAAAGAGTTTGAACTCTGGGCATTGTGCATGTTCATGTTATAATGAACAGCACTCGTCGTTGTCGTCGTTACGTGCAAATGAATGTCCATTGTTGTTCACAAGACTTCACTACCACACCCACAGCCTACTTTCAACACATCATCCATTCATAAAAACAAACAACGGCCGGCCGAACAAAGAAAGACTGACACACAGTCAGTCAGGTCCACAAAGAGCGAGAGAGAGAGACGGAGGAGCGGACAAACAAACTGAAGGACAATGCCATGAGTTTCGTTATTTTTTAAAGCGATGGCAGAATTTATTAAACAAATACATTGTGTCTATGTAAACATTTTTCAATTATGCTTAACTCACAGCGTATGAGTGATATGAAATAAACAGAATTTTCAATAATTCAATTTAATTTCATAAAAAATTGTATCCCTCTAACCGGCCAAACAGAAATACTGGAACAGCAACTTGCAACCTGATTTTTTTTACCAGTTACGCACAAACAAATGTTTTTAACGAAATTAAATACAATTAATGAAGACATCCTACGAGCGGTCTTGCTGGTCAGCGTTTAAAGAAATAAGTATACGCCCCCATAATTCATATGTTCGTTAAATTAAATTGAACGTGTAAATCCGGTCTATCGGAGGCCGTGTTACAATGCTAACTTCAAAAGATCTGAATATATATTTCCTTGGCTCGTTTTCCTTTTAATAAATAAGAATATTGTTAACCCCTTTCTTCTCATTCTGTATTTGAATTCTGAATTATCATATCTCTCGATTCACATTTTGTTTCATCGAGCGCTCATGGTCATAGTTATGAATTAACTTTGTAAACTGTAGGGTTATCCATTTTGTGGTTTCAAAAGTATAGGGCTGGAGTCTGACGAAAATGGATCGCTTAACTGAAAAAACAGCCCAATGGTGTGAAATCGCATGATCTTGGTGGCCAGTTGATGTCGCCACGACGAGAAATTACGCGGCCAGGAAATGTCTCTTGCAATAAAGCCATATTCGCTCGAGTTGTGTGACATGTGGCACCGTCTTGTTGAAACCACATATTCTCCAATAGCAGGCAAAAAAAGTCGGTTATCATGCGACCATAACTCTCCGAATTGACGGTGCCTGTCCTTCCCTCGTCGTTTTCGAAGAAGTAAGGTCCAATCACATCTTCAGACCAAAGAGCGCACCAAACAGTGACTTTTGGCCTCTCTTCAAATACTTGAGGATTCTCAGAAGCCCAAATACGAACATTTTTTTTATTAACATACCCACAGAGTGAGAAATATGCTTCATAACCATAAACCATAATCTCCTCTTAAAGCACTATATGTGGCTGTGCCAACATCACCATTTTTGTAGTAGGTTTTAATAATTTTTACGCGTTGTATGATAGTTAAGCGATTAATTTTCGTCAATGTCAGACTGAAAAGAAAAAAAATTGGTTTAACAACTTAGTTTGACAGATGTCGAATTCCAGCCATATACTTTTGAAACCACGAAATGGATCAACCATTATTATCCAGCCAGCCTGAAAGTTCTTTCACTTTCTTAAGTTTCGCATACAACCCTCATATTATATGATATGTATACCCAACATACCAAATAGGAATAAAATCTCAATACAACTTGAGAACAATATTATAATAATAGTAAATCCACAATAGTTTCTCAAGTTCGCGCACAAAACTTGAGAACAATATTATAAAAATAGTAAATTCACAATAGTTTCTCAAGTCGCACACAAAATCTAGCAAGTGCCGTTACGCTTGAGAAACTCTTGTTATAGACAAACGTTTCTTAAGTATGTAAGAGAAATGTGGCAACAAGTGCCGCTTCATTTGTTGACAAATTTGTTTGTTTTGCTTTCTTTTAATGTTTCATTTGGTGAAAAGTGTCAACAAGGCAAGCTTGATTTTTGGACAAATTTGTTTTGTGTTTTGCATTTAGTGTTCGATTTCAAAGCGAGTGTACGTATAATTGTGTTGTGTTAAAAAATTGGTAAAATTTTAATAAAATAATAAAAATGTCTAATAAATATAAAAAAACGTGTTCGAAGAGAAACAAAAGAAGTGATTGAACATATTTTTAATAATAAAAAACTAATGAATTGGATGAAGATTTCGGTGCACGGGGGACCAGTTTATAAAAGACACGCGAACGTTCTTCCAGTTCGCTAAAAATCGAACTAAGTTGCGAAATAATTACAAAAAAACCCAGAATGTGAATTATTTATTTATTTATTTTTAATTTAATTAATTAATTAATTAAAAACAAAAAAAAATGGACTGAATTAATAAAATTAATTAATATTAACGAAAATTACCAAAAAAAAACAAATTTTAATATAAGCTTATTCTACAATTACAATGATAAGCTTAAGAAAATATTATTTTCGTAAGCTTATTCTACAATTACAAGGATAAGCTTATTGAAAGCGTACACATTTAATATTATCAAGAGGGTTCCGTTTCGATTTTTCTACAATTGTTACACAAGGGTAAAAATATATGAAGTCAACCAATGAGTTTCCCTCACCAATTCCGAATTGGCTGAAAGTTGGTACGAAGGGAGTGTTCAATATAACAATAGCATCTGTCAACTTTCAGTCTCCTAGCTTTTCTACTTTCAATTTTATGACGACTTTAATTTGAAAAAAATGATTAGAAATGTACTGAGATGCTTTAACACAATTTTTAATATCTCTGAAAGTATTATACGTACATAAATGATCAAAGGCTTATTTTGAAGCTAAAATTATGCACCGTTAAATAGAAATATTAAATAGATAATTTTCGGACAAGGATATCGTGGATAAAAAAGGACTAAAATTGCCGAAGGATATATCTCAAAAAGCGATATTTTTAAAAATTTCAAAAAAATATATGTTATTCCCTATTCTGTTTTGCACACGTCTTTCAACTTTTAGCCGTGGATCTTTATAATGGAATGAGTTATTAAGAAAATAGTTCGCAAAGGTTTACGTATTCATAAATTTTTGTATTTTTTAAACAATTTTAATTAGTATTTTAAAATAATATTTCATATCATACCAGTGAATTACAGTTATATTCATTCAGCTACTAGTAAATAATAAAAAATATCAAAAACCTAGATTATATTTACTTATTTGTAAAGACTTTCAATTACAAAATCGGTATCTGCCGAGTAACGCTTTACTTTAATGTTAGTTTTTCCCACAGGTACAAAAGAATGCAGTTTTTGCGTCCCAGGAATAGTACGCAATTGTTTAAAGCGTATTTGGAGGAATCGTACTTCTTCATCGTAATCTTTTACTGTTAAATACTCGAAGTTACAGTTCAAAAGATTACCCAGGCACCAGTCATATAAATGTCTTGGAGTAGTTATTTGACCTTGTAATGGACGCTGTAAACTGGCTCGTCGTGCTTCTCTCTTTACAGTACCTCCAAGACCGTCGCTGGGGCCTTTTCCATGACTTGTTTCAAAAAAATGCCATTCAGCATTACATCCAAAATCTTCCATATGATAACATAAATTGATAAAGTTCTTTTTATTTTTAAACTGGGCTGCACTGCCGTCTGAAAAATACGTAATTTTCTTCGGGATTGTTTTAAACTTGTTCCTCAAAAATACATTCAAGTGGCGATGAAACAGGTGAACAGCTACAGAGTCGTGTATAAGACAATCAGATATTATTATAAAGTTTGTATGTTGTGTTTTTCCGTCCGATTTAAAATAAATAGCAATTGGGTATAACGTGGCTTGAGAGTTGTTCCAGTGAAATCCCTGGACTGCATCCTGAACTGTAAAAGAAGCATTTTCTGAAAAATCACAAACTGCTATGTACTCATTTTCTTCCAAATTGGATTTTCTTTCGCTCAGATATGCTGCCTGTTGTTTTGCGATAAATGAATGAGGTAATAGAATTTGAAGCTTTTCACACAGGGAATCCACAAAAACGTCGGCTTGGCTAATCATAGTCTCCAAATTATCTCTATCTACACTTATCCATTGTTTATATGTTATTTCATCAATATCATTTTCTTCTAGTAATTGATGCAGTCTCGCTTTTAAATTTTCCATTCCTGGACACTTGATACATTTAAGTAGGTGACACTTTGAAGAAGCTGGATTGCATGTCATTTGTTTCAAACAATCTTTGTAACATTCTAGCTTATAATTTGGAGCATCAGCAGTTAATTTTTTTAAATTTATACCATCAATCATAAGTTTTACATTTTGATGCTTTGTACATACACATACGTTATGAGATCCACTCGCATTTGCTAGAATTATATTCCGCGGACGAAGCTGGCAAAACTTGGAAATACCTATTTTTGTTGTATCATGTCGTTCCTTGAATAAAGCATACATTTCTCTTAAGTTCCCCAGCAACAGTCTTTTATTTTTTCTGACTTTTGTACCGTTTTCAACAACAGACACGAAATCTTTGTATCCGGGCATACATCTGCTAACATCATCGGATTCGTAAAAGGATTTTACTAAAAAACTCGTCTCTGGTGAAATTGGCGATCCCAGTTTTGGATTGGGCGTACTCATCACACCCTTCGTTTCAACCAAATGCTTAACTTTTCGCGCCATATAGTTTGTTACCTGGAATTCTTCCTCAATTTTATGTACTGACCAGCTTTTTGGTAAAATGGTTAGCAGTTGGATTTTCTCACTATTTGTTGGTATTGTTTTAAACTTTTCTTTTAATTGTTGTATTATTTCGGATTCTGGGCATATATGATAAGGTGATTGTGTTGAACCAGGGAAAATTGTATTTTTAATCGACTCACTTATTTTTTTGAATTTTGTATCTCTGTACAGTTTATGATGTAATTTTTTCTTTTTGATTGGAGTTTGTTCCAGATATGGTAAAGATTCGTTTAATTTGGAAATAGCAACATCATTCATCGAAAGTATCTAAATTTCCGCTTATGTCCGAACCTTCGTCTAAACTAGATTTGTTTAAATTGGAAAGCTTTTTTCTACATGCCGCACAAATTTTATTTGAGGTCGTGATGTTTTTATCCGTAATATACCGTAGCATCCATTCTTGAACTCGTATTAAACTTTTATCGCGCGTAGTGTGTCCGGATTTATTAAAAGGATTACAGCAAAATCTTGAATTGAATGGCATGTTTTCACGGTCACAGAGTTTGTTGAAACAGTTTTTAAAATACCGCACCCGAAGAATTCACAATTAAATGAAAAATGCAGCATTACCAAACTGACAATATTCTCATAGACTACTTTCTTAATATATGCAATTGCATATATTAAAAAATACATTCAAAATTAAAGATTTTATGAAATATCATAACTTTTTCTTGGGAATTTAATTATAACTCATTCCATGATGACGATCCACGACCAAGAGTTTGCAGACGTGTAGAAAACAGAAAAAGGATTAATATACATTTTTTTTTTAATTTTTAAAAATATCGCTTTTCGAGATATATCCTTTTGAAATTTTAGTCCTTTTTTATTTACATTATCCTTGATCGATTTTTTTTTTTAAAAAAAATGTTTTTAATGGCTCATATTTTTATCTGTAAAATGAGCCTTTGATTATTTACAAACATTAAATACTTTTCGAGATATTTACAAATATGTTAAATTACCTCAGTGCATTTTTGTTGATTTTTTTAAAATTGAAATGGTCAGAAATCTGAAAGTACGAGGGCTATATGTCTGAAAGTTGGCAAGTATTATTGTTTTGTTCCATAGATCATGTATAAACAATATTATCAAATTCGCAGATGATGTGGTCAGAAATGTTAAATTTTCGGTTGATTTCATATGTTTTTACCCACAAGCCTTTTACAATAAATTCTCAACTCTTTTTCAAGCTTGAGGCTTGAGATGGTAAGCTTATTATAATATTATTCTCAAGTCATTTGGTATGTTGGGTAAGCTTTCGTAATACAGGAGCCACAAGTGTTTATCTTCTGAGTGTGTGCATATGTATGGGTTTAATCCTCGGTCATGTGTACGCGTATGTACATACATATGTATATTTGTTTGCAAGACATTGATGTATCGACATGTTATGGTTATGTTTTATTTTGTTTATTTCTTCGGTCTTTTGTTTGTGCATGTATGTGTATGGGGTCTAAGTGTGTACGTCTGTGTATGTTTGATTTTATACTCACACACACACACATACACACATAAACAAGAATGCGAACATAAATAGGCACTAGGTATAAACAAATGTAAATCTTGATGTGTTATCAAACCCAAAGTAAGCAAATATTCTCACACACACATATACACATGTACATAGTAGACAAATGTCCTTAAACGCTGGTAAAAGCAGGGCCTTCTATGAGGCCTTTCCAAGATATATTAATACTAGTAATTTGTAATGCGCCTATGGAGCCCGTTAATTTGCTTGAGAAAGTATTTGTTACTTAATTTTAAAAATTTTGTAAAAAATATTTTGAGAAAACTATTTTGTAAAAAAAAATTTCGAAAAAAAATAAAATTGGAAAAACAAAATTTGTGAAAAAAAAATGTTTGTTGAAAAAAAAAATGTTTGTTGAAAAAAAAATTTTTGTTGAAAAAAAAATGTTTTCTAAAAAAAAAAATTTTCGTTGAAAAAAAAAATTTTTGCTGAAAAAAAAAATTTTTGTGGAAAAAAAAATTTTGTGGAAAAAAAAAATTTTGTGGAAAAAAAAAATTTTTGTAAAAAAAAAAAATTTGTAAAACAAAAAATTTTGGTAAAAAAAAATTTGGGGAAAACACAATTTCTGTACAAAAAAAAAATATTATTTTTTTTATTATTATTATTTATAAAATTATTATAGAATGCCTATTTAAATTCCTACATACTGCGTGACAGAGTCAGTGAATCAGGGAATCAGTGTATCAGTGAATCAGTGTCGAGGGTAAATATATATTATAAGATACGCTAGTCGAACGAAGGAAGGATTTTTCCAGAGAAACCGAAAATGTGGATTATTTTGACTGACTGATTGACTTTTAGGTAATCCTGGTTAAACTACGAACTCATTTATTGGGAGATGTATAAGAGCACTGAGAGGATAGTTCGTTACTGCAAAAATTCCTGACGCGAAAATGTGCACAGGATGTTTTACATGTCCCATGAAACACAACTGATTTTGCGTCACACTAACAAGCATCAGAACATCAATCGAACGATTAGACGAAAGACATGGCGACGTTATTCCAACTTAAAGTGAGTAACTGGCTTTCGTTCACAAAGGTTTTCCTTTCGAAAACGTGGACCAAGTAGTTATTTTTCGGTTCAATAATAAATACAAGTACAATTAAAAAATCCAACCTGCTGAAACCAACGATTCATGTGTTCAATCTCCCAAAATTATTTTTCTAAAGCTCATCCATAACCAAAATAGAGTTGCGTATAGCAGACACGAAGATTTGTTTTAAAAAAATGCACTGTTTCGAGTAGACAACGTTGACTGGGAATAATTGTGAATCATTTCCCAACGTTGTTCAAGCGTAAAGCGATCTATTTCGTTCCATTGAATTATAATACCGACTTTCTGCGGAGACTTCGAGCGCGACAGAGCTGACACTGTCAGAATAATAAATTATTCAAAAAGAAACCCTTAGATGGAACAGCCGATATATTGCTCTGAAAGAATTGCCTTCTGGGGGTCTGTTACGACAAGGCCTTGCAAGTTATCCCACTGGATCCATACATTTGTTTACATGTGTTTAAACCAACCTGGTTTACACGAATACATTCATGTTTAAGTGATATGATACAATATGGATGTATGTTAGATGGGGTCGCGACCTGAGATGAGACGTGAGAAGTTTTCAATTGTTGAAAAATGGCCGCAGAAATTATATAAAAACTTGGATTCTAATCATTGTGTCCGTTGTTGAAAAATTACCTCAAAATTATATCAAAACTCGGTTCCTAATCACTACATCCGTTGTAGACAACATTTTCATGTCGACGTAGCCTGATTCGGAACCATAACTTCCACAAGGGACATGATGCCTGGCAGTCGTTCATTTAAGCCAACAAGCGTTGTGGTTGTTGATGCAAACCAAAAAATGCGAACACTGGAAAAAGCAATATTATGACCCACTCTAAGACCCACTTACTTATACATATTTACATACACGCTAGAGTGCATGTAATACATGTGTAAAAAATAAATTTCAGTATGGATTTCAATGAATACATAGAAATTTATTACTCGTATAATCATGCGAGTATTGGTTACAACTCAGCATTGTGGTAGTAGTGGTGATTGTGGTATATGCGGTCGTATTGGTGCCATCATAATGTACATTCATTTTCCAATACTCCACTTATGAATATAAATGGAAAATATGTACACACATCGAAATGGGTCTGGCCCACTGTTTTGGGTGTTGTTTACCGTGTGTTTGTTATTCCTCCCGAATGAAAGTATACAATTGTTTTGTGCATTGTGGCAGCACATTTGTGTGTCAGGAGGTCAGCGGCAGGCGGGCAGCAAGATTCGATAATTGAAAAATATTGAAAAACATAATTGAACTGAAAAAGGGGTTTGGCTGTGTTATTGTTTGAATTAAATATGGTCTTGTGCTGGAGGCTACCAATAACATGCATTTTCTATAATCGAATTATAGTAGGTCATCAATAAATCGAGACTGGTGGCCAATAAACGAAGGATGCATATTATTTTTAATTAAAGCTTATTCGATTTATTTTTGAAATCTTAAAAAAAAACGATTCTTCCAAAAGTTGTAAACTCAAGACAATTGCTACGGCTACTTCAAGGATAATGCAGTTCTACTTGGATGATGTGGTTCCGGACTTGGTTTCGCGGTCAGCCTTCAATGCATGAAAACGATCCGGAATTCCATCGAAAAATCATCTTGACTGATGAGGCCCTTTTCCACATCGGTGGCTATGTCAACAGGCAAAATTGTCACATCTGGGGCTCGGAAAACCCAAGAGTTATTGCTGAGAAGCTTCTCCATCCTCAACATGGGACTGTTTGGTGCTGTTTATGGTCCGTGGGGGTCATTGGACCTTACTGTTTCGAAAATGGGGTTGGATCAACAGTTACGGTGCCATCGAGAGATGATTAATGATTTTTTATAGTTGGATGGTTGGAGTGGGATGATATTGATCTGGACAACGTTTACTTTCAACAAGACGGCGCTACGTGCTACACAAGCAACGAAACCATAAATCTTTTACGGAAAAAGTTTCCGGACCGTGTTATCGCTCGAAGAGGTGATCACAATTGGCCACCGAGATCTTGTGATTTAACACCATGCGACTTCTTCCTTTGGGGTCTTGTTGGCCTCACCGCGGGCAAAGTCATCTCAACTTTCACTGCATTTCATATATCTGGAGATGAAGATATTTAAAGATTCCGCTAAAATAAGTCGGAATTTGCCACAAGATATCGGAAAAGTATTCCTGTATATTGCACGAAGACTTCTCTTAAAACAGTGAGCTGTTCACGATATAATTTCATATTTTTCTGTTTACCACCCCACCTCAGTTGAATGGTTTTATTAAACATAAATCTTGTTCTTGGGCTCCTTTCAATTTCCAATTGAATGAAATACTTTTAGGAAATTTCTCGTTATCAAACTGTAAGCTCCAATTAACTTTCGAATACCTTTCGAAATTGCCAAGCCACCACACCACATTTTGCAATTGCTTCAATGACCGCGATAATGATGGGAGGCGGCTTTGACGCCTAAAATGCTTTGCTGTGGAAAGTGCAAACATTCATTTGCATTTTGCAATTAGAACATATTTGCAATTAGAATATAATATCCACTCCAACAAAAATCAGTTTTTCAAAGATTTTCAAACACACGCAGTCAAACAAACCATGTAAGCGCAAGTGTTATGGCGTTGTAGCTCATAGGGGAAATAAGCTTGTTGCTACTATTTCCGTCCTCAGCGTGGCATAGTAACACACCATATTCCGCTCTCCCACCCAACCATTGGATGCACAAATTAATGGGTGCGTTGTATAATTAACAAAACAAGAGGAAAAATATGTTTGCATGTTGCATACTTTCAGGTGGCTCTTAATTTAAGTAACCTCTATTTTATTCAAAGTCCTTCTTGCATAAACTCATGGTGTGCTCTTCTCGAATTCACCGGCACCCGCTCCTCACGTTTCGTGATGAAATGCCTTGGTGACTGTTGAATTGTGAATGGCATTGGGGAGGTGGAGTGGTTTTGGAAACGAAAACAATTGAGGTTGCTGGTTGTGGCACTCGGGGCCGGGAAGTACGTACCACCGACGAGTGTGTACACAAGTCAAGAAAATCTACCATGAGCCTCTGACAAATTGCAACCAAACAAATGCAGTTCAAAGCATGCATTCAGGCAAACTCTACAACCTCTTGTTGCTGTTGTTGTCGTCGCTGTTCGTTGTTGAGGTGGTGGTGCTTAAGCCCTCCATCCGCATCCACATCCGTATCCGGTTGCGACGGTGTTTTGCGGTTGAACTTGTGTTGGTAACACATGTGTACCGTTGGCCGGTAGTACATTTTGAAATGAAAGTATATTTTTTGAATGAGAAGGATTTTTTTCGGGCGAATTTAATTTGAAATTCATAAACTGATACTCAAGTAATAAGTATGACCCCAATGAATCCTCAGTCTCAATGATTAGATGCAGACGGGGAATGCTTCTAGATATGCAATTTTTCCTTCAGCAGGAGCCGAACGATTCAAGATAGGGCTCTTGCCAATTTTTGATTTTAAAGATCTGGATGTATTTCGTAGGTTTTTTTTATCGTACGCTACTCACTGATTTAAGAGAACTTCCCCGTCTATTTCTCCTTGCAATGATAAGGCAAATACGTACGTCAATAAGAAGCACCACAAGGCGGTCTTTACCTAGTTATAATCTAAACCTCAACACCACCCTCAACGCCTCCTTCACACACCACAAAGTCCAACTTCTGTTGTTTAGAAGTGGGCGAGTTGGTCGGTTTCATTTTAATTAAGAACTGTTGTATGTTTTTTTTTTAAGTAACAACACTGAATATTACTGCTATTTAATAGCAGTACTGCTATTCATACAGATGTAGTTAAAATGCCGTGTTATGTTAGTTAAACGTCAAAAACACGACCGAGGCCTGCCTGCCACACCATGCATACGTCGCCTTCCTAAGGTTATGTGTGTACGGTGTCATGATTGACAATTGAAACTGGCGCTCAATGGCTAAGGGGGATGTACAAATAAAACGCGTTTCATGGTCACGGCAGCCACAAACAAACGACACGGTCGCTGTCGCTGTCGTTATCCTCAACGTCAACGTCCTTCTCATCGTCATGTGTCAATGTCATTGTAATTACAAATGCATGGAGACTTTTCGCAACCGATTTTAAAATAAAAACATGGTGCTGGTTAAACTTTGATAATGAACTTAACACCGCCTCTTAAAGCTGCAAATGTTTTCCAAATAAATGTTACGCCTAAAAGTAGACTTTGTGTTTAGTAATTTCATTATATTTATATGGACTATAACGGGTCCCTTTTGTATCTGCCTATCCATAGGAGCCTCTTGTCATGTTGCATATCTGGTCATAAAGCATATCGTTCCGAGTTCTTTTTACAGCAAGGAAACGATGGACTACAAAATAATTGCTTAATTTTAAGAAATGTTTTCCAATTACGTATTCCATGGAATTGGAATTCGTTCATGTTAATCATTGGATTTCCCCTTTACCAAATTCTTGCGAAGTGGTGATGTTACTCAGTCTGGTGTACAGTGATGTCAAAATAATATTTCCATAGAATTACACTGCGTGACACTGATTTGAATGAATGAGAATACCTGAATTTGTTAATTCAAATTGATTGAATTCAAATTACAATTGAGAAACTTCGTTCCCATAAGCACTGACATACTTAAATTTAAGACAAATGTAAGCAAACACTACACTATCTTCCCTCGTTCCTCAATACCCTAATTTCCTGTCGCTAACCAGTGCACTGTCTAGAATCAGTGAGCTGTGTTCGATATAATTTACTCACAGACCGGGACCGGTCATTTGAAAAATTATGGTCGAATTTTGTTTTCTTTGATAACAAATTGTTTTAAACGTGTTTTTTAAACCGTTTGAAACGAAATCCACAAATTCTACCGATTAATCTAAAAACTATTCTGATGTACTTTGGTCCCCTTAAACTAAAACATTCTGTTGTCAGTACCCTGCAAGCAATTGGATGATTGTTTTGTCAAAAATCATTTAACTGAGTCTTTTTCGAGTACTTTTGATGATCAAAATTTTATTAATCACAGCCGCGAGTGAAAAAAAAACTCGAAAATCACTCATGTTTATGCTTTAAAAGCGATTCATAGAATATACAAAAACAAAATATACAACAATCTCAAAAAAGTTCATTCGGGTGTTTAAAATCTGATTGTTTTGTGATCTATTTTGTAATCATATTTCGAGCATCTGGATGATCGTAATGGTGTTTTGTTCCTGTTTATAACTGGAGATTTTGCTTTGTTATTGAAGCAAGAGTCCAGTAGAGAAATGTTGTGAAGAAATGTTTATTAGTCAGTCAAATCGTAAAGTAACGCGGAGCGGATCGAAACTTGCATTAAATTCAAATAAGGTGAATAGATTTAAATAATAAAGAAATGTCAGCCAAACAGTTAAAAAGAGTGGCTAAAAGAGAAGCTGAGAAACTATTATCTCTAAATTATAAACAAATAATTAATCAGGAGAATGTGAAAGTACTTTTCATGATCACAATATAAGTGGTTCATGTGACATGCCTTGTGCTGATAGTGAAAGTGAAGGTAGTGAGTTTAATTTGAGCCAAATTATTATTATTATTATTTCTATTTTTTTTTATGTTCAAATGGATTTCTATGTTAATATTTTAAATAAATTTAGTTGAATGTTTGATATTATATTAAAGGTTTAAGACTTTCTTCAACTTATTCTGCTGTTTCTTGGTGCTCATAATTTTATGAGCAATATTATCATAATTATATTTTAACAAAACATTTCTATATTTTAATGTTTTATTTTGTACCTAAACTTTTTGCTAATTAAGTCATCTATGTGTTTGTATAGTATTATTATGGTAACTACTAAAGTTTATTTATTTATTGAGACATATTTCATTGTAGTGGTTATTATATTTTTCATATTACCATAATAAAATGAAATCAAATGAAATGTTTTGCCTTTTAATGACAGTTACGGAGTTACAAAGCAAATTGAAAATATATTGTTATTGTTTATAAAGAAAAATGCAATTATTGTTCAAATGGGACCTTCACTAAATTGTGAATAAAATCGGAAATCCTCCATCGATTGTAATGAACTAAATCTCAGTTGAATTGTAAGACATGTGGCATTATGGTAAGCTATTGAAAATGGACACGTTCTAAGTTTTTCATGCGATTGCAAAAAATGTAACGAGAAAAATATTTTTGCCTTACATTTGATTATAACTCCGAAACATAAAGATAATCTCATGGTACAATAAACAAGGTAAGGTCATTAGCCCAACAACAAATAATCAGATACAACTCTGGTACTCTATATTGTCAAAGTTGTATATGTCAAGAATATAAAATAAAGTTACTGACAGTTAATTTTTGTTATTGTTGTAAATATTTGATACAAAATATCATGGTACAATAATAATTTCAATAATTGGAATAAACGTTTTTTGAAATTTCAACAGTTGCCTGAATGTAAACAAAAACATCGAATGTCAACTTTGACAATTTAGAGTGCTGCGAGAAAAAATTGTAAATCAGCTGATTGCTTGGCCTTACCTTGTTTACTGTACCATGGATAATCTGTATTTTTTTTAAATTTATTTCAACAAAATCGACCAATCAGTTTTTGATTTATGATGAATTTTGTCTCAAAAAATGTACTTTAAAAAAAAACTTAGTTATTCAATAATTATTTTTTTTTATTTTGCAGTTGATCGCCAATGGCTTCTCAGTTGATATTAGGGAAGAAGGATCATACTCCGATTATTTCTTCTTAATGTTTGCATAATAATTATTTGAAAAGTCTCGACAGTCATATACACCAAGAGCCAATGAAATTTGATTCTGAGCCATCGCGTTACTGTGTTTCTGTTTCGTTTAGCATCTGTCCGAATTCCAAACCTAATCGAATAATTTTTTGGATCACAGCAATCGGTTTCGACAATTTGTTTACGAAAATCTATTGTTAGCTCGGCTAGTTATTTTCTTTTCTTCTACACCTACTAACTGTTTCCATAAAACGAATTTGATCGTCCGTTGCAAATTGTCAATATTGGAAGCATTCTTAATGGGTTTCATTAATTATTCAATTTTGAGTTGCAGATATATGTTAGACATAGACACAATCACAAAATAATTAGCTCACATTACTCTTAATTTTTACAATTTATAACGAACGAACAAATTCGTTTTATGGAAGTAGGCAGTATTATGTGATTTAAAGTTAGCTGGACTGTTAATGCAGCTGTCTTGCCTTCACTGATAAATTCCCAGTAATTACTTTACCTAAGCCATCAATCATTTTTCCTCGTTAAATGTCAAATACCAAGTAGTCATCCACATTTGCCAACCCCCAAAAAAGACCTATAAAATGCAAAGCAAACCGCATTAGAAGTATAACAAGTTCCAGACAACTTTACGGCAATCATGCGTTTTCATTTGTTGATATTTGTAACATTTTTAATTTGCCTGGTTGTGGCTCAAGAACAGGTAAGACTGGGAATATATTTATGAGGAAATCATTAACGAAATACATCCCTTTTTTAGCAACCTTCAGAGGATGGCCCTGACCCAGCGGAGCAGCCAGTTAGACCACCATTTGACTGGTTATTCCCACAAGTTGTACCATCACCCTCGGGTGATGATCAATTCCGTTCGGCTAAATTCGAGGTACGACCGCAATTTAATCCCGATGGCAGTTTTGGTATCACATTCAGTTTTTGAATTGTCGTCTACTGTCTGTTCCAAAAAGTGTGAATGAATAAATTGCATTGCAGAAAATTATAACTTCTTTACATTTTGGAGTTGAAATAGGAAAAAAAATAGAATTATTTTCATTTCGAATTTATCGATAACCCTGAGCTGGACCGTTTTAACGAAACTAAACACCCCCTACGGCTGGTGCAAATCGGTTGGGGACTTAACAAGTACTGGGAAATTATTGTCCACTAAAATATTTCCAAGCATTTGGTTATTGCTTTCTAAAGTTAGTTCAGGAAGAATCCTTGGTAAGGGATATTCCAAAAGGGACTTCCGAACTTTGACTGTTAATAGCGGCAATATTGTTGAAGCTATCCATATCAGCGAATATACAAATTATATCGTACACAGCTCACTGATTTGAGAGAAGTTTCTCGTCTGTTGGAATGTTAAGGGAAATAAGTACGTAAGTAATATCCATATGTCCATGTTCATATGTGAGCGAAAAAAAATGTAAAAACAAATGTGAAAAATTTAATTTAACTTAATACATCGAGCAAATCTTCTCACTACGCCAAATTCTGGTTGAGAACCCATGATAAGCAAAGCGACAGCGTATAAAGCCGCTGTCGATACAAAAAAATTGTGTGATACCATATCTTGTGAACCAAGATTCCAGCAAAACTTGTGACCTTGGATTATCATTAAAAATAAGAAACTGCCTCTTGAAACCATGCACCACTACAAATGGTCGACAGGGTGACATTCTACTTCTTCAAGAATTAGAGGAGCAAATATTGGAATAGCAGAATTCTGTAAACCCCTTTCGGTTTACGGTGAGTGTTACAATGGCATAATTAGCTATTTGTTGTGGCCGGAGATTGAAAACATCAACTTAGACGATCTTCCGTTTCAACCAATTCAACATTATTTTCCAAAATTTCGGACAATTTCAACCAAACCATTATCTTTGGAGATTTGGAGAATAAACATCAGTTTATTTCATACAAAACATAAAATATTGTCGACTTTCGGCTTTAAATTTAAATCAACTCAGGCAAACGGAAGCAAAAGAATTGAGGTCATTGTGAAATAAAAGAAAATGACTGTGTTAAGTGCCAAACAGGAAAACATACACACTTTTTACACCAGCATACGAAGGCAGACGGACGAAAGGACAACGAAAAGAAAACACCCAGAGAAACAGGACATCGATGATGCCCATCATTGAAAGCGGAAAAAGGATACAACCACACACACAATCACACGCTGTGTATTTATTATGAAAGTCATAAATTATAATTTTTTGAGTGGGCGTCATATTCTTAAAGTTCCACACACAAAAAAAAAACCGTGCCTACAACAAACGAACCGAGGAAACCACCGGCGCTACCACCAGCAACGTTTTTATGGATATTTTCAGGATGATGCCTGCTGGTCTGTACGGTTGTGTACGTTGATGTGTTTTTATAATCTTCTTTATTCTTGACTTGACTGAAAATTGTATTAAGTTGTCACTCAAAATTTGCTATTCTTTCTGTCCCTTCAGCTTCCTTCGTTGGCTGCTTTTTACTGTTGCCTTGTATCCTTTCTGTTTCCTTCTTCATTATCGGGCAAATTTGTTGCGTTGGCAGAAAGGATTGCGATGGTCTGTCTGTAGATTGGTCGGTCGGTCGTTCGGTGGGTCATAGGCGTCTACCGAGTTTGTTAAAAGCTGAAGATTTTCCCTTGATTTATTTACATTCGATTTGTTTCAACACTTTTGAAGGGACCTTGGGGAATTGCGGCTGGTCGTGAAATCAAATAGACACAATTTCATAGCATTGAGTATTAAAAGTTAAGGGAAAGGGCAATGAGCGACCACTTAAATGAAATAGTTCAGGTTTTGTATTTGACCATAAATATTTAAATAAATATTAAAGTTTCACTATTTCCCCGAGAATACCCACACTTAATTACCTGGAAAGATTGTAGACTAGTTCAACGCTGAAAAAATAGGCTCGATTTCGAGATTACAGATTTTTAATTTCTGTTAAATTGGTCATTCGAACGATTTTAGGGGCAAATTGCAATACGATTTCGATTTTGTTAATTTCAGTTAGAAACTCTTTTTAAAATATTTCGAAGCTAATAAGGTGTTATTGGCTATAAAGCTATGGTCTGATGGGCTTCAACTTGACAAATCCCAACATATTACGTAGCCTTAAGTGGGTACAAGCTTCCGAGATTAGCTCAGGAGCCATCTGGGTAGCAACCTTACACACATAGTCATATCGGTCCTTTTATTGAATAGTGTCACAATTCAAAAGTTTTGCTCTAGAAAAGACTCTAAATCTCTACTTTAAATTGACTTTTTTTTCTGCACAGTTTTATATATATGTCGCCCATACTTCTCCACAGAGATGATGCCAAGCACTAGTTTTATTAGGACCCTAGAACAAACAAACGACCGCTGCCAAAACTGTCACATCAAAATTGTTCCTGGGGATTGTAATAAAGGCACAGAGACAGGTCGCTAGTTTTTCTCTAATCCTTCATAATTGCTCATCCCTATTACTGCGAAGTGGAAACATATTCAGCAAAAAAGTATAGATAAACAGCGGACAAAAAAAAAGAAAGAGTTTAACAAAGAATGCATATCTACATGTTGAAAGAGCATGATCCTCACACAACGAGAACGAAACAAAGTTGCACAATAGGGTGGAGTGAAATTCAAAAAAAAAAAAGTTAACCTCGAAAAGAGATGTAGTCTGGGGACCTAATGAGGGGAAAAATAAAGAAAACAATTTTAAAAAAATTTTAGGGGTCGCGCTACTCCCTCGAAATTTGGAAATTATCGCTATTTTGGCGTTGATTTTAGAAAAATCCTAAAAAGTTTTATGTCAATAAATGTTTGCAATAGCGTAAACAATGAAATAAGGGCATGAAAAAATTTAAAAAAAATTTTCTCATTGTTCAAAAATTTCAAAAAGTAAAATAAGTCAAATCGTCCCTTCTTCAGAAAATTGACTGAACAATGAAATCGCCACCAAAGCTCCAAATATTAGTCGATTATCCTCATATTTGCCTCAAATACTTTTGTTTGGGCACTGAACAAGCTCAAACTTTTAAATTTCGAATAAGTTAAGTCGTTAATTTTTAGTTTTTTTTCTAAAGTCAACGCCAAAATAGCGATAATTCCCAAATTTCGAGGGAGTGGCGCGACCCCTAAAATTTTTTTAAAATTTTTTTCTTTATTTTTCCCCTCATTAGGACCCCAGACTACATCTCTTTCCGAGGTTAACTTTTTCAAATTAAAAAAAAAGCATGTTTTCACTCCACCCTATTGCACAAGCGACTTCACGGCGGCATACATGTGGCAGAGTAAAGTATGAAATGCTACTTCAAGGTAGTGAATGGTTTGGTATGTCTATTGAAATGTTGTAATTTCATCTTTGAATATTAGCAACTATGTGATACTTTGGACTATACAAACAGCGAAGAATAAAGGACTCTGTCGAAGAATAAAATTACCGGTGCGCCTGTATGCACGAAGAGCGATAATCGACGACATATTGATAGTGAACTGTTCCAACGAAATACTTTAAACCTTAACATTGAAATATTTTCTCACTAGTCTTCATAATATTTGAAGTGAATTTGATTCGAATTCTCAGTTTACTCAAATTCAAGGGAATTTCTTCACACACAGATGTGTGGTTTTTTTTATTTGTTATGTGCTTGTCCGACAGATTATGGCGTGGAAACACATGCCCACAATAACATGTACATGAATATGTTATTTGAATATGTTATTTGAATTCAAATTTGTCAACTTCTTTTTAAGATTTTATGAAGTATTGGTTCTGTATTTTGTACTTTTTTATATTTTTTAAACTTTTTTTTATTTTATTTTACATGTGTATATTATTTTTATAAATCTAGTTTAAGTGAAATTTGAAATGAAATTACTCTGAAGTTCGAGCATCCCCGGGAGCAAGGGCGTACCTCCTTTTTATTTGTAAATCATAGCTATTCGCATTATAACGTTCTAGTCTTATATTTCTCTTCATAAGCTTGTTTCCAAATCAGTTATTGTAATTTTATTAAGCTCAAAAATATATAACTTGAAACTTAGCCGCGGACCCATGGATCCTAAGTGCTTAACCAAGTTTTCACTGAGGGATTACCATTTTCTACTCATTACTGTTCTCTTCCTTTTTTTGTAAATGTTATGGAAACTGCGTCCTTTAAATATTTTGTTTTAAAGTTATAAAAGGAAAGTACTAGGACTAACATTTGAATTATAACCCCATGAATTATATTCCGCGTACACTTTCGCACTAGACCTCGATTCGAATATACATACCACTGCCTATTTTTCACACTTTTCAAATACTAAAAACCAACGAAATCTTTAAAAAAAAAATAGTTTTAATTTTTAAAAGATCAAACCTAATCATTCAAATTGTAAGAAAGGCTTTAGCATGCAAGTTCAGTTTGGTATGCAACAACGTCAAGCATAGAGAGATATGTTCATAACAGCCCTGTATTACTCGGTTGCAACAAAACACCTCCACAATTTTTGTATGATAACTTTTATCACGAAGTATTGTGGTAGAAAAACCCCGGTTGTGATATTTCATATTTGAAATATACATGAGTATACGAGTAGTGCAACATCGGATATGCAATTGGAACAATCTGTCAAAAGTTTTACCAAATCTCTCGTTTACTAATCTGTTTAAAAAGGCGCACTACTGCAAAACAGAAATTTAAAAAATCTTCCTCATAATCACATTTCAACTGTTTGTTCCCTTACTACCGCTTTATTTCCATCGACAAGAATTCAATATTATTTCTAGCGACAAATCTTCTTTGAACTTTACCGTAAAACATACCTCACCTCTCAACCGCGACAAAGGCAGAACTTTAAACTTTGTCCCAAAAATTCTACTTAAAGGACCGTTTTCAATCTAAAGTTGTGTTTCTTTATTCTGAGAAAAAAACAAAGAATAAAATGCTTGTCTCAGAAGTTAAGGATGTCTCTTCGACGGGGTGATGGCTGTCGGCGACATTGTAATGGCAAAGGTGAAACATAAATTACTCAAATTATCTGCTTCGGGGTAGGCAACGTTATGTGACCTTTTTCGATGACATTTAATCATCTTAAATGTATACCATCGAATTTAATTGTTTAATCTTATGTAGACCGATGTAAAGTTTTAGGGGGAAAACGTTACTAATCTCTTTTGCGGCGGAAGGAGAACATAATTTATAATTTTACTCAGAAATTCCTCACTTTGAGGGCAAAAAATAATGGGTTAGAGTTAATAATTCGTATGAAAAAAAAACAAAATCTGCCGACAACAAATCTAAATCGTTTGGGTTAATATTTTTCTTTTGTATATGTTTAAGAACATGATAAAATGGTTTTTGGTTTAATATGATTTTAAAAATTAATGTTAATTTTCAGGGAAATTCATAAAGAAATACTTTTAAGAGGGAGTCAAAGGTAGCCTACCTTAGGCAAATAAATATTTCAAATAATGAAGGCCTACCCAGTACAAAAACAATGTAAAGGGTAGACATTGTACGTAACATGACAACATTTCAACGGATGACAACTATGGCGTTATCTACGAACGAGATACATATTTTAAAGGAAAAGCTTTGTTATATGTAGATTTTTCAGGCGTACTAATATTTAACCATACTGTCTGCTCTTTAGATTGGCTTTATCCTATGTAAAGCTTTCGGAGTTTTCATACATTTTCTATATCCTCTTTAATAGGATGGAGTGTATCGTTGTCATACCGTATTGAAATATTGAAAGAGTAGTAGAATGCAGAGCGAAAAAAAAACGAAAACTATTTAAGCCCCCTAATACTTCAAGGTGATATCTACGAAATGGAAAATTTAATATATGCTCCGTGGTGGGCCGTGGTGTGATTGATTGGTTGTGCGACTATAACGCAGTAAACCGAAATTCACATTCGGGTAAGACCGATCAAATATTTTCAGTGGCCTTTTCCATCTCGTAAATGTTGGCGACTTTGCGAGTAAGAGACTAATCTCTAAGCGATGTAAATACTTCTATAAAAAAAACATTAGCCGTTCAAATGAGGCTGTAAACAGTAGGCCCGGTTAGTGGATATTCAAAATATTACATGCACAGCGCAATGACTTGCTCACGTTCCCGTCTGTTCCTTCACGGAATGTTACGGGAATAGACTCTGGTCAGGGGGTAAACAAGTTATATCGTGCACAGCGTAATGAGTCCCTCACGCCTACTCCTTCATGGACTATTAAGGTAATAAGTAAGAATGCTCCATCTTAAGTTGGAGAGTATAAAAATCCTATTTACCTTAAGCTCACATAACTCTGGGAAACAGCCCAATTGTATGTAGGTGTGTAAAATATGTGACGTCAAAACATTGGGCTGATTTCCTTAAACATTTTACTGTAGATTAATGCATAGGTTAGGCTGAGAAACAAATTAAACCATGAACAATAAATGACATATGAATTGAACGTACAATAAAACAATTCAACTATTAATCACTTTACTGGGACTGATTCGAGAGAAGTTCCCCGTCTGTTCCTTCATGGAATGTTGAGGGAAATAAGTAAGTACTGGCATAAACTAAGATGACTGATTAGGCATGTCTACGTCATGTGTTACACATGCTAATTCAAAATGATTGCAATTTAATTAGTTGGTGCACTGTTTCGATTGGTAGTGTGTGACTATCACATAACAAGCCCAGATCCGGGTAAGAACATCAGACATTTTAATTGCAAATGTCGTCTATAGAATAACATTAGCCGTTTGGTTGATCCTGAGAACCATCGTCACAGGGCTAAGGTTTGACTTGAAAGAAGTCTGTTCATTGAATAGTTTAGGAAGTTTTTTTTACAGCTTTATACTATCTTCAATCACTTATAATATAGAACTAAAGATCAAAGGGATGTGGCAAAACATTAAACAGATACTTATTTTAGTGGAATGAAAAGATGTAAAGTTTAGTTTTTTGCATAAAAATCCGGCATAAAAAATTAGTGAAATATTTTTTATAAATGTATATAATATGTAGTAGGTTATTGTGACTATCATAGATTTTATACAGAGAAAATAATAGTAATGTAATATTCCACTTACCTGGTGTCGAACATAAATGGAGCCATCATAAAATGCCGGAATCCAACCAAAAATCACTTTATGAGTTGTGGTATAGAATAAATCGTCTACATAAATAGAAAAGAGAATTATGAGAATACTCAAAACTCTAAAGATATGTAAAATGGTAACCATCTTTTCCGCTGTTCGATGCTCCAATTCACTCCAATGCGACAATGACACCGTGACAATGACTGTTGGCTTGGGAAAATATTTCAGTTTGGAGGATTTTATTTCTTCGACATCCCGAGTATTTCAAGCAATCAAAATACTATTCAAAAAAATTACAGAACTACAAGCCAGAACTTCGAACATAAGCCACGAAATTGACAATGCACACATCATCTTTGAGCACACGACAACTTCCAGCAATCGGTGGTGGGCACTTCCATCCAAATGTACTGGGAAAACATTATCGCTCCGGAAAATCGCAGATATACACAAGCCACAACTTCATAATGCAATCCAATACACGCACTTCATTCCGACACTTGACAAATTTCAGCAATCGTTACTTCCATTTAAATGGCACCGGCAAGTCGGAGTTCACAGAAGAGTTCCTCTTTGAAGTGTACCAAGCACAATTTTACAATTTAAGGTCAATGCAGAATTTATATTACATTGAATTGCATGCTGCAGTATTGATTAACGTTTCCCGTGTAACCACACCATTGCTCGTAAGTTTTTTCATCATTTATTGTAGATTGTGTGCAATCGAAATTTTTTCACAACTTTTCTTTTTACAGTTACTTCTCCATATAGTGTTGCCAACACGAACAATTACAGTTTTGGTTCAGACATAAATTATCGATAACATCAAGATTCAATAAAGGAGATCGTAGTTAAGGCGCACTTGTGAACAACTCAGTTTCAAATATAACCGAGTTAAAACTTCAAATACATTTTTGAGTGATCAGTCAAAATAATCCACACATATAGTTGTCGTCGTGGCAGCACTAAGAAAACATATGTTTCCGATAAATAATTGCGGTGGATTTTGGTCAGGATTTTTAGTAAAAGTATGAGAATTTAAAAGATCTCGCCGAAATGAACTTTGCCAATGACAAGAGACACATGTATGGAACTGGTGGTATTCGGAAACCAATTCCAGCTGCAACTTTGACTGAAAAAATTAATTTGAAGTTTAAGTTCAGTTTAAACGAAAAACGAAAATCAAATCATTTATTGGGCCTTAATGACACGAGGTTCTTATGCGTTTAAACTGAAGTTAAACTTCAAATAAATTGTTTCACTTAAAGCTGCAGTTATGTATAGAATTTTCTAAAATTAGCTTTAGCAGATCGAAGACAAATAATCAGCAATTTTGTAAAATTAAATTTAAAAAAAAATCGGTATTGCAAAAACTGAAATATTTTATTGGTCGACATAAAAGTTCTAAAAAAAACATAAAATTAAATGGTATTCCATTTTTCAACGTTAAAAAAATACTATTAGGATGATCTGTCGAGTGGTCAAAATATTTCACAAACATTTTGTCCAGTAAAACAATCGTTATTCATAATTTCTCGGTATTCATAATTACTGTGAATTTATTACTCATAGTCTTGACTTTATCTGTCTGACTATGTCGATGAACTTATTGTTGAGCCTGTACATTTTATACATAAACATTAACTTCAGACATGCATAATCTGCTGTCTGCAATTAGGCTGACTTTCATTGCCCAGTGGGTGTCATGGCCGGTTTACGGCTCTTGGAAACCTTCAATCAGCGTGTTGTCAACAACCTCTTAACAACAATCAATTAACACACTCAAAGAAAAATGCGTAGTAAGGAGAGTTTTAAATTTTCGAAAATGTGTTCCAGAAATGGTCCAGACATCTATCGTTCTAAATAGTTGGAATTGTTTTTGTTATTTTGCTATTAAATTAATTAACCCTTGTTAACTGGTGGTAAATTTTACAAATTTTTTTACGTTACACGCTATATCCAAAAAAAATCACGTTCGTCTTCACAGTTAAAAATTAGTGGAGCATTTTTCATTATCGTATAATATTTCAGATCAATTACGATCAACGACAGTGAAACTCAGCACTTATGAGTTTTTGCAGACAAACGATAATCGTTTAACCGCATGACATCAAATTAAAAATCGATTGTCATATTATCGATAAAACAGACAAAACAGTAACTGTAAAAAAAAGTTATGTGAAAAAATGATGGCACACAATGAATATTACAATAAATGAGTAGGAAAGAAAATTCCTATATTCCGTGATTTGAGTGAGTCGTAATGAATGGCATGCATCAAAACTGCTGCATTCCCGCCATTGCAATATGCATTTTCCGATGCAAAATGTGACTTGTGCCGTGATTTGTCTGGAAGTCACTTCTTCGGTTCAAAAGATTGTCGGATGTCTGAAGATCTTGCGTGTATGTATTTTAATGCATTATATCAAGAATTTCCCGGATCGGTACTGTTATCTCTGTACCTTTCAATTCTCAAGAGCCCGAATATCTAAAAGCCGCTCAACTCGCCCGAGCCATCAGAACATAGGCATGGTACTGGCTCAATATCCGGATAAGTCGGGATTCCTCGTGCATTTTCCTTTCAGTGAAGAAGTTGATTGAAATCGTCTCATTGGTGTAGACTGGGACGGCGAACAGTGGTGGTCATATGTGATTAGAAAAATTCAAAATTTTATAAGTGTTCTCATGATTCTCTCTTAATTTATGCAGGCTGCCTCCACACCTTATCGTTGGACTCCAACGTTCCAAGACGTTTCCATGGATATTGAATACAGCGGGTAAGAGTAAAATTAATTGATATTCATAACTAATAGAAATTATAGACTATTATATAGCTTCAAAAGACTGGCAGAATCTTAGGAAAGAGATCATTTGTGTGGCATCTGACAAGGGGAATATTCGACGCCCTATATTTTCTATCACAGCATTCCAAGTGATCGGTAAAGTCGTACTTTTTTGCCCGATAGAAATGGGCGTAATAACGCAGTTTTTTTCTAGAGAAGTTTTTAATAGCTTAGAGATTACTCTCTCACTCATACAGTCGCCATGAACTGTTTGATGGTCTGACCAGGTTTCAAACCTACGTTTACTCTGTGATAGTCGTATTCTATACCTAGCAAACAACAGTTATTTTAATCTGTTTTATTAAAAACGCATTAACCCTCATATTCACTTCAATCAACATTTCTCTTCGAGGTTGCTATACCCTTCCTCATATTAAAGTAAGTCTCGTGTTTTGTCAAAGTCATGGCCTCCCATTTGTGAAAAACCAACTGCAATTAGTTTGCCGCCAAGACACACGTTTTAATTCTGCCTGTTTGGTATACCTCAATTGACCCCATTGACGTCGTGAGTTAAACTCACATCCTTGGAGCCACAACTATATTGCAAGTGGGGGGTTCCCGTGTGTGTGTGTTGTGGGTGTATCCATAGGAAACATTTTGCAATGACTTGTAAAAGTCAACCTAACCTCTGAATGTTTGAAATGTGAAATATGTGCACGCGTAAGTGTGGAGCACAGAGAAGTTCTTTCAACAAATGTTTATGGCATAATTGAAAGATTATTTTGAATTGTTGTAGTTGCCTGACTGTTCACTTTTCCATGGGGTAAAATTATTGCTAACATATATGGCACCCGGCTGAGTGAATGCCAGTGGAGTTGGTAGACGGGATACATGGACGTAATGACAGACAATGTGTGATATGGAATACTTTTTATGAAAACAACTTTTTATACATTTTCCGTCGAAGTGTTATTTAAAGTATCAAAACAGATTGCTTTTTTCTGCGCCCATTCAGGTGTTTTAAAGTTTAAGTCATTAGTGCTTACTTTTTGGGGTTGCTTTATTTGTTCATACATTTTTTACTTGTACTGTTACGTTAAAGTTGTTTAGGACTGAATAGGTCGTAGACCAAAAACAGAAATACGCAAAAGTTTGCGTGACTACGCGCTCTCAGACAGTCTGGAGTACAAACGATGTTAATCTTTTCTTTTATTTTTTCACATCAGCTCCTTCAACCGGTGAAGTAAAATTTTTTGTTTTTATTTAATTATTAACAATTTCATACGAACGCTTATAATTAAAAACAACTTGCGTTAATGACATAGAAAGGCGAAACAAAATCATTAATCTGATATAAAATGAATTAACGAGGAGGAAAACTCAGTGAAAGTTGACGCAAGGGAAGTTAAACGGAAATGGTCTAGGCATTTAAACATAACACAGCAGCGTGTGCTCTACTGAGAAAGAAGGACGTTATGTTATTTCGCTAGGAATAATAAATAATGTCTGATCGGTATACTGAGTAAATTGACTTCATTTAGATAAATCTCTGCTGAAGGTAATTAACGAAAAGTTTATTATTTAAGATATAGAGGATTGCATCATTTGCATAATATAGTATGAAAATCTGTATATCGAAGACACTAGCAAATTGGATTCACTGGAACTAATTTGACTTGATGTCATGATGATATCTTTCTTTTGCCAAATTTCTTATTTTAGGCCTTTATTAGAAACAAAAGCTTACACTAAAAGGAAGATTCAACAATATCCGGGAGTTTATTTCGGTTAAAGACTCTTGAGATAGTGACTAACTTCATTATATAATAATATAGGACCCATTTTGTTTATGTCATATTCCACTCTAATATTTTCTTGACGAATCCCGAAAAGACCTATGGAGATTTTTCAAGGCCCTGCGCATTAGATTCTTCCTTTTTCCATACCGTCACCAAAGGTCAATGCTCTAAGTTCCTTACTGCATTATTTAGGGGCACCTGATAACTCACAGGTGGAACAATGTAGATCGTGGGAAATACACTAAATTAAATTCTCTATGCTCATGCAAAATACATAGAAAAAGTCATATTTGTGTGCATTGTGCTACTAGTTAGAGTGCGATGATATCGAACCAGTTATACGAGGTCTCAACAGAGTCTGTAATTGATAAGTCACATGGTCAGGAGCTGCTATGATTTTTGTCCCTTTGAAACTATGTACTTTGTTGGTGAAGAATGACATTCTCTCCGAGGATAACAACCAATTTGTGTTGCGCATTCCTAATCGGTGCTGCCTTACAACTTAATATATAGTATTTTACAGTGAAATTCTCAACCATTCCCCCTCCCATGTTTCGTGTGCAGACTTTTTCCAAAAAATATTCGAGCACTGAATTTTGGCCACATACCGACTGTATCCATTGTTACTGTTGGGGGTTTCTACAGCATATCTGTGTGTTCTGTGTGTTATCTCAGAAACACAGATTACAAAAACAAACCTACATATGTACGAGTACATGTACGGTATTAAAGCAGCTAACAGGTGTCCGCCCAGTTTTGGAGAGGGTAAATTATGTGGAATCCAGTCTGATGTTATGACAATATTTATGATTTTGTTTTATTTCTTGCCAAAGTACTTTGGAGAATTATGGGCCAAATTTTTGTTTACATTTATATGAAAAAAGGGGTCGTGACATTGATGAAAGGAAGCGTGTTTAAATGAAGATAATCTTAATTAGAATACAAATTTGAATATATTCCTTATTTTTATACCATGCTTCTCCCAGAATATGCAAGGATTATTATTGATATTAATTGTAGCAAAAAAATAGTTAAGGTAGTCTCTGATCATGAGTTAGAATATTTGCTAAACATGTGACTGAATCAGAATATGAAAGTTGTAAATGTCCACCACGACAACTCAAAATACACATCCCATTTGATAGATACAATAAAAGGCTCGTATAGTTGTCTCTGGATATTGGAAGTCTACCAAATTGCTGAGGGCATTAACCGCAATGGTTGATCTAAGACAAGAAACTAGCAGGAAGAAATAGCGTAGGTTATGTGAGGTTAATGACGAAACAGTGGACTCTTATTGTCCAGTTTCCAGAAATGATGGCATAGACATCTGAAATAAACATTCTTGACGGCTTGGATAATATATCTTACTGTAAAAACACAGTTTTGTTAACTTTTGTGAGTTGCCTATCGTGAAGGTGGCGAAACTCTTTCAAGAACAATATTAGCGCAGTTAAAGGGCCTTCGAATTAACACTTTTTGGCACATTTATGTCGTCATGGATACAAATTGTTCAATTTAAATGGAATCACACTTGTTCTTACATCTTTAGTTCGGTTAGGTAAGGTTAAGAGGTGGTACATCCCAAGATGCACCCCCACTCGGAGACCCATAGGGTCCATTGTGTATCCCTTCTATATGGTTGAAGAAAGTAGAGCTATACAAATCAAAGTCATGATATACAGACTAATTGTCAGAAGCTTATGTCACTGGAGTACTGTTTGGCCTTATTAGGTACCTGGTCTATTAGGTATTTAAATCTTTAGTTTCCCAATTCCCCATTTGGGTAAGAGTGAATTGTCCACATCACACCTCTGTTAGACTTCCATACAATAATAAACCAATTTTGTACAATATAGGCATATTCATTTTAATAAATTCTCGTTAAAAATGAATGCTCACCGAAGTTTATATTTTTTTCATGTTATTTCACTTCCATCCCACCATCTCTCATGCCATATTCTTCCATTGCATTCCTTGTACAGCTCTCTCCACGTCTTAGCTTTAAAATATTTTCAACATTAACAAAAGACCTTCATATTGAAAACCCAATTTTATTTCCCGGCTACCCTTCTAAAAATATGTTAAATATTTGTTATACATAAGTAAAAGACCAAATTGATCAGGAAAGCAACTTTTGTATAAATGGCAAAATATTTGTTTACAAATATTTATTCCTTCCGACCATGGCCAAAGGGGAAATAACAAAAACCGGAAAATATGCCCGTACTGCCTTTAAATACATTTACCTGGCTGCCTTGAAGTATACTTTAAGATTCAATTCAACAATGAAATCATGCATGTGAAAAGTATGCTAAGGATATAAAACAAGCCCTTCAATCATTTGTCCCATCATCCATCTCACAATATTCGTTAGCACTGATGTCATCTAAAGACTGAAATGATGTTGACTATGTTTGAATACGGGTATACAATTCTTTAAAAGGCGCGAGTTTGATGTTGGGGGATTGTCAAGTTGTATGTATGTCAATTATTTAAGTACGCAGATGCATGTACGTACATACGAACATATGCTTCTGCGAACCAACCCCTTTTCCATATTGAATATGAAATATTACAAGAGTCTAATACACAACGACATATTGACATTATAATCATTATATACAGTCCTTGAAAATATGATTTCGTATTTATGCAAAAGAACAATCCAATATTCATGTATTTACTTCAAAATTTAGGGGAATGTTGATCAGTAGAGCATGCAAATTTGATGTCATTGCTCCCAAAAGGTAGGCGATGAATTCGAAATATTTTTAACGACTTTTGCTATTATCGAGAAAAAAACTGTTTCACTTGACATACTGGCATTATTAGCATACCGTCGAGTATCTTAGAGTAGGCTTTCTATTTACATTAACAATGTTGATGTGAATATTTGATAAAATGGAACTGAATATGTTTTGATTGAATTTGATGGCAATTTGTTGTATTTACAACAAAATGACGGGTAAAATCTATGATTTTTTAATTATTTTGATAAGCGAGCTTTCTAGTTATCAAAGAAGTGAGCAATCATTTTTAAATATATCCTGCTGGTCATGTTGTGGTAATAAGAATACCGCTGAAAATCATTTTGCAGTGGTTATCCACCTCGTAAATACAGCCGACTTTACGAGTAAGAGACTAATCTCTAATGTACAAGTTCTGCAGAAAAAGTAATAGTCGGTCGTAGCCGTCTTTAAACAAATGGTAGTGAATATAAAAATATATATGCCTCACTGATTTGAGAGAAGTTCCCCGTCTGTTCGTTCATGGAACGTTAAGGAAATAAGTAAGATATCAATGACTTGCTAAACAAAATAAATACCAACTGAAGTGTTAGTAATGGAAACAGGTGAACACAATATTGCCTTTCACATTTGATTAGCTCCAGCTAAGATGAATAATGGGAAATATCAAAAAAAAATCATTTTTTAAAAAATAATATAAATAAATACAACAGACGTACAGAGACTATTTCAACAAATCTTGCAGATCGTCCCCAATGATGTAAGTGCTCTATTTGACTCATCTTAGACTTCAATGGATCTAAGTGCCGAGAATTTCTTTAAATGATAAAACGGTTAGACACGTTTTTTGACAGCATAAAAGCAACATCTAATGCCAATACGAATCGAGGTGTGAAGTGGTTCTTATTTGGAGTTTTAAGTTTAATTTAAGGAGACTACGGTTTGAGGGTTTTTAATGAAGTAAGAGGCATTTGTTATTATTTGGGGGAACCGATTGTGGTGAGTTGTACTATATGATAATCACCGTAAAGTCGTCAACCAGGGTGGTGATCACACATGTAAATAGTCAGGCTGGGACAAAAATACTGGGGCCTCTGACTTCCAACAGATGTCTAGATTACAAACTGCAGTGACACCTCGTACCATAATAACTTCCAGTTCGAGCCCAGCACACCGACTGAAACACAATGTATACAAATATAATTTATCTATGACATTTATAAGACCATAAATCAGTTAATACTATATATCATTTATTTATTTCTGTAAATTTAGCAGGGGGGCTACATGATTCTACTAGAACTACAAATTACATCTGTGTGCTATCAGGTGGCCCATTTATACCTGCGGATCTTGTAGAGAATGTGTATTCTTGCAACGTTTAATTTCTCATAACACACATCACATCGATCGTGTGGTGGACATTTAAAATTCCTAAACATAAACGGTTGGACAGCGGACAAATTTCATGAATACCTTGAATGGGGTCATAACTCAAAACTGGAATTTTTCCAGGAAAGCCATTTAATGTTATCAATTGATTAACAGCTTTTTCTCCCTTGAATATATGCTAGTGTAAAACAGAATACATGGTCGAGCGTATATAAAATTGGAATTTATTTATTTTAGTTACTTATAAATTCACCATAATACAAATACCGAACGGCTAAAATAATAGATTACATAGTAATAATATAAATCCTAAGCTACAATCCTAGCCAAATTTACAAAGTAAATTCATAAAGTTTAAATTTATACAACAAATTACAATTGGCAACAGTTGTTTTTCTTCTTGGTATGCATATATTTAAAATCCAACAAAAACTTCAAACAGTCATATTTAAATAATTATCGATTTAAATGATATTCATATCTTTTGCCATATTTTACATTGATGACCTATTCATCACATGGTGCACCTTATCAGCATATTCCACATCTACAATGAATACCTACCTAGGCAACATCAATCAGTGTTCTCCTCTTCCTCCTCGTTAGTTATGCCAGAACTTGCATGTGTAAAATAAAGCCAAATTGTATGTTTTAAAATTTCCACAATAAATCATTCGTAATGTATGTGGTAACGAAAATAAATGTTACTTTCTGCCTTAAAGTAGGCACAACAGAATATTACATTACATGGAATTGTTATACAACATGTACATAAAGTGAAGCTTTATGGCAAGTGCTCAACTGTATTTACTTGATTCTGTTCGTAAGAATCAGCTAAATATATAAATTGCCTAAGATTCGCATCTATCAGTTGAAAAGGAGGATGGTTTCGTTAAACCCTTTTCAGAACGTCAAACAGGAAGTAGCAAACAACCCCAAAGGGTTACTGAAAGCGAACATGAAACACATTTCAAATGTAAACACCCGTATATATCAAAAGATCAGTTGAAAGAAAAATACAATAATGGCTTAATACTAGAACTGCTCTTAGAAAGAATATACACAATAAATAGACCAGACAGGCACACATAATTGTTTACAAAAGGAGGAGTTCATCCTTTCGCATATATAAGACGAAGTATAAAAAGGACTACATCAATTTAGGTTATAAAATTTTTAAAGTTTCCTTTGAAATCTTAGCAATGTTATGAACTCTATTGGCGGTTAAATTTTCGAAGAATTGATGGATCTTATTTGCCTTTAAAGGGTTGTAAGTTTCGTGGAGCCAATATACGAGAGTGCGGTATATTTACGTTCAATAAATATACAAAAGTAAAACTAAGAAAGGAGAGATGGGGTTGCAGGACATAATATCACCCTGCCATTTTCCTGGTTTCATATGAAACGGGTCTGAGAGATAATTTTTTATTAAAACCAAAGATTTATTCTTATTTTTTGTATATTTTCCATCTGTTGTACTGTTTTTAATTATTAATTGTGCCTGAAGTTTCGTTGTATTATTATCAAAGATTAAATTAATAAAAAAGCTTGAACATTATTCTGTCCCTCTTCTCACATCTTCTAATATCTCTCCCATTATGCTCTCCCTCTGCCATTCTGCGTTCTGGGAAGAATTTGCTTCTATAGCTTTATGCTCATCGTTCCTAGGATCTGGTTTCTTTTGATTTCCTCAAGTCTGGGTCCGTCACTAGATTTACCTATCTAATCCTGTAGGAATTCATATGATTGTCAGAGTATTTTGGGTGCAATTTCAGTTGTTATGTCTAGTCTTCTTATTCCATTTTCTTTACTTGTTCTCATAAATTCTGATATCAACATGGAGATACAAATATGATGGACAAATTATCATAATAATCCACAATAAAACTCATATGGTAGTTTCGTATGCATGGAATATGGGGGAGATTCCTTTTTTAAATTAGTTCGATAAATCAAAATACTACTGTCAGATAAATTCTACGATTTGGAGCCTCCTATATAAATTACAAGCTTAAATTAAAAACCCCAACGACTTCGTCACGCATGCTATTTTTTTTAACTTTTATGTTAAGGCAACAAAAACGTTGTTTTCCCAAAAGCATGCACGTTATTCTATTAGAACTACAAATTTAGTTGGTAAACTAGAATATGCCCTTCATTAAATGGCCATATTTACACTAGTTACACATAGATTTCTACACGAGGTATTTGGACCTTGTGTCTCCGTCTCTCCTCTTTTATTTTCCCCAGCAACGCTAATAAATCATTTGACAAAGATCGTATTCAAGTATTTTTAAAGTTAAATGCGAAAATGAGAATAATGTCTTATCTACGTAAAACTTCTCTAGAAACAGCTTTAGTCGTTAAACAGTAACTGATTTGGGGGACTTCCCCCGTCTGTTCCTACATGGAGTGTGGAGAGAAACACGTAGAAACGCATAAAAGAAGGAAAACCCGGCCAGAAAATATGAAAATTATTAGCAAATTTACTTATTGTATTTTTCTGCCCGCTTTCCATTTATACTGCATAAAATATGCCATGAAATATTGACGAGCCCAATTTACCTTGAACTAGGTCTTGCGAATACATATTGTTAAGAAGGATGGGGGCCTTATTGTGAGCGGAACTCCCCAAACACCCTGATGGGTGGGGGTGAAATAAGTTTTCAAAGAAAACCCTGACATTGATGTAGCGTGTTGAAAACATATTTAGTGGAATCAGACGGTGAGTGTTGTGTTTTTTTTTATTACGTGTGATTAAACAAGACACACTTAAGTGAACTTTGGCTATACACGCCACGCTAAGACACCATTCGCTTTCATTTCTCATTCTTCTGTTCGCTAAAGACCTCTCTCCCCCCCAAAGAGTAGACAATGATTTGTGACATAAATTAGTGTCTGAAAGTATGCAATTTACAATGTATTCATAAATTAATTTCTGTGAAGTCTACTTCACGCAGTGTATTTTTTGTTTTCAAAACAACTCTAGTTTGTGTTGGATTTCAGTACGTCCATTTCATACAAAAATGTTGTTATACAGTCTACACCGGATTATTTGTCTTTTATTGGTTGTTATAGGGGGCTTTGTTGTTTTGCCATGCAATTTATGGTTATTACTCGTACAATTTGAAACCCCAAAAAAAACAGTTTTCACTTTGATCATAAATAACACAATTTGGACAGTTTAATATTTTAGTGTAAAATAAAGCTTTTGGTTTGGCTTTCGTTCATTTGAGCAAACAAATTATCAACTAGTAGTTTGAAAAGTGCATGGTTCAGACACCGAGGATGGTCTGAAAAGGTCATCGCATTTGAAAGACTGATTTTTATCTAAACTTTTGTAAGAGCAATGACAATAATAGATGACACAAGCCTGACAGCAATTTTCACAAGGACTTGCTAACTGAAGACTTCACATATAACGAGGCATTCTATTGAATTCAAACGGGCTTTGGTATCTAAACCTTCCGTGTTGTGCTGTGTAATCTGAAAGATTGCCATTCTGAATTGCCTTGTTAGCCTTCTAATGAAATGAAATTTTAGTTTGATAGGAATTTCTCTAATATATCTCTTGTTGTTTCTTACTGCCTGTTTCCATAAAACGAATTTGACCATCGGTGAAGTCCTCTGGAAGTCGGGTATCCGACGGATATTAGGGTATCCAACTTAATTGCCACCCTTCAGCGTCCCGGAATGTGGTTTGAATATCCATACTTTAATCGCTGTTCTATGTAGTCCCTGAAGATAGGGCGTTCAGCCGCGATACACGGCTATCCAGGGGGTCTTATCTGTTCATCAGCCGAACTCTTCGTATGTGGAATGCTCTTGAAGCAAGTGTCTTTTCTGTCAGCTGTGATATATAGGGGGCACCCATAAATGTTAGCCTAGTAAAAAAATATCAAAATGTTATTCAATAAAATTATCAATTGGTTTTATGGTGTTTCTGTAATAACATAATTTTACTATTAGAGTATTCATTGTATTAACTAAATTATAGTTAGTTTCCATTTCATAGTATCAGCGATATTCGTTTTGTTTTTCAGAAAAGAAAACCAATAAGTAATACTTATTCGGTACTTACACTTCATTATTCGGTTTTATAGTTTTTCTTCCAATTCATATCACCTTCATCTCCAATATAGTGGCGTGTTTGTCTTTACCGTACAATTTTGTTTCCCACCCTCGTTGTTGTGCTCTGTAGAAGAAGCGTTCAACGAAAATACCACTTTAAGTGCTTAACGCCACAAAAAAGTGGTCACTCTGAATGATGGAATGAGCTTGGGGTAACGGCGTAGAAATCTACGCAAATATAAATATTTGTAGGAAAATTATATGAGGAATGTTTGTAAATTCGTTGAGTGGTTATATAAATAAAATAAAAGCCACTATTCCAAGGTTAAGAAAATGAAGGAAAAATTAAATGTATAGGATTGGTTGTTTTTTTCGCTAGCACAGTACAACAGGTATATTTGGGAGATTTGAGTATCGAAGTTAATCGATTTTTCTTTAGGGTTTGATGCATAAAAATATTTATTATTATTTTCCACTTAAAAGCACAGTCTTTGTAGAAGTAAATTTGAACTAATAATATTAAGGTATATTATCTATTTTAACTATTTGTTGTTGGTATTCAGTTATTCTAAGTTACTTTGCATAATAGTTTTGGTAGTGGGTTTCCTTTAAAGTTTGTGTAGTTATGCTCAATCTGTTATTTAGTTTCCTAACATTATTTTTATTATAGGCGGTCGGCTGTTGATATTTATCTGCAGTTGATCTTGTTGACCATGTTGCCATCTCTCCATTGTGGGTCGGTTCATAATGTGTACACTGCCCCCCTCGGTTTTCGAATTGGTACACATGTACAGCTTTGCTGCATATGGGGGCGTTGGTAGACGCATTGTATTTCAACCGGTGCTAAGACCACCGTGAGTTTGGGCCAACGTGGCAGGTACTCACGTTAAACACGGCGACTCTGTCTCCTTCGGTCGACAGCGGCGATGGGACCAAACAAAAGTGTATTAACGTTGAAGTTTGGTTTGTTATCATCCCATTTTATGTGACCTCAAAATGTTCCAGTCTTTTGTATGAGAGGTAGCGGAAGGGGCCTTCACCAAATTGGTGAATTATTGAAATTTTCATCTTTTTGACACTAAGGTCTATTATTAGTAATACATATTTTAAAATTTATTTTGACAAAATCGGACATTTCATATTCGAATAATGACAATTTATGGTCTTAAAAATTTCATTTAAAAAAAGCCTATCTATAGAAAAAAAATTATGGGGAACATAGTACATCAGAAGTGCAAAGTGGCTATTCATGACAAAAACAAAATGTTTGTTGCATAGTATTGTCAAACCCTAGATTTACTACCCATCGTCTGATTAATGTTTCCACAACTCCCTAGTTAGTCCGATTTCCACGGTGTTTGTTAAGGTTCCTAGGTGTAACCGAAGATTCATAGAATTCATGGCAGCTTTAACCAGATACTGTTCAAATTTCCAAACGGAACAGAGGCAGAAATTCACTTTACATATCCATATCAGTCCCTCATGGCGTATACGTAACATTACCGTGGTTGGGGGGTATACACAACATAACTTCGTTAACGTCCTGCGATGTTTCCGCCATTGTTTAATGTTTTTTTGCAAACGATACTTTGTTCTGCCACCACCACCACTACAGCACCATCGCCAAGTTTTTATGGTTTTTATTTTATTGTGGAACAACAAGTTCAAACTTTGTGCAACACTTTGTTGAGAGAATATTTTATCGTTTTCCCCATATTACGTTTTTGCACGGTTTTGTAATGTTGTTTGCAATGGTTCATAACTCTACCACGGCTTCCTTTATGCCTTTCTTTTCATACGGGCTTTCAACCTGCTGCTGCTGCTTTGTTTTATTACCTCATGGTGTTTCACGGCGTATTTGTGGATATCAGCTCAGGGTATAAATAAAGGTGGACTACGTATGCAGAGTATACAACATGTTATTAGCATGGAACTAAATTCCGAGAATACGAACACAAACGAAATAAATTGTTTAAAAAATAATTAAACTTGTGTAGTCTTATGGGCTTAAAGTGCAATTTTTGACTATGCTATCAGGTCATGTGATCTGTCAAACTAGGTGTTCGAGGATTAAAAAATGGAACAGTTTAAACTCAAAACATATGTACATAATTAGTGAACGAGAAACACATGCAAGTTTTAACAGACACCACAAGTATCCTCCGGTGCAAAAGTTTGATAAAAGACGCTCGGAAAATGTCCCATTATCTGAATTCACATCTGATACATGAGTATATCGTAACCAGCAATCCAAAATAACAAGCATTTTCATAACATTACAGGAGAAGCCAAAACACTGTTGTAAAATCTATACACTCTTCTTGTTACGTCGTTTAGGAATTGTCCTATAAAATTGAAAATTTTGGATATTGATGTGGAAAAAATAAGAGTTTATTTTTTTTGATGACTGGTCATTTTGGATTTCAGGTGACGATATATGAGTGATTGTCCATAGTACAAAATTCTATCAACCCATTTTTGTACATACATATCAGTATTCATATGATCACAGACAAATGACGAAATTTTTGAAAATGCATCAACATCCACAAATGTTTCGCCTCATTTTCTTTGATCTATTTGTGATCACATTTACTAAATATAGTTTTCCATTAAACGACGCATAACAAGTGTTACAAGGCTGGCGGTGGTTAGTGTGTTTTTTTTTTTAATAAAAAAACTTGTTGATAATTCTGGTTAGTAAACAAAACTACAAAATTCTATTTTTAAAACATTCTTTTCACACCTCTGCTATGTGATAAATTAATGTTCTTTATTATGTGCATTGCACTAAATGAAATTGTGCGTGAAGACGACTGGCCGGCGTATGTGAATCATTGCAGAATTCTTAATGTACCAGAAAACGTTCAAATAAAGTGTGTATGAAATTGGTCATACAATATGACATTTATAAATAACTCAATAATATAATTTATAGAGTTGAAGGCCATGTTTACATTAGAGATATAATCGCCCTATTATGTTTGTATAATGCTACCGTATATATGCGATGATTTTTTTAAATTATAATAGTGTGAAAATAATTTTAAAAAGCAAATCGTTAAGCAAATGTTAAATACGTGGTTTCGAATTGGTACTCACGTGCAGCTTTGTTGCATGTGGGGACGTTGGTAAACTCATTGTATTCCGCCGGTGCTAAGACCCCGTGAGTTTAGGCCGTAAATCTAAGCCATATTTGTCCCAATGCTATAGCATTGTAATCATTCATCATATTGTGTGTCTTCATTTGCTTCTTCATAATTATATTACTTATAATTATTTATCCATCCAACCAATGATATCATTTATATCATTCATATCTCTTCATTTGCTTCTTCTTTATATATTATATAATTTTTATTATATATAGCGGAACGTTTTGATTTTGCTCTCAGCATTGGTCCAGACAGAGGAGGATTTCACCAAACTAATACCAATTTCAGAATTGCCTCGTCAATAGTCTCAAAAGTTTGTACAAAGCTTCTTGCGTTTAATACTTGATGCACTGGCTGTCACAAGTTAAAAGTTTAGTCATGTTTTTTTTTAAATCGTTGATAAAATACTGGGAGGAGTTTTAAATTACTTAGCGATGACTTTCTTTAAATCTCTATCTTTTTAACTTCTTCTATGTGTAAAAGTAAACAGCTACCAACTTCAAAAAATATAGGACACTAGCTGACCCGGTTCGCGTTGCTGGCCCTAAGCAAACATTAGTGTTGTGTTACACATATTTATATAGGAAAGGGGAGTTTTTATCCCTTTTGCCATTTTCACCCCCTAAAGGTAGATAAATCCAAACAATGTGTAGCCTATGTTACTCGCGGGGTTATTCGGAAGATTCCCTGAAAATTTCATCAAAATCGGTCTAGCCGTTTTCGAGTCCATACGTTACATACATACACACATCCATTTTTATATATATAGATGTGCCGATTGCTAATTGCAAATCTCAATTAAAATGTATAATTTAGCTTTTTTAGTAAAAAAATAATACTTGCGTTGAAAACACTACAACTTTCCAGTTACGCTATAAGGAAATATTCACCATGGCCTTATTAGCTAATGTATTGTGAATTATATCTGAAAGTTGGATATCACAGACTATTTCTTTTTTCCTTTAATCATTTTCCTTAACACTTTAATATTTGACATAGTTACTCTTAATATAAATTTGATATCCCTCAAACATTTTCCATGCTCAGCAAAAATTTCAATTTATTTTCATGTTTCACATCTTCAGAATCGTCACAAAAAAAGTTTATGTACTTGTTTTATATTGTTTGCTGTTTTTTTTTTTTGTTGGTTTTGTGATCGTTCAGTTATAGTTTAGATTAACTTTTATGTATCCGTCCAATGCAACAATATTTCCCTTGCAATTTTTCCCCGGAGTGTCACAAAAAGGAAAAGTTGCTGGTTGGTTGGTAAGTTGAACTTTTTTCCGCCGGAATTGTTTATATGATGTTAGGTGGAGGAGTTCTTTTTTTTTGCATGTGTGTGTATTTCGTACAAGTGATTGGGGACCGAATCTATGACGGATGACATATTTTGTAACATTTACACCATGATGCTGGTGATGGTGTAATGCTTTGTAGTGCACAATTGCTTTTGTTATGATAAATTTATGTGGAATTGTATTTTGAAGTGGCTGTTGATAAAGTATTATCAGAATTTAATTTTTTTTGTGGGTCACCATGTCAAAGTTTTAAGCGCCACTGAAAATATAAGAGCAATTGATTGTTTTCATTACAATAAAAATTATTTGGATTTTTGAAATCAAAATGTAAGAGGATTCAAAAAATGACATGTAATTTACGATTTTGCATTAGCTCATCAATTTATACTTTATGATTTTCGTTACATAGTCATGACTTCTGTACGTAAATATAAACCGGTCAAAATATTTAATACCGATTTAACACATTTCTAACTGATCTTAGGAATGATCCAGAAAAATATGTTTTTTTTTATATGTACTTGTACAAACTAACTTTTGGGGTTTAGGAAAAGTTCACTGCCGATTAACCTATTTTTTTTACGAAACTTTTTGTCATATTAAAGAAAACATAATAAGCGATGCAGTTTTAACAAAACACAGCACTACAAAAAAGAAATGAATTCTTTCTTGAAGGCCGAGTAGAACACGGAAAATCTTGATATCCGTGTTAAACAAATCCTTAGCACGCTTATAAGTCTGTAACAAAGCTGATTATCAACAGATTTTCAGTTTCCCACCGGATTCAAAAAGAAAAAACTAAGACCTTGTTCAGCAAACACATTTGTTTAATTTGTTTTCAACATCAACGATGGTTTTACAAATTATTTTATAAGGGGACCGGACAGTGTGTGAATTTATTTTAGAAGCACGTTTACTAAAGACAAATACGCATCGCCTTTTTTTACAATTCGTTAGCAATTGACTGCTCTATAGGTCGAAGTTACGGCATAGGAATTAAGGCATAACTAACACCTCTGCTACTCTTTATCATCCTGTTGAGTAGAACTCGCCAGCTAGGACAAAAACCCGCTGTACAAGTTTACAGACTAAGGGAAAATTTCGCAGTATCCCAGCAATTTTATTTCTCGAATGCAAGGTTTTAGGATATGTGATGTCAGATATGATTGCCTAAAGATCTCCCACGTTGTAAGGTGCTACTACAGAACCATTCAGGCTGGTATTCCTTTTAATCTGTTTGTTCGTATCGATGATAATTGAAGGAACATACATTTTAAATTCTCAAAAAAGCTGTTTTAATATTTTAGTACTAAAATAAATTAAATGGAGATCACAAAATACAGAAAAAATATTTGTGCGGTGTTTTCGGAAACGAGATTCAAAAATAAAAAAAAGGAAATGTTTAGAATTAGTGTTATTCTATCCCTACATGAGTATAAAGGAAATGAAAGGAAGAATAAACAAAAAATGACGAGCCCTACGGGATGTTTCCAATCACTTGGATTTGCCGTAGTCACAATATGTGTAAATTAAATTCAAGTGCAGTTTAAGGATTTTTGTAGCAAATTTCCAATTCCTGGTATTTTACGATGCATTGATGGAACAGAAGCCTAAAGAAAATTAAGACAGGAACATAAGCTGTATTGTACATTATTTTATAAAGATATGACGAAATAAGGACTCATTCTGAATCCTGCCGTGATGCTTTCGTTTCGAATATGGAACAGAGTTGGGAACCGGTTTGTAAGTTGTCTACTGCCTTTTAAAAATCATACCGTATCTGAACTTTTACACTTCGTATTCACAACATTCGATGTCACTACTTTAATGTCAAGTTATGGACAGCTATTACTGCATTATTTACAGTAAAATATACATTTATCTTTAATGTGTTGAATTATATTTTAAGGAACAACACCAGTACCTAAATTTTTTTTGTTGGCCAACAAAAAAATAAATCGTCAATAAAATCCTTGGAATCATTTGAATTCCCCCCTGGGGTACTACTGCAAGCTTTACATAAAAAGGGTAAAACACCAAAGGAACATTTTTTGGATTTTACTCTATTTTAATTTCATTTCCTTTCGATAATAATTTTTAGTTTAAGTGCTCCTTGTTATGTTGCCCTTCTTTTTTGTATTGTTTATTAAAAAGTCTCAATAAAAATGAATAAATAAATTGATTTTTTATGAAAAAGTGTCGCCCATTATTGCCGTCGCTGGCTACTTTTGTTGTGTTTTGTATTCAAAGTTGAACCAACGGCGATGGGTTGTCTTTTTCATGAATTATCTGTACCACCCTGTGTTTGTTGTCATACTCTTTGTTCTGCAAATTTTGCACTACGGCAATCCTATTCGCAAAAAAAAACTGACATACTGACGTTTGTTTGCGACAATTGCCGGATCATCGTACTTTGCGAAAAATCTATCCGCAAAATAGTTTTTTGTTTGTATTTTCAGTAAAATCTCGTTTTGTGTGTTGTGTCGAATAGATATCAATAACTTGTTAATCATTTAACTCATTAACCAAACGAAAATGTCATTGGACAGCTATAAACTTAGCTGTGAACTGTTGGGTCATAGTATGGATGTACGTTCAGTCTGTGACGGACAGAGCACGGAATGCGGTCAAATGATTGTGTCGGGCTCCAGAGACAAGACAACAAAATTGTGGAAACCTATGGACGGTAGTTACATAGAGTCGGTTACTTTGCAGGACCATAAAAACTTTGTGGCCTGTGTCTTCTATCATGAGGATGAACGCTGGCTGTGTACGGGCAGTAATGATTCAACCGTGTGTATATATCAAGAAAACTCTCTCGTACCCATTTTGACGCTGAAAGGTCACGAGTCCACTGTTTGTTCCATAGCGGCGGGTGTGGAGCCCCACAGTATAATTACGGGCAGTTGGGACAAAACCGCTCGTATTTGGACAATTGACGAGTCAGGCGGTTTCACCTTCATAGAGCTCAAGGGTCACGAGGCAGCTGTCTGGTCGGTGGCCTCAATGCCGCGGACGAAGAAATTCATTACAGGTTCGGCAGACAAAAACATATGTTTCTGGAATGCCAAGGGCGAAAAGTTGCGGCTGCTCAAGGGCCACACTGACTGTGTGAGAGGTGTACTTGCCCTGAGTAATGGCGGTTTGATATCGTGTGCGAATGATGCCATCATTCGTTACTGGAATGATGACGGGGAATGTGTGCATGAAATGAGCGGTCACTCCAACTATATTTACTCGATAGCACAGCTGAAAGCTTTGGGCGATGACTGTGTTGTGTCCTGTGGAGAGGATAGTACGCTGCGCATGTGGAACATAAGCAGCGGACAACAAGTAGGTGATGCCTTGGTACATCCAGCTCAATCCGTTTGGTCTGTGGCGTGTCTCAGAAACGGTGACATTGTAACGGGTTCCAGTGATGGCATTGTCAGAGTATTCACTAAGGATGACACACGAGCAGCATCGGAATCGGTCCTAAAGGCGTACATGCTGGCTGTGGAAACGAGAAAGCAACAAATGTCGGAAGATTTGGGTGGAGTTAAGAAGACTGAGTATGTTTAAGATTTCTATATAACAATCATGGACGAACTCATATCGACTCAAAAATCTTCCTCTCTACTCATAGTCTTCCTGGTCCAGAGGCTCTTTTAACAAATGGTACGCGCGAAGGACAAACTAAAATGGTTAGACATCCAGATGGTTCGGTTAAGTGCTATATGTGGGAATTGGGAAAATGGAAGCTAGTAGGTGATGTCACCGGTGCCTCTGGGGCCACACAAGGTACCTCAGGCAAAAAACTACATGAAGGCAAGGTATAGAGAAATCAATAGCTAACCATTTAATTAGTTTGTCCGATTAAACTAAACATTTTCCTTTAAAGGAATATGATTATGTCTTTTCCGTGGACATTTCAGACACCGAGCCTCCATTAAAACTGCCATACAACAGCGGCGAAGACCCATGGCATGCTGCCCAAGCTTTTATACATCGTCACCAACTACCTCAGTCCTATTTGGATCAGGTGGCAAATTTTATTATCACAAATGCCAATAATGCACCAATACAAGCTAGCGCAACTACGGCGTAAGTTCATGATTTTCATAATTTGTCATTACTTTTAAATTATTTTTATTTCGTTTGTAGGGCCTACCAAGATCCTTTTACTGGTGGAAATCGTTATGTGCCCGGCTCGAATAATAGTAACTTCCAATCGGGCGGTAATTTAGATCCCTTTACAGGTGCTTCCAGCTACAGCACTGCCGCCAATCAGCAAACACCTCAGGTGGATGTTAATTTTGTTAAAGGTTTGTTTGGAGTTTTTGTTCTCTCTTTTTATTCAAGAGAACAAAATGTTGTCGTCTGACCACCTTTTTTGCAATGTCTAGGTATTTTATAGATGCCAGCTGTAAAGTTCTTTGAACATCAAAATAGCATAACCAGACCTCGTGAAAAAGGGATTGAATATATAATTAATTTGATTTTCTTGAAAACGGATCTTGATATTCCCCTTTCTTTCAGGTGATAAACATTTCCCCATCGGCAAATATTTCACCTTCGATAATTGTGATTCTACCAAAGTTTTAGAGAAGCTCAAGTAAGTTTTTTGAACGTTCTTTCTAAATATGTATACAAATTTCAAAAAAATCTTGAGGCTACAAGTTTGCGCTCTCGAAGTTTGTTGAAACCATGATTAACATGCATCTGGTAAAGTATTTAGAGTTTAACGGCCTTTCGTGGTAACCGATTTACTGGAGACTTTTGAAGTCTCATCGAAATTTATTGCATTTAATGTGGTTAATACCTTATTTCGATTCATCGAGTTTTCTTCTCCCGTATTTTCATTGATGATCTTCCCTCAAATGATTGAGCTGTGTACGATATAATTTGTATCCTGACTGACCGGGACCTAATGTTTTAAACATTAGGCTCAGATGGGCAGATGCTTTTTCTACAGATATGTTTTCGGGATAGAATTTACTCTCTTATTCGTTAAGTCGACGGCATTTACGAGGTGGGAACAGTCGTTAAAATATTTGTTGAAGTTCCAGGATACGATCCAGGGTTTTACTCTGTGGTAGTCACACTCCAAAATATCTTTGCAGCTTCTGGACCGTATGCAGAGGAAAGCGGTGGTGATAGTAGGGTATCCAACTCTATTGTCTCCCTACAACATCGGCGGAATGTGGGTTGTGTATCGCTATTCAATAGATATTTTAACGGTCTCTGTTCGTCAGATATCCGTCGTCTGGTTCCTGACGTTAGAACATTTAGCCGGCTATCCAGGGTCTCTCATCCATTCATTGTCAAATGACCGGTGGATCGGACGACGAACTATAGACAAATCCAGATTTATTGTGTAATAGTGGCCCAGATACAACACCTGTTACCCCACCACCTCACCTACCAATAGTGAATGTTTTTCTATCATTAAGCAGGCAATAAGACAGCAACCATAAAATGTCTCCTGTCTTTTTCAAGCACCAATAATAATATTGAACCACAGCTACTCATATAACCAACGCTTAACCTATCGACCCTCTTTTAAGTTCAGCTGATATGAAAATCGGATACTTCTTGAATTGTAAAGTCAGTACGTCTGGTATGTCCCAATTACATTCACATGACGATTCAGTCGTTCACACAATGCCCTCAAGAGAATCTGTTATGCAATTTGGAGTAAACTTAAACTACGGTAAACGTCCGGGGGATCATCGGTACCTGTTGCCTTTTTATTTTAAACGTGTAAGACTGCTGTCTTGACTTTGATTGTCAAGCTAAGTACTTGGTTTTTCAAGTTAAAACCAACATGCCTTCTTTAAATGTGTAGCTAAACAAAACTGCCCATCTGGTGGGCAAATTATATTTTAATAAAAACATTTCACAATGTTATATTACCTTTTTTTTACAGAGAATTTAACAACAAATTGCCTTCATCTAACGACAAGGTGTCTGATACACTTTTAGAGGCATGTATCAAATTAACCGAACCCACTCCGGAAGTAGAGCAAACGTCCATTGAGGCTCTTCAAGTACTATTACGGTGGCCCAGTGGTAAGCCTACGATTATATTATCCACTCGATGTCTTAACATTTGCATGTTCTTGTCCATTCATTTCTAGAATTGCTATTTCCTGTCATTGATATTGTGCGTTTAGCCGTTCGCAACGAATCAATTTTCACCATATTGAATTCTATGAATTTCCTGGATGCTCTATTACAACAAATAACAACATCGGCACCCAACCAACTAATGATCATTCGAAGTCTGGTGAATAGTATGAATCATGCGGCAGGCCGCCAGCAAGTTGATGCTCGCCTTACCCCGTTGGTGGAGCATATAAATAGCATCAAGGCGGGCAGTAATAATTTACAGATAGCCATTGCCACCTTCTATTTGAATGAGACTGTGACTCAGACAACGGGTTTGGCCAATGGCGATAAATGTCGTTTGCTTACAGAGGGCTTAATCGAGTTTCTGAAATGGGCAACCGACTTGGAGGCATGCTATCGTTCCATGCAGGCTTTGGGTAATATGACTACGACTCCATTTGGCCAGGATACATCGGCCTTGGTGATATCGGTCGATTATGTCATGGATAAATTGCGCGAGTTAACAAATACACCACAGGCTGGTATTTTTGCAAAAATCAATAAGGCTGGCACAGCATTATTGGCTGCTTTCTGAAGTTGATCACGAACGATAGATCTGAAGGTTTGGCCGGAGAAGGTGACGAAGAGGAGGCGTATTTCTAAAATGTAGTTTCAATCATTCTATGCATACATACATTTATAACTAATCATTTCATTTGTAGCACTCAATACTAAAAACGAAGGAATGATACAATAAAATAAAATGTTTATATATATATATTTCTTTTTCTAATTTTAAATTGCAAACATACGATTAGGTTAAGATAATACATTTGGAAATTTCAGAGTTATAATTATTTCCAACTAAAATTCGGCTAAAAAGGCAATACTTTGGGCTAGGATATGCCACGCATTTTGGTCCCTGCCGTGGTTGCAGATACCGATTCTGTTGAAGTTACGAAGCTAGAGGAGTTATTGCAATCCCCTTGAGTTGCCTTACTACATTATCGCACCTATTTCTGTGTGAAACTGGTGATGATCGACAATTGGTTCTGGAACTGATTACTTATTGCCATTCCATATAAATTAAAGTACTCTGCACCATCCTTCGCCCGAATTCAAAATTGCAGAAAATCCCTTAATGATATCTTACTAATCAATGACATTCACATGGAATGTTTACTTTATTTATATCTACTACTTAATGCTTCCCTTATCTACATCCATCTCTGCATCGTTCGAAGATGGTTTCCTCTGTCGTATACGCTGCAGCAGTTCCTCTTTCCAATGTTCTTCGGGTACTCCATCCGCCCATGCTGGCACAGACATATTAGGTAATGTAAAATTGGCCATGGCGGTCAAAATCTAAAAAAAATCGTTCCCAGTGATACATAACTTTAGTTATAATTCGTACCTAAACTCACCTGCTGCGTTTTGTTACTATCTAATTCTATTTCCAATTCCTGAGGTCTAGCTTGACTCCACACCTCCCTTTCAAACTCGGTATCAACAGTTTCAACAGTAGGCATATTCGGATCGCCGTATGTTACTTCAACCGACTGGTCATCCTCCAATGCATTGGTGTGAACAATGAAGCCTTCGTCATCCTCGTCTTGTAATGCTATACTTCCATATTCTATAGTTTCGTCTGCAGGTAATTGTTGATATCCGTCATAAGCATCCATGGATTCATTGTCGCTATCGTCACTCGCAGCGGGAGGATGATGGACTATGTGATTAGTGCGTAGATCTTCCTCTCCAGGGTCGTTGGGCAGTTCAGGAGAACCCATTATTAGGCTATAATCTGTCCTTTACTCGAAAACGGAATGAATCAATTGTTTTTATTCTTCTTTTCTGTAAGTATAACATTCATGCGAACTTGATAACACCAAAGTATCGGGCAGGGCAGTTTTTAAGAGTCGGTATTGAATAAGCAGCGGCGTCGTGGTAAATTCTAAAAAATCTAGTTTTATTTTATGTTTACTTATAAGGTTTGACAAACATATTCTCAGTTGTTAAATTATTTTAAATATAAAAAGTTGTATTGATACAAAATGTATTCTAAACCCACGTCCCTTAACTTGACGAAGAGATCAGGATGTCGATAAAAAAAAGCGCCGCCGTCTAGGTTAATTTCTAATCGGCTTCGAAGTAAAGTTAACATATAAAACAGCTGATTGCTTTTGAATTTAGCGGGTAAATAAAAGAAAATAGCAGCAACATGAATGGAGCTGAGGACATCTTTGGCGCAGACCAGCCATGTGACGCAAATGACCAGTGTACGATTTGGCGTCAACAAACTGTGCTTGCAAGTGGATTTATGAATGTAGCAAGTGATGTGATGGATCATCGTTTTTTCATGTTTCCCACTGAGGTAGATTGGGAAATCCCTTCACAGCTGAAACCAATTTGTGGAAATATGGGCAATCTTAAGTTTCCAATACTCGATAACGCTTCGCATCATAACGAATCTCCTGAAAATATGTTCAATAACCAGCAGGAATGTGTTGAGATACCAAAACCACGCAATACTATGGACAATTTTTTGAATGGACAATCTGAAAAAAGGGATCAGAATGGATTTTTTACAGCAAAAGAAGTTTTGACACTACGAACAATGAAGGTAAATCGGTTATGTGGATCTGGCCAGATTGATTACTAGTTCTTTTTTTAATTGATAGAAAAATGGAAATAGCTCTGAAGTTGGATGTCAAAGAGATTTCAATTTTGCCGCATCAAAGAAATCGCTCGGATCACTGGGCCGTGTTGCAAATACGACGAAAAAGAATTTTGTATCTCCGGTGCGTGGAAATACGTAAGTTTATTCAATTTATCATCCTTCGATTCTTATACAATGTTCGTAGGTGGGAACATATCATATGTTGTCAGATATTTGGGAACCTCATTTAGGAATTTCGTTAGCCACAGAAATGTGCTTTTTTTAATAAAGTAGTTAGATGTGGTGTGCCGGCCCTGCTATGTACTCTATTTGATTTTTCTATCTCTAGTAGAAAAACACATAACTATACCCAAAATATTTAATTCAACTTTTGGGTGATCGTTTGTAATTCAAGTTGCCCGGGTCTGGAATCAATTGCCTCATGAATTGCGTGGTTTTCTTATTCAAATAATTTTTTTCATCTAAAACTATTCAACTATTTTAGTCAACGCTGATATGGAAATCTGATTGTTGAATGTCATTAATTAGGACTAATATATTTTACGTATTGATTTTTTAATATAATTATGGAAGGGGAGCAAATACATAAAAAATGTAGTGATGTTTGTTAAGTGTAGGAATATCTGAAAATGGAGTATAATTTTCACACATAGTTATGTTGGTTACAAAAAAATTAATTGTCGTGTCGGATACAGAAGATCCTTACTTAGCCAAAAACTACAGCACCAATTGTTTCAGAATATTTACCTCCAACCTATATTTTTCAGTACATCTTCAAAGGATACCGATCAGATTTCTGATGATAAAACCAACGCAGAACTGGACCCGTTGATGTCACATCCGGCTTTAAAGAACATCGATCCAAAAATGGTGGAGATGATAAATAATGAGATCATGCATAAATTTAAGCCCGTTGGTACGATGTTTGAACTTCACACAGATAGTGGTTTTACTTTAAATAATGTTTATACATTTTTCAGATTGGAACGAGATTGCTGGTTTGGATTATGCAAAATCAATTATTAAAGAAGCGGTGGTATATCCATTATTGCGGCCGGATATATTTACCGGTCTACGACGGCCACCCAGAGGAATTTTGCTTTTTGGACCGCCTGGTACGGGAAAAACGTTGATTGGAAAGTGTATAGCGTCACAATCGAGAGCTACATTCTTTAGCATAAGTTCGGCGGCCTTAACCTCAAAGTGGATGGGTGAGGGTGAGAAAATGGTTCGTGCTCTGTTTGCCGTTGCTGTTGCACGACAACCTTCTGTAAGTCATTCTACCATACATCAGATTAAATATCAAGACAAGGTATAATGTAGTGTAATGCCTGCAATACTAAAGGGAAAATCACGATAGTGGTTGATAAGTATTTTTGTCAATATTGTCAACCAGTTATGAAGTACGGTGTTAAGTATCCACCCCAATATCAGGTGAGCATAGAAATAACGTCTTAGGAGGAAGCTTTGAGACATATAGTCCAATATCTGTGAGTTAACATATTCTCCAATCTTTTGTAAGTCAAGGAAGAATACTTTGACTTATACACTTATTTCTCCTTTTACGCACAGACATGCCTCCTGTTTCGATTCCAGACAATGAAATAATGAGGAGCCACATTTTAAAATCACAAAGATGGTGTGGTGCTAAAATAATGTGTTTAATCCGAATTGACTACCTTTTTGTTTAGAAATGAAAAAATAAGTTATTTTCATGAAAAGTTTCTTTGACAATTTAAAATTTATTATGGCATCACTTATTCAATTTAAATTAAATTTCAATTTACTAATCAATCAATTTAAGAATCAATGTAGCATTGAGCTTAAATTAAACAGCACATATTCTATGATATGCCGCCTAGCGCCTTTCTGGCTGGAGCGTTTCGAGCGGCATAGCCCCACCAGCGCAATCGCTGTATTTTGCTGAGCTTAACTGTATGTCGGAATATAGTTTATATATCACACACTTCGTTCGACGAGACCGCACGGCTTCATCAGCTTTCGCAAGCACCCGTATTTCAGAGCCACAAGTACCCGTATATACGTGATGTACAGTGTTGGTTAAGTTCGCTTAGCCGCGAAGTAGCATTTATTTGTAAGCACGATCCATTGCTTTTCGATGCTGACATCGATGCCTCCACTATTTCGTCTTTCTATCGTCGCGATGTTTTCCAGCAGTTGAAAGCGTTAATTGTGTCTTGTCCTCGTTCTTCATCAGACGAATCTTAACCGATTCCTTTTCAATTCTTGAAAAATCACCAGTTTCATATCGTTCTATATTTTCGTCCGCATATGCGAGGAGGTGGTGGCCCTTGGTATTCACAGTGCCAGTTTTATTAAATTATAATTTTTCCGATATTATTTCCATCAGTATGTTGAAGATGGTGGAGGGTAAGATGTCCTTTAGTGGTCTTTTTGTGTTGAATGGTTGGGAGTGGTCGCTTTCTATGTTTACTGAAGATTTACTGTCACTCAGAGTCATACTACAAAGGCATAAAAGTTAGTTTTTCTCTGATCGGAGTGTCGAAGGTGACAACGCAGTGAAGATCAATATAAACACAGATTGGTTAGTCAGCCAAGTGTGTGTCATAGCCATTAAAGTTAATCTATTTGTCCTGTCTTGTAATTTCAATCATTCTCTTATTATTCTCGATATTTAATCTGTTTATATTTATCTGTACATGATCTTGTTGACGATGTTGCTTATTGCCATCTTTTTATTGTGTGCGTAGTGCCGCCTAGGTCGATAGGTTTTGTCGCCTACGTCGATAGTGAGTCTGCAATGGTATCGTTTGTTTAAAAATAATGGTTTTGAGTTTAAACATTCAAATATCTGCCGATATTTCCCATCTTTAATATAAAAATCTAATGACAAATGCCCAAATGAAGTGATACCCACAAATATATTTCAATAAAATCGGACGAGTCGTTTTCGAGTAATGACAACAAATTTGTACTTAGAATTGTAGAATGTTTATTCTATACAAAAAATGTTTGTTGTCCAGTGATCGCACTGCGTCGATTGGGTTCGCAGTTGGGATTGGGTTGTGAAACAAAGAGTCGTTATCTGCCTATATCTTACTAATACTGGAGCGAGTATTATGAGGTTCTGAGATAGTTTCTCGGTTACAGTCAAGATGTGGAGCTTGAGAAAAAATTTTATTTTTAAATTATAATTAATATATATTTTGTTCACAGATTTCTAAAAGTATCAATAAAGTAATTATTATTATTATTTTAGGTAATATTTATGGACGAAATTGATTCAGTTTTATCCAAAAGATCAGAAAGCGAAAACGAAGGAACACGGCGACTGAAGGTAACTTATTAGAATTAACAAGGTATCCTAAAAACGACATTAATGTTATTATTGCGGGTTGAAATGTTAACGAAAGCACTTTAAAAGTTGTAATTGAATAGGAGTAAAGAAATCGTGGCCACTTTTTTAAATGTTACATATTTCAGACCGAATTTCTCGTAAGACTGGATGGAGCTGCCACCTCAGATGATGATCGTGTGCTAATAGTTGGTGCCACTAATAGGCCGCAGGAATTGGATGAAGCTGTCCGCAGACGTTTTGTTAAACGACTGTACGTACCATTGCCAGAAATGGATGCTCGTTTGGAAATACTTACGAACTTATTGAAAACTGTCGATAATAATTTGGACAAGCAGGACTTGACAGAAATAGCTAGCTTGGCTAATGGATATTCCGGTGCCGATATGGATAGTTTATGCCGTGAGGCCTCCATGGAACCATTGCGTTCGTTGCCATTTGATGCAATAATGTCCTGTTCTAAGGACAATGTAAGTACTATGTGCATTATCATTTAAAACCATGCACTACATTTTCGATTGACTACTTTGCAGTTACGTCCTGTTGATAAAAATGATTTTCATGCTGCTCTAAAAAAGATTCGTCCAAGTGTATCGCAAAATGATCTCGATCAGTATATGGAATGGAATAAAACCTATGGTTCAAGTTGCTAGTGATGTCAATAACATAGACTTCCAGCATCTACATTCCTATCATATGATTTGACATGAAAGTAAATCAAACAAAAATAAATTGAAAACATTTTTTAAAATTATCACTTATCAATAACTCCTAATAATACGTTCTACCATGCGAAAAACAGAAAAGAAAGAAAAACAATTTCTCGAAAATGCACATTTTGGATGTAATCGGTTCATTTTCAAATTGATTAGCCCATTTGTACCTGGGCTATGATTTCAGGTATACGTTGTACTCAGAATGTGATCCTGAACCGGTTTTCATAAAACTAAGCGTTATAAAATATGTTTTAGAATTCATTAACCTTTACCGGCAGAGATGTATAAGACCAAATAGGATGAGGTGATAAGGTGCATGTATCAAATAGTCTACACTATCATGCCAGATGACTCAGCGTACTATGTACAATTCAAATAAAAAAGGCACGGCCTTATCAGTGTGGCTTCAGCCCAAAGAAATCACCTATCAACCAAATATTGACACTCCGCCAAATCCTCCACCCATTTTCGGAAGACTTTGATTTCGTTGGAAACTGTTGCTTTTTCCAGCAACGAGAAGCGACTTTAAAAAATCGTCAGAATAATATAGCGGTTATTCAATACAATTTTTGTTGTAGGTATGTATTACAGACCAATTAAACATAATTTTTATGGATTGTATGCACCAGTCGTCCACAAATCCACATCCAAACTGTTTAACACTGTTCATGTACTCTTCTAATTTTTTAAATCAAAACCTTGTCAGAAAACCGAATATCAATATAAACAAATAAAATTTCTAGAAAAAAAATCATTAACAACCATCTATGAGGCGAATATCTCGAAAGGAAACTAAAGCTGGTGGCGATCAGGCACAATCCAGTGTTGACGAAATACCGCAACGTATATTTCTATACCTGCAACCCAAGTCGATCTGCTACCCAATTGAAGATGACGATGTAACGGTGGAAATTGAATTGACGCATTCCATGAGCACCCTAACAATGCTCAGTGATCGTTACACAACGAAAAATATTATTCATCTTGATAAATTCAATGCTGAAAAGCCCACATTCAGTATCACAATCAATCAGGATGATATTGCAGATGTGACCAACCTCAGTGATACGCCTTTAACACTGACACTGTATGAAAATATTCCACAACCGCTATCTCTTGTGAATAATAGTGAATCTGCTGTGGACAGTGTTATATTGCTAACAAAAAGTGCTCACGAATCCATTGAGGAAGAGCGGGACGACTTAGTGATTATAGAACGTCGGCCGGTTGCTCAGGGTTATATTGATCTGTTGGAGTTTTTCACCAAAACACGTTCTCGTTCATCAAGCACTGTTTTCCTCTATCCCCTACCCACATCCAGTCATCGTTTGACTTGTAAAATGGAATGGGAAATCTATTCACTGCATCCTCTCATGAGGCAGCTAATTTTGTCTAATGTTGTCTTTATAACATTCGGTTCCCTGTACAATATGGACGTAGAACTCATGAACGATTGCAATGATGTGACTGCTCGCTTATCATTTCATTCCACTGAACTGCATGAAAATATGCAATTTGACAAAGTGCCCATATGTGACTATACTGTATTTTCAAAACAACTGATTCGTGATCAGGCATTGAATCATAAGTGGGAGAACCTTAAAAATAAACAAATTGGAAATGAACACAGTATGAGTATAATGACAGAATCTAAAGTGAATACTCAAAAACTGTTCCATGATCTTTTGCGAACTGAAAATATGGACTTCAACGTAGAGGATATTGACCAAGCTGCAGAGTCTGCACTTGTTTGTAATTCTTTGCATCGCTACATTTTAACGGATCACATGGAAAATGCACTTGAAGACGTCTTAGCTCACAACCAATATCGCATTGTGGTCGAGCTGATGCGTGAAAAGGTACCGGATGTGGTATTGCTAAGGGGATTTATTGATTTGTCAGTGTTTATGTTTCCTCATGGTGAGTAGCAAATTGTGTAAATGTATACGAGTGACATCAGTGGGACCACTCTGGTAAATTTTATATGCCGGCAAATTCCAATGAGAAAAATGCAACACAGGGGAGATTTGACATTGAGAAATTGGCTGAGATAACCCTTATTAGGGATTTGGAAACATAAAATTACAATGCACAGAAATAAAATACAAATTTAATGTACATACTATGGTCCCCTAAGCACAAAAAATGCCGACATTTGAACTTCCTATACCTGTGCCAAAAACTATTACACATATACCCACGCACGGTCTGTGGGACCGAGAATTTAATTGTTAATTAATGTTATTTAAAAATGGCCTTCATGTTAATTATTAGAAAGGAATGTTTTAAATTATATAAACAAAAGTTTATTTGAATATATAAATATGCATTAATGTCCAATACTTACAAGCTAAGTTAGGGTTTCACAGACCAATGCGCGGGTATAGGAAAGTTTAAAAATGCAACAACAAAAATGTCTGGAAACTAAAAAGTTATTTTTCGTGTGCATTCCCGTCTCTAAAAATCAGTTCATAACAATATATTTGACTATAATTTTGGAGGAGACGTCCGATTAAACAGCACAATACTCCAAATTAAACGGTATGTGAGCAGAACAAATGTTGTGAATATTATGATTATATAAGAATAATGATTATAGACAGGTGGGGATGAAATAAAAATTAAAATATTTTTTTTTAATTGAATACATTTTTATTTTGTATAAAACATACTGTACACACTACTGAAGTAACACGGACATCTCCTTTCGAAATTATGGTCAAAATAATAATGGTGCTCCACACACAAAAGGAAAAATTAATGAAAAAAAAAAATTTAAAAAAAAATCAATAAAGAATGGTTGTTTCTGATTTTCTGACGCCTCAATGCCAGAATAAGTCCCAATCCACACTAGGCAATTTTACGTACGGCAAATTTTTACGTTATTCGGTGTTATTGAGCTTTAAAAAAAATTAGAAAAAAAAAGTTTTGCCTTAAATTTGTTTATAACTTCGAAACTATTATTCGGATTAAAATGCTATACAGGTAAAAGGTTAAAGATAATCTAAAACTATTTTTTTAAAATTTATTTCAACCAAATCAGACGACACGTTTTCGAGTTGTAACAAATTGTGTATCAAACAATTTAATTAAACGATTCACATTAATTTTCTCTTATTTGTTCTTTCTAGTTTCAAATTGTACTTTTGCTATTGAGATGAGACCACCCGGCTACGAGAAACCCTCCATACCCACACCCAGGGACCATAACTCGCGGAATACCAAAAACAAAAAGGGCAAACGCAAAAGTTCAGCACCATTAACCACGGATCCAACTACACGTTCTGCTGTGGACGTACATGAAATTGCGAAAGAAAAAATTCCCTTTGCAATCATACGCATTTGTCTAGAAAAGCCTATAACTGAGCCCAGACATGATATGATTCGAATTCCAAAATCGCAAGTAAAATATCGGAAATTTTCGAAATGTCCTCAGAAAGATCCGCAATGTGAGATCGATGTGAATCTCGATGATATCTGTGAAGAAATATATCGTGATTTTGATGAAACAATACTGGAAATGGTGAATTATATGTTGCGAAATCACATTAAATTAATTGAGGACAATAGGCAGTTCTATTGCTCGCAACTGGCTAACATGACCAACAAGATAATGCGTCTGGTGGCCTGCGATTTTAATGTGCGCACACGGACAGAAACGAATATTGAATTCATGGTAAATAAAATATAACCCACACAGAGAAACCAAAATTTTCCAGATGACCTACTTTTAGAATCTCATGACTGTGGTGTATCAAAAATTAATGGAGCGTATCTATAATCGTTTAATAAAATGCAGCTCAATGAATGACATTGGGCATTGCATTGATAAGAAGGATGACGTTCAGAAGACACTTATCAGCCGTTTGAATATTGCCAAATATATGTTTGAAGTTGGCAATTTGGAGATGGCACACTTTGTGGTGGAAAAGTTACGCTCTGAATACTTGGATAATGCAGTTTTGTCCTTTTATCTTTTTCTGTTCGATGTGGAGAGGGAAGACTTTGGGGCTGCTAAAATATATGTGGAAAAACCATTGAAGGAAAAGTATCCTGATGGTCAATTGTTTATGTAAGTAGACTGTTTCAAAGTTGCAGTTAATAAATTGCAAAATGCTACAAATTGAACAAAAACATATAAATAATGTAGGTTTGTTATGGTATTATTCGATTTTAATCGAATTTAATTTCGTATATTTTTTTTGATTAGTCCGTGATATAATCGTTATATGTTCAAGTGGTTTAATCTTCTACCTCAGACCAACGAAAAACTTCTGTCATACTGGGTGGTCCATCTTTATTTTTGAATCATGTGTTATTCTGACAGCGACAGGTCTTTCCCACGCGAGTTCTTTAAAGAAAGTCTATATCATAACACCGTGGATCGAAATGAATCGCTATGCGTTTGAATACCGAAATAATGCATATCGTTACCTTAATATAAAAAGTCACTAACTCATGAATAACAGTTTTTTCACCGATGTTATGCGAATAGTCCGTTAACGATTTATGACCTTGAGGCGAATATCGAGCAAGTCATTTAGATACACCACTAGTCCAACGTTTTATCAATGTACGCGCACATACCGCACTAGGCTTCAGGGACGGACAACGTCAATCCGGAGCTGTTAAAAACAGACTGCCAAACAAGTGCCTGCTATAGAATGTGGTAGTAATGAACATCTTCCAACGAACTGGAAGACATCATATAAAAAAGGTGATCCCACGAAGTGAAAAAAAGGAGGGGAAACACACTCATAAGCATTATAAAAAAGTAATCAAAAACAATATGAACAGGAGGTTTGCTAACTCCATTGACAAAGCGTTTCGTTGCAAACAGGCTGGATTCAGAGCTCATAAATCCTGTGTTGATCACACTAAAAAACATTCGCACAATAAATGAAAATATTTCAATTGATTGATTAATAATTAAATAATCGGTAGAATTGGACATCCCCACTGTTTCGTGGCTTCAACGACAAAATGATGAACTTCAGTGTTTTGTCCATAACATTCACAATTATTGAGATCCCAAATCGACAATTACTGTTTAAATTTGTTAGTTATGCCAAATTTTGATTTTTTTAAGTAAAATCGGAGGCGACAATAGTATTTTAAAACAGATGTTTTTCATGAAAACATTTACAAAAATATATATAAATTTTTGTTAAGAAATGAAAATTAATAAAATTGTATAGCTTGTTATGATCTCTTTAACATGAAAAAAGTTTCGTAAAAATCGGCCAAACCATTCCGGAGCAGTGAACTTTTCCCTAAACACCAAAAAGTACGTACTTTTTTAATTTATAAAAAAAAACTTTTATGGACCACCTTTTACGATTGCCTATTTTTTAAGATTTCTGTTAAAATCTAAACACTCTGTAAAGAATGTGATGCAATCCTTGTTATACTAAATATCTGAAACAAACTTGTATTGTGTTCCTTCACAGAAACATGGTGACCTTATACATCACTTACAAGGAGGAGCTGACAGATGCCGATCATTTCGGATTAGCCAAAGAAAATCTGATCAACTCATTAACAACATTTTGCGAAAATAACCCAAACAATATTTCCAATTGGATTTTACTATATTGCCTTTATAAAATGCATCACTATTTGCCGGGCATGGAGTACTGTCGTTGGAAATATGAAAATCTTTATAACGATTCCATGTTCGATTTGCAACCTATGCCAACAAGTCGATGGAACATATATATGTGCCATAAAATTAATTTCAAATCTCTGAAAGCTAAAAACTTCTATAAAGTTGTGAATTTATTTCTATGTTTGGGTCTATATCAATTTGCTGAATGGATTTATGATGAAATCGCCACCGAGGCCATGGATGTGGAGAACTATTTCATGTCAAACACGTACAAGATATTTTTGAACAAACTGGAGAAGAAATTTAGCACGAAAAATTTTGCTGTGGAGAAGTTGGTAAATCCTGTGTATTTGGTAAGTGTTGCTTAGTGGAGTAGACGAAATTTTTGGTATGAACATATGTCCGTTTACAGAGGGCTACTCTATCTCAGGTTAATGGAAATTTGGAATTTTTTCGTAATATTGAGAGCAGAGCGCCGGCCATGAAACAGTATGCTCTACTTTGTGATATTAAAAATTTGGATAGCAACGATCCTTTTAGATTGGGTCTATTGCGTTACGCATATTATTTGATGGAAGAGAAGGATTATTTCAAGGCCAAAGAAGCGTTTTCACTGTGTTGTTGTAGTGATGATGACATTAGTGTTATTGCAGCCATTGGCAAAGGAAAAGCGTGTTATCGGGTACGTTTAGATTATTCCACGATGTGATACGAATTGTGCTGAGAAAAATGGCATGACATTTTATCAACAAATTTATTCATATTAGTACGAAAGCCTACAGTGGCTAATAAGAATATATTCACGCAAACGACTCGAAATTCAAATATTAATAATATTTTCCTTAAATTTTGGAAAATGTTTTTTTGTACAACAACTTTAATTTTTGACGGGTAAAAATGGTCTTCATTTTGGAAAACTTTATTCTTTGGGACTTTGAAAAAAGTTTTCTGTAAAAAGAAAGGAAAAAACATGTTTCGTTTAGAAAAAAAACTAACATCAGTAATTGAACATAAGTTACCCATGTCGAATTCCTTTACTATCAGACGAAGAAACTGATTCCACAATACAACTTTCCTTAATTCCCTTTCAGCTTGATGAATTGGATGAAGCTGAAGCGTCTTTGGCCCAAAGTACACGACATGGAATACATATGCCGAATGTATGGGCATTTTTGGCCCTTATCAATTTAAGGAAAGGTGAAAACTACAAAGCTTTGGAATGTTGGAAATATGCACGTCTAAATTCCAATGAATCTATACATTCGGATATTTTAGATGAATTGGATAAGATCAGATATAGCGATGTCAGCCTTTACGTAGACATACCCGATCTGAATCAAAGATAGTCTTTGTTTTCTCTCCTTAGTTACAGGGTATATGTTCAAGTAATCACATAATAATTGTTTACAGACTAATACATGCAAAATATTAACAATATACTCTATACATGCTTAACTAAGCTCAGTAGACGAAGTTGCCTCCCGGCGGTACAGCTGGTGGCATTCCTTGAGCTGTGGGATTTACGGTTTGTACGGGGACAGGAACAATGGATACTTTCAAGTCTCTATTCGATGGTTTTCGCAGCTCCAAGGAAGCATGTTTAAGCTGAATGGTACATTCGGGATTAGCACTTACAGATGCCAGGTTAATAGCTTCCTTGTCGAACAGAGTTGCCATTGCTTCTAGGAGTTCTACAAATCCTATAGATAGGGCAGCACGACGTATTCGATTAAGTTCTTTGTAAAAATGTTGGGTCTTTTCCGGCATTTTTTTAGCATGCCGCAATACCTTCTGAATGTCAGACTGTAGACTTATGCGATTTATCCATACCACACAACTTTGGGAGTACGATCTCTTATCGGCCTTAACGGGGAAAGCACATGTATCGCCGGACGTAAGGTCTTCAGCGAATCCAAGCATTTGCAAATCACCCAACCAGGGTATGACGTTATTTCCGGGTGGTAAAATGTTCAACATTAAGTTGGATTTCTTCTTGCTGTCGGCATAGGAATATAAAAATCCATACCAGTTATCGTTGAGTAAAACCAGGGCAGCTAAGTTTTCCACCTTGAGAGCACCATGCAAAAGGACACACATTGATTCCTTTTGCATTTCGTTCAGTGGTGCTGAAGCTCCCTGGCTCTTGTCGGCCTCTTCTGAGGGTTGGCCTGTTTCCTCCGAATCCTTCACGTCTTTGGTGTAGAAATCTCGTATATCTTGCTCCATTTTTTCATATTCATAATTAACATTATTAACATCAAGTTTTGGCGTTTTATCAGCGGCTATCTTACTGGCACTTCCCGATTTATCAGACGATCGGCGACTAGGCTTCTCCCTTTCTATTTTGGGTATTATCAAGTGCCGACTTAATGAAGAGGGTGATCCAATGTCGGATAAGGCTAAATAGCCACAAATTTCCAATTTGCTGGCCAATGTCATAGGTGGGACTTTATCATTCTCCGCTGTTTGATAGGGCAAAGGTGGTGGCCACATAAGTACGGGACATTCCAAACGAAAGTAACCGCCGCATTTCAGGTTAACTTCGTAGGGCTTGTAGTTCGCTTCGCAAAGTTTCTCAATCATTTCGAACATAGCCGTGCGTCCCAACTCGCTTTTATGACCGGCAATGGTAGTTTTGTGTTGTTCATTTAAAGTTGAATCGGAATTTTCCGAATCTTTGGGAGCTTTAGTCATATATAGTTGTCCTAAAATGAAAATACAATGGAAAAATGGAATTGAGATGTAGTGATGATTTAGAAGAAACTATATTATTTAGATATGATGTGGAATGAGCTAAGCTATGTACCGTTTACAAAAGCAAAAATTTAATTCGGCAAACCAAGGCTTCTACAGCTCTTAGTCAATATCTCGAAAACTATCAACAGCTTAACAAAACCGGACTTCAGCACTTATTAAGATAAGGACAGTTGCATTGTTCATTCACAACTCACCTTTAATACCCGTGAAATCCAATAACTGCTGATACACTCCAATCGCTCTCGTAAAATAACTGTCACCATGAACACCCAAACAAATGAAGTTCCATTTGACAGGCTTCAGGACTTTTACCCATGCGTATTCAGTCTCTTGCTCCTTACCCACATATGTTTGTAAGAATTTCTTCAGAGATGTGCTGCCAAACCCCAGACCACAGTCTGTAAACACCACCACCTGACATTGAGACTGTGTGCCCCAATTAGATGTGAATATGCCGGCTACGCTTTTCATCAATGTCATCAAACACAATTTGTCCACAGATTCCACCTTCTTGACCACCTGCTTGATTTGATCATAGTCCCGGGTAAAATCCACCTTCAACTCACATGAGCTGCTGAATATAATCAGGGCCACATATTCCAACTTCGAGGTAACTGATAAATGTTCCAGCAATTGCGAAATACCTTTCAAGGCCAATTGATGATATGTAATGGAATTTTCTTCACTTCGGCCTGGTATAGTGCGTTGCATTGAAAGGGAGACATCTAAAGCAATAATCGTGGGCATGGTTGTCAACAGTCAAACTTGACCAACACCATCGATCTTCCACTGATTTCCAGGTGTGCAGAGCAATTCTTCCAAAGCGGTACAATTACCACGCAGCTGATTCACTATGATTACTTTGATTGACAATTGATTCTGATCTCAACTCCTGTCTGCTGTCTGATCCTGTGTATGCCTGCATCCGCTCTTTTCATTCTCTTTCGCTTATTTACATTGACAATCAGAGAACTGAGCCAACTTTTTGGCCATCGACCGCGTACCGGCTTAAAGCTGAATTACTTAACGGTTGCAACGTAATCGTACCGGAACATTGATGTAGTGGTGGTTACCCAGTGGTGTATGTAAACAAACAATATACAAAACATGAAGAAAATAAACGCATTTTTATAATTTGCATTTGTAAGCAGTGTACAATACCGGGATATATATGTACAAAACATAAACAAGTAAACGCATTCTTATAATTTCCATTTCATATTTTAGCTTGCAACAAATCAGCTGTTTGATAAACGTCGTCCGTTTCGTTACGTTACGACTACGGTCAAGTACCCACTTTTCACATAAAGGGAACGCATCAGCTGACACGGCACGGTTACGATTACGTTCAAGTAATTCAGAGAGAAGAAAATTCCAACGATGTTTTCGAATAATAAGAACCAAATTGTTTTGTACCATGTCAAAACAAATGGTACGTCGTTCATATTCCACCAAAATCGTTAGGCTCAAACACATTCTAAACTGTTGGGCAAGACATAAACATATTTATTTCTCTTCTTTCTTCATATCCGGGGGCGGTAATAGAAATTAAATGATTATAAAAAAAATTTATTATAAAAAAATGACATATCAAAGCTACAATCGAATTCTCATACTTATTTCCCACACTTATTTCTGGCCCACATGCATAAAGGAAAACAGCACTCAAATAAAAAAAGAAATGTTACATATTAACCGTTTGCAAGTTATTTTGTCTACGTTCCTTCTACTATGTCGAAAGAAATAACATGAAGAGACAAAAATATTGCCTGTGTCGTATACGTCGAAACATTTATTATTATTGCTAATCGCTATGATCAAAGTCAATTTTAGCTAGTCCATTAATTGTTTCTTAATCGCTGTCGTTAAAAAACATCCACGCCGATGATTGCATATCACCCTCAAACAAGACAATACTCTTTTTTCCATTATTATTGACGCTGATTCTCAAGTTGGCATCACTATGAGAGAACGATAGTAAATTACAATCGATAACAGAATATTTTTTTGCAGACCAATAATAACCAACATCGAAATCGATTTACCATCACTAGCTGGCATTTGATATTCTTTCGTCGGGGTCGGGCTATTAATTTCTAACGCCAAAATTATTTATCGTAAATAAAACAATCTTTTAGAATTTAATGAAATTGTGTGGAAAATGTTAAACATTGTGTAAATTATGCAAAAATAATATAGAATTTAAGTGAAATTGGTGAGTAAAGTGCAAATAAATGAAGGCGAAAATTTGAGATTTCGTCGGTCGTGTTGCGAATGTGTTTTTTGTTGAGTACAACACGAGTACGAGGAGTAGTTTGTGTATTTCATTTGTATGCCTTTCTTTTATGCCATATATTATGGATAGTAATTGTTTTGCAAATATTGGATACATTTAGTTGAGAAGCCGATTAATTGGTTGGCCCGGAAAACGGAAAAGTAATAACGTTCATCCCAAATCCACGCACACTTCATTCTCCTTGTCAAAGTTCGCAAAAAAGTTTGTCGAAAACAAAAACAATTTGGACTTGTACTTGTGTAATGTTGTTTTACATTACAACGCACGCACGTATCGTATGTTTTAATGTAATTTTTTTTAATTTTTGTGTTCGATTTCATGTTTTCAATTTATTTATTCGTCTGCTTTTTACTTGACATTTGTTGTTATTTTTTATCTTAATTGTTTGTTGTGAATTTCCCAGCAAACTATATGAAATGAATTTAAATAATTTTAATTTACTGTTCGAAAACTGGCCACAGTCGCTTTAATTTACGTAGGATCATATGTGCCAATAAGAATGATAAATGTGTATGTCGCCGGCAGAGATAGTATTGTGCCTCTGGAATTCCATTCCTGCTGATTTTTTCCTTAAAATAATTATTTCTGGATCCATTTTTTTATGACTTTTTGTATCGAAAAAGTAGTTGTTCTTGAAGATATTACGCATTAATAATTTTTTTTAATTCGTTTAAAAATATTTTGAAAAAAATATTAATTTTGGTGGTTGTGGACTTGTGGGAGAAACGCCATAAGCTCGGCCGCTACGCTGCTTTCAATTAAAAAACATACCTATTCAAAAATCCGAAATTATTGCCAGGCGCCAATTGTGGGCGGCCGTGGTGTGATGGGTAGTGTGTGCAACTATCACATAGCAAACCCAGAATTGTATCCTGGTAAGAACATCAAACGTTTTACAGCCTAAGACATACAAAGTATATGTAGAAGCAGTAATCTTTGTAAGCAGTGCAATCGAGTAGGACACAAGGAAGGTTACTGCAAGGTAATGACAAAACAGAATAATCAAAAAACCCCAATCAAAGCAGAAATCAATAAGAATCGTCATCACAACGACAACAGAACAGATTCTTCACGCAACCCAACTTCTGCAAATACAAAATCAATTACAAATTTTGATTTTTCATCACGCCGTAAGTATGTGAACATTTTGATTAATAATCGAACAGTCGAACTTCAACTGGACACGGCTTCGGACATCACGATTATTTCACAACAACTTTGGTCTGACATCCACAGTCCAAAGCTGGCAGCAACAAAGCGCTCTGCAAGAGATGCTAATCAGAACATTATTCAGTTTTTGGGTGAATTCACACCAATTGTTGAATTTCACAACAGAAAATCCGACATGAAGATTTTTGTGACAACGGTTGATAACTTGAACATTGCAGGTTCAGATTTCTTCGAAGAATTTGGCTTATGGGATATTCCAATCAGCTCAATTTGTATGGCTGTACAACAGGATACACATCAGGATCAAATTTCAAAATTTGAACATGAATTTCCCAAAGTTTTCAGAAATGAATTAGGGCATTGTACCAAGATCAAAATTCATTTACCATTAAAACCATCAGCAATTCCAAAATTTTGTTCTAAACGTCCAGTACCATACTCAGTCGTATCTTTGGTAGATGCTGAACTCAATCGACTAGAGGTTGCAGGAGTAATTTCACCAACTAATTATTCGGAGTGGGCAGCACCCATAGTTATAGTGAGACGCTCTAATAACAGAATCAGAATATGTGCAGACTATTCAACAGGCCTCAACGCAAACGTCGAACCACATTTTCACCCACTACCTCTTCCTGAGGAAATCTTTATTCACCTTAATAATTGCAAGTTTTTCACTCGATTGGACTTAAACGACGCATATATGCAATTCGAGGTGGATGATGAGACGAAAGTTATTCTGACTATAAATACGCATCGCGGATTGTACAATTTTAACAGATTGGTTCCAGGCATCAAGTCAGCACCAGGCGCGTTCCAACAGACAATTGAAAAGATCATATCAGGAATCCCAGAAGCGACAGCCTATCTCGACGACGTAATTATAGCGAGCAGAACATTTGATGATCACATCAAAACAATTCGTCAAGTACTCCAGCGTTTTACGGAGTACAATGTTACACTCAATTTGGACAAATGTGAATTTTTCCGAACTACGATCAAGTATTTGGGTCACATTGTGGATTCAAATGGAATCCGGCCCAACCCGGACAAAATTTCAGCCATCATTAATTTGCCCAGACCACAAAACATCAGCGAACTTCGTTCATTTCTTGGTTCAATCAATTTTTATTGTAAGTTCATAGACACAATGAGATCTATCAGAGCTCCACTTGATGAATTACTACAGGCAAATAAAAATTGGTTATGGACTTCAGAGTGTGAAGACTCATTTTTAAAATTCAAAGAAATTTTATCATCAGATTTACACATTGCACACTACAATCCCAAGTTACCCATCATAGTGTCAGCAGATGCATCAATTCAAGGACTTGGAGCACAAATTTCTCACATCATGCCAGGTGGAAGTGAAACACCAGTAGCACACGCTTCTCGATCTCTGACACCTGCGGAGAAAAATTATGGTCAAATTGAAAAAGAAGCTCTTTCATTAGTTTTTGCAGTCACCAAATTCCATAGAATGATTTATGGACGGAAGTTTTTGCTTCGCACCGACCACAAGCCTTTACTGGCAATCTTTGGTTCCAAAAAAGGTATTCCGGTACATTCAGCGAGCAGACTTCAAAGGTGGGCACTCATGATGATGACATATGATTTTGACATTGAATATGTCAACACAAACGATTTCGGTAACGTGGACATGCTTTCAAGATTATTACCAGCCACTCAATTACAAGATGAGGATTATGTTATCGCTTGTACAACTATTGAGTACAACATCAAGTCAATTGTACATGACAACATCAACTCTCTCCCAGTGACACATCATATGATTAAATCAGCTACTCTCAAGGATGCAACATTGCAACAGGTAATACATCTAGTTCAAACAGCATGGCCAAGAAAATCGAAAGATCTCAGCAATATCGAGTTGGTACCATACTTCAACCGGAAGACTTCTCTATCAATAGTAGATGGATGTTTACTTAGTGGAGAACGTTTAATTATTCCATCAATATTCAGAAATCGTATTCTGAAAACTTTACATAAAGGACATCAAGGTCAAGAACGAATGAAAGCCATTGCAAGAAGCGCGGTATATTGGCCCAACATAGACCAACATATTATCGAATATCAACGCAAATGCTCCAGTTGTCAAATGAATGCTAAATCACCAGTTAAAGCTAATTTACAATCATGGCCAAATTCTACAAGACCTATGCAGCGGATACATATTGATATCGCAGGCCCAATAAGAACTCACTACTATTTAGTAATAGTTGACTCATATTCTAAATGGCCTGAGGCTTATCAATGTATCACCATAACAAGCAAAAAGATTATCGACATAATGTTAGATTTTTGTAACAGATTTGGTTATCCGGAAGTTCTCATATCGGATAATGGAACACAATTTACCAGTGTCGAATTCACCAAATTTTGTCAACAGCATGGTATTCAACATATCCGAACAGCACCATATCATCCTCAAAGCAACGGACAAGCCGAACGTTATGTCGACACAATTAAAACAGCACTTCAAAAGTCCTATAATCAAAATTCTAAAGACAACGACAATCTGCAAGATTTTCTACTCCAGTACAGGTCAACACCAAACTCAAACTGTGTGGGAGGAAAATCCCCAGCCGAATTATTCATTGGAAGAAAATTGCGTAATGAAATAGAACTTTTGAAACCTCAACAACCAGCTTCACCTGAAGATAGAAACACTAAAATGGAAGATCAGTTCAACAGAAAACATGGCACAAAACTTCGTGAATTCCAGATCAATCAAAAAGTCTTCATAAGAACTTTTAAAAATAATAAAATGTTATGGCAACCAGGTATCATCAAAGAAAGAATTGGCGAAGTTAATTACAACATTGAAATCTCTGATGGAACTAGACAAAGAATTATAAAATCGCACGTCAATCAAATGCTTGAACGTCAGACTGAAGAAGATGATTTTTCGTACGACGATTTGCAGCCATTGTTTAACCATCAACATAGTGAAACTTATTCAACCAACTCAGACATGTCACATCAACATCATCAAGATGATCCTTTACCAGACGATACAAACAATCATCAAGATGATCCTTCACCCGACGATACAATAGATTATCAAGATGATTTTTCACCAGACAGTACATTCAATTCAGTACATGACAGCGATGGTTTTAAAGGTTTTGAATCGGACCAGTCAATACCATTACAACCTAGACATTCAACAAGATCGCGTAAGACTCCAGCATGGCTCAAGGACTATGTTCATCATTAACAAGGAGGGATGTTGCAGTACCGATTATCAAATATTGTACGTCACTGAAAGGATACAACTCTGTCAAAGCTATGACAGGAATGACGAGGCTAAAGCAGTGAGATTGTAGCAGTCACGTTGTTAACAACCATTTTTGTACTTTTGTTCCTATTAGTTTTAACACACACATTTTCATAATAAATTATATTTAGTATATAATACGCGTGTTTTAATCAACAATCACAACACCGTTCATAGTCGTCTTTAACCGGCAAGATCCCGATCATAGATCACTGACATTCCAATTATGTTTTGAACGCTGCACATTCCGAACATTGGGGCCAGTACTGAAATATCCTTAATAGCTCCTAAACGGGTCACATTCCTCTAAACAAATTTAGAATAGCGCTTACAGTGAATTACAATAAAGGGTTAAATATTTATTTACAATATATTTTAGAAAATTAAAAAAAACTTCATAAAATTTAACATCACTCAGGTCATGAATGCATTGCTTGCAAGGAACTGTCAAGAATTGTACCTATCGGCAAAGCAATTTCAGAGTAACTACATTCAACAAGAATGTGTGAAACTGACAGAAACCTGGGAAACGAATAGAACCACAGTGACAGTTGCTTTTACTATAGAACTCCGATTTTGTTGATCGGTACAACCCAACCCAATTCCTGTAATGTGCAGTTAAATGTACAAGGGTTCTAGGTGAAGAGCTATCTGCCGGACGGCCTATAGATTTAAGCAACCCCTGAAAGAGGAAAACATATCGCATTTGTTGCCATTAATCTTCAAATACTGCTGAACCAGCAAGTCCATCCAAATATTTTAGAACACATCTATTTTAAAACCAATTATCGTACAATCTTTCGAAAAAAAATTACAAAAACTTTTATTTCAATAACCCGTAACAAGTTTATTATAAAGGGTTATCCATTTTGCTTTTTAAAAATAAACGTAAATATAAATAAAATATTTTTTTATCATGATATTTCTTTTTTATTATAAAGTTTGAACGTTGACATTATTTGTGAAACACTATATCATTTAAATGACCACCAAGAGAAGTGTTTTGAGGTAATTTTGGCCATAACTTGACGAATGTTGGTTCTTAAGTGCTTGTCTTGTTGAAACCACATATTCTCCAAGTCGTATTCTTCAATAACAGGCAACTCTTATGCATTTTTCTTTCCTACAGTTTCTTCATAAATCATTTTACATACTTTTCAGATTTGTTTTTTTTTTATTTATTTTAGTGTGCATTAGGTTAGTTTTCCTATTTTGTGGGCGACACATTCTATAGCCCTCTTGTGGGTATTACCAATTCCAAAAATTTTTATAAAAGAGTAATGTTTTCCATCTTTTTTTCAGAAATTAAGTTATAGCAATTCATTTATTTCCGCCGATATCCAGTTTCTGATATACCGTAAGACAACCCCCTCCTAAATGTCACAAGAAAACGAGAATAATCGAAATATAAAAACATGAATCCCTCTGAATTGAGAATGATGTGGATGAGTCAGTACAATCCTGAACGTATATCACTCGAAGATGCGGCATCATTTTTCCATCCATCAGTTGGTCTTTCGGTAATGGACGATATGGCACAACACCAATCCATGGTAAGTTCCTGTTAAGCGTCGAACGGGGTGAATACTTAACCACCAATGTAGATCATACTAACCCCGCACCACCTGAGAGAACAATCATTTGATTTCCTTTCCTCTTAGTTTCATTCATTTCTTTGTTTGTTGTATATTTTTCAATACTTTCATTTCAAAATTTTATTTCTCTATATATTTTTTCTTTGTTTCTTTTCATATTCGGTTCGATATTTCCAAAAACCAAAAAAAATCTACGTTTTTTCAACTTGGCTGTTTTTTAAATGTAAAAAAAAACAAACAAATATATCCTTTCCCCATAAAAAAAAAAAAAAACAAAACAAACGAACACAATTTTCACTTTATGTTTTCCAATACATCCATGAATCTGACTTGTTGTATTGAATACTAAACAAATTATTGGAAAACCAAAAATCAGGATATGAATTCTATGATGAACCTTGTTGGGGGGGATTTTAATAATCAGGCAGCAGCTGCTGCCGCTGCAGTGGCAGCATCATCCGCATCCGCCGCAGCTGCTGCAGCAGCAGCATGTGCAGCCTCAAGCGCGGCTGTGGCTCTCGGTGTACAACCCACATTATTGGCGACAAACACCAATGATATCTACAGTTTGGCCCAAATGGGTGGCTTGCATCAGCAACTCCTGCAACAGTCGGCAGCTGCAGTTTTTCAAAACTATGCCAACATGGAAGATCCTAGTGTTTCTGGAGCAGCAACAGCTAACTATAATAATGCCTTAAATGTTGCCGCAGCTGCCGGCGGAGGTATTTTGGTGAACAGTAATGGCAAACCCATTACAACTTCACAGTTCTTGGCCGCTGGCAACGGTGGTGGTCAGCACCAGCAACAACAACAGCAGCAACATCAAATGTTTGACCAAATGGAGGACTGCGGAACCTATGTAGATGATTCATCTGAACTCACTCCTAAGCAAGAGATCATCAATATCGATGACTTTGTGATGATGACCGATTCGAATTCATACGATGATGATGCTGATTTCATCAATAGCAATGACAAGTCAACAAGTGGTGGTATCGATATAACCCAACCTCACGGCGTACAAGACAATGATCTGTTGATGTCAATGAGTGGAAAACACAAATTGCTAAGTGATGCTGCTGCTGCAGCAAATCGTAGTCTTCTGTCTGGTAATCAGACAACTTCAACATCAGCTGCTGGTGTTGGTGGATCTACTACTGGCGGTGGTGGTGGTGGCGGTTCTGGCTTACGTTCACAGCGTAAAACACGAAAAATTGAACCGGTCAATCGTCCCGGTTTAGTATTAAAGACACCAATTGCCTACAAGGGCAATATCGATCCATCAGTTATACCAATACAAAAAGATGGCATGGGTAGGTTTTTTTGATTTATTTATTTTATTTTTCATTTCTATTAAGTTCAATTCAAATTCATTTAACAATAACAATATTTAAAGAAAAGAACACTATTTTTTTATTAACATTTCAAAACATTAACTTTACCAAGTAGTTTGCAAAAAATGCTCTTCGTGAACTTAAACCAGCGATACCTGTTACACACAAATATTTTTAAATAATGTTATTAAATCTGCTTGATCGTGTTTACTAATGAAAGTTACTCACGCATGTTGTCTTAAAGTCGCTTATTGAACAAATAAGGCGATAAAATCGTTAGTTTAAAAAAAAAAGTATATACTTACCACAAACGACGTGGTATTGAATCGTACTTTATTTTTACCAATCTTTACCTTTTTTAACCAACCGTACGATGCCCAGTTATCGATCGGGGAACTATTATTTCTAGAAAATGTATATAAGCTTGAACTGAACTGTAAATTGTCTATCAGCGTGTGCCTGAGTACCGGGAGATATACAACCCAATTATAAATATCCGAATGGAATGGAAAAATTTCTACTGTTCTAATCCTCCGAGGAATATGGATAGAACATCGAATTTTCGAAGTCATCTGTTTTACTTTTATTATTTGTTCGGAAGTTTATTTATATATTTTAGCGTTGAATACTCTTGATTTACCCTTAAGATTGTAAGCAGATCTACTGCATGTGGGAAATAGTTGGTTTGCTTTGAAATATGATCTGTTCCTGTCCTTTCCTGTACCCATTGTTAACTTGGGTGGCGATCATTGGAAAGAATTGAGTGTTTTTTTCGGTTTTTGGTCAACATAATCTGTTTCGTTGTTGATTAAGCGACTTATCAATACCTTCGTGCTTTATTAGCACCGATCAGCTGACCATTTTCTTAAAAATGAAGAGATTATTATTGACTAGATAAGAATTCACATTATTGACCAAGAGTAACGAATCTGTAATGTGTTTCCAGTTACATTAAATGGCTTAAAACTTGTTGTCTAGAGTTATTTTCACTAAAAAAAAAATCGAATGCCAAAAGGATCCTATTCAAATATCGTGAAATGTTTTTTGGCGTATCACTCACTGTCCCTTTTATTTGTACTAAATATTGCACTCAACATGCTAAATGGAACGCTAAGGCCAGTCCTGGAAAGCTCTCGAGTTGGTCCAGTCTCTTCAAGGCGAGCCAAACGCCGCAGTGTTTGTCCAGCTTGTGTCAAACGAGCAGGAAATCTGAGACGAAATTCAATCGTAAAAACAAGGGAACAAATTTGCCGACTTCCGAGTTGACATTTGGCGCCATTTGCAAATGTTATATCCAATAGGGCGATATTGACCCACCTTGTATAAGTGACATGGCTTAGAACAAGACCTTTTATTTTAAGCGCAATATTAATTAATTGTATAAATAAAATAGAATACAAAATCACACATTTGGAATGCAGATGAGCACTCACAATTTATCTATGCACCCCATTAATTGTCCACATTCTTTATTTACTCCACTCTCTTTTAGCGGTTTGTGAACGTTGCGGAGCAATAGGTGTTAAGCATACCTTCTATACGAAATCACGACGTTTCTGTAGTATGGCATGTGCCCGTGGTGAATTGTATTCATTGGTGGTCAATAAACAAGGTTATTCAACACAACAGCAACAAGCAATCTTTAATATGGAAAATAATTTCAATGAAAGCAAAATGCAACAACAGCAGCAGCATGACCAGCAACAGGACGAAGGACATCAACAACAACAGCAACAGACCCAACAACAACCAACACCCAATGATGTAGAGTTAGCACTACGTGTGGCTCACATAAAAAATGCCAACTATCGTTTCCGTATAACCGACCAATCGAAAATCACCCAAATCAATGGTTTAGGTGAACCAATTAGCAGCAACAATAGCAGCATTGGCCTTGCGGCAGATGCAACGACAACGGCAAATGTTAGCGGAACGGATCCAAATGCGATAACAAGTGGATCGTCACCGCACATATCGGCGAGTAGTGGCATACAATATGCTGCCGATACTGAGCAATTGGCCGAAATGACAGGTACGCCGAAAGCTTTGCGCATGTATCGCGATGTAATGCCTCAAGATGAATTGCCTCAAATACCAAAATTTGATCGTCTTCCAACACCATGCCCACAAATGGAGAAAATCATAAGTATACGAAGAAGATTATACGATCCATCGCATTCATATGACTGGACACCGCGTTTGGGTCGTGAAGATTTCTATGCAGCGCCTGTAACATGTTTCCATCATGCACCCGGCTGTGATGTGTGGGATAATTTGGGCATCGATATGAAAGTAGAAGTGGAAAATACAGATTGTGATCAAGTTGAAGTGATACAACCCGGTCAGACACCGCACTCGTTTTGGGTGGCAACAATATTGGACATTCAGGGCTACAAGGCACTTATGAGATATGAAGGTAAGTGTACTAACAAATCATTTTAAATATTATAACTTTTCAAAAAAAAAAATAAGAGAAAAATTCTTTTTCATAAAATGAAAATGTACTTATTAAATGTTTGATAGGTTTTTATAAATAAGGTGTGAGTTTTTATCGAATGCAACTTAATGTTTAGTTGGCTCAACATGTTATTGACATAGGCCACATTAAAGAATTGTGCAGGCTGACTGTAGTTTCTAACCTTATCGTATTATTTGTACTGGAGTTTTTATATCTTCTCTGTCTAGGATTTTAGTGATATATCATCCTTCGGTTTCATTCGAAGTCGAATATTTTAGAATTTTATTTTTAGAAGTTAAAGAAACCGTTGCTAACATGAAATTGTCTACTTTAATGTAAAGTAAAGTAAGACTTCAATGCAAAGTAAAGTAAGACTTTAATGTAATGTAAAGTATAGTTCCAGCTATTCTCACAAAGTTGTTTATATGAGCGCTACCAGATAACCCATTCTTTTAATTTACTCGGTTATTAAGCGGTGTGATAGGTAGCGTGTCTGTGACTATCACACAGCAAACAACCCAGTTTCGAATCCCGGCAAGACCATTAAACATTTTTTTCAACCAATTGTTTTTGGATATAAAGCCGCCTGTGTGTAGTCCGCGCGGATTTAGGATATAAGCTTTTTGAATTGCTATACATATAAATTGAATTTTGTTTCACCAACTATCAACATGTTGTCCTTAAGTCGTTGGTATTGAATGACGAACTGGGTGACTTATTAAGTATCCATTGTGATTTACAATTTTCTGTAAAGATATAAAAAGTGCTTGAACGATTATTTTCTAATATTCTAATATTTTAAATGCACACAAATGGGTTCATACTAACGTTTATTTGCTTTTATTGATGCAGGTTTTGATGACGAAGCTCACGACTTTTGGGTGAACCTGTGTAATTCCGAAGTCCATGCTGTCGGTTGGTGTGCTACACGTGGCAAACCTTTAATACCTCCGCGTTCAATTGAAAATAAATACAAAGATTGGAAAGATTTCCTGGTGACACGTTTGTCCGGCGCACGTACGCTACCGTCGAGTTTCTACAATAAAGTGAACGACAGCATGCAGTCACGATTTCGTCTTGGCTTAAATCTGGAATGTGTGGACAAAGATCGTATATCACAGGTGCGGCTGGCAACGGTTACAAAAATTGTCGGCAAACGTTTGTTTCTGAGATATTTCGATTCGGATGATGGCTTTTGGTGTCACGAGGATTCACCGATTATACATCCGGTTGGTTGGGCGACAACGGTGGGACACAATTTAGCAGCGCCACAAGATTATTTGGAAAGAATGTTGGGTAAGTTGTTGAATGTTAGAACGTGGTTTCCTTAACTCTTTCTGTGTTTCATTTGTCACTTGCAGCCGGTCGCGAGGCCATGATTGAAGTCCATGAAGATGATGCTACCATCGAACTTTTCAAAATGAATTTCACATTTGAAGAGTACTATTTGGAGGGAAAGACAAAGACATTTGTAGAGGGCATGAAGCTGGAAGCCGTGGATCCATTGAATCTCTCCTCGATATGCGTGACCACTGTCATGGCTGTTCTCAAATTTGGCTATATGATGATACGCATCGATTCATACCAACCAGATGCCACTGGATCCGATTGGTATGGTATTTGTATTAACATTTGTCCAAGGTTTTTCTTTGTAAATTCTATTATATTATTGGTTTTTAAAGGTTTTGCTATCATGAAAAGTCCCCGAATATATTTCCGGTAGGCTTTTGTTCGGCGAACAGTATTACCCTAACTCCACCCAATGGTTATACGGCAGCTAACTTTGCCTGGGAATCATATTTACGTGATACAAATTCAGCACCAGCTGGTTCACATTTATTCCATCGTACAGTACCAAATCATGGATTTGAGGTGAGCTTTTATAGCTTTAATTGCAATGGTCGGACATTTAAACATTCCCATTATATTTAAGGTTGGCATGAGCTTAGAGTGTGCCGATCTAATGGATCCCCGCTTAGTGTGTGTGGCCACAGTATCTCGTGTAGTGGGGCGACTTCTTAAAATTCACTTCGATGGCTGGACAGATGAATACGATCAGTGGTTGGATTGCGAATCAGCTGATATTTATCCAGTCGGTTGGTGTGTTCTGGTCAGTCATAAACTTGAAGGGCCGCCTGCTCCAGCACCAGCGCCCCCCAAAGCAGCGCCGAAACCTAAGGCTCAAAAGAAACGTAAAAAGAGAGCATTACCGTCAGTACCAGGTAATAAAAATACAAACACATCACCTCATGACAGCACAGCACCTCAAGGTATTTGCCTTTCCATAGTAGTTCTCAACATGTTACACAATTTTAATAAACTGTTTTTTGTTTTGTTTTGTAGTTAAATCTCGTACAATAGCTTTAAAGACAACTCCGCATCTCCCTAAGCTAAGCATTAAATTGGAATTGAAGCCAGAGCATCACAATCCCGCCTTTTATGATAATACAACCGTAGCTCATGAAGCTGTAGACGAGGATGAGGACGATGATGTCGATGAATACGATGAGGACAGCAACAGTTTGATATCAAATCAATCGTCATCCCATCAATTGGAAATCAATTCTGGTATAGGTCAGACAACAGTTGGTTCAACATCGTCATCAACGCTCCTAATGAACCCTGCGGCGGCCGCTGCCGTATCTGCGGCCACCAATTGTGGTAACGAGAATAAAGTACGTAAGACAAAAAAATCGAATTCGGTTAAGAAACCTCAATCACCTGCACCGCCTATTGCTACACGTAAAGCAACTAGTTACATAGGGGTAAGTGGTAGTTGAACCCTGTAATAGTGCGTCTTCCTTTATCCAAACAGTCGGAAACATAACGAAAATTCAAAATCATTTCATTACTACTACCTCATATCATATCCATTCACTTTCATATTTTTCCATGTCGCATGTTCGGAAGCATTTTTTTTTCCTGGTTTGTTTAGTTTGAAGTACATTATGGAAAGAATTTTTGTTTCGATATGTAAGATAACTCAAGATAATCATCAAAAGATTGAGAGGCTAAAATGATAGTGGACAACACCCACACGGTGCGCGCTGACGAGAATGCGGCTGTCGTAGGCGTTCTCTATCTCAACATTTCACGCACCAGCCTTAATATCATAAATTGGAGAAAGCACGCTCGGAAATCATTGTTTGTCGGAGAGACTTACTCGGACCTAAGGAAAATTCTAAAAAAAAGAATGGTTTTTGAATCGGTTGAGTTTTGCTCCCGTTAAATTGGGCTTCCCTAGCAAATTAATCCAGTCATCAATACCATCAAAAAATGAGCTCATTATATTTTTAATTTAGACTTGAGAATGCAATACAAAATTCCAAAAGTAATGTTTACCTCTATTTATATTTTAATATCAACATTTAATGTCGTTAGTATTTTACTCTTTCACACCATAGTTAAGACGAACATGGTGTTAGAAACCTCTATGCATATCGGTGTTTCGTTTTATAATCTTTCCAACCCAACCATAATGTCAACATCATTTAAAAATACATTTTTTTCTGTACAACGCACTGTTATTGGCATTTACCACCACCACCCAAACCACTCACATCCTTCAGGCATTATCATTACCAACACTACTTATAAATTAACTACACTAAGCAACAAAAAAATATTTTGTAATGAATAGCACTATACAATTCTTATAAACAATGATCCACTGAGTACAAAAATTACTCAATTTTTCTGCGAAAATTTTTTAATTTCAGATACAATTTTTTAATTTCATTTTTTGAAACTGATTTTGTTAAAATACAGGATTCTCAGCAAGAGGTGTTATTTTAAATCTGTCACTTTTGAAGCGTTTTTCTCCGACATTTGACAAGTAGAAACTACGACATTACTAAAAATGGAACGACTCAGGCTTCAACAATGCATTGAAATTATTAAAATTTAGTACAGTAAATGGAGAAAATCTTGCAGTCACAGTTCGCAAAAGTAAAAAGTTTCTGGACCGTGTTGTCTCTCAAAGAGGTGATCACAATTGGCACCGAGATATTGTGATTTAACACCTTGCGACTTCTTCCTTTGGGGCCACGTGAAAGATAAGGTCTAAGCCAATAGCCCAGCGTCGATACAAGACCTCCAAGATAGAATTCGTGAGGTTATCGAGAATATAGGGCAGTCATTTCATGAAATGGATATGGTCCTGTAACCGTGGTCGTTGTGGCCATTTGGCTGATGTGGTTTTTCATTATTAACGGCATGCCTTCCTCTTTATTATGAAATAAACATGCGATCATTTATCTCAAAAAATGCCATTTTTCTTGGAATACCAAAATAACGCCTCTTGTTGGAGAAACAATTTATCACTACATTATTTTTATTCTTTACCTTTAGTGACAAATTCGGGGTTATAAATAATAATTTGTATGGGAGCTACCACACTAAATTGTGACTAAAAACGGAAATCCTTTATGGCTTTAAGATAAACTAAAGATAATGGAAACTTTAAATGTTATAATTATTTTTTAAAAAAAATCCCTTTTGCCTTAAATTTGTTTATAACTCCGATAATGTCATTCAGATTAGAAGGAACTGTAGGCAAATATTAAATATAATTCAGTGATACATTTATTTCAACAAAAGTCGTTTTCGAGTTATGAAAAATTGTTTTTTTTTTTTTTTAATCGAAACCTATCCATAGCATTTGTTTGTCCATTTGTGTACTCAAGGGACCGTAGTACATCTGAAGTATATAGCGGTTATTCATTACCAAATGTTTTTTTGTTTGTTTCATAGTGTCATTTGTCTACATGTTTTTTGTTATCTATTAAACATTTTCTCTCATAGAACTCTTCGGTAAGCAGCACTAAATATATACCGCGTTTAAGTGATTGCACGGACAGTGAAAGTAATGCCGAACTGATGCCAGACACCTGGAATGTCTATGATGTCTCACAATTTCTGCGCGTCAATGATTGTACGGCACATTGTGATACATTTAGTCGGAATAAAATCGATGGCAAGCGTTTGTTGATTTTATCAAAAGATGAAATTATTACCCTGTTGGGTATGAAGGTGGGACCTGCCTTGAAAATCTACGATCTAATACAGCAGCTTAAGTGTAAAGTCAATCCGGGAAAGTCTCGTATGCACAAAAACAATAAATATTTATAGTCCAATATGAATGGGAATGACACAAATGATAACAATGCCGCCGCCGCCTCCTCCCCATCCTCCTCCTCCTGCAACTTTACTACCAATACAGCAAACAGTAGTAATAACAATAATGTTAATGCTACCACCGCCACCACCACAATGATTAAACTTAATTGGAAAATGTTTATAAAATAATTTGCTACATTGAGTTGTGTCGTTGACGTCGTCGTTTGAATAAGTTAAACATTAAGATAAACGTTATTTTTTTAATATAATTTAAGCAACGTCAATTACTCTCACCTCCCTTGCAAATATTTTTGAGATTAGTATTTACCCTAATCCAAGGCTTTACAAAGGAACGGGCCAACCAGTCAGTGAAGTGAGTCCATGTTGTTATTCCAGCCGCCCCGCCCCCCCTTACCCATACACACACGTACATGTTGTGAAGTTTGCTCAGTAGAAAGTTGTGTGAACACACACCATATACTATATTCAAATACTATGACAGAAAACAAAAATAGCCCTTCTCTAATCTCGTAATATAAGTCTTCAGATACGATATTATGTTCTGCCAACACTACAAATTTTAATCGCACACACTCACATCTCCATTTCAGTCTATTTGTTTCTTTTTTAAGGAAATTGTTATTGCTTTTACAAAGTATATAATACATACAACTCATATACATACATTTATATATATAATATACATTTGCTGCATATATGTACATTTATTGTATATCCTGTGGAAAAATAAAAGGAAACTCATACATTTTTTTAACATTTAACACTGTGCAACCATAATGAAATTACCAAGGATCTTAAACGAATCTATCTCGAGTGAAGCAAAGAAAAACAGTTCTCAACCGGAAGTGCTGCATCACAGCTACCATGAACTCAAGTTTTTTTTTTAGAATTTTGAGTCGTTATTGTTTTCCCTGTTGAACAATATTCTTTCTATTCGTTTTTTTTCCTAAAACGTTTTAACTTCTGAATTTTCCAATAAATTCAAATGTTTTCTCGGTCGCCTGTTGTGTGAATCCTAATATGTAAAGAGAATTTATTAATTGATGACAATTTGGGGACGTTTTTCTAGTACACAGATTTACAAGGATTTCGAAAAGATTTTTATAAAACTCTTGACCGACGAACGGCGAATATGCCATTCAATAGATTCCAACTTCTCATGATTTCCAGAGGCATTAAACACTGCTTATAATAGGTTTTAACATTCTGTAACAGACCTTTTTGGAAACCAGCGAAAAATACCAGCATTTGGTTCACAAAAGAAAATTTTGGGTCTTTCCAAAATCACTTGACCGTGTCTTGTTTCTAGAAGGTTGAGGCTTTCATTCCAGATCTCTTTCAAATTCCACATCTTTGGAGGTGTTTTTTTTTTTTGTGAGAAAGCAATAGCTGAACTATTATAAAAACGGTGACAATTTGGAGACCTTCTTTTATTACACAGCTTTACAAGGAATTTGAAATTATTGTTATAAAACTTTTGCGAATATTTAAGCCACAAGTTTCCGACTAATCAAAGTTATGAGAACATATCTCGTTTAAAAAACCACGAAACGCGGCCCAGCCTGTAACAAAATTATGTTTACAATTTGTCGCTGGTTCGTAAAAAAAGATCTGTTCTGACATGTATTCTTCTTTTCTTATTAAAAATATAAAATGGAAACATAAAATAAAATATTTTTTTAAATTTCAATTAAAACATGTTCTCTCTCAATTTCCATTTTGTGACTGTGTTGCTCGCCCTCTTCCTGCTTTACTCAATTCGCCATCAATTGTCGTCAGTCGTGCCTGCTTACTGTGGATGGAAATTCATTGTGTAAATCAGATCAAACATGCAAGCCTGTTTCTGAAAATAAAAAAATAACATTATTGAATTATTGTGCAGGAGATTTATGAGAATTCTCGCCAATTTTTCATTTCGTGACTGTTCTAATACCCCTCTTGAATCTCTACAGACTTTGCCATTATTGGTTGAATTTCGTGCCTGCTCACCCTGGCTGTAAAGTCACCGTGTTGAAATCATTGAAATAAAAGGTTTGGATATTGGACCAGCAGATATACACACGACTTTCGATGATTGCTGGCGAAGGTGGGTAGAGAAGCAAAAGAAATCAGTTATGAACTGAAAATTAGTGGACAATTTGATTTTCTTTTACTTAAAATTATGTTTACAATAAATATAAAATATTTCCTTCACCGTTTTATTCATTGAGGACGTTTTTTGAAATGTTTTTTTTTAATAAATTCATAAAAATTATGGCGAAAGTTAAAATAAATAAAAGTTAAACAACAAATTCTGATCCCAAGTCATAACAGTCTAAGTCAGTTTTTAAATTTTTTCCAGGAGAGCAGTTAAATGTTTCGAATTCTGGCTGAAAATTTAGTTGCTTTAACTTTCTTACAGGTTCAAAGGGTTTTACTCACTTTCTTACCGCCGTATTCATACAAATTTAAAAAAGCTTTGTTAAAAAAAATCTATGAAACTACAAAAACAATTTTCACACATTTTTATTAACAAAGATTTTTTAAATTTTTATTAATACGCGGGTAAACCTTTGACTTTAGTGGTAAATTTTTTGGACATAGTAGGGGGATTAAACAAAAAATCAAATTTCCTACCACCTCCACAGTTAAGGTACTAAAACTAAACTTTATCCTAACTCGAATTAGACTCGCCTCAGGTGACCAGAGATTTAAGTATATAGACAGGCATAACATGGCTGACACATTTTCATCCGCGATAGATTTGATCGTGTGACCCTAAAATATCGGTTGCACTATAAAAGTGCTTTAACTAATGACTCCCAATTATGTTCGACCTCCGTTTCGCTTAAATGTATTTACTTGTAAATATTAAAAAAAAAACACTGACAAAAATCATTTGTTTTAACCTATTCTTTGTCATGAGAAACAAAAAACCGAGTTTTCCACATTCTTCTCTAATTATAATGATCTTAGGCTTAAGTTTAATTATATTGAATGAATAGTTTTAGAAATCGTATAACTCAATTTACAAAAAAAAAAAAAAACAGTATATTACATATTGAATTGAAAACACTCACACACCCAATACCTAGCGCCTAAAACCACAACAACAACAAAAAAAGATTTTAATTTATAGGTATAGATGTATATACATACATACATAAAGATACAGCTGCAACATTTAGATGATCGATCCACTTCCTTGCTAAAATATTATTAAAAATCTCTAAAGATTATACAAAATATTATTACTTAACTACTATTAATAAATAAATACTATTATCATATATGTATTTGATGATCTTCAAAATGAAACAACAAAACAAATCCTAGAAAAAAAACAAAACGAACGAAAAGAAAAACACACAAAACAAAAAGAAAACCACACAAAAATAAAATAGTAACGTACATTATAAAAAAAAAGAGTTGTCAAAAAATATTAATTCTATTGAGTTTTCTTTAAAAAAAAACCAGCATGATATGGAGGCGTTAAATACAACGTCTCATATCCGTAAGACTGGTAATTTATTCCCATTGTAATTAAAAGTCTATTTTGTTATCAAATATATTTATACATCATGTTCACTTCGCAATATATTTAACATTTCTGTTCTGTAATCTCAATGGCACAAGGATCGCCGCGCTGTGGACATATCTGACTGGACGATCCCACATCGCTTGAAGAACACTCGCATGGAATGCACTCCCTTTCACCGGCCTCCTCTTCCTCACCCTCGGCGGTGCAAATAAAATCCCTTTCGACACTTGGCTCCGTGGGTACGGGGGACAGTGCACATATCGACACATCCGAATCCGACAATGGCAGAGGTACCGGTTCTTGCGGCAACAGAGCATAATCATATTGACAAATATCTTGGGCAAACCACAAAGACGGTTCATCCGCCCATCGGTTCTGTTCAACAATATTCTCATCCAGATGTTCTTCAAGACATTCGCCGCCGTCGCCGACTGTGTTGTTATTTGCCTGTCTGGCCAACGATGCCTCACGACCCGGTGTTTGAAAGAAGCCCATAAGCAGGTATTGTTTATCGAAACTAAACACAGCCGGTCCCTGTGGATAGAGATTATCCCAAGTGCCGTGCAGGGTAGTGCATTTGTCATCATTGCCGTAGGTCAACTGGAAGGGGCCAACACGCACTCCGTGACGCCAGGTGCCGTTAAAACGTAAAGCTCCACATGGCGCCGTTGCAGGCATGGTGTACATGCCAATGCCATGGCGTAAACCACGTAGCCAACCACCACAGTAACAATCACCGTTGGGATAGCAATAACGGCCTTTGCCGTGTTTAAGATTTTTACGCCAACCACCTTCATAATAACTGCCGTCGGGGTAAATAAATATTCCACGGCCGGAACGATGACCTTGGTGTATCAAGTGTTTACTCTACAACAACTGAAGACACTGGAAATGCATTTGTCACTCACCACAGCGATACTGGCCAAAATATCGGGCACCTCCTAGGAATACATACAAGCCAATGCCATGACGTTTTCCTTGACGATATTGACCATCGTATTGATCGCCATTCGGCAATATGGCCCAACCTCGGCCATCTCGTTCCCCTTTACCATTGCGACCACCGATGTATAGCTAGAAATTTAAATTTGTAGACAATTTAAGTCTGTCCAATATCAATTATACCAACGCCTATGTTTATTTTGTCTTCATCTTCTTCGGCAATGGTCAGCTCTTCGTCGGACGTGTCTTCGGTCTTGTAGCTCATGATGAGGCAGTTTGAAATTGATTTTTTTTTAAATCGAATTTCAATGGAATATTCGTTTTTGAAAATATTTTTAAATTTTCAAGACGTGTGACGTTTTTACCCCTCCATCATATATGTAGTATTCATAACACGCTAATCCTTAGGATCGAGGGAATGGACAAATTTATCATTTCGTTTATTTCGTATGTTTAAGCGCTTATACCCACAATCCGGCCAGGAAAAGCCATAGACGAACGGGTCCGATTACATAGAACCCTACCCTACCCTCTGCGAAAATATTTTTTTTTTCAGAGTATTAAAGCCAAACTCTGTCCTATACGAGCCATTAATGCAGAGTTTGTCTCCTCTGAAAAGTTCCTCTCAACATCCTGACAGAAAATCAGTACAACATCTTCATGAAAAGTGGGGAAATTCGAAATTGTTTTTGGAAATACATTTGCAATTTGCTTGTTCGATTTGGGGGGCCATCAGAAGTACATCACAGGCTGCACCTTATCCCCCTCAACGATTTTATAGTGGGTGAGGCAGCCAGAAGCATCTTGCGACTAAACGAGTCATCACTGCTCAGACCTATGAAAACAGGACATTCGAGACTACTATCATTGTTTTGTTTACAGGGGCAGTTCAGGGTCACCGAGGCACAATCGGACTGCAAAGTCAAGAAAATAGAAGTTCTGACCCTGCACGAGGATTGGGCATATAAAAAACGCGGCCATTGGGAAATCTTTTAGATTACCGGATGGATGTAGCACCTTTCAAGCAGAAATTCTAATAGACTGCGGAGGAAATTTCCGGCACACTAATACCGAAATTAGATAACATTACCTTCAACGTCGACAGTCAGGCAGCATTGAGGGCTATAACAAGACATCAGGTTTCGTCAGGGGTAGTTAATGAATGTAGACAGGCCCTGTGGCTACTTCTAAGGGAGTACATCGTAGGCTGGGTGCCAGAGCACTGTGATATTCAAGGCAATGAAATGGCCAATATCGATCTCAACATTCCATGCACCAGCCTAATGCCAATTTCGCCTAAAAGGTTTAAGTGACTCAGCAATTGCAGACTCGCGACCATCAAAACAGCTTGAAATGGACAACGATTTTGCTCGAGAATTATCAGCTTCTAACGAAGAACATTTTCATCTTGACGGCTATGTTAACAAGCCAAACTGCCGCTTGACAGCTGTTATTCTTTTGCGAACCAAATTTGGTAATTTTGTTATCAGCCGTTTCATCACGTCTGACACTGTTAGACCTTTTTTTATATTCTGATGATATTCTGAGGTGAATATCAGACTAAGCAAATTCCAAGACAGCCTCATGAATGAAATCGCATTCCATAAATAATGAGAATTTTTGATATTTTGAACAACTCAATTAATTGAATTCATGGCACAATAACTAAAGCTAGAGTCATCCAAACAGCTGATTAAAACTTTTTCATTTTTACAGAATTTTTTATTGTCAAAATCATAAAATTCATTACAAAAATGGTGAAGATCTTAAAGTCAATCAAAATACCCAGGGTGGTATCTGAATTGTTGTTGTTTGGGCAATTGCTACTACCTTCTATTATTGTGCCATGCATTGAATTTAAAAAAATACTTTTATTTGGATCGCCCTTTACATACTTTTTGTACCTTTTCACCCAACTGTTAACGGTCTATCAAAATAGCAACTGGCAACACCGCACCACACAATCAACTGATTTCAACAAGTGCATATCACCTACAAATCAGCTGTGTTGGTGGCAGTTACTGCATACTCCTAACGGTAGCAAACAGCTGTTTGTTTTTACATGCAACGATCAAGGGCGCATGGCACTGGACAAACCAACAACCACCCCCCCACTGACAAAACATCTGTTCCAGACCATTGTCATTTGTTTCCGTTTTATGTTTACTGTAATACACACACATGCGAAAAAAAAGAAATTAATTAAAAAACGAAAATTTTACGAAAGCCAATTAAAAATAACTGAATATTCCCCGCCACAATCCATAACACAAGGACAAAATGTTACTGAAAGAGCTCATACGATTTTCCACGCAACATCGGACTTTATATTGTTATATGATTCTGAGCATATGGATATTTCTGCTAATAGCAGGTGAGCAGACATCATCATTTCCGAAAGTGTCAAATTGTAATTGTTTTTTCATCCTTTTTTTTTGTGTTGTGTAGGAATGTACAAATATATCGGTCGTAATACGAATTCCTTGAGTTACATCTTAAATGGAAAGTCACAGCTTTATGGTTCCGACTCACTGACAGCCAGCCCTCAATTAGACGCCAACAATTTCTCCAAATACAAATCACGTTGCACGCCATTGTCACAGATTAATCGTTTAGATGATGGTGGCATTTTGGATGGTTGGAAACTACAAGGTGTTCTCATGATTATACGGCATGGCGATCGTGGTCCCATGTCTCATGTCCGTAGTGTACCGCATCTGGATTGTGGCATAACTGGGGATAATTTGGTTAATAAGTAGGTTCAGCTGGACTAATGTCGGTTGATGTTCTGTCACATGAATAGTTCTCATCAATTGTGTTTTTTCTTTTTGGTGTTTTAGATATCGAAGCTTCTTGTATAATACAACATCTATATCCGGATCGAATCATATGTATTGGAATAAGGTGGGACCATTTCATGGCTTTCCCCTGTTGCCGTTGGCGGAAAAGGAATGCCTCTTGGGTCAGTTAACCTATAAGTAAGTGTGACTTTGAAGTGCAGTAATAGAAGTGTATATGGTTTGGGATAAATTGGGTTAAGAAACTATTTTGGGCAATGGAACAAGGTATCTCAAAATCTATTTTTGACCATTACTCAGTAACGGCTAATCTTATATAAACTATATGTTGTTATAATTACACCATTTTGAAGGCAGAATACGTACAAGTGCAAAATATTCGGAAATTCGAAAAAAAATATTTTGGCCAAAAAAAGAAGAAAGGGGTTAACCCATCAAAATTGTAGATTTTTTTTGAAAAAAATAGATTTCTTTGAAACGTTGCTCATACATAGCGGACCTTAATCTGGACAAGGCGATGTCTTCATTTTTTGGATTGATCAAATAGTTTGGGAGAAATTGGGTTCAGAAAGAAGTTTTCTCAAACTTTCAGATTCGAAAGTCCATTGAAACTACAACTAATACTAGTATTAATACTAATAGTAATACTAATCTTTCACGCACCAGCCTGATGTGAATGATTCACAATTCACTTAAAAGGTCCAATAGAAGATGGGATCTAGAATAACTCGGAATGAACAACGATTTTATAATTCTCCGGCCATTTTTGTTGCCGGTCTCAGCAGGATGGCGCTCCATGCCACACGTCCTCGTAGCGACCATTTGATATCATAAACGATTCAGGCGCTTAATAGAGTCAGGAACCGCCGTCAAGGTCTTTAAGCTAGCCATGTAAATTAAATCGGGGAAGGTTTGTGTTTTCGTCTTCAACAAGTTATTGTATTTTGTATTTTTCACCATAGTCCATATCATGCGTTAGTTTTTGATCAAATACAAAATGTCGCCAGTATTAGAAACAAATAAAACAATCGCCCTAGTTTCGTTATTCGATTTTAGTCGAATTTATTTTATTTGTTTCAATTCTTTTATAAGGCTAAATATAAAAAAATAAATTTTAACAAATCTTTCTCAACCATTTCAGAGGCATAGCACAGCTCCTACATGTCGGTGAGATACTCCATCAAATCTATGCCCATCCGCTGGGCTTGTGGATACGACAGGCCACCAGTCAGTATGGTAAAAATGTGGCCAATTCTACACCCTACTCCACGCTGCTCAATTCCGACGAAGTCGTAGTCTATACGACACGTGTAAGACGCACATTTCAGTCAGCCCTGGCCTTGCTGTACACTTTTCTGCCCACCGACAAATGGTTGGCCCTCAACGTCAAGGAGTCGCATAGCATAGCGTTTTGTTTCACTGATTGTGCGTGTCCGCAAGCGGATGCCCTGCGTAAGGAGCTGCTCAAGATACAAAAGCAGCGTTTGAGTGAGCAACCCATGGTGGACAATGTTATGCACTGGATTGGCAATCAATTGCTACAGCACACACCGAACGGCATAAATGATCCCAATGAAGTGGTCGACGCTATGCTGACCGTCATGTGTCACGATGCCCCGTGGCCGTGCCGTGTTAATGGCACAGATCGCACCGTCGTCAGCACGAAAGCCAGTGATGTGGACGTGAATGATGTCATAAATATCGATCAAGATGATGTGATGGGAGGTGGAGCTGCTGGTGACGGCGACGGGGGAGGGGTCGCTGTCGGCGATATAGCCTCCAACTTGATACAGATTCAAACGGCCAATGAGGAAGCCGCGACGTCTACGCACTCCGAAGGTTGCATAGAGCCCGGCCATGTCTCCACTCTGATGTCCTTTGCCAACTGGCAGTCGACACGAGAAGTCCATCATGCCTTCTACAAACGCATTGGCCTAATGAGAGCCTACGGCATGATACGACACATAGTTAGCTATATGTTACGCATGATCTCGGGCGACCGTACGAAATTTGTACTCTATTCCGGTCATGATTGGACTTTACAGTATCTCACGGCCGCCTTGGGCATACGAACGGACAGCACATTCATTGCCTATGCCGCACGTCTGGCCTTCGAGGTGTACAAAAGTGAGGCCCACACCGATTATTACTTCCGGGTGGTCTTCGATGGCCATGATGTCACACAGCAAATTGAGTTCTGCGAGGGCGGCAAAAGTCTGCGCGTGACCCGAGATAGTCGCGGCAACAAGGCCGATCTATGTCCGATTGAGAATATTATACGTTTCCTGCACGAAGACTATTTCGGGCCACTGAATGCCACCAATTTTAAGGATGCCTGCATGCTGTTGGCCCCCAAGGCAAATGAGTTTTGAGTATAGTTTTAAGGATTTACATGCGTATATGTATGAGTACATATTTACATTTACATATACACGCACCAAGTACCACGTGCATACTTTTGAAATAATTATATTATTTCCATATACATCCACATTCCATATACATACATACGACTATATATATGTATACATTTATATATATAGATATTGAAAAAAAAAAATGTAAACGATACATATCAGAGAATTTTTTGAAATACAAAAATTCCCATTGTTAAGACAACAAACAACATATCAAAACTGTGATAAATTAGTTAAATACGATTATTAATGAATCAACAATCAATGTCTATATCAATTGAGATGTTACACAACTTACTTACATACATACATATCATGAAAATACCTTAAGTAAATGAAACTTTATCTACTAAGTATGTACTAAAAAATATTAATAAATAAAAAAAATCCGACGAAACATTTCTGCGTCCATTTTCACCAACTCCGCTTGAGAGTTAAAAAAGTTGGCGATGTCTAAACCTAGAGAAAATATAGTTTTATAATAGCCGGTTATTTTTTATTTCAGGAATTGAGAAACTGAGCACTGTCGAATGAGTCCGTGCTACTTTCGAAACAATCAGGCATCTCCTGAGCTGGTCAGTGTGGACACAGTCGCTTCTATTGCCCTCTGTCGCATGGATGGTTTTGGCATCACCAGGTTTGCCGCCGCAATATCCAAAGCGCTCGTAGTCTTCCAGAAGTTTTGTTAGTTTTGCACAAATGGCTTGATCAGATATATGCGGGAAGTTAAATGTTTTGCACCATAGGGCTTTAAGCTCGTTCACTCAATGGTGCTTTAACAATTGATGGCACCTGAAACTGGACTAGGTTTCCTTGTTCTTCTCTGTGGTAGAAGATTCATTACCCTAATGAACATATGTACATTAGGGTGGAGTGAAAACATGCTTTTTTTTTAATTTGAAAAAGTTAACCTCGGAATGAGATGTAGTCTGGGGCCCTAATGAGGGGAAAAATAAAGAAAAAAATTTTAAAAATTTTTTAGGGGTCGCGCCACTCTGTATACAATTAGCCGTTACTGAGTAGTGGCCAAAAATAAATTTTTAGAATTCTCCATTGAATACACAATAAATCCTGTGAAAATGATCATAGCATACAACTCTCAATGGGTTAATAATAGTCCTCAAGTCCAGCTTTAAGTTGGTGCTTTTCTTGTGGCGATACCTTATTCCGTTGCTGAAGAATTTGACAAATAGTTTGAAAGGACTTTTGAAATGAAAGTAGCGTATAACTCTCAATGGGTTAATAATAGTCCTAAAGTCCAGCTTTAAGTTGGTACTACTCTTGTGGCGATAACTCATGCTGTTGCTGAAGAATTTGACAAATAGTTTCAATGGGCTTTCGAATCTGAAATTTTGAGAAAACTCCTTTCTAAAGCCAATTTCTCCCAAACTATTTGTTCAATCCAAAAAATGAAGACATCGCCTTGTCCAGATTAAGTTCCGCTATGCATGAGTAACGTTTCAAAGAAATCTATTTTTTCAAAAAAATCTAAAATTTTGATGGGTTAACCCCTTTCTTCTTTTTTTGGTCAAAATATTTTTTTTCGAATTTCCGAATATTTTGCGTTTGGATGTATTCTGCCTTCAAAATGGTGTAATTATAACCATACATAGTTTAAATACAATTAGCCGTTACTGAGTAGTGGCCAAAAATACATTTTGAGAGTTCTCCATTGAATACACAATAAATCCTGTGAAAATGATCATAGCATACAACTCTCAATGGGTTAATAATAGTCCTCAAGTCCAGCTTTAAGTTAGTGCTACTCTTGTGGCGATACCTTATTCCGTTGCTGAAAATTGGACAAATAGTTTGAAAGGACTTTTGAATCTGTAATTTGTAGAAGTTCCATTTCGACCCATATTCCATAGACAATAGATCCTGTGAAAATGATCATAGCATACAACTCTGAATGGGTTAATAATAGTCCTTAAGTCCAGCTTTAAGTTGGTACTTTTATTGCAAGAGACATTTCCTGGCCGCGTAGTTTCTCGTCGTGGCGACATCTACTGGCCACCAAGATCATGCGATTTGACACCATTAGACTTTTTTTTGTGGGGCTACGCGAAAGACCGTGTTTTTGCAGATAAACCTTTAACTCTTGAGCACTTAAGAACCAACATTCGTCAAGTTATGGCTGAGATACCGCCCAATATGTGCTAAATATGGTCCAAATTTACCTCAAAAGAATCAAAAAAAAAGGAATAAAAAAGAAATATCATGAAAAAAAATATTTTAAATGTCTTTTATTTACGTTTACTTTTAAAAAGCAAAATGGATAACCCCTTACAAAATCTAATCCTCATCGGATATCCATTAAATATTTTTAACATAACAACATCAATGCCTTTGCACAAGAAAGAAAAACCAAATTCGGTGAAAATCATTAAGCGTTTGTAACTACAAAAACGACCAATACTGGGCTCTTTTAAACATTTTGTGTTTTCAACATAAGCGATTAGTTGTGATAACTACCGATCTAATCTAACCCATTTTATTTCTTATTCCTCCTAGAAAGTAAATGCGATTCGACGAAGAGTATTGCAAAAGCATCGAAGAGCATTTGCCGCTGAACTGAACCATGTGTGCGCAAGGCCGCTGCACTACTAAAAGTGCATTTCGTCCGTGATTCGCCCGAGACTCGCCAAAACAAATTTCAAACTGGTAACAGCAGCAGCAACATCATGACAATGTGCATACATACATACATTCAACGTAATTGAGGTTAATGCACGAAACTCTGTACAGAACAACGACCTTTCACAAAAGCAGAAAGAGAGTAAAACCGGCTAGAAAACAACAACACCAAAAATGAAAAAAAAAAAAGAATAACACATAAATATCAAACATGAATGAAACAAAACAACAACGACAGCGATGTCGACGACACAAGGAGTGCATAACACCCAACGAGAGAATGGTGGGGCGAATGGGGAGCTCCAATGACTTGTCGTACGTACGTATGTAGACAATGCCTACGCACACACAAACACACTTGAACAGGCAACACTGTATTAAACAGCATTTGACTCTGCTGCTTGCTTGGGGGGTACTTGTAGCCACCAACAACAACAATGAGAAAACAACTGCCAGCGCAATTGAGCGTAATTAAAGAAAAATACCTAGAGTACTTAATGTAAAATCGTCATGCTAAAAAATCTGACAACCTGTTACCACTCAGTACACAATGTTACTTACGTCAAACGAGAAAAAAACCCCAAACAGCGGAATAAAATAATACTGGCGATGAATAAGAGCCGGCTGGCGTTGAGTACTTTAACAGGAAAACACACACACAGTGGGTACAGTACAATTTAAACGCATGTATTGGGTGAACAGCGATGAGATGTCAACCAAGTGAATACAATTCGTGGGGAAAGAAAAACAAAACGATTGAATCTCGACAAGTTTACAACAATAACAAAACAAAACAAGTACCCAAATGTATTTGCGGTTGCCTTTTTTTTTGCCCGTTGTGGAGGGGTCGTTCGTTTGTGGTGTACAAAAGAAAGTGGGGAAAGTTAGGTTAGATTGTGGTAGGTTGAAAAAGAGGAGAAAGAAAATGATGTTGTAATGTAAACCAACTGTGCGCTTTATTTGTTGTAAGTACCAAGTACCAGTACCCAGTATAACCAGACACATGATGTTGATACCTGATGTAAATCAGTGCACAGCACAAATATAAAAGTCTTCTTCGGTTGGTGCTACATTTTACCATGCCATGAATGAGATGTTGTAAACATCTCTTACGACCCATGGCTGAATCGGTGCACTCGTACTGCATGTTCTTGTTACATGAGCATAAGGAGCCCAGATTTAGTAGCTTGCAACTTTTTCTCTGCTTGTTTCGAACAGACGAAAAATTGAAATGAATTTTTTTTTCGTTGAAAAATCACTTGGAATTCTTCCATCTCTACTACCACTACGACTACACAAAACGGCGGCAACAGCGCCAACAACCAACCAACCAACACGACATTCAGTCATTGCAGTGCATACAGAGCTCATTTGCAATATTGCAAAAAACAAAAACGATGAAACACATTCATATACAATTCTCGCTGTCTTACACAGTACGATTTATTTAGTATATGCATGTAGTTGTAAAATTTGTGGCTAAAAACGTGCATACATACATGTGCATATGCACAGCAATAACAAAACCAAAAAAAAAAAAACGTATTGCAATAAAACACTGAATATTGCGGTACTTTGTATTTGACTTGAGCACACCAGTACACCAAGGTTATTGACTTGCACACTCACTCTCCCACCATTTGGTTTCTCAGCCGACAGGCATGTGTGTGTGTGTGTGCGTTTGTGTTATTGCAATGCTTGCAATACTCGGGTATTTGTGCTCTCAATGCATTTTCAGTGAGATTGAATGCATTCAAGACTTCGCTCCATTTCACTGTAGGTCTGATGCACTTAAGAGTCACTGTTGTGCCAGAGAGAGCTCAGAGACCCAATCTCATTGAGTTGTTGGTAGATGAAGGTAAACAATTGTGTTAGCTGCATATGAAGTCATTTTACGAAAAGTTGCATAATATTGACAAATATTCTCCGAAACAGGGAACTATTACAGAAATTACAGACTGAAAAATGTCCTCCAATAATTCTTTTAACTCCTTGCACCTTCGGCGTAACATTGTAACAAGGTCACAAAGCCCAAAAAGAGCGTTTATTGATAAGAAGTTTTGGTCGAAATGAGACACCCACCACCCCTGCCCATATCCAAGTTCGTGAGCGGACACCACTCACGGTCGCAGTTGTCCTAGTTGATTCCTTAAGGGTCTCAGATTGGGCCTTAGAGCAGTTCGAAATGGACAACGAGTTTGCTCGAAAAATCCTATTTCGGTAGCTGTCACTTTTGAAGCTTTTATTCTTTGACAATGGAACGAAACACGTTTCAACAACGCATTGAAATTATTAAAATTCACTACAAAAATGGTGAAAATCTTGCAGTCACAGTTCGCAAAACTAAAAAGTTTCCGGACCGTGTTATCTCTCGAAGAGGTGATCACAATTGGCCAACGAGATCTTGTGATTTAACACCTTGCGAGTTCTTCATTTGGGGCCACGTGAAAGATAAGGACTACGCCAACAGCCCAGCGTGAGGCTATCGAGGACATAGGGCAGCCATATCATGAAAAGGCTCTTCCTCTTTATTATGAAATAAACATCCGATCATTTATCTCAAAAAATTGCATTTTTCTTTGAATACCAAAATAACGCCTCTTGTTGGAGAACCCTGTATATTGGAGATAATTTGACACCGAAAAAATGTACCATGTTCTAGTCGGAACTACCTATCCTGCCGGTAATAAGTCACTAAACCACCAACTGAGCCCTATATCAGGGGCCCAATCACGGCATCCGTTCTCGACAACATTTTCGTGTTGACATAATTGTGATGCTTCGACTTCTTTGGATTGGCGATCGAAATTTTTCTTAGTTTGTTATCATTTTACGTCCGGTAGCAGCTGAGCTGTCGACAGATTTCTCAAAAATAATTTGTCAAAAACAACTGCCGTTATCCGAAATGCGAAGTTGACAGACACCACAACGTCCAAGAGAAAACATTCCTGTAACCTGTAGCAGGGACACGAATATACCTCTAATCAAACATTTAATTTAAGATATCTGGATGATAGCTTCACCAAATTAAGCTCAAACAACTCGAGATACTATTAGATTACAAGTAAGTAATTATTTCCCTTAACATTCTACCCCCACTGGCCGGGGTCAACTGTTTAAAGCCGGCACCGAACGGCTAATGCTTTTCTAGAGAAGTTTTGCTTGGCTTAGAGAATCGGCAGTGTTTACGAGGTGGTAAACAACTACTGAAAATGTTTGATGGTCTACCAGGTTTCGAGCCTGGATTTTACACACAAATAATATTAGCTAAACAGTTCAAAAATGTCATCCAACTTCGCCAACGATTTCAAATCTTTAGTGCTTCTCTTTCAGAAGAATCTGCCGTCAACTTATAAACGAAGACAAATTATATTTTGCATAAATGCTCTTCGATCAGCGGTTTTTTGTTTGTTTTGTCTTACCGTCGTCTACCGTCGTAACTAATCGAACAAAATATTGAGTCTAACGTCAGCCGTCAAGACTAATTGGTCCTTAAGAGATGCTGGGGGATCCTTTGAATTTTGACACATCGCTGTGTAGTTGATTGCAGTAGACCCTACGATCAGACAATTAAAAAAAAAATGTTTTATCTACGAAGACAGGGCTGTATTTTCTATTAACAGCCTGAGTGACGGCATCGACTAGAAGTTCTTACGATTTTTCTCCATTAAGCCACATTAGAAATCGACTGGAAATTTTTTTTTCTGGTCACATATGTATGTGTAGACAACTTTTGCCTGGTTCTCCTAAATGTGCAATTGTCTGTAATGCACTTGTCGTGCTCTACACTGGCTCACATGTTTGTGCTCAATCTCTCACGCGGTTTATTTAAAAAACAAAAAAAAACACCCAGCGAGAGAGAGAGTGTGCATGCATACAAACGAAAATAAATGCAATGCAATTTTATTTTACTTAATTCCACAACTGCCTTCACGTCATCTTAACCCGCCTCCCTCCCTCCATGCGGCGTGTGTAGCCAATATTGGCGACTGTAAATAACACAAAACAACAACAAACAACAAAAAAGAGCAATGACAACCAGCCTTCTGTAAATTTCTGCGGTTCTGCTACAAAATGTTGAGGAAGGAAAATCGTTCCAACTTTAAAAAATAATTTTCAATATAGCATTTTCATCGGCAACGTATTGGATGCATATGGACATGATGGCGTTGTTGTTTGCGGTTCTGATGGGTTTTTTTTTCTCGGTTTGGTTTGCTCCAAAGACGCCAGCAACAAACAGCTGTGAAACAACGGTGGAGACCGAGTATCGTGCCATATGGAAGAATCGCATAATAATTACACAGTTTTTGTGCTGATATGGCTGGAATTAGTTTGTATTGAAAAACTTTACGTCATTGCTATTATCTTAGAGTGGTGCGATGCGATGCGGTGTAAATGTAGGGGTGTGGACGGGACAGTCTAAACATGTCTAATTTTCTAATATGACCATGGATTCCCTTTGTGGAGGGCATAAACTAACAATTTTCTAACATCCCAGGAAAATAGACAACTAGGCAAACATAATACCAGGAAAATTCAAGCTGTGTTCCTACAACGTTCGTCTGCTGAGGCACTGCACTGCGGCCAACGTGTACTACAATGAGAGAGCTGCATGAACAACAGCGACACACTTTAGCTGTTCGTGCTGCAGCCGCAATGAAACAAAACAAAAACCAAGCCAGTCGCCAGTTTACACCGTATAGCCATGGCAAGGTAACTAGGATAGAATGGATAGTTAGTTGTTGGTACGATATGTACCAACGCCACCATCACCGTCTTGTAAAAGAGCAGGCAACACAACAGCAGCAGCAGCAGGCAACTTTTCAGTTTACTCTGGCCAACATTCTGTAGGACTTGGTTGGTGGTTAGTATACACTGAATGCCATGTAATATTGAATTTTCTAATGTTCACTGGCAGAGTTACGGCTGCTACTTCTACTTCATGCAGTCATGCTATCATAGAGTTTTCCAACAAAAATGTTTCGCCTTCTACGGTTGCTGAACTGGCTGCCGCAAAAATCTGCCAATCTCTGTCTGTCTGCTGGCCTGTGTCTCCTATTACATGATTACAACATACCCTGAGTATAACAGAGAGAGAGCACTCCTATTTTGACTTCTCCTCATTTGCCATTTTTTTATTTTCAAGTGCATCATCTTTCCAATGCACTGCAAGATGACAATGTACGAGGCAGACAATTTTCCCGAGATCACTGTGCCCGCCCCACCACCAGTACTTGCCCATCACCATATCAGGCATTTCTCCTCGTCGTCTTGTCTTTCCACCCTATAATGTTGTTATTGTTGTATAATCTATTTTCATAGGCAGAGATAGAAGAGACTCGGAGGCCGACCGACCGACCGACAGACAGATATCAACATCATCCTCATCACACTCTGACGTTGGATGGGTCTCGCAATCGCACACTATACACGTCATAATGTAAAGCTTTTTTTTTTTTGCAATTGCAGTCTCTCGACAAGTATGTACAGAATTACAACAGAGAGATGCTCCTCCTAGCTGTGTACATGTAAATACACATGTATGTATGTCATCATGAAAATCGTACACATGCACGTCCCTACTATAAACGTTGTCGATGGATGTCGTTGCATGCTTGGATGCATTACAGATGTGTTTGGTATTTGATTGCTTTGGTCGCTCGCTATATTTTATATTACGGCTATGTAGAATTGTACTCGTATTTCGCAAATACAACAAAACTACAAATATCAAAATCAAATAAAAAGACCCATTTGGAAATGTTTGCCAGGACTGAATGTTGGCAACGGTTACTTCGATCTACACGATATCATTCAGATATCATATCGTTCAGTCTCGGAAAGTCACTGAATTGAGAGATGTTTCTTTCGATGTCCCATCAAAACCGTGGTGACGGTTTCTCGCACAGTCTTACAAATGTACTATGGTCCCAAAAAGTAGGGGAGGAAAAAAGTAAATAAATAATATAAAATTTGTAATACAAGAGACACAAAAAATGGAACTCATAACAACTCAAATCATATTTTCCAGAAGCCTTTTAAATTTAATTTTTTTTTTAAATTCCAATAAGCTTTAAACATTTTGTTGAAAATTGTAAGAACAAACATCAAAATTACTTTAAAGTGTGTAGTTTTTGAATATGTATACAGTAAGAGCTCGATTTGCGTAACCGATGGGAAATCAAGCCTGTTGCATTTACTGAGATTGTTTCCCTTACCGAGCCCCAAATATTTATGTTTAAATATTGTCCTTTTTTTTAATATCTAACACAAAATATGACATATTTAAAAAAAAAGAATTCATTTATTAAACAGAAAAGAACAAAACAAAAGAAATTACAGATATTTTACGAACATACATTTATCACTTTAAAACATTCTAATTTGTTAATGATATGTGATTTCCACAGAATTATAAAAAACTAGTTTTTCCTAGTTTTGGGAGTTTCAAACTTTTTCATTAAAACAGCCTCTTTAATTTCTTGTATAGCAACAATCATTTCGAAACGAATGTCATTTGCAGAGGTCCACTCAATGCGTATATCAAGAGATTGGATATCATCATCCGTTTTAATTTTTAGTGTTCTATTGTCTTCAATATCAGCAGGGATTTCCTCATCTGAGATATCAATATCTTCCATTTCCTCAAAGAGATCTTGAATGTTTTCGTTCGTCGATTTCTTCTGTGGAAAAGTTGATATCAGATGAAATCTCACTGAGTTAATATGAAATCGATGGAATTTGTGCTGCCTGGCAATACACAGGAATATCAGAATCAGCGAGACAACGTGGCTGATTTTCTACTGGACTATAAAGGCCTAAATACGAACATTTGTTTACCTTCTTGCACTTCAACTACCAACACCACACCAAAGACAACGACAACGACAGCGCGATGCAATAGCAAACAACGCAACGTATCGAACGAAGCCAATGACCCCATGCAAGAAACAAAACAAACCAGCGAACGTTCATTGAACTGCACAAACAGCAACAACACCAACAATGGGTAAAGGTCCAACCAAATGGGGCCGGTTCCGCGTGTGCAAAACAAATATACAAAAACCGGACTAAATTCGTTTGCAAACACACAACACACACGGGCACACGAAACGAAAGTTCATTCACTACATGCGAACGAGTGCTACCGACCGCAGCAACGATAACGACCTTCGTTAAGAACTTTTTTTTTTGTTTGTTTTGTTTTCGTTTGGCGTGGTGTGGATTCGAGAGTGTGTGCCCTCTTGAAATTGCTGTGATCCTAATAAAATAACATGAAATGACGCAAACTCTGGAAAGTTGTGAATACAAAAATGACAACAGAGTAGACCACGATACGCGAGTGTTTAACGCGCAACACCAGCCAGCCAGCCACTCACTGTAGAATGTCAGCATAGAAGGGCAAACTTAAACGTAAACGGAAGGAAATGAAACAAAACGAACGAACGTCAGGCACCTTTGATACGAGTGTGAGTTTGATGTTGTTTTTCGAGTGGTTAACATGCACTGTGATGGAATTACATACCCCCCATCTATCAAACAAAGTATTAACTCTTTTTCGCCCATTGTCACGTTATAGGAGGGCGGTGTGAAAATTTCGTTAAAATTGTAGAAACAATGTAAAGAGTTTTCCAACAATAGGTGTTATTTTGAATCACCCGGTATTTCGGTAGCTGTCACTTTTGAGGCTTTTATTCATTACTAAAAATGGAACGATACACGCTTCATTGAAATTATTAAAAAAAATAAAAATGGTGAAATTGGTGGACAAATTCGAGCTGTTGGGACATGTTAGTGATGGCCTTTGGGGCCACGTGAAAGATAAGATCTACGCCAACAGCTCAGCGTCGATTCAAGAGCTAGAAAGATAGAATTCGTGACGCTATCGAGGACATAGGGCAGCAACTTTGCGATTTGATTATGGACAATTTCATGAAAAGGATGTGGTCCTGTAAGCGTGATCGTGGTGGCCATTTGACTGATGTTGTTTTTCATTATTAACGGCATACCTTCCTCTTTATTATTAAACATCCGAAATTTATCTCAAAATATGCCATTTTTCTTTCAATACCAAATTAAAACCTCTTGTTGGCTATCCAGTATATTGCAAGTGAATATGGCGTAGTCTTTCTGCGAAATTCATAGCAGACTGGTAAGTGAAATGTTAAAGGGTTGAAATTGATGATTAGTCGTTGTTCCTGGACTAACATTTTCGGCTAAGGACCACATTACGGAAACCGTGAGTATTAACCACTAGCATGAGAGAACTTTTTGCCCAAATCACGGTGGGTGCCTCATTTCGGCCAAAATTTTTTCCGTTCACTTCAAAAAAAAATGCATTCTAAAATTGTATATAACTTCCATATATGGGCAGCGGCTCCAAAGACATCTTTGCAGCTTCTGGACCGTGTACCGAGGAGTGCGGTGGTGATGATTGTGGATAGTAGGGTATCCAACTCCATTGTCTATCGCTGGAGTATCACTGTTCTATAGATATTTTAACGGTCGTCGTCTGGTCCCTGATGTTACAACTTTGAATCGGAATACCAGGAAGTCTCAGGAGTAATTGTTGACCGGACGACGCACTATAGAGAAAATTCGTTCTTCAGCCGAACTGTTCGTATGTGGAATAATTTTCCTGCAAGTGTTTTTCCTGCCTGCTATGACATTATCAAATTCAAGGCCAACGTCAACAAATACTACTCCATCTTTCCACCCTCCAATACCCCTACTTCCTCTCGCTAACACACTGTGCATTGCATTAATATGACATTAAAATATTTTCTAACGATTACCACATACACCAAACCCTTCATTGTTCCCCCAACTTATTTCGCCGTCTCCGTACACGGCTCCGCTTAGTTTTGTTTGCCCCCACACTATTGTTGGCAGTTCATTTCTTTCATACAAAAATGCGGCCATTTCCAATTCCGCTAGGTGATGTGATGTGCTCGTTCTTCTACACTCTACACAAAATGTATGTGTACGCTGTAATCGTGTTAACAGCCGCCAATGAAATTCAGCAACAAACGCAATGCTAAAAATACTGATCGCCTGGTAATTTATATTTTATACATACAATGCAAATAAAAGATCTCTTTTAACTAAATAAGAAACTTTTAATAAGAGTCTTTTGCCGTCCATTGCTGCCAATGGAAAAAGGCCTCTTATAACATTTAAAACTTTTACAAAATATCGTCGCGCATTCGTAACATTGGCGGCTGGCCGCAACGACAATAACACATACCATACGCCCCAAATAGAAGCAGCAGAACTCTCTTAACATTTACGATTAAAGCAAACGATTAAAGGTTGTGTTTTCTTTTTTTTTGCTATAATAATGGTTGCATGTCCGTCCGTCCGCAGCTCTCTTATAACTGTCATTCGGAAATATTATAGTAACATTAACATCAGTAGGTGTGTATGTATGTATACAAATGACATAAAAAACATCACTTACACCACCTACTTGTCTATTACAAAGTCTTGTTCGTTGTTTTCTGTTTTTTTTTTTCTTAATAATGATGGGGTTTTAAAATATTACAAACAAAAATCTCCTTCTAAAAAATTATAATTTATTATATGCGATTTGCTTAATTACACCAGGTTAACAGATTTTTTAGACCAATGCAATGCCATGACGATTAAAACCAAACTTCTGTTTGTACGCTGTTGTGATTGCCGGTCTGTCTGCATGAGCACTGAAGTCCATAATTTCTTGTTGTTTTTATTGTTTCTTCGTTTGCCTCCTTTTGTTAACATTTGTTTGTGGGGGGTTGGTGGGATTGTTATTACATAGTGGATGTCGCACTTTTCTTTCTTTGCCATTGCACTTACTCTTGTTGGGAGCAAAACGTAAGAAATAAAAAAAACATGGCCGGTAATGGAGAGGGATAACAGAACATTACAACACGGTAGCTGGCGATATGATGATTAATGGCCCCAGACAACATTTTGTTTTTGTATTTTCTTTTTAATGTGCAGCGCTTAAAAAACACTTAGAAGGAGAATTGGCATGGTTGTCATACTAAGCCATAAATTCACACTCGTGTGCATAAGTATTGGGACAGGGACTGCTGAATATCCTAAGAAATATTTGTAACACACCATTTTCAAGAAGTGTCAATACATACTGGTTGGTCCATCTGGTGCTTCCTTTTTTCAATCATACGATTTTTTTCTGATAGTTTATTCATGAAATCTCCGAAATGATTCACTTTACGTTGGGAAACGATGCAAACACATTGCCAAAGTCAGAGTCAGAGTTTATTAAAGAAAAGTACACAGAGAGCATGCCAACACTCATGGTAGCCCTTGTCGTACGTTGGGCACTGTCAAGAATGTAGTCGTGAGTGTGTGACTCAGTACTGGAATATCGACTCGCACTAGATCTCATCAACCGAACATTTCTCACACCAGCCTGATATGAATTTTGCACAAAGACCTCGCATTATTCGTTCACAAGAAGAACAATTTCTTTACTAACACTCAGGATAGGAAATTTGTATATTGGAGCGAGGAAAGAAAAGGAGTAGTGTTTGTTGACGTTACACAACCCGCATTCCGACGATGCTGAAGGAGACCATAGAGTTGGATACCTTACTGCAGGGGTTTCCAACAAGAGGTGTTAATTTGGTATTCAAATGAAAATGATATTTTTTGAGACAAATGATCGGATGTTTATTTCATAATAAAGAGGAAGGTATGCCGTTAAATATGAAAAACAACAGATGGTGTATGGCATAAAATTCTGACATTGTTCGACGAACTTGGCGGGTTTTTCTCTCTAGATATTAGCCCTAAAATGTATTTAATCGGGCTCAAAAATAGACGCGAGAATTTTACCAAGAACGAGCACTCTGTAGACTGAAAATGCACTCCATTTTATACATTTTCTTTTTTTTTGTATAAAAAACCAATTCTAATATTCTTTTGCCTCTGCGGGATTGCGAGAACCTTTAGAATTATACTTTTTTGATTAGACTAAATAAATATAAATGTTTAGTTCGTTTTTTTTTCTGTACATACATGTGTGTGATGCTGTGCCATCCATACATGTGTGTATGCAGTACATACATGGCAACATGGCATGGAATCAACAAAGTTGGGGTAAATACACTCGCGACCAAATGACACACTGACTTGGGGAAGTCTTGACTAGGAAATCAGGCAAACAGAAATCACAGTTAGTCGCAACGGGATCCAAACAATTTCAAATGTATGAGAGCGTATGAATACAAGATGCGAATGTGTGCCGCTGTTGTGGTGTGACGACAAGATAACAAACAACAGGTGGAATTGGGGGGAAACAAAATTATAACAATATTAGACAACAATGGTGTTTGTATGAGTCTGTGCACTCGCACATCGCTACACACTCAGTTCTACAGTGGTGAGCTAACGATTGTGCGCACAAAATGGATGGAAGAGTTTTGTGTCGGAGTGTTAGAATGTGATGTTCTACGTACACAAGTACTTGTGCATGTTGGCATGTACCTATGTCGAACATGTCTGTACCTAGTTAGAAATACTAAAGGTTGGGGTCTACTGATGTTGAAAATGTTCAGTGAAAAAGAAATTGTTGGCGTTTTCTGGTTTCCCAGGGAATGCATTAGAAATGTTTAGATTTTGGGGAAAACCCAGGATGAAAAGGAGACCTTCTGTACATATTCCATCACATACCAGATTGCTTAGATGTCCGTATTGTTATTGTATGTACAAAGGGGAGCTTTTAGAAGACCATTAAATTTGTTTACATGAAACCCGCTCCCCACCCCAAAAAAAACCACAATAAACGACGATAACTAACATACTTTCATTTCCAGCTACATAATCAGAGAGAGTACAAACATTTTTAGTGAAATTTTCCATTAGGCGCACAGCATTCGATATATAGGGCCTCCTTTCAACAATATCAAAATGTTCTTTAGTCACAGTCGCCGACGTACATACGTTAAATTCAAACGTTCTCATACATCATCATCAACGACAATGCCAACGCAGTCGTCGGCGTCATATCATCACCGTATAAATACATACATATGTATGTAAAAAAAAACACACTAACTAACAATCAAACAAACAACCAACTGACCGACCGACCGACCCGAACGACCATGCTCTGTTCTGCCATACCCAAAATGTGAATCTTGACAATCAGGCGGCAGCAGCCAAAACTCAGAACTTCTCCTCATTTGATGTTTAACGGCCCTGCGAAGGCAAGGAGAGGAAGGGAGAGAGAGAGAGGTGATGGAGCACAGACAGGCAACAAAAAGGGGTCGTACTAAATACTATAACAAAACAGGCAGGCAGACAAATCGTACATGAACAAAAAATTATAATAATAATGTGTGTTCTATTCTAAATGAAACTAAGCGAACAACAACAAACCCCCTGCTAATAATAATACCTACACATAAGCATACAACTAAACCCAGTCCATATATGTATAAAAAAAAATCGTTATGAGTATACATGTGCATACCTCCAGTACATCTACCTGGGCCAGCAAATAAATGATGGTGTTGTTATTTTCAGTACAGCAATATATGACTACAGAACGTGTGCTCCAAGCATTCCATATGAGTATATTTCATACATACATCCATGTTTAAATGAAAAATACCAGCAGCAGCAATAGCAACAGAAAATCCCCACCAAACTGCAAAACAATAAAACATTGCTGCTCATCAAGAGGAGAAAAATACAAAAACTCACACACACAGAACCCGTTCATGCTCACTCTCTCTTCAAACATACTTAACATTGACTTTGAAAATGATTTGACATTGGGTGGGGGGAAATATGTGGGCTCTCCTCACACAAAACACAAATAAACATTTGCAAGTATGTTCGTCGTCGTAACTAGTTGATAACCCGGCCAGCCACCCCTTTGAAGTCGGTCAGCCCCTCAACGAACAATTCATATTAACGAATGAAAAAGTTCTAATGTGCGTCGTCAACCTAGTCTCGTCATAGCGTTGGTTTGTTTGGTTGTTGTATTTTTTTTTTTGCGAGTAGCGTATAAGAATCCCATCTACTTCACCCTCCTCCGCCTGAAGTTTTTATCACACACTCTGGTATAAACAAACAGTTTTGTTGGTATAGATTATACGATTTAGGGTTTTTTTTTGGCAATTGTTTCAAAATGGAATGAAAACCTAAAACTGACTTAACGGTGGATCTTTTTGTGACGCTGGAGAACTTATTTAGAAGAATTTAGATGCAGATATCCCGATTTGTGAACCCAATTTTCCAATACCTATAGGTAACTGGTTCAATCTTAGGAAGGGCCTGCTCGATATTCGCCTTAAGGGCCTGTAAAGTCGGTTCTTCACGGTAATAATTCGCTTAACATTGGCCCTTCTCGTTGTAGAAAGATATTTGTTTATCTTACCAGGAAGAACTTGAATCACTATGAACAAACTAGTAAGTTGTAATGTGTTGAAAAAAAAAAAAATTTTTTGTTGAAAAAAAAAATTTTGTTGAAAAAAAAAAATTTTTTGTTGAAAAAAAAATTTTGTTGAAAAAACAAATTTTCCTTGAAAAAAAAAATTTTTCTTGAAAAAAAAAAATTCTGTTGGAAAAAAATTTTTTTTTGGAAAAAAAAAATTTTGTGGAAAAAAAAAATTTCTTGAAAAAAAAATTTTTGCTGAAAAAAAAATTATAAAAAAAAATTTTGGAAAAAAAAATTTTGGTAAAAAAAAATTGGGGAAAACACAATTTCTGTACAAAAAAAAAATATTATTTTTTTTATTATTATTATTTATAGAAAATTATAGAATGTCTATTTAAATTCCTACGTACTGCGTGACAGAGTCAGTGAATCAGTGTATCAGTGAATCAGTGAATCAGTGTCGAGGGTAAATATATATTAAGATAATTTGTGAATTTATGATATGGAAATTCATATTTAAATATTCACATGTCCCTTTAGGGATGTTCGGACATATGAACAAATTTAGCTATCGGAGGAACATGCTAAAATAGGCGGAAAAGATAACATGTCCAAAATGTCATCATTATATATACAACATTATAGAACTTGGGATCCAGAAAGGCAATGTGCCGAGGATTGTTTTGGGTATGGTCCGAGGTCTAATCCAGCATCCTCCAATTATTGTAAACTAATCAAAATTAGTTAAGAGGATTTTCAATGTAAAAGGGAGGTGGACCACACCCATTTTGGCCATGTGTAAATCTATTGTTTTCGTTCCACGGAGATATGATACTGGCAAGAAACAGTTGTTACTGTCAAACTAACACCTGTCACAAAAAATCCAAGGAAAAGGACCACCAGGTGTAAGAAAAAACGATTTGATTATGCTGGCTGCTGTTTGTCTAATGAACTGCTTGGTTTAGAATTTGAAGCTTGCCCTCATCAACAATTTGAACTTTCTACATGTGTACGCCGTAGCGAACGAAATGGTCTGAAGTAAAAGCTTTTGAATTGTTTAATATTCAAATCACAGCGACATGAAATGAAAACCAAGCATTTTGGCGCACGACGTAATTGCCATAACTTTTTGCTTTGCTTTTTTTGTCTCTAGGGTCCAAAGAACAACAACAACAACTTGAAAGAAAGCTAATTCACCAAACGAAATAATAAAAGTTGTCTATTTGAGAGAGTGTGTGTGAGATTTTTTTTTGTTGCTTTTTTTTCCAATTCCAGCGGCCGGCGTTGGATGAATGTACTCTCGCACATAAAACGGGCGACGCACTCAGCTCAGAAGGGGTCACCAGCTAAAATGCTGAATGTCTGTTAAAGCGAAAACTAAAGTTTGCAACAGTTCAAACAGTTTAGTTTTGACGGGCAACACAACACAGTCCAACCCAACACCCAACAATGGTGAAATGTTTGAATCATACTGCTGGGGTGTCGGACGAAAACGATGAAGTTTCTGATACAGCGGAGGCGAGCGGACGATGGATGAAATGATCCGAATGACATACTCCAAACAGAAAGTTGGCTGGTTGGAGAAACATGACACGAAACTAAGACCGGTCAATAACAGTCTGATGATTACAGCGCCCGTCAGGCAGACGCATTCCATACATTTCCCTTTGAACAGCTGCAAAAGAAACATGTTCTCTTTCGTTCACTGTGATTGTTTTTTCCGGGCGTTTTAACAGTTTTTATATGCAGCGCCATGGTTTAACAGTACCGGTGGAACAGGAAAACAACAACGTGCTGGCGGCGGGTTAAACGAAAACCGAATATGCCAGCAAACCACCAGCACAGTGGGGTAGTTATCACCCTAAGGGGACAGAATTTCGTTTCTAAAGCTGCACGAGGAAAAGCAATAGTTGACAGAAGTTCATGGTTCTTGTAAAGTGTTTTCCAACCATAGGTGGTCCTGTAAGCACGTTCGTGGCGACCATTTGGCTGGTATTGTTCCTCTTCCTCTTATGAAATAAACACCCGATCGTTTATCTCAAAAAATTTCATTTTTCTTTGAATACCAAAATAACACCTCTTGCTGGAAAACCCTTATAATATATGTAATATAATTAATAAAAAGTCAAACTAGTAAAATTAAACGCTTGATAACGGTTTTTGCTCAACAAAGGTGGTCGACCAAAACCTGGACATTACAAATTAATTTGCCTTAAAGATTGAAATGGTTGATCTCTTATTTAGCTCAAGCAAGGTCTCAATTGTTGTTACTTCTTGTTGACATTTACCCCTGTGTGCGGACGACGACAACAACCACATACTAAACTTCGTTAACTCTCTAACAACAAGGGGGACTAGCTGAGCGTCACCGGCATTTTGTTTTGTTATAAACAAAATCCAACCACAAAATAATGTGCTCAGGGTCGTTTTAACAAACAAAAACAACTGTAAATAGTGCAAAATGTGAATTTTTCATCAGGCTCTCAGGAAATGTAATGAGTTGCTTGTTTGGTTTACAATGACTGGCATTGCTGCCGTTCGTTGAGTGCGAGCGAGCGAGTGTCGAATGCCGCCTGACTGAGCGAGCTCTGATGGTGAGTAATTGGTTTCAAACAGTCTGTGTGTGCACGGTGACTAAATGAGTATTCATACGTACATATGTATGTAAGTATGTGTATTGCTTTGTACGAGACTTCTATACAAATCGTTTGTATTGTGCTTATCAGTAAAACAAAACAAAAACAACACAACCAATGTCGATGCTGGCAGCAACAACAAATTAACCCACAAAACAAATAAGCTGTAGAACAGTGCTGTGCAAATGGAAAAATGTAGTTGTGTTAGTGAAGAGATGAAACTGCCAACTTTACAGCCAAATCATAATGTCAGTAAGACCCTACATACCAAATGACTTGAGAATAATATTATAATAAGCTTACCATCTCAAGCCTCAAGCTTGAAAAAGAGTTGAGAATTTATTGTAAAAGGCTTGGATTTACTATTTTTATAATATTGTTCTCAAGTTTTGTGCGCGAACTTGAAAAACTATTGTGAATTTACTATTTTTATAATATTCTTCTCAATTTTTGTGCGCGAACTTGTGAAACTATTGTGGATTTACTATTATTATAATATTGTTCTCAAGTTGTATTGAGATTTTATTCATATTTGGTATGTTGGGGAGGTTGAAAAACAATAATTATATGTATTCATATAACTAAATTTTTTTGAGTGTGACCTGACTGAAGCAAGAGCGTAAGAATACATGTGAATTGAGCGACAACAATTGTTCAATGAAATGAACAGCACTGCTGTAGAAGCTCGCCATAAAAGAGTATCAAGTAGAATGACCAGGGTAGCCCATGTCATAGAATTACAATAGGTATGGGTATGGTGGTAATGTGGATATTGTGGTCAGTATGGGTACGAGTAATATGTCTGGCCCATAATCTATCTATTTTTGCACAGATACGCAATTCACTAATTTCGTCACAGCTCCCAGTACTAATTTGATGTTAACAATTTGGAATGGTGGATCAGAGAAGAGAAATTACTTGTTAGCGCTTTCAGTGTAATTTCAATATTTTCTCAAATTTTCACAAAAAATACATATTTGTTTATTTCGAAAATATAAAATCTTATCCCGGTAGGCGAGTTGGTACCCTTGCCTATCAGGGTTGGGGTTGTGGGTTCGATTCCCACCAGAGGCTTTGGTCTGTCGCTACAAAAATCTAGCCATATGGTCTGTGTCACTCGATTTACCCTTGGACCCATAAATTTGGAATATAAATTTACTTTGTATTGTAATTACATAATAATAAATAAATGTGTCATAAAATGTGCAGTAAATCCCGCTTAATTATCTCGTTGGAAATCCGAAGCTTTTTGAGTAATTATCTGGGTAAGGCAATTAAACGACCTCATTTGGGTAATTATACAAATTCGATTAAAAAGAAACACATATCACCCGTTTGCACGGACCTTTCCCAAACAATGATTTTTAATCAATCTCAAACATTATTTTATTTGTTACTTACTTACATATAAACGTAAATATATTCGTCATCCTTGTTCGGACTGCCCATTAAAATCTCCTCATTAAGCGTTTGGTCTGTAAATCTTCATTTGAACAATGTTGAATAGATTTGCAGATGAAATCCGCAAGTACAGGATTTCAATGTTCAATCAATCAGTAAGTAACAAATAAAATAATGGTTGAGATTGATTAAAAGATATTGATGTCCGTTGTTTTGAAATCTACTAAGGATTTTATAAAGCATGCAACTCCTGAATTTGGGTGAACTGAAAATGAAAAGGTGACGGAATTGGAATATTTTGACTGTTTTGTTAAGAAATAATATTGATTCCGGAGATGGAAGTCATGAATTTGAACGATCACGTTTTTAATAAAAATTGTTTAGAAAAATATATTTTTTTGTGAGAAAACGTCTTAAATTGTATAAGTGCATTGTTTTTTTGATGTTTTTAATATAAAAAATATGAGTTCACCAGGTAGAAAGCATGCGATTGACAATCGCCAAATATTACTAATTTTGACAATAGCAAATTTTAACAAAATGTGATTGTCAGGATATGGGCCAATGTTTTGCGCATCAAGTAGCATAATCGTGGAAAATTCTGTTGACAGAATGCACTACAGTAAAGCCAGCCACTTGAATATATAATGGGAGTGTTTACTATTACCAATAATATGCATAAAACAAAATAAGTTTTATTACTCTTTTTTTATAATTTTTAAAAATAAACTCGCATTTGGACCACCCTTGATTATAATTTTACCATAATTATGAATCGTATACATCATGAAACGAGGTTAATAAGCAGCCTTGCATATATTCAAATTATTTCCTGCATTCAAATGTGATTTTCGGCACAACTGTTTGTGAATCGTCCATAACATGTGATGGCAACCCTAGCTCTAGCAGCTCATTAGCTTTTCTTTCTATTTTTTTCCCACTCATTGTCATCATCATTTGTTTATGATTCTTTATAGCAAAATGCCCTCGTCCGCATGCTGAAATGGCTGTGCGCCTATTAACTGTTTTAGTTAGTGAGCGATCCATTTTATTTTTTACGAAAAGTTTCATTAAAATGGTGGGCTGGCGATTTGTTCGTTCCGTTCGTCGCTGCCTGTTCGTTCCGTTTCGTTTGTCGTTCGATTCGAGGACTTGCTTCTTCTGGTCGTGTTTGTAGCAGCCGGCATGAGCTGATGAAAAAGTGTTTTAAGAACTTTACACGATTTGTGTGAGCGAGAAAATATAAACGAACGAACGAACGCTTTTTTCGACTTTCAAATGATTTCGAATGAATGGATGGAAGAAGTCTCCAGCAAACATCAACGATACCACATTGTTTTGAAAAAACTTTTGCTTTTGTATTGTTTTTTTTTCTGTGTCATGGTTTATTTGTTGCTTTTATCCGTCGTTTAAAGTTCTTGCTTCATTTCCCCCTTGCTCACTTTTGTTTGCCGTCAGCGTGAAAAGGGCTTTGGGGGTGGGACGCAGTACATATGGACTCAGTACTGTGTACGTCGTAGTATGTAGTTTCAAAATAAGCTATGACTCGGGGAGCATTCGCGAGAGATGATACTGTGGCTTTTGAAGGCTTTTTTTGTGTTGTGTTAGGAAAAAAGTTTTTAATCTCAAAAGCGGTTTCTGTAAGTTCACTTCAAGTTTAACACTTTTTATGCATGTTCAGAACTTTTAATGTAAGAGGTCTTGGTCTTTTTGTTTTTCGTCACCTACGTATAATAAATTTGAGAAATTGTCAGGACGATTGTAATGAAATGAAATGTTGAACCGGGGACCGTAAATAGTGATTATTGTTCCTTTTTTCAAATCAAAAAAATCAATCACTTAGAACATACATAAAAGAAAAATAATTTCTTGATAATGAATGTTTTTGGACAATCTTTGTATTTTCCTCATGATTTTAAAATGTTAGATTTTTAAAGTTTTCTTCTATAAATGAAATTAAGAAACAAAAAACTTATGAAATAATTTTGAATATTTTTTGCCTCAGTTGGTTCTTCTATATTTGTTTTACGAGGATATGGCAAAAAACCGCACAATTTTATTTTCAGCGAAAAAGTAAAAAAAAAAAATCATAAATAATTATTTTTTAGTTTTATTTTTTTTCTCAAAAATAATGATCCTGTGCTGATTTTTGTAATATTACTTATAATTAATCCTTATCATTGAAGAAATACTTAAAACTCATATTAAAGGGTTTTCCAACAAGTGGTGTTATTTTGAATCACCCGGTATTTCGGTAGCTGTCACTTTTGAAGCGTTTTCTCTTTGACATTTGACAAGTAGAAACTGTGCCGTTATTAAAAATGGAACGATAAACGCTTCAACAACGCATTGAACTTTTTAAAATTCACTAGAAAAATGGTGAAAATCTTGCAGTCACAGTTCGGAAAACTAAAGCATTTTTGGAAGCACCTTGTCGGACCGCAATACAGTAGTTGGTGATGTGAAGAATAAAACTCGTGCACGTCGCTCAAGAACAACTGAGAATATAGCTGCTGTAGCCCAAAGTGTTGAAGAAAACCAGATGTGTCCATTCATCGTCGTTCTTTGGAATTACACCGTATTTGGCATAAAGACTTGGGTCTTAAGGCTTATAAAGTTCAATTAACACAAGAACTCAGGCCGGTCGATCATCAACAACGTCGTGTCTTTGCTGATTGGGAACTTGAAAGGCATGGAACTGAAACGTTATTCCATCGAAAAATCTTCTTGACTGATGAGGCCCATTTCCACCTCGGTGGCTATGTCAACAAGCTAAATTGTCGCATCTAATTGTCCCAGAGTTATTGTTGAGAAGACTCTAAATCTTCAACGTGTGACTGTTTGGTGCAGTTTATGGTCCAACGGGGTCATTGGACCTTACTTTTTCCAAAATGAGGTTGGTTCAACAGTTACGGTGAATGGATTGCACTATCGAGAGATGATTAACGATTTGTTATGGCCGGAGTTGGATGATATTCGATCTGGACAACGTTTACTTTCAACAAGACGGCGATACGCGCAACACAAACAACGAAACCATTGCTCTTTTACGGGAAATGTTTCCGGACCGTGTTATCTCCCGAAGAGGTGATCACAATTGACCACCGCGATCTTGTGATTTAACACCTTGCGACTTCTTCCTTTGGGGCCATGTGAAAGATAAGGTCTCTGTATTACACTGAGGTGCGTTTGTATCTTAATGATAAAAAAACGTTCATATAACCGAAAATAGTACAACTTTTAAAAAATATTGTTCTCAATACATTTTATTTACATATATTATGGGAAATGTAAGTAAATAAAATTCGGAGTCGATCATTCGACTCCATAATCCGAATCCACAGCCCTGCCTTTGCCTCCTTGCCTTCTCATCCTGGGTGGAGAGTCATTGTGTACATCGGGTCTGACAGTTTTGCTAGCCCTCTTGCTTCTTTACCCCCTACCAAATAACAAAAATAGCTTAGCTATTTGAGATTGTAAAATAAAATATTTATACACAACAAATGAAATAAAAGAAAGAATTTAAAAAAAAAAAATTTTAAATACGCGGCAATTGTAAGTTTTTATCTATAAACTAGTAAGTTGTAATGCGTCTATGGCGCCAGTTGAAATATGGAAAAAAAATTTTGTTGAAAAAAAAAAAATTTATGTGGAAAAAAAAAAATTCTGTTGAAAAAAAAAAATTTTTGTTGAAAAAAAAAATTTTTCTTGAATAAAAAATTTTGTTGAAAAAAAATTTTTTTCTTGAAAAAAAAAATTTTGTTCAAAAAAAAAATTTGTGGAAAAACATTTTTTTTTTAAATTTGGAAAAAAAAATTTTGTAGAAAAAAAAAAATTTTGTTGAAAAAAAAAATTTGGAAAAAAAAAAAATTTGGGGAAAACACAATTTCTGTACAAAAAAAAAATATTATTTTTTTTATTATTATTATTTATAGAAAATTATAGAATGGCTATTTAAATTCCTACGTACTGCGTGACAGAGTCAGTGAATCAGGGAATCAGTGAATCAGTGTCGAGGGTAAATATATATTAAGATAGAAGTGAACAATTGTGTATATTGAATTTCCAAATCAACTATGTCATGGTGAACATTTCGTTGGATTTAATTTTCTTCTAGATGGGAAAGCTTTGCCTCACATAAACTGCCGCTGCATTAAAAGGGTCACTATGACTCTGTCTTTTTTCTCTGATTTTTTTTGTATTCTTTCTGTCGTTTTCTGTTCTTCGTCGTGTGTTAAGCTTTTATTTTAAATATATTTCAAACCGAAAAGTACAACAACAAACATCATCATCCGATTTAATACTTGCCCTCCACCCCAGCCCCCTCAGGTTTTACCTTCGTTGCGTTCGTTTCTGAGAGTGATTAATTCCGATTTTGAAATATGTTCATATCATCTGGCTAAAGCCTTTCCGATTTTTGGCTCCCATCATCTATAACTTTCAAAAGTTTCGAAATAACAAAAAAAAAAAACATCTCGTAAAGTTTCTTTGTGATTTCCTCATGGGTAGGTTGGTGCATTTCGTTTCGAAATTGCCGCTTTTATTCTTAAGTTTTATGAAAGTTATTTTTTTCGATTTGAATGCCTGCAGCACAAAACGCTTCCCCACAAGTCTCTTGCGCTCATATGACATCGCCCCTCGATGATATGGTGGTTGTTGGTTCGGTGTTGGACGGTGGTTGTCGTGGTTTCTCTCAAGTTCATGTTGTAGATTTCCAAATCTCTTGTCAAAGCAGCGTATAAATGCTTTTAAAAAAAAAAACTAAAACGCTTTTTTCGATACTTTCAGTATTTTAGCTTAATTTCGTCAAGTAAAGACTTTTAATAACATGTGTTCATTTTCTAAAAGTCCATGATGACATGGAAACAACAGCAAATCGAAAGGCCTTAATATTGACTGACATTCCCCCGAAGTGCTGACATTGAGAGGGCACGTTTTATATTTTCAATAAACAAATTAAATTAAAATTGAAATGCTAAGCACAAGATGAAAAAAAAGTCTTTTTGTGCTTAAAAAGTCCAAATCGAGTAAATACGTATGCAAATAGGTGAAGTGGTTTCAGATTAGCAGAACCTTATCCGTCTATCTGTTTAATGCTGTGCTTTTTCATATTAAAAGTTTCGTATCCAACTTGAGGAGAACTTGCTTTATTCCCATGCGAGCAGTGTGCCATTGGCCAACAACAGTATCGCGCAGTCTGTGCTGTGTCCAATGCTTTGTGAACGAATTTCATTTTGGGAGGTCATTTGGAAGTTTTAATAATTTTTTAATTAATAATAAATTGAACCAAAATCCATTCATTCGAAAGTTCAAGTGTTCTCATTATCAATGGAACATGATTTCATTCATGTGGCTAACTCGACTGGTTTCGTATATCCTGTCAACCTTATTTTCCATAACCTTGGACTCGGCCGCCGAACCGCCAACGACATATTTCAACTCGTGAGGACATTGCCTATCAGTTGACTGCCATCCAACTTGTCCAAATAAAAGGGCGGAACCGTTTTTCCAATGCCACTACCCATGTCTAGGCACAAAAGTCTTCATTTTGCAGTAATTTCGAAAAGAACTGCATATTTTTCTCGTAACCCTTTGACCACTTAGGCCGTCTGCAGACGGTCATCGCTAACAGCCATTTCTAAGAGTTAAAGGGTTTCATTTCAGTGGTTAAAGGGTTAAGCAGACACCTGCCATATACGGAAACTTTTTTAGTACCAGTCTTCTTATGTGCATCTCTCATAACCGGACACCTCTCAGTCCCTTTGCTGTCCGCCATTGTATTTGTTTACACAAAAACTTAATTACTATCGTAGAGATTATTTTTGACAAAGTTGTGTCAGCTTCTTTTTTAAATTAATTTCACCAAAATAAAGGAACAATAAAACTGTATAGAAAAATTTTTCTTTTTTTAAATTAATTTCACCAAAATAAACGAACCAAAAAACTGTACGACTTTTTTTTTTATTTCAATTCTCTATGTGGTCCTAAGTGTGAACAGTTGGGCAAATATGCCATTGACATTATCCAAACAAATACAGCATTAAATTCGAGTGATATGTTCATCACGTAACATATTCTTTAGACAGAGGCCCTGGCCAAAAAAAAGGCAAATATAGCTGTTGGTACAAATGCCTTTTGGTTCGTTATCTAATGTGTCATGCTCCCCACAAATATGATTACTGCTTGTTGTCTTAACGTTAACTCAGTGGTACAATATGTACTATATACTCGTACTTACTCATAAATGCATATAAATAAACTTTTCCCTTCTGTTCGATTGCTCAAAAATTAAACTTCGGCTAAAAAGATGCCATTTTGCAATACATCTGGGATCCCATGAACGTCATGGACGTGTCCCAGTTCATAACACCAGGGTGACACTGACTTACACATTTCAATGTCCTCGTCTTTATGCGATATACGACTCGTTGTGGTAGCTTCTAATTTTAATATAAATGTTTGTACGAATGCGTCTGTATGGTGGTTGAGACTCATTGTTTGGTTTCTGCTATGGTTACCCAGTGAACAACAAAGAGTTTGGGGACTGTAAGTTCTCTGAAATATCATCAGACAATCATATAAGTATTAGAAGTATTAGAAATGTCTTTAGAGATTTTCACGTCCTCACTGTCCAATTCTCTAAAGCACAATTCGAAAAAGTGAAGTGAAAAAAAGAGTATAAAGCTGACTTCAAATGTGTAATGTTGACACAGACGGCAAAGCTACAAAACTCTTGGACTTGGGCTTAAAAAGATCTTTTGAATACTAGCTTTAATTTTGAATTTTAAGTCTGTGACTATTATTAAAATTTTCTGCTGATGATGCTAGAAAAATGGCAAAAAATAGATTAGTTTTATTTACATCAAACAACCCTCTGAAAACAACCAGAAATACAGTGAAAAATACAGTTTTCTTATTTTCCTACGAACTCTGGTGAGAATTTCGACTTATTTTGTAGTCAAATTTTTAAAAATCTGGAAATGCATATAATTTCTTTTAGAATCATGGTTTATTTTGATTGTTACAGCTCTTTCCCTCTCTAAATCTCGATATCACATCGCAGTGATACGAAATGAATCGCTATAACTTTGAACGTTATTAGAAAAGAATGCAAACTTATTGCCAACCTCAATGCTGTGTAGCCCAAATGAGGTTTTGGCGGTTATTAGGCACCCACTGCGTCTTCGTGAGACTGCCATGTTGGTGGACAACAGTAACGATCCCGGTCGTCGCACATTACGCTCTGACGACAATGTGGCTGCCTTTGCGAAAGCCAACCAACCATTACCAACACAGATTTGAGGATGTGCCATGATGATTTGATGTTGATTTACGGCGAAAACAATCGGATTTGGCTATGAATAAACTACAAAGTGGCACATGATAACGTCCAAAAAAGTTGCCTTCATCCTCTATGTTATGGGATTTTTACAACCGATTATTTATTTCGTATTTTCAAAACTGAAAAAATCGCTCGGCAGTTAGAGACATGAATACAATCAGGAGGACAACATTGAATCAAATGTGTATTTGAGAAAACCTATAAAGTCATTGACAAAATAGTTCTCACGTGGTTAATACTTGAAAATGTCCTCGGTGGCAAAACGATGAACAAAAGATGATTTCCGGTTCTGTGTGTTATCGTAGTACATTCACTTTAAAACACCCCCTTGCCCAGATCTGCAAAGCCGTTTGAAAGTCATTCGAAATCAGTTTTTTTTTTACAGAACTCATCAATGCTGTGGTTGAAATGATATTAAAGTTAATATTACTCACACAATTCCGGCCGTGGTGTGGTAGCGTGTGCAAATATCAACCAGCAAATCCAGGTTCCCGTCACGTTAAGAACATCCAACACCTTTCTGCGTCTTTTTTCGCCACGTAAATACCGGTGACTTTACGAGTAAGAGATTAACCTCTTAGCCATTTAAAAACTTATGAAGCATTATCCGTTCAGAGCCCACATTAAACAGTAGATTCCGGTCAGTGAGTACACAAATGATATCGTGCAAAACTCAGTGACTTCAGAGATGTTTCCCTTCTGTTTATACGTACGTAGGCCCTAAATTTCATTACGCAGAATAAATACCACTTATTTGAAGAGTTCTTATTTTAATATCTTAAAACTCATTAAATGTAACTTAGGCCACTATCATAATCACTGGCAAATATATCAACTATGTGTGCATCTTCAAAATGTTCAATTATTCTGCATTGCATGTTTCAAATCTATTTTTAAAAATAGTCAATTTCGCACACAGCTGTTTCGAAATGGACAGCAGCCCAGCGTCAGAATAAAAAGTCAAATACATCAGATTCACAAACTGGTGTGGGAATCTCATGTAAGTGCAACAAAATAAAACAAAAAAAGAATATAAAATTTGTTTAATTTTCTAAACACTTAAAAATATAATTAACAAATAAACCCTCAGGATGGGAATTTATATATAAAAAGTTAAAGAAACCCGTATGTAAATACCTAACATTCAATAAAAGTTTACAACTATTTTTACAGCATTGCATAATCGTACCGAGTATCTGAAAATTATTTTTTCCCCAACAATGGCTTTACCCGAAGGTCTTGCTAAGAACATGCAAGTGTTCCAGGTTAGTACAATTTTTTCGTACTCTGTTAACGTGTTTATATAAATTATCAATTTCCATTTCCTTTTCAGGCTAAAAGTACTTTGCCTGTATTTCTAAAAGGTGGCCCAGCCGATAAGGCTTTGTTCGGCATTACCGTTGCTCTCTGCGGAATCGGTCTTATTGGTATTCTAGACATGGCCTACACCTTGGGTTTCAAAAAGAAGTCTGGTTAAATGTGATTACATGTTTTACTTTACATGGAGAATTTGTAAAAATTTAGAATAAACTTTTAAATGATAGCGACCTTTGAGTGGAGGTTTTTTTTGTCTCACCGACCAATTTTTCTTTAAGAAAAACTGTTGTCTCACCGACCAATTTTTCCTTTAAGAAAAACTGTTGTCTCACCGACCAATTTTTCTTTAAGAAAAACTGTTGTCCAAACTGTCGACCAAATTTTCTTTAAGAAAAACTGTTGTCCAAACTGTCGACCAAATTTTCTTTAAGAAAAACTGTTGTCTCACCGACCAATTTTTCTTTAAGAAAAACTTTTTTGTCTCACCGACCAAATTTTCTTTAAGAAAAACTGTTGTCTCACCTACCAATTTTTCTTTAAGAAAAACTGTTGTCTCACTGACCAATTTTTCTTTAAGAAAAACTGTTGTCTCACCGACCAAATTTTCTTTAAGAAAAACTTTTGTCTCACCGACCAATTTTTATTTAAGACCAACTTTTTTGTCTTAAGAAAAACTTTTTTGTCTCACTGACAACTATTTATCTGGGCCTATCCAAGGGTTGGGCGGGGGAATGGTCAGTTAACCTCAAACTAGAGTATAAGCTCACACACGGGAACCGCCATTTTGGGATATTGAAATACGCCATCGACAACAACAAACCAACTGAAGGACTTGACTTTGGGAAAGTTTAGTTCATACTGAAAATGCTGACGGAATTTGCGAGATGAAATATGTTTAATTGTGGAATGGAATGATTTTAATTGAGTAGTATAATACTTTAATTTGAAACATCTTAACTGGTTAAATTAGAAATACAATTTTTCAGAAATTTGAAAGATTAAAGGTGTTGCCAAAATATGAAATCAACAATTTTCATTTAGCCTGGGATCCCATTCTTGAAACTTGGACTCGTCCTCACTTACCTATGTTCTGGTATGAGAATTATGGAGATATGGGCTTTAATGCCAGTCTTGTTGGACGCTTTCGGCGCGGATATCGTCGTTTGGATGCTAGGAAACGATAAGTGAATGTGTGAAAGAATAACCAAGTTTTGAGAAACTTGTTTAATTTGCAATCAATAAAATTCTTCAAGCATGTATCGTTAATATTTCTTCAATTGCTTTATTATATCCAAAGTACTTTCACAAAACACAAAATATCACAAAAATTCCAGAATTCATATATTTGAGAAAAAAAATGTAACAACTGAAGTGATGGCAACTTAATAGACAAATTAATGATGTTTGACGATTTTTACAAAGAAACGCTAAATGGTTAATTGTAAAGTTTACATTTGAAAGTACGTTATGCATATAATGCAAATAATTTTATAATCAATACATTGAAAATTGATTAATCGCATTGTGATTAAAAATCACAACAAATATCATAAACTACACACGTCTGAGGTTTAAATATACACTTTTATTTATTACACCAAATATTGTTGTTTATTTCTCTTAGGTCTTATAAATAAAAATCAACTCGAAAAAGAAACAGAATTGTCCAGTACTTTTTTGAAGTTACTGAGAATAAATACCAGGTTATCATTTCATTGTGATTGTCTCAACAAAACAAACAAAAGCTAATTTTCACACTGTGAAATTGACACAACATTGTTTGTGTCAAAAAGATGAAGAGAAGCTAATGTTTATTGATTGGTTAAGATGCAATTAGTCAAACAAACGTTGAGTGATGTTGAATCAAATGAAGTTGTTGAAATTGACGTTTTCATTGATAGCTTGAATCACATCAGCTGTTTGTTAAACAACACTTGGCGGATACAAACATCTACAGGTACTCCCCTTCGACTATCTGGCAACACTCTTCTCTTAAACAGTGGTCGGTCAACATGATTATGCAGTGGAATTTATGTTCCCTTTGCATGCTGCAATAAATATCCCAACGGGAAAAGTTACATAAGTGAATCATCCACTATCTGTTGATCTGCAAGAACAAGTGCCGAATTAAATGAAATCGGTCTGCGTACCAGTATGGGTTAAAACCGGCAACTTTATTCCCGTCGACAATCTGGCAACACTTTTTCCCTTAAACAGCTGTCGGTCAAAATGACTATGCAGTGGAATTTATGTTCCCTTTGCTTGCTGTAAAAAAAACAAGAATTACCTTTTAAAAAATTAAGTACTGGAAGATCTTAAACTAGAACTGAAGCAGAACTTACTCCATAAACACATATGAATACAGAAGGACTGTTAAACAAATACTTGTTGATAGAGAAACAAAATCGTAGTTTTGTTGGAGTGAAAGTACCAAAATAAACAAAAAGATCGAAAGATCGTTTGTGGGGGAATTCCCATTAAAAATTAAGATAAATAAAATGTCATTTTTGCGTGGATCCTTAAACTATGTCTGGTGTACAACCAGCGTTTTGGGAAAAGGTGCTACAGGATCTGTATTCCAGGTGAGTACCCGGTCGATGGACTTGGTCGAAATGTCGTTTTCCCGGAATACAAATTTTGTATTTCACACACAACCAATATTGGACACAAGTGGTAATGTTGGGTCGTTGTTCATAACACGGAAGACAGACATTGAACTTCCATTACATCTGCCTTCGTTACAAAAATACAATCCATATTAAATGCAAGGTACTCTTCCCGTTTATTAGAAGAATGAGCCGACATTCGGATCATTATCTAGTGGCAGTGATGAAGTGTAGCAAAAGCCATGCGGTTCAAAGCACATACTGTGCTAGACGCCGCAACGCCATTTACCTATCCCAATTTCTCCGAAAGAACACAACTCCACCCTGCGATAAATGTAAGCAGTGAAAATATATTCCCCATCAAGCATTCAAAAAAACACGATGGTGAATGAAAATGGTCCTGATAGAATAGATTCCAAACGTTTTTGTACCTCTTTGTTCGGCAATATCGTTCATTTACTTCGATAGTGTCACAACTTAAACCAGGAGAGTCGGTTAAAGTTTTCTATTGCGATAGTGTCACAACTTAAACCACGATTTTTTCAGGAGAGTCGGTTAAAGTTTTCTATTGCGCCTAATGATCCCGAAAACTAACTTAGCAACGAATGTGGAAAATGAATCTTCTCTCTATCCTAAGTTAGATGATATTTACAGGTTGGGTTCATCTCACTTGGGTTCATCAAAAAGTCTTGTTCTGTATTTGGACTAAAAAAAACCTTGTGAATCAATGTCAAACAACTGGGCGGACGAACTTAGGCCGTTTTCAGAAGTAGCAACATGTCTGCAAACACCTCATGCCCATACATGTCTCACCAAATTTGCGCCCCGTTCGTAGACAATGCTAATTGTTATTTGTTTCTATTTCAGGGTGTTAACAAGATAACCGGGGAATCGGTGGCTGTCAAGACATTTAATCCCTACAGCCATATGCGTCCCCCAGATGTTCAAATGCGTGAATTCGAGGCATTGAAAAAGGTCAATCATGAAAATATTGTCAAACTGTTGGCTATTGAAGAAGATCAAGAGGGTCGAGGCAAAGTCATTGTCATGGAACTGTGCACCGGCGGCAGTTTGTTTAATATTTTAGATGATCCCGAAAACTCGTATGGCCTTTCCGAGAAAGAATTTCTACTAGTGCTCGAACATTTGTGTGCGGGTATGAAGCATTTAAGAGACAACAAGTTGGTGCATCGTGACTTGAAACCGGGCAACATTATGAAGTTCATCTCAGAAGATGGTCAAACCATTTACAAGTTGACAGATTTTGGTGCCGCTCGCGAATTGGAGGACAATCAGCCGTTTGCCTCGCTGTATGGTACCGAGGAATATCTACATCCCGATTTGTATGAGCGAGCTGTGCTTCGGAAATCTATAAATCGCTCCTTCACCGCCAATGTGGATTTGTGGTCCATAGGTGTTACATTGTATCATGTGGCCACGGGAAATTTGCCTTTTCGCCCGTTTGGTGGTCGTAAAAATCGTGAAACTATGCATCAGATTACCACGCAAAAGGCATCGGGTGTTATTTCTGGTACACAATTATCCGAAAATGGTCCCATCGAATGGTCCACCACACTACCGCAACACTGCCATTTAACCGAAGGTCTGAAAACTTTGGTAACTCCCTTATTGGCTGGTCTCCTGGAGGAGAATCGTGAAAAGACATGGTCTTTCGATCGGTTCTTCCAGGAGGTTACGCTCATTTTGAGAAAACGTGTCATACACGTATTCTTTACTAATCGCACGACTTCGGTAGAAGTTTTCCTGGAGCCCAAGGAACAAATTGAACATTTTCGTGAACGGATTCTAATGCAGACAAAAGTGCCACTGGAGAAGCAAATACTTTTGTTCAATAACGAACACTTGGAAAAGCGAATAACGCTGCACACTACAGGTATGTGAATGGGAATGACGATTTATTTAGTTTTGGCTTCAATTTCAATTTTGTTTTTGTTTCCAGCAAACGCCTTTCCAGAAACCACTACAGAGACTCCCATATTCCTGTATAGCAATGACGATAACAACGTTCAGTTGCCGCAACAATTAGATTTGCCAAAGTTCCCAGTTTTCCCCAGTAATGTTTCGGTGGAAAATGATGCAAGCTTAGCCAAAGTAAGTATAATTTCAAAAGCTCACTACGGAAAATGAAGAACATCTGTTTTGGATTCGAGAATTTGTTTTCAAAACGAAAACGATATGCCATGTTTGTTCCCGTGAATAAAGAAAACACAGAAACCAAAACAAAGTGCAAAGTTTGGACGTACTCCGTACTGGGCCAAGTAACAAGACCATTCACTGGAAAATATCACATATCAAATAGCTCAACCTAGTCTGAAAACTGTGGTACCGCCGTCCAAGCATACATGTAGATATAGTCGCAATGCCAGAATGAAAATATAATTGGACAAAATTAAAAAAAAGGTTACTACATTTGAAAATGTTATTGCATGGTTTCGGTGCGAGCTCTGGCCTGTTAGTCGACCGATAATACGGTGAAGTCCTAGGCTTCTAACGCCATTTTCTCAAATTATTTATACGTATCTTTCTTCACGGATTTAGCTATTCGCAGTTGAGCCGTCCACTCTTATATACTCATTTTTTAAGTATCGATTTTACATTACAGGCCGCTTGCAGTGTTGGTCATGAGTGCAAACGCCGAGTAGATACTTTCACTAACATCGATGTGTTAATTAAAAAGGCTGTGGGACAATTTATCGAGACCCTAACTACCACCATTACGTTGCTGGTAAAGTAAGTCACGAATTTCTTACACTATTCAGCCAAATGAAGATATTTAATTATTTTTTATTTTGTTTTCTTTGAAGGCAAACAAAACATTTTGACAAATTGCTTGTGACTGTCATAGATTTTGCAGATTCCGTACAAAGTATAGCCAAAATGGTAGGCCAAAGAAAAGGGGAATTCTTTTTTTAATGTACATGTGTAATTAATTAATAATTTGTTTCTTTTGAATAGACCAAAGGTGATCAAGAATTTAAAACGATTTTACATAAATTGGAAAATCTCAAATCCGATTTTGATGGTGCGGCTGATGTTATAATGCAGTTGCACACGAAGTTTGTGATCGAAGATCGGTTAAAGTAACATCCGATTGGTTGGAAATTCCTGCAAGTGTTTAACTCGCTTCTTTCATGTCTTTTTTTTTTTAGTGATCAGTGGTCTTCTTCCATGCATGGTAAAAAATGTCCCTGCCGTACGAAAGCCAGTCCTCAGGCTAAATATCTGGTTGAACGTTTACGTGATTCATGGCAGCATTTATTAAGGGATCGAGCAACACGCACTCTTACTTACAATGATGAGCAGTTTCATGCCTTAGAAAAAATCAAGGTATTTATGAATTATCGACTCACCAAGTAATTATTCTGAAGACGCGTTTACATGTATAGGTTGATCGCAATGGCAAACGTATTAAAGCCTTACTGATGGATGATGTTAAACCCGCAGTGACCCAAATGGCCGAATGTCTGGCCGATTGGTACAAATTGGCCCAAACGGTTTACCTAAAAAGTGAGATCCTGGAGAAAGATGTGCGAGAATGTGAGCGTACTTTGAATATAGTTCGTGACGATTTGTATCGACTTAAAATGGAACTGCAAAAGGATTTGGATGCGAAGCTAGTGAATAACAGTAATCAATTGTCGAAAATTGAACAGAAAAACCGTTTAAGAGTAGGTTCTTATTTTGGAAATCTATGATAAACAATACTCTACTTTATTACAATATTTCAGTTTATGCAACAACAGCAACAGGAGGTGCTGGCTATAATGCAACAAAATAATCAATTGATCTCTATGCTTCAAGAATTGGGCATCGGTATGGCGCCCTCACCAAAACAGGGTGTGTAGTTACGACCTGCAACATTTTATACATTATTTTAAGTATTTCAATATCGCACATAGCTTGTAAGTTTATATCGATATGCACGATTTTTTTTTTTATTTAGTTTCCAAAAAAATATACCTATACATATATATATATTTTTAATGGTTGCTTAGGTTTAAAAATAAACAACATTCGCATTGTGAAAATTATAACATATTACAATTGTAGTATTAATAGGTCGTATATTGTATGTGACCCACATGTGACCATACATTTACCCTTTTTTGCGTACAGCAGTGGGTGAGTTATAAACCTAAAGACAGCATTCCCCTATTAGTCTGTTGTGTTTGTCATATTGTATGTAATTCTCTTTGAAAGGAGTTTTAATTTTTCTTAAATCTCCTTTCAAAACAAAATAAAAATAGGTGGACAAAATGAGAGCACTTATTTGCCTTCCATGAAGGATCAGTAGGGGTGTGATATATAATTCATTTTATAAAACCGTCTCTGAATGTTTTACATGGCTTATAGAAGTGGTTACCACGTTCTAGACTCTGGATGCTCATATGTTTTGTTTAAAAACTCTTAGCACCCTTCAGTTACGTTCATCGTCAATTGTGTTACGCTTTACTCACTTGGAAGGTAGTTTACATCAACTATTTACATTGCATTCGCTTTGAATCATCCGGACGACATTTGGAAGATTGTCTGTTAGTATGGCTTGTGCGTTGTGTATATAAGAAACACTAACAACAAGGGTATTTAATATTTCGCTCTGTCGAACTTTCTATTATTTTAGAATTCTAATCTAATATTCGGCTCGGCCGAACTTTTTTGTTGTTAACATTTCTGTTGCATTGTGGTACCGGAACTTCAACCGTTTTCTTATCACATTCGAAATGTGTTATGTTCACACATGTTTGTGAAAATAAACGTTAAATATCAATTTGATTTTGTAAAAAAAATCGCCTCCACCAAAGCAATCGATTATCACAAATTGAGATTCTGTAGGGATTCCTTAAATAGGGCGTTAATTCTGAAAGTTTCTTACATACCAAAGAATAAAATGTTTTTCATTCGCCATTTATTGCATTATGGAGTGTGTTTCAGTATTAATTGGAATTGTACATTTTTTTTTATTAATTGGCGAAATTGGTTTTCTATGCTAACGATTTTTATTAAAATAATTTGTTTGACAGAATTCGTCACATTTTTGTTGTGCAGTGTTATCGGATCGCGGCTTATCGCTCTTTTTAAGTTGAGTAGTGTAAATACTTATGTACTCATATTATCAATTTAGATAAAGTCCACTTTATCTTATGATTAATCGTCGTGCTCCGTTAATCTAAATTAGTACACCCAGCAGCATAACTCATTTTATAGCCTCCAATTAAAGCCTTCTTTTCATTCTTGTTTATTATTATTTATTCCTTGACTCTTTTCCTCTGATAGAAAACAAAAAATTAATTATATTTTCACTATATTATTAGAAAGAAAATAATTGGGAGAAAATTAAATTAAATTAAAGGGAAACATGAAAAAAACAGGTGTTTGAAAACACAAGAAGAATTTGTGATTTTCTCAGTTTTGTGTGTGGACGACTACGACAGATGGTACGGTACCCCCCTTTGTTGACTTGTACATCTACGTTGAGATTAGAGAATACACCATTCTAAAATTAAATAAACAAACAAACAGAGAATTACGGATGATAATCAATTAATATATGTTATATGTATGTAAAAGAAAAAGGGTTGGGTGCTAATGGTGAAAACGCACACCGCACTCCGCAATGACGAAACCACCTACCCGTATATGTAGTAGAAGAATGAAATCAAATAAATGGCCAACTTAATCCATCCCTCACGCATGTTTTTGGTTAGATTGTCCGAAGACAAGACCGTTGTGGGATCATATAGACCGGGACCGGACATTACAGGACGATTTTTGTAACTAGAAGGCGGAGAAATATTATTGTAATGACATCACTTTGTGGTGGGTATGACAACGATTGAGACTTACCGCCATATATGATAAGCAATCAACGGTATATTGATGCAGAGCGAAAACCATTCGCCACATACCAAAAATAATAAATTCAGGAATATATGCAGTATATATTCCGGCAATACCAACTAAAAATAGAATATAAACACTGCTAACATATTCACGATGACATCCTTTTGTTGGCAAAGACAACTCACCGGATTTAAGCTATTACATTGATCTATCGGATTTTTATAATCCGTCTTCAGTTCATCGAATGCAATAACATGAAATATTGCAAAGAATATTAAAAATGCATCGCCTATTAATGCAATTATATAGGTAAACGCAGTAAAGTTGAAAGCCATCGCTTCTGATGTTCTGTGTGCTCTCAAAAAGGCGGGCGGGTGGTAAAGGTTAAAGTGCGAGTTATTCTCCTCTTTGGCCTGGAATTCATACCAAAAACAATTACATTACACATACTGTTCCATTTGTTTAGTTGCATCGGGGGGAACTTACTTTATTAATTAATTTATTACTTTATTTTCTTTTATTTTTGGTCGCGCAGAGGTTGTCTTCTGTGTCGTCATGACCAGAGAACCGAACCGAAGCAATGACGACGATGGCGGCGGCTGGTTTTTTTATCCAGTCGGCGGCGTGATGGCTGAGAAATTCAATTCCACCATTCCATCTTCGTGCAAAACTACGTCAATGGAATGATACACGCTTCAATTAATTTTTAAAGTGAGAATTGATCAAAACCGTGGTACAAAAGGAATCAAAACGAACACTTATATATTTATTTAGCTTTGAAGAATCGATCGTTTCAGCCGATTTAAGCCATAATCGGAGGCGGCGGCGCAACATTACCAAAAAGATTAAGCGGCGGCGACTCAGCTCGGACCTCTGGCCATTTTCTGACATAACAGAACAGGGTTGCTCAATTCGGACTCACGACCCCGTTACTGTCCCTATCTTCGAATTATCCCGCGCAGATTGAAATCCGATCCTCTTCCATGACACAGTTCCCGGCCCATTCCTCTGTAGATGGTATGGAAACTGAAAAGAATACTTACTAAGGTTGATTCTACAACCTGTGGTTGGTCAAAATACATTTAGGCTTGGGATATATAATTATATTTTACTATGCAAATGGAATACAAATAGTTAGTTGTTTTTACATGTTCATCAATATCGATTGATGGACTAATTGTCCATCTTTGAGGCTTTTTCAAAAAACTCTACCATCAACGGATATACCTCATCGTACTGCTCACTCTTCTTACGTCGGACACCGTCACGATATCGCTGTAATGCACCCGAAATCAATTCTAGTTTTTCACGTTCATTTGTATGACCTTCTAGCCATTCGATTAGACGTTCGTTAGACCAATTAACAGTAATATGGGGCGACTGAAGTTCTGGCCCAGCATAACCAAATAGTAAAAGTAAAACAATGTACGAGGGTACCAACGAATCAACGCCAATAATTTGTTTAACCAATTCCGAGGGATGTTGAACAATTAGGAACGACATGGCTCGCAGCAAACGGGCAGCATTTCCCAATTCCGAGAGATTATTGCACAAGGGTTTCAGCGTGTTTTCCATATGCGTGCAATCGTTCTTCAATCGTTGCCGGCCAGCTTGACTTAGTGGCCGCAAAATGCTAAGATTGTGTATGAAGTAGTCGATGCACCTTTTGGCCACGCCTTGACCGCATTTCGTAACTACGTCCTTATCGTCGTAAGGAGAAATGTGGTTAGTCCATACGCGTTGAATGAATTCTTGCAGTTCCTTCATGTACATGGAAGGACCAGCCGTGGAAATTTTATCGGAATTCAATCCCGGTTCCCTATGTATACTTAGTATAATAATGTTAATGGTTGATATAATGGAGTCCATTATTTGCTGTAGTATTGTAGTTATTAAGAGGTTTGCCTGTTCCAAGGATTTCTCTATGTCAGTTTTAGCCGATGATTGTGTTTTTTCCAGTTGTTGTCCCAGATCCCTTAGCATTCGTTTGGTGGAGTCTTTGAAATAAAACAAAATGTTGGCCAACAAGGTGTTTTGCATCTGCTGAACATTGGGTAGATCCACAACTTGTACTGAGTCGGGGCCCAATTTAATTTGTGACTCCAATTTTGTGCATAAATCTTTACTGCAAGATATAAATACGGCAGCTATGGCATTGCTGAGCCTAGTATCAACAAAAGCGTTACTCAATTCAGAAGAGGCTACGCGAATAAAATTGTCCACCGTTTCGTTGTTTGGCAAATCTACGCCTGCCAAGCATGCCTTCATATTGGCAGCACACTTTGACACGTAACCCACCTCGAGAGGTGTGAATATATCTTCACCGAAGAGAAACTCTTTATTGACCCTTTGCTCTAATCCGCGTACAGAACTTAACAGCTTCGACAAGCCCTCTTGAAGGGTCTGTGTTATGTGAGCTGGACATTCGTGAAAATATTTTCTCATCAACTGCTGCACCGCTTCCCAAAAACGAACTTGTATCAATTGTTCGGCATTGGCGACTGTCAAACCGAATTGCTGAACTTGCTCCAAGGCCCGCCTAAGCAATTGTACTTGGGTGCAATATTCATAAAGTTCATCGTAGATTAACCAATGTAAGGATTTCCAGAATTTTGCACGGAAATTTTGAGTTGTCGTCAGTTGAGGAGTTTTCCCCGGCCCTCTCATGACGGCCGAGTGTTTTGGTGACGTTGTTATCGCTTTGTTGGCGTCATTTTTGCTAAGGACGGATATATCATTGCCGGCAAAACACTCCTTGAGTGCTTGCTCCAAATCCGAAATGAAAGTGGTAACCAAATTATCCAACGATTTTTCCAATGTATTAAAATTCATAAAAATCTGAAATGAGAATGTGAACATTTTAGTTAATTTAACGTGTGTATTTCTATTATAAAATAAACTCGATGACAGAAGACCACAAGCTTAGCAGGGTACATAACTTGTTTTCCCAATGAACACTCAGCCAACAGTTGGAATACATGAAGGAGCAGACGGCGAGCCACTCTTAAAACAGTGTATGAAATAACTGTTATACTCACTACTGTTTCATGAGGGCTCCTAACGTGAAGGCGGCATCATAGGCGTGGTGGAAATGTTTTGACGTTCTCATCAGGATATGAATCTGGGTTGGGTGTGTGATAGTCACACCCTCTACCTACAACACCCACTCGCCACCTATTGCTCGTATTAGTATTACATAAATTGGAATTCGATTAGAAAGAGCTCATAGGCTCGGTTACTTCATGAATTTAAATTAATATATGGTGACGGGAATGGTTTTGTTGTAAATTTCAATTTATTGTGATATGTTCTCTAAGTTTAGCTTTCTCTGACCTAGGACAGCACTAAGCCCTCTATCCCCTGAAAGGTTACCATGTAAATTTTAGTTTACTGTGATAATATGTTCTATAAGCAGATTCACATTAGACTCCTTTTGTCATGTGCAAGAAGACCTTTTTAGAAGGCCGCAAATAACATGTTTTGGATCATAAAATAACTTGACACCCTTCTCAAAAATGACGTGAAAAGTACTCGAATGTGTTTTGAATCTGGAAATGGTTTTCAGAAAGTCATATAAAGTATTTTATGACACCGCCTTCAGACCGTTTTCGTATGGGGAAGTCTACTAAATCCTATAGATGTATCCATCTTACCTTCAATGCATTACAGATTTGCTGCTCATTCCTTTCCTGCAAGCCCGTCACCAATTGCATCTGCGTTAAGTTACGTATCTTTTGTCTGGAAGTAATGACATACGTTCGAGCCGCTTGTACAAATTCTATATTTTTTAAATCCGGATCTTCAATCAATTCATTGAGCTCGTAATGAAGTTCAGCTTGTTTCAAAACATCCTTGGTCCCCTTCAATTTGGCCGTCAATGTTAGCAACGTTTTCGAAGAGCGCAATAGATGCGAAAGCTCATGAAGACGAGCCAAAACTTTTGTTCGATTCTCAATCAATTGGAATTGATGGTCCACCTGCTGCTTCAGGCGATACGCAGAGGTGCGTATACGCTGAACATCGTGTTGAATTGTATTGAGAGCAGTATCAAAACGTCCGGCATGTGTTGCTTGCTGTAGGAGAGCTCCATGTTTATCTCGGACCTGCTGTTGAAGTTCTTCGTTAATGTTGTTGAGTCGCTTGCTGAGCTCCTGAATTTGACCGCCTATCGTAAGATTCATGGCGGCCAAAGACGATGTAATATCTTCATCGTCAAAGTCGGTATTGTCATCTTCCTTCAGAGTTATTTCCGCTTGTTGGACCCTAAAATTAAGGTTCTTATGTTAGTTAAACATTTACAGAATATTTATTTATTTACATGATGTCTTTTCTATGGCGAGACCGAGCAGAATGCAAACTGCTACGTCAATGAAGACGATCAACTTACAGCTGATTGGCTATTCGCCTGGAATTAGTCAAGATGTCGTAACGTTGCGTATATATTATTGTGAATGTTGACGACAATTCAATAATACTGACATTTATTCTATTTGATTAGCAAAATTTGTTGCCAATTACTTTTTATTTTTTTAGCAAACAAATTTTCGCCTGAGATTTTGTGGGAAACGACGAATAGTCGACGATCGTCATTTACTGTGAATACTAGACCACATTTATACTTCGTGATGCGAGATTATCCGCACTATGATTTAAAGTCACGTTACGATTCTGTGATTAATTAAACCATAACAGCTGATTTGTTTTTTTTTTTGGTCAGATTTGACGTCAGCTGACATTCTCTCACACAAAACATAAACAATCCAGAGTTTTCATCGGTGTGTTACAGGACATTTTTGTTAAAAGATGGCCAAATTTGATGAATTTAAATATGTACGTGTGATTGACTGCAAACAGGGAGCCGTTCGAGCGGTGCGTTATAATGGTATGTAGTAATATAACCTACAATTCCATGGAAATGTTATTCAAACCTTAACCGGCATTTGTAGAGTTTGAATTATAATTCTATGAAGTAGGTCTGGTGCGCGGTTGATTACACAAATCAGATCTTCTGGTATTCTAGCCGGATTCTCTTTAGAAGATGGAATATTTTAGAGGACATGCAGGTCTGTACATAAATCGGAGGATGTAGGAATGTTTCCGAGGACAAGGTCAAATTATGTTTCTTGGATCTGATACAGATTAAGTACATTAGAAGATGTAGAAATGTATTCGAGGACACGGTCGGATACGGTATTGAGAAGTTTACCAACCTCAACATTTATCTTTCAGGTCATGTGCACCTTAGAATGAGAAACGAATAACCGTCTCGACATGAAGTGTCCGATATCTTTGGATGTCCTAAATTGGATTTGATGGGTACTACCAGGTTGTCAGCGAAAATTCAACTATTATTTCAGCATATCCGCTGATATGAGTTCAATGAACTAAAATTCTAATAACATGACGTACTCTGTGGAAGTATAAAACTCAAATGGATATGCTCCTCGTCATTATAAGAAAAAATTCACCACCGATAGGGAAGAACAAACTAACTATGATACGGTTTTTGGATGATATGGAAGGGAACACATGCAAATGTTTCCAGCAATTCTCTTTTATAAGGACGGCTTTCGCTATGCTTAATCTAGATAGAATAAGGTTCTCTCTGATTATAAATTGCTAGAAGAAGTCTGGGACAACCGTTCTTGTGCGTCCTCAAGAACGTTTTCAATGTCATGGCTTTGACAGCAGTTACATATATGTTTCTTCTAAACGTTCATTAAATTCATATTAAACGAATGATTTGAACCTAGACGTTTCAGCAGTTGGTAATGTTCCTTGGCTGACTGAGGAGTACATAAATATGCATTACTCCAACGGGTGTTGAATCCACCAGCGTATTACCTTAGTTTATCTCAGAGGTCAGTATACACTTGTGATGGAGGATAATCAAAAATGGGAATGGTGGTCAAAGTAAGCCCTAAAACCTTTAACAAGGGAATTTACATTAGACATGAAAGCAATTTTTCGTTTTACAGGATACAGCTGAAATATTTTACGTCATATTCATAAAACAAAACAAAGTTTAATTTTTCTTTCATACAATTAAACCCGCCTTAATGTATATTCATATTTTTAACTCTATTTTTCAGTGGATGGCACTTATTGTTTGTCCTGTGGTTCGGACAAAAAGATCAAGCTGTGGAATCATAAAACCGGTCTTTTGCTTAAAACCTATGGAGGTCATGCCGATGAGGTCACAGACGCTGCCGGAAGCTGTGAAAGTAGCAATATCGTCTCCGCCAGTCTCGACAAAAGTATAATTTACTGGGACGTAAGCACGGGAGCACCCGTTAGACGCTTGCGCGGACATGCTGGCGGTGTGAAATGCGTATGTTTTAATGAGGACTCATCCATTGCCATATCCGGTGGACGGGATAATGCTGTATTCTGCTGGGATATACGTACGCGACGTCTAGAGCCCGTTCAAATGATGAGAGATGCCAAAGATTGTATTACTACGGTGTTGTGTAATGAAAACAAAATCATCACCTCCTCCTTGGATGGCTGTATACGGCATTATGATATACGTGCGGGAGAGTTGACCTGCGATAAGGTTGGAGTGCCCATAACATATATATGTATGACACGTGACGAACAATGTTTGGTGGCTGCTTGCCAGGATAGCGTTGTGCGTCTGCTGGACTGTGAATCGGGTGGACTGCTGTCGGAGTATAAAGGTCATGATGCCGATGACTATCAAGTTGAGTGCGGCATTATGTGCAATGATTCACACATTCTGTCGGGAAGTAGTCATGGAAATGCCTTCGTATGGAATTTATTAGATAGCAAAGTATTGCAAAATATTGAAATAAGTAAGTACTGTGGGAAATTATTATTTTTCTTAATTGGAAATAATTTGTTTTGTTTGTTCTAGGTACAACTGGCGGTGTTGTGCATTCTTTGGCCACTCACCCCAAGATGAATGAAGTTATATTCGCACGACGTAGGGATATTCATATTTTCTCTTCAGAACTGAATGGAGATGACATCATGGATATTTCGTAAATAAATGAGAATGAATCAAAGACTAGTCCATTGTGTTCTAATACGTACATTTGAGAAGATCTAACGTTTTCTATTCTATTCATGACAGAGAAGAAACCAACGCGTCATCGGTTTCAGTGACATTTCACGATATATAAACAATAATCTACTCAGCTTGATACAATCTGTGGATCAATTCAAATTGTATATCTTCAGACTAGAAACTGTAGGCAGAAAATTCAGATGTACGTTGGAATGTATTAATCAATCAAAAGGAAAATATTGTTATTTACAGCGTTTTCCAACAAGAGGTGTTTTTTTTTTTGGTATTCAAAGAAAAATGCAATTTTTTGAGATAAATGATCGAATGTGTATTTCATAATTAAGCCACCACGACCACGCTTACAGGACCATATCCTTTTCATGAAATTTCCCATAACCAAATCGCAAAGTGGCTGTCCCATGTCCTTGATAGCCTCAAGTATTCTATCTTTGAGGTCTTGAATGGACGCAGGGCTGTTGGCGTAACCTTATCTTTCACGTGGCCCATAGGAAGAAGTCGCAAGGTGTTAAATCACAAGATCTCGGTGGCCAATTGTGATCACTTCTTCGAGAGATAAAACAGTCCGGAAACGTTTCCCGCAAAAGAGTACTGGTTTCGTTGATTGTGTAGCACGTAGCGCCGACTTGTTGAAAGTAAACGTTGTCCAGATCTAATATCATCCAACTCCGGCCATAACAAATCGTTAATCATCTCTCGATAGTACAATCCATTCACCGTAACTGTTGAACTAACCTCATTTTGGAAAAAGTAAGGTCCAATGACCCCGTTGGACCATAAACCGCACCAAGCCGTCACACGTTCAGGCTTCTCAACAAGAACTCTTGGGTTTTCCGAGCCGCAGATGGAATTCTGGATCTTTTCATTCATTTCAAGGACCCAATCAGCAAAGACACGACATTGTTGATGATCGGCCGGCTTGAGTTCTTGTGTTAACTGAACTTTATAAGCCTTAAGACCCAAAGAACGACGAGGAATAGACAAACCTGGGTTTTATTCTCAGTTGTTCTTCAGATCACTAACTTGTCCCAACAGCTCGACTTTTTCCACCAAATTCTGTATTGCGGTCCGACAAGGTGCTTCACGACGATCGAAAAATGCTTTAGTTTTACGAACTGTGACTGCAAGATTTCATCATTTTTGTAGTGAATTTTAATAATTTTAATGCCTTGTTGAAATGTGTATCGTTCCATTTTTAGTAATGGCGTAGTTTCTTCTTGTCAAATATCAAATTGTCTGTTTCCATAAATCGAATTTGTTCGTTCGTTACGAATTGTCAAAATTGAAGGCGCAATAAAATGGATTTTTATCAGTAGTGAGAGCTTATTCTTTTGAGATTGTGTTCCATATGTCGATATCTGACATATATCTGAAAACCAGAATTGAATAACGTAGACAAATTACTTGTGAATTGTAAATACATTTCTTGTTCCAATTTGCCTTTGATTGATCAAGGAATTAAATATAATGGTTTACTTCGTTAAAAATGTCTTCTTTCTAAATGCATTTTCATTTTGTAATCGATTCAAAAGCACCAACTTACTAAAATCATAACTCCATTGAATATTTTTAAAACGTTAGCTAGAAACTGTTTTCCCTCCCTTTCTAATATTGTTTCTCGTAGTTGGTGAAGCTTCAGAGCAAATTTTCCAATCCTCTAAAAGTCAGGCCAACACTTTTAAATCTTGTACTGTACTTGATTCATTTCTTTACAACACACTGTCTTTGTAATCTACTTTTGCACCTGTATTATTTTTGTTAACAAAAAAAAATTCAACATTTTAACTCAATTTAAAAATTACACTCATACTGAAAAACAAACTCTAATTACAATTGGAACAGAGTTGCCCCCGACGAACAGCAACCCTGTTATAATGAAACAAACAGAAACGTGTGAAACACTGAGAGCCTTTTCTCAATAGTAGGAAAATTTCAATTTCATTACGTTCTTGAGTAAGCAAGCGAGAGGTTGTGAAAGCGGATGAAAAATAAAATAAAGAATAAATTTGTCCCTCAAGAAAAGAATAAAACAAAAAGTGAAACAACAAACTACAAAAAGAAAAAAATAAATTGTGATGATGCAAATACTAACCACCATTTGCAAGCAGAAATTACTTTTTTTAAATTCATAAAGAGGATTAATACAAAAGAATATTTTTTACCAAATGAGGAAAACACTGAGAACACAAATCTCGTTTGTAAAATAAAAATTGCCGCTAAATTGTGTAAGCAAAAAAGAAAAAAAAAACAGCTGAAAAAATTTCGTATATGAGAAAATATCATGCAAGAATAATACATATGTGTGGTGTATATGAGAACGGCGAATAGCCAGCTGTTAATAAAAGAAAAAGAAACAGCACAAACAAGTAAAGAAACACCCGAGAAGCAGCCACAACGTCGAGGCGAATTCAACACGTAAACAAGAAGTGAGAGTGTATGTGTAAGCGTCACTTTTTCAAGTTGTAAACATAAGGCCAAGTGATTGTGTGTGTGTGTACGCGAGAGAGTGTAAAAACAAAACGGAAAAAACGTCATTTTGGATTTTATTTGACGTTCTGTTTTTTACACCGTTTTCAAGCCTTTTTTTTTTTATATAAAAAAAAATATTGGGAAAATGTAAAAGTGAAAAATCAAAACAAAACGAATTTAATAAATGTGAGGATTCCATGAAAGGCAAATCGGAAAATTCTCAACGAAAACATATGATTTATACGAAGAAAGAGTGCAAGATATAAAACAAAAATTTGTGAAAAAAACACGTGGTTTTTAAAAACTACAAACGGAAATTGAAACACCATCAAAATATAGTTTTTTTTTCTTAAAAGAAAATAAAAAAAAATAAAAATGTCTTCAAACGTTCCTATTAAAACAGAGGAAGTGATATTGGAAAATGTTGAATATCAAAGTACGGAAGAACTGGATGAAGAACTGCAGTAAGTCTACTACTAATCATCAATTTTAATCAATTTTTTTTTTGTTTTTGCTAAAACTGGAACTACGCAATTTATTGATTTTTTTTCCTGTGCCTTGACATTCTTTAAAAATAAAATATTGTTGGTATTTTTGTGGCTCCGTCTGTTTTTCTACAAACCCACCCATATGTTTTTTTCTAATCAATCCCAACTGTTTTTTTTTTCTCCCTTCGTATGTCTGTCAACAGACGTTTATTGTAGAGGGGAAAAATCTGAAACATATGGTGGCCTCTCATCGTTTGCGTGTGTGCTCTGTTGGTAGAAAAGAAGTATGGCGCAAAAACCAATGTTTTGTTTTTGTCGATATTGTTTCATTTCCTTTCAGTTCCTATGGAGGAAAACAACTGACACACACTCGGCAAATAAACGGACAAACCAACACTTTTGACTAAAGACAAAACAATGATAAATTCCTTGAAATTGTTATTATTGCAAATGCGGTATTTCTTCTGCCTCTGTTTTTCCAAGATCAGCTGTATTTTACATTTCTTATCAAATTACTTTCTCCCATTCTCCCCATGATTTCTCTCTTGCCCGTCTTTTTTTTTTTTTTTTGCTTTTAACATATGTGAGTGAGACCGTATGATTTCTCACTATATACGCGCGTACCGTATGATTTCTGCGGTGATATGATGTTGATGCGATGGTGGTGGTTGTGCTTGCCTTTGTATTGAGTTGTTTTCTTCAATGTATGATTTTCGTCGCTGTCATTTAGTTATTTTGCTTGTTATTGAAACAGCTGTACCGGCAAAAATCTAACAGCAAAACCAGTCATACAATCGGCCGATCCGCCGTCGTGCCCCTCTCTCTAGTGTGAACAGCAGCTATACAGCCAAACGAATGTTCATTTCTTTTCTTTTTCCATTATTCATACTGAAAATCATGTGTTTTCTGTTATTTTCGTCATTTCCATTGTTGTTTTTGCTTATTTTATACAACTCGATTGCAAAGTAGTTTGTGGTTACGAAAAAGATAGTAAAACTAAGCTGTAACTATGCCGTTACTCTTACCCTACTTTGTTCAATAGCAGGAATTTGGCTTTAAATTCATTACTAGGGGGGGTTTATATTTAGTTGTAGCCAGTATAGGTAAACGGGAGAGATAACGAATCCGAGTCCCCGTTAATTCAATAGAAAAAGGTTATCAATAAAGAAACAAACCTTTAATTGTCGGAGATGTAGGTGGGGCTTGTTTTTGTTTTGTTTTTGATAATCCACTTTTATTTTTGATATGAGATCATGGGAATGAAATTTAGTACGACAATGAATACTACATGAAAGCAAAGATCTTTAAAGTATATAGTAAAAAAGATCCGAAATAACACAAAATTCTCCCTTTGTAAATAAAAAAAAATGTTGGCCGATTGGAATATAGCTTTCCATTATTTGGCTTAAATTTACTTTAGCGTCATTGCTTCGATTCGAGCACATTTTTGATTCTAAGAGGATTAAAATAATATCTCCGGCATTTAATGGGTTAGTGGTCCATGTGTGGTGCCATATTAAAGCTAAAGCTCTTGGCTTGAATATTATAACAAAAAATACATACCCTCATATAAGCCATATCTTGAGTTTGCGGTATTGCGATAAGCTTTCCAACGATATATATATATATTGTCCCGATCCGACGTAAAACAAAGGAGTTAGGGCTAATTATATCTCCGGACTTTCGGGGCCCGGAACTCTGAATGTTTGGACTTGTGGGATTTTTTTTGCAGAATATACTACGATTATGTTACAAAGAGTGAACCGTCTAAAAACTGCGATATTCATAATGATCCACAAATGGATGTTGTTATTACATGGATACACGAATATGCTTAACTTTACAACAACAAAAAAAACATGACAAAAAACTGTTTCTTAAAAAAATAGATGTGTTCGACCCTTGTAGACGTTACAAGAGCTATACAACCGCAGATATGCAGTGGTTTTAGGTCTTGCAAGCGACTCAAAGCTTGGCAATATCCCTTCCTGTTTATTTTGTTGTGGTTTTAGCAACTCTGCTAGATTTGCAAAATCTACGACCCCCAAGAGTGAAAACCCTAAATGTTTTCGTACCTCCCTCGTACATAGACAATGGAGGTCTTAGCATTGATACTCATTGATTCAAGCAACAGCAAATTTCAAAAGTTCTTCAACCTTTAAGGTCCCCCTCATTATTGAAAATTCCATAAGACTGAAATGAACTTTGTTTCTAGAATAAATTACACCGTTGAATTTCGTTGTACAATTTTGAGCACTGGATGTTCTTTCGTTCTTCTTTTTATTTAATTTTTGTTTTGCCATAACACATTTATTGGTACCTAAAAGGAAATTCATTTGTTCAATACTTCAACGTAAAACATATGTTTTGTGGAAGAACAAGCACATCCAATGTCTACTGTCTTCGTTGCACTTCACCCCCCGCCACCCCCATTGCATACAACGAACATTCCGTATCGTGATTTGTTTATTAAAATTTCCTTGCGCTTTGTACAACAACAAATAACAAGCAACAGCAATATTGCCGATGGTGGTGATGATGACAACAACGATGGTCGAACGGACGAGTGTGCGAATACGAATTTTACCCGAATGAGTATAATAAAGAGACCGGTTGACGCAAGTGACCTTTGTGTAGAGCAAATTAAGCTATTTAATTTCATTCTACGGCACAACGTCGTATTCCAACTGAACGAAAACACACACATCAACCAAAAACAACCAAACTGCAGACATGCGATACGAACGTACAGCGAGCGCATATACGACGACGTCTCGTTGTGGTATAAATTTCAACGTACGACGGCAATATACTCTACATGAGTGTGGGTATGTGCGAATGTTTGAGTATATGCATGACATGTATGCATTCCATATTGTCATACTGGTTGTTTCTTTTTTTTTTCCTTCTTTGCATTTTCTTATCAGCAGCGCAACATTTCGTCTTCACCAACCATATGATGTCAACTGCTGCGGTGGGTTTTTTTTTATACAGCGCGTGTTGAATTTTTAACAAAAATTCCTCGACAGCTGATTTCTTATTTGTTTTTTTTTATCTTGTTGTTTTTCCAAAAATAAACTAGAACAGCTGTGAGTGTGTATGTGTGCGTACACATAATCGTGAATAGTGGAGGAAATTGTGTAGAGCAACAGAAAGAAAAAACTTTCACGACTACTAAAAAAAAAAACTTTTCAATATGGTTCGCTTCACGATTACGGCAAAAAATAGTGAAAGAAAAATACATAACATGAAATGCCTTGTTTGCCACTCTGGGCATAGTTTTTAACCCTCTAACCGGGAAGACTGCTCTGAGGATGTCTTCATTAATTGTGTTTACTGGTAACAAATACAGGTTGCAAGAATTTTCCAGTATTTCTGTTTCGCCGGTTAGAGCGATAATATTTTTTTATGAAATTAAACACAATTGGTTGGTCTTGGTGAATAGAGGGTTAAGGACTAATTCCAGGTCGAACTTCAAAACCTTAGTAATTACTTTCGTAGGACTTTCTGTGTGTTCTTGATGTGACAGATAGCCTCACGAGTATCACAAGTCGTAAGAACATATTCTAATTTTCTTGATGGTGTACCTTGTAATACTGTCGATTTTTTGTTGTTGTATAAGATATATGAGGAAACTCAAAGGCTTTAGCAGGTCGGGCGCCTTTTGCAGTTGTCATCATATTTTTTTTCGTTTATTTCCACAAATTGTTGATTTAGCATCATTATTTTTTTTTTTTTGCTAAACTGTTCAGACGCTCGATTCTTTCTGCTAAAATCCGAGAATTTTGCTTTTTGACCAATGCGATGCAACTGCCGCTCCTGCTGAACTTGGACAACATTCATGGTGCCAGTCATCGTAGGAGAATATGGCTGACTTAGGGCCAATAAATTAGATTGTAGTTAAACCACGATTATGTAAAACTCAGTTTCCAATAAAACTGAGTTTAAACTTCGAATACGTTTTTGAGTGGCCAGGCAAAATAATCCACATTTTCGGCTATTGATGTGGCAACACTTACACTTTTATCAGAAAATATATGTTTCTGTTATTAAACTTTTGTGGTGTATTTTGGTCACACAAGGTTTTTGGAAAAAAATATAAGAATTACAAAAAAAAAAACTCGGCAAAATGAAATTTGGAACGGGCAAAAGACCCTGGTGGTGGGCGGAGAGCAATTTCAGCACCAACAAAATTCCACGCAGCTTATGTATGTAATTTATTTAATTTGTGGAATTTTGGTGAACCAAAATAATGTTGATTCTTCTTCTTCTTTCGTTGAGTGATGTCACAATCATATGGCTACTAAACTGAGGTTTAAACGCCTGATACATGAATTTGAAGTTTAACTTCAGTTTAAAGTAGACTTCGAGAGTCTACTACTCAGTCCTGGAACAGCGATCTTATGCTGTACTAAATACGGCAAAGCATATGCGAAAGGGAAATTCGTTGCATACCTAGTAAATACCAGCTGATATCAAAATAGCAACCACAAATAAGTGTCAACAAACCAAATATCCTTATTGCTCCAGATAACGACACAATTTCTCTGCTCACTCAAACGACACAATTTCTCCGCTCACTCAACCTGTTTATTCAAACTCTGAAAAAAGTACTCTTTATTGTCATAACATTTTTCGACTTCACTGTAAGATTTACTCTTCTGTTAGATTACTCCTACTTCACTCAAAATAACTCTCATGTACTCGCGTTCGCGTGTATTCTGCGGATGTCCATTCTGGCGCGCTTTATATGGTGAGATGACTAAAGTCTCTTTTTTCCCCTTCTCTTTGGCTTTTTGTTTTCAATTCCACTTGTTTCCCCACAATTTGTCTTGTGGATGCTATTAATTGCGTTTTAAAGAAAACAGCAAAATATGGTTGCGAACTTTGAAATGCAAACGTGTGTTGTGTTTGATTTAGCTATTGGCATTTCCGTTTCCCCCCCTGTTTTCGAAAAGAGCGCCACACAGAAACAGTTGGCGTTATGTTCTCTATGTTTGCTTCATATTGTTGCCGATTTTCTTCTTCTTCATTGTAGTCCCAAATACTACACTCATTATGCGAGAGAGGGAGAGAGACAGAAAAATGAAAGAGGCTAAGGTTTGGCAAAGCCAAAAATGACAAACGTTATGAACCAGGCGAATGTGAATGTATGGTTGGCTGGCGTCCGTAGCGCAATCACATACTCCTCGTTGCCCCATTGTTGGCCAGGCCAGGCCACATCGTCATTATTATTATTGTTGTTGTTGTTGCTAGTGGTTGTTATATTAAATGACAGCGACAGTGTAATGCACTTAAAGTGGAGCTTATTGTCTGGCGTACAGACTGACGACGACAATGACTAGTTTAGTTTGCCGTTTTTTCTCTCTGTTTTTAGCCGGTTGGGTTAGAGTAGTTGGCTGTGGCTGGCTGTTTGCCTGGTGGCTGTACATATCGCCGAGTTTATTTTTTTTTTTTCATTAATTTCTTTTTGTTGTTATTTATTTTATATTTATATGGTCGGTCGGTCGGGTTGGTCTTATGTTTCGTTGTATACAATCCGACGACGACAGCGTCAACGATGTACAAGCCAACAAACAAATACACAATTTTATTCAATGAAAAATCTAGCATTACAACATTGCCTTGTATGAAAATCAAATCTGTAGAAGAAACAAGCAAACCTTTGTTTGTGTAGTCTTCTTTGGCTTGGTATTAAGTACATGTACACTGTGAAAACGCAGCTGGATGTTGGGGGAAATTTTTGGCACACTTTTCTGTCACTGTACAGTATTGTTTTATTGGGGAAGGGCCGCCCTGAATGTTTGGGACATTGTCGTGGAGCTCAGCTTCTTTCGAATAAAAATCTTGTCACTATTTCATCACGTACAATTTTCGCAGACAAACAAGGTAGCCAAGCTAAATGACCAGGAATGTCACAAAAAGGGGTGGACGTAACAACAACGACCTTGGAGTTAGAGAAATATTTGGTTTAGTCAGAATTGTGTGTCTGCGTCTTGCAAATTGAATGCAGACGTTTCTATTGTGTGTAGGTTTTCCAACAAGAGGTGCTATTTTCGTATTCAAGGAAAAATTGCATTTTTTTGAGATAAATGATCGGATGTTTATTTCATAATAAAGGGGATGGTGTGCAGTTAATAAAGAAAAACAACATCAGCCAAATGGCCACCACGACCACGCTTACAGGACCATATCCATATCATGATATTTTCCTAAACCAAATCGCAAAGTGGCTGCCCTATGTCCTCGATAGCCTCACGAATTCTATCTTTGAGGTCTTGAATCGACGCTGGGCTGCTGTCGTAGACCTTATCTGTCACGTGGCCCCAAAGGAAGAAGTCGCAAGGTGTTACATCACAAGATCTCGGTAGCCAATTGTGATCAACTCTTCGAGAGATAACAAGATCCGTAAAAGAGCTTGGGGTGATTCAAAATAACACGTCTTGTTGTAAAACCTTTTTATTAGCCAGTGGAAAAAATTTAACCGCTAAATTAGCGTGGACAAACATATATTTCAGTCCAAGAGAACGGATGTATTTGCCTATATTGAAATGTTTTTTTTTTGTCGTCACATCATGCCTATCATCTGTATAAATATGTGATGTGTTTGTGTTTCCATACACACACATGTAGGAAATTCATTTTTAATCAGCTGTTTTTTGTTTGTAACAATTTGAGTTTTTTTGACATCATAATTCGTATGGCAACTTCCTCCACGCCAATCATTTTCATTCCAAAATATTCTCCCTGGCGCCTCGTCGTCATAGTCCTCTCCTTCTCATCTGGCAGCAATTACGCAAATGGTTACATAATTCCTGTATTGTGTCTCTGTTTAAAATTAAACATTTTTACATTTCTTTTTAGTATTGTTTCTGTTTTTTTTTTTTTTTTGTAATTGTTTTTGTTTTGTATTGTATTTCATGGCGCCAATATGATCCGTTAAACTTACAACTACATAGCCACCCAGTCAGCCAGCTAGCCACCAACAAACAACCTCCCTCCTTCTCCTCCTCCGCCACCAGCACCGCCCACCAACTCAATTCATTATCTGGCGATTCTAATTCTCTTTACACCTCTACATGCACACATACGTTTGAATGTATCGGGTATTATCATCCCATCCATCGCTCGGCACACATCGTACTACCCCCTGTGTTTACTATATTCACAGTTATTTCATGCAAATCACCTGAAAACTACAATAAAAGCGCAACTAAAAAACGACTCCGCAGCACTCGCTTTCATGATTAACGTTATACATGGACGTGTGTGCTCACATACGTCCACGTCTTTATGAACGAATTTGGGAGCCAAGTGTAGGTCGTTGAATATATGTATGTGGAATTTATTGGATGTGGCGGGGGGGTGGACAGCACTCCAGTGCAGTTTCGACGCAAAACTCATCATCGTTCTATTGTAGAAGAGATGAGATAAACGACGTCGTCGTTGTCGGGTCCAATGAATGCCGCCATCCTCATCATATGGCAGCGTCGACTTCAATCATGCGACGCTGACGCATAATATTTCAATTGTGTTTGTGCAAAAAACAAATTTGTAATAGCCGCCTTGATTGTATGTTCAATTGTGTTCGTTCTCTGTGGCATAGCGGCGTTAATCTAAAAGAGAAATATGTATGACAAACAACATTTGATCGGAAATCGGCAATTTCTACCACTTTATTTTTATTAATAAATCTATGCAAATTACCTTACCGTGAATTTCAGCAATTTTACACATGATGAAGTTAGGACAAGTCTTTGTAGGATCATAAAATTGCCAGACTTCACAAGAAAATGTCGATTACACAAACTTCAAAAGATAAATCCAACGAAAGTGAACACGAATGACGATTGAAATATAAGTAAAACTAATTAAAAACAAGGCAGTCTATCGTGTTTTAAAGACTACACACTTGTTATGATATCATTTTTTTATCGTAAATATTTCAGTAAATGACGATTACATTAAATAATCCAATATAAATCTGGCCATTCGATATATGTATTTAAAATTAAATAAATATAAAAATAAGTAATATTAATCAGAAGAAACCATCATTGCGGGTTTATGTTCACTTTGCTGACACAAAACAGATGTTGGTCTACAAGTAGATAAAACATAAAATTTCATTCTTCTTCCTCATATGTGAAATAATCATTTTCATACACTCTCACCCTACGGGTATGATGGTATATTTTTTCTACGGTAACTTGCGCCCAGCATTCTGTAAAAAAAAACAAAATATTATTAAAATTCTCTTTTATTTGGAAGTGTTTTACATGTTTGGTAGGCTATTTTTAATTTTTTTTTAAATTAAAATTTGTAAATTATTAATGTAAATTTAATTAATTAATTTTAGCGTTACGGTTTCTGTTCTGTAGGGGGAGCAGTCGGTAGAGCCCGCTTTTACTTTTCAACAAACCCCCCTTTACCGCAATTCCGATTAGATTGCGTCTTCTTCAAATGCAACAATGTTTGCTATGATTTCTGTATTTTAAATAGACTTTATATCGAAATAAAAAACAAACACATCCAATTCCTTCTTCCGACATCTATAAATATATGTCGGCATCTGTTCTGAGGGTTATTTTTAAATCCATAATAGATGTTTTTGTGTTTTTTTCTTCTTCTTCCTCTTTTCATGTGAGCAAAGGAATGATATTTATAAACTTAATACAGACACATACACAATCTATTTTTCTGTTTTTTTTTCTCCCTATTCATCTTGTCAGTCGACATCTGTCAATGTTTTGACATTGGGACAGCTTTCGAACATTATGGTACGAATAGAACATTGTATTATTTACACAGTGAGTGTTGGGGCATACGAGGTTCTAGTGAAGAGTAGTATGTACCACATAAGGATGGCTGAATTTAGAAAGGGCATATCTCGAATTTTCGTAACATCAGAGAAGTTAAACTTCAGACATGAAAAAATTTTAGACAATCTTAATATATATTTACCCTCGACACTGATACACTGATTCACTGACTCTGTCACGCAGTACGTAGGAATTTAAATAGGCATTCTATAATTCTATATAAATTCTATAAATAATAATAATAAAAAAAATTATATTTTTTTTTTGTACAGAAATTGTGTTTTCCCCAAATTTTTTTTTTACAAAATTTTTTTTTTCTAATTTTTTTTTTTTCAAAAAAATTTTTTTTTTTTCAACAAAATTTTTTTTTTCCACAAAAATTTTTTTTTTGAGGAAAACATTTTTTTTTTCAACAAATTTTTTTTCCCATATTTCAACGGGCGCCATAGGCGCATTACAACTTACTAGTTTTAAATAAAATGAGCAACAAATTTAATTCTGAAACTATTTTTTTTACGTGCCCACCTGCTGAAGTCGAAGATTGTCAACGTTTATGGACGAACATGGCGGGGTTTATCATTTCTCTGCAACGCCCAACTTTATCTATAATCACGTTTCCTTCAAATTTGAAACAACCTGACACTCTGAGAATGCATGCCTTGTTTTCTCGGCGATCACATGCGGATTTTCCAATGCTCAGATGCATCTGTTTTACTTGCTAACATATCCGGTGAGATGAAAATGCCATTGTGTGTGGACGCGCCATTCTTCCAACTCGGGCAAGACAAATGGTTTATTGTGCTCCGTAGTGCTCACCGTCAACAGAAATGTCGTTTCCAACTAAATTTTAAAAGACAACAATTTGCCAATGATCCAAAATTCTCTCTGAGGAATTCTTCACGCGACGATCTCGTGCGGCTTTTCTATGGCAGATGAGAGTAAAATCGTTGTCAATTTCGAGCTTCTCTAAGGCCCAAAATGAAAAGCGATAACAAAGCGCGATAACAAATCCTAAGGCCCAAAATCAAAATCGATAACAAATCCAATAGACTTCCAAATGGGGGACTAATACACATACATAACTCGCGATTGCAGCCCACTCAAGCTAATAAAAAGAATTTAAACTTTATTGAATAACAGTTTGAATATTGAATACTATTATTATTTGGCCGTTATTTAAAAATAACTTTAAAAATATAAAATATAACTTTTTTTTGTATAAAAACCTTTGTTTACATCTACGTACTTACTTGTACATAGACATATGTGCGTATGTATGAATGAATATCGAGTATATAATGTATTTACATTTTACCCATGTACTCTTTCACGAAGGATACAACGATGAGTAGGTGAAGGCTATAGGCAAGAAATCCCACTACAGTTTTTTTCAATGCTCTGGGAAAACAGCAGCTCATCATTTATATTGAGTGGCAAGTGGGATTTTAACACAGCAGCACATGGGCATGTGACGGCGATGTATCTTGTGTTCGGTAGTTTTTTGTTTGTTTGTTTAATTGTATAATTTTAGGTCATAGTTGACGTCATTGTTAATTTTCACCCAGGGTTTGTTGACCTATTTCTCGCTGTGCTCTAGGAAAACCCGGTAAATTGTATTTATAGTCGCATGTAGTATGCACATACAACAAGTACATATGTACTCCATATACCATGTGCAAAACATATGTATGCATTTTTCTCGTACATAAGCTCTACACGAATATGCTGGATTGGATGCATTTCGGTACATTTGTGGGAGGGGTGGGCGGGCGTTGGGCTTTTGTTTTCTTTTGGTGAAAATATTATGTATGTATTTTCTTCTCATATAATTTAATCGCAGGACTTATTGGGAAACACAAAATGCATGGTTGTGACTTCAACATTTATTTCAGACCAAAATGGAGAAAGAGTAACGAAGCGAACCTAAATCAGACAATTCAACATTTTATTTTTACCTTAATTTTTGATAGATCACAACATTCATTCTAAATGCCACACGTACAGGTCAACTTGGGGCCTTTTCGGAAATGCAAAGTTGCGCTGCAATTGTTGTGCAAGTTTGAATCTGTTGCACAGCTGTTGCAGATGCTTCTTTGTTGTTTATTTTGTTTGCAATTTAGAACGCGAAATGGAAAAATATGTAATAAATTGAATTTGTGAATTAGATTATTCTGCAAGCGACTCAAAGCGGTGTTATTTACAGAAAAAGTTTTTTTTTTTATTTCGCTTTTTTATTCTTAGGACGTTTTCATGTTAATAAATTTCCTATTAATCTGCTTCTTGGATAGATTGAAGTCCGGTTTTTTCTCCTTTTTAAAATTTTGGTCCACAGTACGGAAAAGAAAACTTCCTTCGTGTTCTAATTATTAGTTTCGTGCATTTGGCATCCACATCCACCCTAAAAATCGTTCAAAACAGTAAATAATATAAGAAATATAAATAATTAACAAATTTAATACTTAGCCATTTTAATACAGCGTGTTTTAGTATGTTTGCCCAACATATGCATGTTAGTTGCTTTTTAGAACATCTGACGATTGCAGTGTTGCCGAACGTTGCAATTACGAATGCCCGCGTGCAGTGCAGTGTTGCAATTCCGAAAAGGCCCTTGTATTATATACATAATAAATTATCAGATCTTAACGCATCAGCTGATCGCAATGGTTTCTGAAAACTCTAAACTAAACTCATAAAGGAAATCTTCAAAAAAAAAAAAAATACATCTACAGTGTACTCTCGCATAAGCGGACACCTAAGGGACTGAGAATTTTGGTACCGGAAAAAGTGTTCGTTTGTGAGAGGTGTCCACAATGAGAGAGTACACTGTCCCTACATATTGCAATAAAATCCCTAAAGGACCACAACAACTGTTTGTTTACTTCAAATTATGCTACGTTTGTCCTTATTACACAAAAGAGAGAACGTTACGGTGACGCTACGTTTACATTAATTACCACAACGTATGGCATCACCGCCCTAAACTCAGCACATGATTTGCGATTCCAAAATACCCATATTTGTGAAGAATATTCACATTCATTTCCCCACGAAATCTATAAAAACAAAAAAACATTTCCAATTTTTGAAAGAAAAGTTGTTCTACTGCATTCCATTTGCTTCTTCTAGATCTAACTTAACCACAGTCATGGCATGGATGCTGTACCACCACGACGGGAAATGAGTTCGCACTTGGTTATAAAGAGAGGAGGAGGGAGGTCTCCACAGCACCACTAGTGCGACAACAATTGAAATTGCAATAGACTTCTAATGTGAAATACAGACATTTGTAGAAAATCACCCGGTCCGAGGTCGTAGCAGCTGCAGCAGCACCTCTTCTTCTGCGCATCCAACAATTGCAACTTTTTTTTTGTTTTTTCTCTTTACGCGTCCCTTGTCCCAAGAGATCTTCTTGGCTTTTGTTTACCAAGTTTATTTTTAGATTTGCTCGTCGCCGCGTATGATGACGACGACTAGCGACGATGAAAGGTCGTTTGTTAGTTGCTGCGACGACGGCTGTTGTTGATACTACTCTACAAAAACCAGTAGTAAAAATATTTGTATTTGGCTCTTGGACAATCCGGCCGACGACGAACGATATTTTTCTTGTTGCATTCTTTTCTTTATTAAGTTATATTTCTGTATTCTCTTACATTTTGTTTTGCTTCTTCTCGTTCTTCACATAACAACCAGCAGCCGCCTCCCTCTTTTAGTATGGAGCAGCAGTATCAATATTTCTCAGGCGAATTCATGAATATTCGCCTTGAAAGGCTTTGCGGCTGATACACGCGTACACTCACTCGCCTCAGCATAAATGTACAGCAGCATCATCATCATCGTATCTTAATATCGTCATCATTAACGAATGCCGTCGTATATGAGCAGAACACCAACCGAATGCTGGCCCCCACCCCCAATACCACTACAAGAGCCAGTCAAGGCATCAGCCGTTCGTCAGCCGACCTCATCGTTTCGTATTCAAAGTGTTTTGTATTTGTTGGTGTTGTTTCCCCAGCCAGTACAGCGTCGCTCAGCATAAAGCAGCTGACATATGTTTGAGAAAAACCTACCATTCAACAACAATGCAAACATTCACACAATCATTGATATTGAGTGTATGAAAGAGTATGTGTGCGTTTAAATGGTGGCGGCGAGTACAAGTTGTGCTGCTCTTGTGACGACTGAGTCGTGTTAGTCTGTTGTTTGTGTGGCTGATTCGCATACAAAAAGGTGAATGAAACCGCATTCCATTCCAATGAAAATTCCAATGCATTCTAGCACAGATTTTTCTTCTCCTGCGCTATTCCCTGTCTTTTCTGGCGTTGGTGTGGTGTGTATGTAATGTTTGTGTTTGTGCAATTCACTCATTCACTTCGATACTCGCACGTCTGCGGCTGCTGACTTACAACTACATGGATGTGTTAATTCTTTCTTATTTTCTTTTATCAATGTATTGGTGGTGCAATATATTGGCGGGGTTTTTTTGCATTCCAAGTAGGTATGTGGTAGCATTCATGCACTTCCTTAGATACTTTTGGTATGTTTATTGAATGACGATGATGGGTAGATTATTTCGTGTACATCGAATGTGAAAGTCGGTTTTTTCAATTTTTTGTTTTGGGTGACCCAATAATTAGTTGCTTCTTGGAATTTTTGGTCTAAAACATGCGTTCTCAAAACATGAGGTTTTCTCTCCTAATTGATTGGCGCAATATAGAGATAAGTTGTACTTCAGCCGAACTGTTCGTATGTAAAATAATCTTCCTGCAAGTGTTTTTCCTGCCAGCTTTGACATTATCAAATTCAAAGTAAACACTACTCCCTCTTTCCTCCCTCCATAGCCGTTTTCCTATCGCAATGCATAGGGGGCAACGTTTGAGTGTTGGTCCAAATAAAAGAAAAAGTTGATTATTTTTTATTGGGCGGTTGATATTTTTGTGGCGTTATCAGAATTTACCCTTCGTATAGTGATATAGAGATCTGATTTTTTTCTTCTAATTTTTATAATTGTTCGTATTCCATGCCCATTTTTAAAATACAGTCAAACTTCCATAACTCGAACCACCATTATCCCCTAGAAAAGTTCGACTGATAATTTGAGTTATGGAATTACTTATAAAACCGTTTAAGGGAATTTGTCTCCTTAACTTCCACTAGAAGTGCTTCGACTTAAAGATAATTCGACTTATGGAAGTTTCACTGTACTTATACAAAAATTTAAGGGAATTTGTCTCCTTTGATGCCACTAGAAGTGCTACGACTTCAAGAAAATTCGTTTACATGAAACCGTTTATTATCGACTTGCAAATTATCGATACATTTTTTTTTATCGTATCGCGTGATTGTTGGACCCCCGGTTACTAAAAGGTTCATTCACACTATACGATTTATCATCAAACACTGAATTACCGATTAAATCTATGATCCTCTACAATTCCATTTGTGAACATATTGATTTTAGTCTACCTAGTTTTAAGTTAAAACATTTGTTAATTAATTAATTACAGTGTAGTCTCTTATAAGCGGACACCTAAGGGACTGAGAATATTGTCGGCTTATGAGAGAAGTACACAAGAGGACTGAAGCGGATTGGTAGGGCGATGTCGCCACAAATTTTAGCTACCATTTCACAGCTACAGTAAGTAGCGGATATAAGAACATCTCTTTTAAGAAAAACCGCATATAAGAAAGTTTGATGAAATCACCTAGTGTTACTTTCATTTTACGAATAATAAATCGCATATAATAAAGAACATTTGTGGTAGTTTTTCGACTTTCTTTAAACGCAAACATCGTCCAATATTGGGCGTTTAAACCACATTTTAATATCCATATGATTGTGACAACAATCAACGAAAGAAGATGAAGACGAATCAAATTTATTTTATTAAATTCCACAAATAAAATAAATTACATAAATAATGCAGCTGGGTAATTTTGTTGAAGCTTGAATGGGTTTCCGGTCACCACCAGTTCCATACACGTGTCTTTTGTCCGTGCCAAAGTTCATTTAGCCGGGTTTTTTAATTCTCATATTCTTTCTAAAAAGGTTGTGTGACCTAAATCCACCACAAAAGTTTAATATCATTTTAATTATTCACCGGAAACATCTGTTTTCTGATAAAAGTGTGAGTTTTGCCACATCAACAGCGGAAAATGTGGATTATTTTGACTGACCACTCAAAAACTCGTATTTGAAGTTTAAACTCAGTTTTATTGGAAACTGAGTTTTACATAATCGTGGTTTAACTACAATCTCATTTATTGGCCCTTAAAATCACATTGCGGAACTAACGGGCAAATTGACATCCGAAAGCGGTTTAAACTGAAATCTGGTTGTTTTCGATTGTCTATTTTGTTATCGGTAATCTTCAAGGCATAATAATAACAACAGCTGATTTTCTTTGTTTTTAGTTTATGACAAAATTGATATTTTTGGAATATAAAACAAAAATAAGAATCTTTACTGGCCACGCTTTCCATTGATATATATACATATCAAATTAGACAAACTTTACAAATTCGTATATAAAAATTTGCTGCTAACCGCCACCTTTTCTCTATTGTTTATTCTTTCTATAGATTACAACTGGATGACTCTGGAGGAGAATCATACCTAATACAGGGCGATCAATCGTATGAACAGAGTGTATCGCCATCATCCAAATCACGACAACGTCACAACAGCAGCAACATGTCATCACAAGGTGGAACAAAATTGGCATGTGGTACACTGCCACCGCCGCCGGCCGTCAATAAGGCAACGTTAGAAAATGAGAAACGTATGCGCCGTGAAATCGCCAACAGTAATGAACGAAGGCGCATGCAAAGCATCAATGCCGGTTTTCAGAATTTACGCTCGTTGCTGCCACGGCATGAGGGAGAAAAATTGAGTAAGGTAAGTGTCAAACAAAACAAAATCAAATCAAACACAAAAATTCAGTGCCATGAGATAATTTACATCAAAGCGCACAGCAGGTAGTGATAATATTTGTTCAATTTAAAAAATAAATATAGAATGGATTTCGTATGTGGGCTCTTTCCTGTTCAGTATCAGTGATAAATAGGACATCCCTGATAAAAACGTTTTCAGGATACAGATTGCTAGTTTTCGATAAATGCGGAATATCGATAAATTGAATTGGTACATAAACTGACCAACAGACTATCCGTACCGTATAGGGCCTTGCCGGGTGTCTCAATTTATTTTAAAGCTTCCTCTGATATTACTTGAACCTATCCTCCCTCCCCCACCCCATACACAGTCTTATCGTACTGTTCTTAACAAGTTATTGGCTATTCATTTTGGATTTTTTCCAGTCGATGATATCGTCGGTGTTCCAATTTATGTCATCGTCTTGTTGTTGTTTTACGTTATCTTTTTTTGGATGTGTTGTCGTAGGTCGTTGTGGCCAACAACGACCGCTGTCGCCGCCACGTCAATTGTACAACCAGTCTCTGACATCTGAAGGTTTTTAATTATTATTTATGCAGTTTATTTTGAATATTAATCAAAATCTAGATTTCTGTGTAATTCATATGTGTACGTACGTACAAAACATTCCCACACCTAAACTATAACCTAACCTTGAAGTTGCGTAGATGTGATGGAGAGGGTGAGAAGGGAGGATGTAGGATGATGACTACATTCGGTTGGCTTGGTTTTTTTTTCGTAATTTGTGATTGGTCAGTTGCAGTCCAAGCGTCTCTGAGAGACGCATGGCCGTCTGGGTCAAATCGGCATAATAGTGCGCTCTCTATACTAAATTTGGTTCAGACTGGTGCGTGAGTTGCACAATCACTCGCTGCTCTGAGAAACGATAACGAAGCGCATGGTGGTTGTATGCCTTCAAAGTCTGGGTCAAATGGACCGAATAATGCCAGGTCTTTGTGCCAAATTTGCATCAGACTGATGCGTGGAATGTGGAGCTTTTGAGATCACAAATGAGTTGCACGCTGTCGGCCGCATTGTTGCCGGTGTGCACCGTAGGTCCGTGAGAGCTGTTCACCTATGGCGTTTTTAAATCTCCAAATTTAAAAAAAGTAGTCCCAGATGTTGGAGATATATCTATGAAGTTCGTACAGTTTAATTCCAGGCAATTGTTAACTTTTGAGATTTAAAAAATGACTTCCCCTATAAATGGCCACTTCAAATTGTCAACTGTACCCCATCGGATTTAGTGAATTATGTTCTCGTATTAACCCTTTAACCACTGAAATCAAACCATTTAACCATTACAAATGGATGTTAGGGATGGCCGTCTGTAGACGGTTTTAGTGGTATATTGACCCAGTTTTCGCCATCCACAGTTTATTTTACACAGAGTTTATTGCTGTATGTTGTTGTTTTGGAAATCGATTTGAAACATCTCAAATGTTAGTAAACAATCAACAGCAACTGACTCCAATAACAACCACCCCCCCCCCCCCCCCAAATCAACAATAAATGCCGTGCAGGAAAAGCACCTACAAAAAAAAAGCGGCATTAGGTAATAAAATTAGGTCGCATTTCTTTTTTTGAATGCTGAAAAAGCACGGCGCAATATTCATGGTCTACTTGTTCGGTGTAATTTTTCTTTAAAAATAAATAAAATATAATACTACGGCGACCGCAAAGGATACAGACAGATGCACGATACACAGAACGACGACGTCGAGTGACTGAGCCGCACCCATTTGGTGTGTTGTTGGTGATGTTCGGCCAGGAGCACCCACCGCACACAAAATGCAGTTTTTGTGCTTTCGATGTAGACATGAACATATATAATACAAATTTTGTATGACGTTTTTTTTTTTTTGCTTCTTGCTTCTTTTACCGCTATACTAGTATCCTCTTTGTGTAGGTTTTCTTCCTTGCGACCCACACCGCCTACTCGACCCAAATATTGTTTTGCTGCTGGCTTTGCGAAGGCGACGGCGAAATGACGCTGGCAAAGTCAACAACATTCATTGTTGTGGTTGTCATCATTATCAACATCATCTGTTGTGTGTTGTCATAGTAGTAGTAGTAGCAGTTGCGGTGGTGGTGATGGAAGTGTGAGTGCTGCTCTACCTAATGCTGAGCGACTATGCCGGGCGACGTCAATGTGTATGATGCATTTTAAAATGCGTTGTCGTCGCTCTGAATTAGGTTAAGCCTCCTCGTGATGCGTTAAAGAAGCCGCTTGTGTATGTGGTGTTGTGCAGTTGCAGTTGTGTGTCTTCTCTTCTCTAAAGGGATTTTTGTCCATTTTTTTTTGGCGATTTTTATGTAGAATTATGTAAAAGTTTTAATTGTTTTTCTTTTGTTTACATTAGAAAATTAAACAAAATAAAAAAAGAGTTTATGAACTCTGGCCCCAACCTTCTCGTTATAGATAATGTAATTATGTAAACGTTTTAACATTTTTTCTTTTGTTTACATTAGAAAATTAGCTTGTATTTTTATACGAAATACAAAAAAAAAAAAAAAGATTTTAATAAAAACCAAAAATAAGAAATTCTCTCTGCATTACATTGATGTAGGTTTTGCAGAATTTTCAGTAATTTAACTACATTGCTCGCATGTGTGTATATGTAGGCCTGAGAGAAACAGACGTTCCTGGTATTGATGAACAACAGCAACAACAGCATATTCTTCCAATAGACTCCCAGTTCTGGTAGTACATTTGTACCAGCCCGTATTTTACACAACTCCAGTCATACGGGCGCCTGTTAGTTTGGAAACAATTAGTCGTAAAAACGAACGTTTCGTTTACTCACTCACTCAGTCTGCCACCCTAAAGCTCTCTGTTGTCGCTCTATATATTGATCCATTTTCCAGATTCCAATTCTATTTTTGTGCTGCCGCGTCACATCATAAGCACTAAAGTGGAAAACAACCCTCTTCAAAAGTCAACGGGGCTTTGTGTTATGCTCTTTTTTTTTTTCAATATCATCCCCACCGCCATCATTCATTCTTGCCTCCCAGTCCCATACACAAATACAGCAAAAATACACACACAGAAAATTCAGACAGGTTTCTATACATAGGAGGAGGGAGCACAAAACTAACATATGATTTCAAATGTAAACAATTTTGGTGGTAGGCGAACATCGTCATAATTGCCCTTCCCCTTTGTATTTTTTTTTTTTTTCATTATAATATCAGTGGCGGCTTGTGCGTTTTTTTTTAAGTGTTCCATTTCACAATTTCGTATAACGCTAGTAAACATTTTCGTTTCGCTCAGTTAAGAAGAAAACTGCAGGATTTCGCATTTGTATGTATCGGAAAAGTAAAATTGTGACCGAGCTTTGCATGGGTTCGCATACACAAACGAAGTTTTCTGGATTTCTGGAGAACAAAATTCAATTATCCAATCTTCGGTTAAATGTCTGTATTTTCCCTGTTTTGAATTAGGCGGATTCGACTGTCTGTTCTACAAGTGTCAATATGGACTTGATTGTAGTTGCCATATCTGTAGTCAAAAGTTATTCCGGGGGGGAAATTCTGTGGTTAGGTACAGGAACTGGGTAAATATGTTAAATAAGCGATAAAGGCAATTAAGCGAAAAATAATGTAAAACCACTTTCACCTGTGAACTATAATAATTAGTATGTAATTGTACATTCTTCTTGCGGACACCTGTCATAAACGGACACTTTTTTCAGAACCAATCCGATTCAGTCCTCTTGTGTACTTCTCTCATAGGCGGACAAAATTGTCAGTCTCTTAGGTGTCCGCTTATGAGAGAGTACACTGTATATTTTTTTCTGACAACTTAAATACCTTAAATAAACCAAAACATATTTAAAAAAAAAAACAGGAAAATATTCAAAAGTCGTTAATTTTTATTAAGATCGTTTTGAAAGCAAAACATAACAGCTCTTTCTGCGAATTACATGTTGCATCGCGGTCTCGCCACACTGTCCCCTAGAACAAGTTACAAAACTAAACCTTGCGTGCGTGTCCTTGTTACGCCTGGTAGGTGGTAGCAGTAGCAGCTTTCCATTATCATTATCATCACCCTCATAATGATGGAGAGACAACGTACGTTTGGCTAACAAACTGTGTTTCTTTCTATTTTATTTTGTTTTCATTTCATATGTTCATCCCATCTGTTCTCGTCTGTACATAACATATATATATATACTTGATACTATATACATACATATATACATAAATGTATATAGTATATGAGCTTGTCCCGGTTAAATATTTTGCTTCGCACAATAACCCCAAAGTTTTTATGTACATACATATTTACAAATGTTTTATAAACGCCTGTTTTTATTGGAATTTCGCACATGCGCTGTAAGTTTGTAGTACAGCCATCCAATTACATATGTAACAAAAGGTTACGCATCACATACACACAGATATGTATATGTAGTTATTGTACTATTTGTAAATGTAACATTCATCAACATCAACAAATACTCGGATCCGAGGAAAAAAATATATATATTTTTAAAAAACGATTAATTTAATACTATCAATTGCATTTCATGTCCATTTATATGCTGTATCATCTCTTGGAAAAAATCCAAATAAAAAGAAAACATTTGGCTTAAAATTATGTCTGCATTCCCTTTAACCATTCGGTCCTCAATGTTCTTTTGTCAACATTCGAATGCAATCATTTTTTTTTTGTTATCGATTTTTGATTTGTTGGCCGGGTTATCGAATCGCTTGTTTTCATCATGCTTAGAGTGTTACCATATTGTTTCCTTTTCGAATGCCATTAATAAACATTTGCAATAAACAGTCGAAACAAAAGCAATAAACCTCAAAATATTTAGTCCAGCTAGCATAATTAGCGTATTGTTTTACTATTTGGTAGCCCTAAATATTTCTTTTTAATTTAGTAATAGTTTTCTCCATACGCTTGCATTAGGCTGAGAAAAGAATGCATTTACACGCCTGAATGAAAGCATTGTCGCTAGGGATGCCAAACGGGATTAGATTTTGTCAATTCCTGGATTCGTGATTTAAAATTAAAAAACCGGGACCACGAGATGAATATGCATTTTTTATGACCCCGAAATATTTCAGGATTATATTTTTTTATGTTCTTACAAAAATATTTTTATAAAATATTGTACATTGTTCCAACAAGAGGTGTTATTTTGGCATTAAAAAAAGTGTTATTTTTTTAGATAAATGCTCGGATGTTTATTTCATAATAAAGAGGAAAATGTCCACCCCGGCCACGCTTACAGGACCATATCCATTTCATGAAATTGTCCATAACCAAATCGCAAATCACAAGATTTCAGTGGCCAATTGTTATCACCTCTTCGAGAGATAACACGGTCCGTAAACTTTTCCCGCAAAAGAGCAATGGTTTCGTTGCTTGTGTGGCACGTAGCGCCGTCTTGTTGAAAGTAAACGTTGTCCAGCTCAATATCATCTAACTCCGACCCTAAAAAATCATTAATCATCTCTCCATTCACCGTAACTGTTGATCCGACCTCATTTTCGAAAAAGTAGGGTCCAATGACCTCGCCGGACCATAATCCGCACCAAACAATCACACGTTGAGGATGGAGAGGCTTCTCAACAATAACTCTTGGGTTTTCCGGGCCCCAGATGCAACGAAATTTTTTTCTTGTTGACGTAGCCACCGATGTGGAAATGGGCCTCATCAGTCAAGATGATTTTTTGATGAAATTCCGGATCATTTTCATGTATTCCAAGGACCCAATCAGCAAAGACACGACGTTGTTGATGATCGACCGGCTTGAGTTCTTGTGTTAACTGAACTTTATAAGCCTTAAGCTCCAAGTCTTCATGTAAAATACGGTGTAATGACGTTTGTTGAAATACTCAATTCCAAAGAACGACGAGGAATGGACAAACCAGGGTTTTCTTCAACACTTTGGGCAACAGCAGCAAAATATTCTCCGCTGTTGTTGAGCGACGTGCACGGGTTGTATTCAGCACATCACTAACTTGTCCCAACGGCTCGAATTTTTCCACTAATTTCTGTATTGCCGTCCGACAAGGTGCTTCATGACGACCGAAAAATGCTTTAGTTTTGCGAACTGTGACTGCAGGATTTTCACCATTTTTTTTTTTTAGTGAATTTTAATAATTTCATTGCGTTGTTGAAGCGTGTATCGTTCCATTATTGGTAATGGCGTAGTTTCTACTTGTCAAATGTCGAAGAATAAAAGTATCAAAAGTGACAGCTACCGAAATACCGGATGATTCAATATAACACCTCCTGTTGGAAAACCCTTTATAACCGAATCAGTTTTTGTTTTTATAAATCCTTGATATTTTGCATATATAAACCCCGTACATGTACCACACCAACATTCGCCCACAGCAGACGCCTTAATTGTGTGTGATATTAAAAATAAAACGAAAACAACACTTAGTGCTTTTCTTTCTTTCATCTGGTGGATTTCAATCGACCACAATCTTGATTGAATGACTAAATGTGTAAAAGATTGCCCGGTTGGTTGACTAAAAAAAAAAAAACCGACGTTTGGCTCGATTGGATTGTTGCAATTTATTAGGACTGAATTTTAAAGAATATAGAAAAGACTCGGTTAAACTTACGAGGAATGTTGTCGCGCCGGATTTAATTATTGTTTTTGTTGTTTGCTTTTAATAGTTTACGTCTTTTCCGCAACCTGTGGTTTATTTTTAAACACAGAGCCCAGCAACAATAAACGACCGGCACGGGCCCGACCATATAAGGAGAGAGTGAGACACGACAGGTCTTGGCGTATTAGCTAGCAGCAACAGCCGTAGTAGTAGTAGTAAAAAACTAACTGTGTTTTTTGTAGTGTTTTTCTTTTCTTTTTTTTTTGTCATGAATGTATGAATGAATTGTATCTCGTAGAGAACGACCACGACGACGACAACCAGTACGAGTTGATTAAAATGAACGTCGTCGTACGTACGCCTCGTCTAGGCAACTACGTAACAGAGTGCAGACGTTGAAGACCTTTTGGCACAACAATACAATAACAACATAGTTTATGTTTGGTCATAAAAACTAAATCTTAAATGAAAAGAAGTGCCAAACGACGACGATGATGATGATTGTGTCTGCCGCTGCCTGGCCTATTCGAAAGAAAGGCTCGAGCAATGAGAGAACAGAAAAGAAAGGCGAATATATGGCATATAGAATTGATTGATTGATGGTTTAAAGAATAAACGCCAACGTTACGTTTCGTTCAGCGGTTCATCATCATCATGCATGTATGTCTGCTGGCTGGCTGGCTTAGAAAAAGCAAACAATATCGCTTGACAGTAAAAAAAAAAATAAGTTAATAAACATAAAATGTGAATGGTGGCAAAGGGGCACCCCCTTTAGAAAGTTGGTCTTTCTTTTTTTGTCTCCTGTGCCTACAGCCTACTTCCATTTAGCGCACATGCGATTTGAGTGTGTGTGCAAATATAAAAATAACAAATTTGAATTCAATAACATTACCCACAAAAAAATAATCATTTTTTGCGCGATGCAGCCGTGCGCATTTGCAAAATAAATATCCATGTTTTTGGCGCTATAAATAAAATCTGACTGACTGCAACATTGTTGCTGTGAAAATGAAACATTTTCGAAATGCATTTAATATTTGTGGGCACAAAATATAAACACATTACGCACGTACACCGCTGCACATTCCAATCCAAAAAGCATTTCCCGCCCAATGTCTTGTTTTTTGCCGTAGTGGTAGCAATGCTGATATTTCAAACGAAAATGAAATCATAGTTGTAAAACTATGTTTCCAAATAACGGATATAAGAAAGTCAAATAATTCCACAATTTCTTTCTTATATGCGATTTTTTCTTATAAGCAATTATTGTTTAATTGATAGTAAAGGCACGGTGTTCTTGCAGAACCTTCCTATATGTGATTTTTGTTTATAAGAGATGTTCTTTCTTATATGCGATTTTTTCTTATAAGCAATTATTGTTTAATTGATAGTAAGAATCTTCTTAAATGCGAAATTTGATTGTAAGCGATGTTCTTATAACCGTTACCTACTCTGTATATGCAATCGATCTTTCAAGTTCTGAATAAAAATCACAGATCTGATTTTTAGAACCAAAAAAAAAAAAGAGTGAACTAAACTTTGGCATGGTCAAAATACATACGTATGAAACTCTGGTGGTAGTCGGACAGTAGACGCCACGTCACCTCTTCAGCTCTATGTTATGAAACTCATTGTTGTCGGACAGTAGACGAAACGTCACCTCTTCAGCTCTAAGTAATGGAACTGATGGTAGTCGGAGAGTAGACGAAACGTCACCTCTTCAGCTCTAAGACTGTTATTTAGGTGGTGCTGGTGTGGTGGGGCGGGCTACACGCTCCTTAACTAACTCGTCATCGCCTACGAAAAAAGTAAAATAAAAGCACGCACGTGTTTGAAATAAGCTCTATTTTTTTTGTTGTGAGTTTCTATGAATTTGATAAGAAGGTCGTTCACTTTAACAATGTTTTTTTTTTTTTTTTTTTTTTTTTTTTGTAAAAGAAAAATAATGTGAGTGAATTTGAGTTCTGTTTCTAACCAAACATAAAACTATTAACTAAAACTACGGACTCTTCGGCGATAAACGCTATTTATTAATAGCGTTTTATGAATCAATTCGCTACCTAATTAATTGGTGAGTGATGCACTCACAAATGATTATCACCAAACCCATTGAATCGTTTAGAGGGAGTTTTGTATCGAATGATTAGTTTGTAGTTGATGACTGGAAAAAAACAAAAGGTTTATATATGCAAAATATCAAGGATTTATAGAAGCAAAAACTGATTCAGTTATAAAGGGTTTTCCAACAGAAGGTGTTATATTGAATCATCCGGTATTTCGGTAGCTGTCACTCTTAATGCTTTTATTCTTCGACATTTGACAAGTAGAAACTACGCCATTACCAATAATGGAACGAAGTGAAATTATTAAAATTCATTAAAAAAAAAAAATGGTGAAATTCCTGCAGTCACAGTTCGCAAAACTAAAGCATATTTCGGTCGTCATGAAGCACCATGTCGGACGGCAATACAGAAATTAGTGGATGCAGCGTTGAAAAAAAAGTGATACAAGTCTGGGAATGAATCCTCGTATTTTGGAATATTGCAAGCTTTTACACTGTACCATATAATTATTTCGATACCTGTAGTCCTTCATCATTTTTTTTAACTGATATTGGTTATCTGTCCCCAACAAGCGGCAAGATTTTACTGTATCGCCTGTTTTTATGTTTCAATATCGGATGCTAATCACACATATTTTGTCGGAAATACATTTTGACCAGAGATCTGGTCAGATTTGTTGTGTTTTTGAATTTAACAAAATCACATTCGGATAATTGAACCTTCTTTCAAAAAAATGTTTTTGCCGATTGAGACCAGCTTTCAACAGTAGGGGTCTCTGAAGGAGACAGTAAGTAAACTTGTCTTTATTTGTACTCTCAATCAATTTTGTTGTGTTGTTGCCTCCGGCAACATGGTACAGAGACGTTATTCCCCTTGAAATGTCAATCGCCAAGAAATGTGATATATTTCACAATAAATTAACAAACTATTAAAAACACTACCAAGAACCACCTCGGTGTAACTCCTTGGGCCCGTTTGTTGGTAACAGGTGTAGATGTTTTCCAAAAAGTTTACACCTAAAAAATTACGTTGCAGTATCGCCACCAACAGTGTTTGCAATAATCTTGAATTTATTTGCTTTTTTACAACGTCGCGAGCTATAATTTATTTGAACACGTCGCTTTGTATTTCTCTTTTTTTTTTCTTCCATTAATTTTACAACAATGTTGCGATTTTTGTTTATGGCGCGCGTATTGCGCCATTTCCAACCAAGTGTGCGCCGTTGCATACATACATTGTTGCCATCTTTATTTGTCTAGTAATTGCTTAAATTGTATTTCGAGGAAGAAAACGTTTTCTGTTGTACTGCTGAGGTACACTGTGATAATTCAAAAAATTCCGCAAAATATGGCAACATAGACATTGAAGCATTTTGATGTTGAATATTGAGTTTGGCACTTTTTGTTGTTAAGGCTTCCTAGGCTTTCAAAATTGTTGCTGGTCACATTGCGGGAATTTGAATTAAGACCAAAACTAGTTTTTATTCAATTTCACAATAATATTCTTGTTTTTTTTTTTCACGAGAATTGTTCTTTGTCATGGCTTTAGGAGTTTTGTGTAATTTGCCTAACAATTCAAGTGTATTTCTTTCTGTGTACACAAAACAATCAATATAATAAACAATTACTTGCTATGTACGTAGCAAGCTACGATAAGTGAGTATGACAACGAAATGGAAAAACTAAATTGTTTCTAAACGTTGTTGGTACACGTTGTTGACTGACTCCATTGTCTTCAATGGTTGCCATATTTGTCAATGTAGGTGGTAAATCACAGCCAAATAGCGGAAATCCTTGAAGGGTCATTGCCAGCTAGGACAAAACTCCTAGGGGCTCCAGAAAAAATTGATTCATCCACCAGTGGTGCCATTTACCCCGGTGGAGCTTTAGGTGGTCCAATTTTGGCACAATTTTTCCAACATAACGTTGAAGCCGCTCGCTCAAAAAACACACCAAACAGTGCATTTAAATTCTTAATTTAATTTTTGGTTTATCCTAAAAAAAAATGATTATTCAATTCAATTAATGTTACAAGATCGTTAAAGTGCATTTTGATTTATTTTGAAAATTTTGGTCGGCTACAAGGGATTTTGGTAGGTTTTTTTTTTTTTTTTGGAAATTTTTGGTAGGAAGAAAATACTCTTTCCTTGCGGACATCACTCATAAACGCACACCTTTTTCAGTGCCCATCCGCTTCAGTCCTCTTGTGTACTTCTCTGACAAGTGGACACCTCTCGTAAGCGGACAAAATTCCCAGTCCCTTAGGTGTCCGCTTATGAGAGTGTTCACTGTATTTGTTTTAAAAAAAAAAACATTATTTGCTTTGAAAACCTTTCAAATATTGCAATGCCAATTACTGACATCTAGAGTGTCAAAAAAACATCATGGGATGACTGCCCTCTGTATAGTCTCTCCTTGAAATTAACTTTTCAAAAATATGTTTTTATTTTCGATAACATTTTTTTTTTTTCATTTTTATTATTGTATTATTAATACAGAAAGGGCGTAAATCGATTTTTTTTTAAGTCGCGTTTTTTACATATTTTGGTAGACCATTGTCAAATACACATCCCTCAAAAATTTCAAAATACCAGATTTATTGCGTAACCAAAATACAAAAAAAAAATTGTTTCAGAATTAAATTTGTTGCGCATTTTCATTTAAAATTGCCTTTAAAATTTTTTTATGTCTGAAGTTTTTCAAATGTTATAAAGCTTTTACCTTCTCCTGTAATGTTACCAAAATGCGAGTTATGCCCTTTCTAAATTAAGCCATCGAAATACAACATTAGGGTTCGCCAGTATGTTGGTTATGTACCCATCTTAAGGCTACCCCGTCCAGTCTTCATTTATTAAAATTATTTTCTTAATTTTCTGTTAAGCGCTAATTGAAATTTCTGTTGGTTTCACTTTTTTTTCGTTATTACGTTGTGCATGTGTAGTCAGCTGACTTGTCAGCTGATTACGCATATGCCAGAAATCTGACGTAAACACGACGTCGTTGTTGCCGTATTACTTGTTCTTCTCATACGCCGCTTATCATCATTTTTCAGTATATCATTTTCAATTGGTCGTGATTAAACTTTCAACTTCCAGTAGATATCTACACTGTTTCAGCTTCTCTCATTTGTTTTCATATGATTTCGTATGATTTTATAATACTGAACTCAAAGAGCATTAATATATTTTTTTCAATTCAAAAAATAAACTCTTCTCTCCATAGCAATTGTATTTTTTGTTTCTTGAACATTCCATATAAATAACAAACGTACGTACATAATGTTATTTAATGTCGTTGTTCGTTGTCGTTCTATCTTTCTTTGTTTCGTTTCAAGTTGATATTTTCAATGTTAAAAACAGCTGTATTTGTTTATGTCATGCACAACCTTTTAAATACAAACCAGCTGATTTGTCATACTTTTTTCTTCCTAACTCTGATATTCAGCTGTTATTGTAGAACAGCGCCTGATTTTTTGTTATTGTTTTATAAAAAAAACAAAAAATAACTTTGTTTTTTTCCATTGTAGACAGATTTACATGTGGGTATTTCTTTTTTTTATAGAACTGTATATACATACGTATACGTATGTACATGTGTTGTACACAGTTTTATTTTTCACCTTGTACGGCTTTTGGTGGTCTTTTTTTTGTATTTTTATTTAACTACATTGAATTGTATGACTACCGGCTGAGTGTTTATGGTCGATGGGGGGTTGGGGATCTGCGAGTCTCGCGTATTTATTACACAAATTATAGCGGTATTATGAGATCACTTTCTCTTGAACTCACTCCCTCCCACTCTCTCTCTCTCCCACTGTACTTGGCTTACTCTTAAGAGAACATACAAACCACCCACACATCTCACTTAACAACCACATGTATCATCGCCGTGTAACATTTATTTTTGTAAATATATTTTACGACTTTTTTTCTTGCAATATTTTTGTTGTCATTCGTTTTGTTCTAAATGTTCATTGTGAATGATTGAAAAACATGTGTTCTTTGTATTCGTATTGTTCTTATTAGTCATATATCGCAAAAAAAAAAAATGGCGCCAGGTTTATTTTAGATACCGAAAAAATCATATTCGATATTGAATGTGAGTGAGTATGGTTGTTAGCGTGGTGTGTGTTTGTTCTCAATGCTAACGAAAACATATGTTCTATTCTTCGTTCGTTTTGTTCATTCTTGCCCTGGTGGGTGCTGTGTACGTCGCGTCTGTTATGTGTAATAGACTGAGTAGGGAGCTATGAAGGAAATCCTATTCATTACAGAGTGTATAACAGCTGTTTTTTGTTATTGTTATTTTTAAAACCATTTATCTTTTTTATACATTTCAATTCATTCCATCAGTTTTTTTTTACTTAGCATTTGTTTTTGTAGATAAAGTATTTTTCTTTATTGTACACACCGATCATATGCCAAGGTTCATCCGCCTAATGTAAATACAAAAATACAGTGAACACTAACATTTTAGAATGTTTCTTTTGTCGTTTAACCCTTTGATTAGTGAGTCTCCAGTCGGCTTTACAATTTTGCACATCAAAAAGGTCCCCAGGGATCTTCTCACCAACAGAAGGATAACAACAAAATCACCTGTGCTAGCAAAACTATCTTGACATCCTTTCGTACATACGAAGGTAGTTTAACAAATTTCATGCGAAAGATCACAAAAATCCGTTCTTATTTTGTCTCTCGAAGGAACCACTGTGTGACGTCGGGGGGTACCGTCACAGAAAACAGCCGTAAAATAATCCGCTGTTATCTGAATTCATTTTAAACAATGAACAAAAAGTTATGTATTTGCGTTGATCTAAAACAGCTGTGCTTTTATTGTCATAAAAATACGAATGTGTAAGTATGTCTGTCAACAAACTGTTGAATTTTTGATTACTTACTAGCAGCTGGTTCTGGGGGTATGGTGAGCCACACTTGCACATATACTCGCCTATGTACGTACAACTGTGTAAATGTGCAGTGCGCTGGGTTAATTTGTAGCAGTATTGCACTGGGGGAAATGCGTCTACAACAACAACAAAAAAATGTATAAAATTAGGACTACTAAATCCAAAAATTTTAAGAAATTTACAATTGAAAAATAAACAAAAACTTTTTACTTTCAACGATTAAACACAATTGCCTTGATTTTTCGCAAGCCGCGGGTACAAATACAGTAACAGCTCCCACGAACGGACAGCTCCCCTAGACGGACACATTTTTCGGTCCCATGCGGTATTTTTATAGAAATGCGGACATCTCCCGTGGACGGACAAAACCACAGGGACCGTCGGTTTCCGTCCAACGGAGCTTTTACTAAATTAATCGGAAATTATTCCGTACATCTACCGTTAAGCAAAGTTGTTTCTGCATTTTCGTATTACAGTAACTAACGGATATAAGGACATCTCTTATAAGAAAAAAGCACCTCACATTAGAAGTTTTTGCAAAAACACCTTTCTTTTCAACAATATTTTTGTTTAAGAAAAAATCGCATATAAGAAAGAAGTTTATTTTCTTTCATCTTTCTTATATCCGTTATCTGCTGTTATAAAAACTTTCGGTATTCCGGAGCTCTCAGCAAATTGTTGGTGCTCTGCAAGTTTTGGCCAAATGTTGCTCAACCTCAACAGCCTGCTTAAGAACAAATATCTTTGAATTCATCTTTGTAGCGCTCATTTGATTCATTGAATAATATCGTACGTTTCCGCATGCACATAAAGATGTGTCCTTTGAAGAATACCCCTCCTCTTAAGATAGTTCTGTTATTTTTATATGTTCTCACTCTTGCTCTCTGCTCTGAAGTTACCACATGATAAAAAAAATGTACCACTTTGTATGGGTATAATTACAAAAGAGAAAGTGGAGTGTGTTGTAAAAGAAATGTTGCTAGTAAAACGTCTGGCCTGTATTATCGTTTTCTATTTTGTTCGCATTCTTACTCTAGCACAGCACCTCAATACTACTTCTGTTCCTGCCTGAGATCACGTAGACCTAATAGCACTAAAACGAATGACATTTTGGTGGCAGACACAGAAAACTCACGTACTGAAATGTATTTCATTCATAACTCGGCTGTTCTTGGCAATTTACCGATCACTGCGAGTAACTATAGACTCCGTTGGTGGGATTGGGTCAAATAATCTGTGTCGATTCGCACAATTATTCCGCTCTTTCTTTATTTGCTGTAGATCAATGTAATAATTATTCTTTACTTCAAAAAAAAAAAATAGGTACGATGAATTTCGGTTTATTTTTATGTAACAACGGAGTGTGTAGTGTACCAGATACACATGTGCTATGTATTACTGCAGAGAGTAGAATTCAGGAAGGCGCACCATTTAGAGAAATGCTTTCAATTGCGAACGCATCGGCGGCGGCCTACAAACAAACATCAACAGCATCCACCACAGAATGTATAGTAGCGTTTTACAACAACAAATGGACATACGGTCTCATTTTCAACAACAGAAACAACGAAGCCACCCAGTCAGTGAAAAATAATTAAAATGATGATGCTTTTGCAATGGGTGTGTAAACATCAGCTGCTTTGCGTAGTTTTTTTTTTTTTTTGTTATATTTATTCATCAATTTAACCTTACAGGCTATGCCGTTGGAAGTATGTCTGTCAGTGTGTGTGTGTATATTTTGGAATTTGTGGAAGAATTCACACACACACGCAAGGCCTCTTGTTGGTATATTTGCAAGGTGGTGGTTTGCTTGGAAATTGTAAACAACAGAGCGATGAGATACAATAGTATGAAATCACACGTGTGCGTGTGGTGAAAAGAGATAGCTAGCTTCGTATATTTTCAATTTTATCTAGTTTGTTGCTCTCACACTTGTTACTTAATATTTCCGTTCCAATTTACACTCTCTCTCTCTCAGATTGTTCTCAGCAGGCGCACAACTAAACAAAATAAAAAACATGTGTTTTCGCTGTGTTGTTTCATTGCTCAATTGTTTCCCGTCCGCTGTGCATTCGCATCAGCTTGCGTTGTTGTGAAAACAAAGGGAATGGAAACAGAACGTTGTTTTTTGTTTTGCTCAACATACATAGGTTACGGCGAATATTGAAATTGATTTTCAGCTTCTGCTGGTAAACACACCACGACGCCAGCCAACAAACAGATGGGAGAGTAGACTGAGTAAGTGAACGAGAAGTGAGAGTGAGGCGGACGCCGCCATCCATTCACACACACATAAAAAAAGTACAGTCACCACAAAAACGAAAATTGAATGAATTGTTTACAGAAAAATGATAAAAAAAAAAAAAAACAAGAGAGACGAGAAAACAAACATAAAAGCCGCTAAAACATATGAGTGTGTTGTGGATTTGTTGTTGTTGTTTTATTTTTATTTTTATTTTACGTATTTCGTATTTGTTTACATTTGTCTCTTTCTGTTCGTTTCTGCTGATTACTTTTAAGCTGAGTTTTTGCAAACATTTTGTTTTGTTTGCATTCCCCCACCCATAATCACCCAATAATTTGTTCCAATCAGTTTTTGTGGGATTTTTTTTTTTTAAATTGTTAATAAATGCATATGTATGTGTGCCTTTGTGTTTATTGCATTGTTTTCTTTATTGAAATTACCGGCATTTTGTAGATTTTTTTCTTTTGGCTTATTTTGTTTTTTCTATTGTTTTTTTATTTTTTACTTTTTTTGTTTTGATCACTTTGAGTAAAAGAGTTGTGAGATATTGTTGTCATTTTCTATGTTCTCTTTTATTGGCGGCGTTTCTTTGTGAGTTTCTAGATTTGGAACGGACCTTTGATGAATTGCACGGTGGATGTGGTTCTAAATTGCTAGGAGAGTTAGGCTTGGGGCCTAATACTTCGACCCACTGAACAGTAATAGACTGGAATTGGCTCTGCTCCGATGATAGTCGTATCTTAGTTATCCCAAAGACTATATAGAATAACCGTAATTGTCCTCTTTTGGGTAGGTGGCTTGGGACGTCAGCTATACAAGATTGTCTTTTGCTACCCCATGTGTGATGGCACACCAAGGGCAAGGGGCAAGGGGCTGAACCCTTCCGTTAATAATAATTTTCAATTGCAGGACGCAAACACATTCCTTTCAAGAATTTCGAAATATACAAAAACACTATTTACCGTTCGTGTACAGTGTACGAAATCAAACGAAACGATTGACTTATGTATGTACATTAGAGCGGGTCACCTTTTTCTTTCGCTCATATCGTATGGCAAAAATATAATCTACAGGTAATTGTAAGAATATTTCACCAAGACACCGAAACCATGGGTCTAAAATAAATCCCAAGCTCGCTCAAACCGTTTTGTATGGGAAAAAAAAAAAACGAAAACTACGGGAACTTCTAAGAATATTTTACAAATAAACTTAATATTTATGTCAACTTTTATCAAAGAAAAAAAGTATATGTATTGAATTTTGGCGGGAAAACGAATAAACCGATGCACAGTGATCCAGAAAGCAATTACATCGGCCAATTTTTTTTTTTTTATAATTTTTGTTCTTACAAATTTCGATGTAGTTAATCATATTGCGATTAAAAAATGCTTTATTTCATATTAAAAAAATTTAGATTTTTATATGATATTTTAAAAAATGTAATTTGAGTTCTCCAATGCAACTTATACATTTTAAGACCTATGGTACTTTATTTTATTTTTATTATAAAGTATGTTTTCGAACTGGACTTTATAAACCTTAATATCCAAGTCTTTATGTAGAATACGGTGTAATGACGTTTGTGGAATGCCTAATATTCTCAGTTGTTCTGAGCGACGTGCACGGGTTCCAATTTCTGTATTACGGTTCGACAAGGTGCTCCATGACGACCCAAAGATGCTTCAGTGTTGCGAAGTGTGACTGCAAGATTTTCACCATTTTTGTACTCTTTGGATTTGCTTTGTCAAGTGGCTTTCTACGAGAACTAAAAGTTTTATCTAAAAATTATTCTCATTTAGCAGTGAGCGTTTTACTGTTTTGTTGTGTATGTTTTACAGCTGGGGGGTAGCTTTCGGTACTCACGAACGGAAACACTACAAAACCAAAGGCAAGTTCCGTTATTTTGTTTTCGCTCTCTAGAATGAGCCAAACGAAATGAATGACAAACATTTCATTTCGTTTTGTTTGTTTTCGTTCTCTGCATGTGTACACAGCCAACCGGTTGTATAACAACGAACACTACGAACGACTATCGAAAAAACTTCGAATACCACCTCGTGTATTTCTCAGGCGACCACAAACCCAATACATACACTACCTTTAGTGTATGTTTGACTGCGAGGTGAACGTGTAGTAAAAATGCCGCGACCGAAAAACTACATTTTGCACGATTTCTTGGACAAGAATGATGCAAATGAAGTAGTGTGCAACAATGGAAAGTGCCATTTGAAAGTTCTAAACTCACACGCTGGAAATCTGGAAAGGCACTTGCGATCAATGCATCCCGACTTATATTCACATTATATCGAACGAAAAAGATCTAAAATAAAACCCATTCTCCCTTTGAAGAAAAAAACATTTTCAAATGTTTTAAATCGCACTAACATTGAATTGGCCATTGTGGAGCTTTTTACCAAAAGTGGACAGCCTTTGCACATGGCTGACGATCGCGCATTTCAAATACTCGTCCAGCCAGCGTTCGATAGTTTGGGTATAACTGTCAGTGAAGATAACATAAATAAACGGATAATGGACTATTCGCAAAAATTGAAAGCCGACATTATAAACGATTTAAAGGGAAAATTGCTATCTTTGAAAATTGATGCTGCCACTAGAAAAGATTTGTGCGTACTCGGCATAAATGTGCAATACATTAAAAATGGCTGCATGCAAATAAAAACACTGGCAGTGAAAGAGCTTAAATCAAGCCACACTGCCGAATATTTGAAATCACTTATATCAGATGTCCTAGAGGAATATGCAATTGACACTAATGCAATTCTTACAATTACCACAGACAATGCCACGAATATCCCCAAAGCCGTAAATGGTTTAAAGAAAGACTTGCAACTTTCGTTGGAGGAAGATTGTTTCGAAATGAGGAATAACGAGGAAGATATCGATCTGTATTGTAATTTAATCGAAGACCAAATGGAGTTAATCACATCATGTTTCTCATCAAATAATAGTATCACTGGAGTTCGATGCGGTGCCCACATAATACACATGTGTGCAAAAGATGTTTTAGAAAATGAACAAATTAAGCAAAAACTAGAAAATTGCCGAGGTGTTGTAAGAATACTTAGAACCAGCAACTATTTGAATATTTTGAAAAATGCCGGCTATAAAAATCCCATATTAGACTGTGCGACACGCTGGAGTTCCACTTTCTATATGCTTGTAAGGCTGTTGGAACTAAAAGATATCATTGATTCGTTGAGCACTGAAATCTGCGGTTTACACCTTGGTTCGGAGGTCTGGAACTTTGTTATTGAATTCATTGAGACATTCAAACCCATTTACATGGCTACAGAGAAATTACAATCGGGGCAGCAGCAACTCTGCTTTAGTGAATTGCTTGTTATAGTAATGGACATAACATTCCAAGTTGAGGGCCTGCCCTCTGGTGAATTGAAGACCTTACTCGTACATTCGTTGAACAAACAAAAATCAAAACTTTTTGACATGGAATTGTTTAACGCAGCTGTATTTTTAGACCCTCGCATCAAAATTTGCATGACATCGGAACAAATAGAGCGAGCCAAGCAATATATTAACTCGTTATACAAACGGCTGAGTTCATTGAATGGTAAACTATGACAAATTATTCTATCGGACCAAATAAGCTTATTTTATTATCTGTATATTCGATAGGAACTTCTTCCGAAACCAAATTCACAATAGAAGAAAATCTGGATGGACGACCATCAACCAGTACAACTTTTTCTGCAAAATCGTTTTCGGAATTTTTACAAATTGTAGATCGCGGTGCCCTAGAGCTGAAGAATTCATCATCCCTCTCGCACTTGCAAGCAGATGTCGCCCTCTATGAGCGCCAATCCCGATTACCACTAGAATCAAACATTATCGACTATTGGTCCGTTCAAGATAACGTACTATCTGTTATAGCTAACATAATATTGGCCATACCCTTTACCCAAGTCAGTGTGGAACGGCTATTTTCAGCGCTAACGTATATCTTATCCGAGCCACGTAACAGATTGACATTGTTTAACGAGGAACATATTTTAATGGTGAAAGCCAATGGAGTATTTAGTTATGAAAATTAATTAATTCGATTTTTTTGTTTTAAATGGATCTCACTTTTATTTTTAAATGTGTGTGAATTTTTAGTATGTAGTTGTTAAATCAGTGTGGTACTGTTAAAACCCATTCCTTCTTTTAACAAATGTGTTTATTTGATCAATTGAAAGGTTTAAAATATATGTATTAACATGTAAATAAAATACTATTGATTTCTTTAAAATATTCATTTACAATTTGCTAGGCTATCGATGTATTAAAATGTACCGGGTGGTTCCTTGTTGAAATCTTGATAGAAAGTCAGCACCAAGGAAAAATTGCTGTGCGCTTGAACAAAGTGGGGAACTAAGACAAACTTGTATTCAAAGTCAATGCTGTATATATATATATATTGAAAATAAGTTATGGTCGAAGGACAAAAATTCGAGCAACAGGACAAGACTTAACCCTCTCGCCTCCAGACTTTTAAAATCTATACATGCGGGATAGAAGGTTAAGGTACTGTCATAGTACGGCGCGGACTGATAAAATTGCAGCGTAGCAGAGAATGTAAGGTCCAGTCGGTAACATAGACTCGCCATCGATCTCAACTTTTGACGCACTATCCTGTGCGAATTTTGCGCTAGAAAATTAGTGTTTCGAAAGGAGGAATGGGGGAGTAGTGTATGTTGACATTTATATTGAATTTGTTGAAAGAATATTCCACATACGAACGGTTCGACCGAAGAACGAATTGTCTCTACAATGCATCGTCCGATCGACCGGACACTTGACAACGATCGAATGAGAGTCCCTGGAAAGCCGCAAACTCCGGCTATATTTTCTAATCATTCACATTCCGCCGATGCTGAAGGAAGACAATGGAGTTGGATACCCCACTAAACCCCTATCATCACCACGCTATCCTCTGTACACTATCCAGAAGCTGCAAAGATGTCTTTGAAGCCCTTGCCCTTTTATGGGAGTTTTTTTTTTTTTTTTTTTTTTACTAACACTCAGGTGATGCCCCCTATGAATGCAATGCACTGTGTTAGCGATAGGAAATAAGGGTATTGGAGGGTATCCAAAGGCACACAACTGTCGTTATCGCTGATGGTCGCTACTGATTGAAGATATGGACTTTGGTTTCTGCATGAAGGTGACACTCAGCCGACACCGCAATGAGCTCCAAGTTTGGTTAACAGCCATATTCGCGATTTTGTTCCTTAGCTAATGGGAATGTTTTGATCTTCGCATAATTGATTAAATGCTCTTCGCATTTTAATTAAAAAACTCTTTGGGACGCTCCAATTTTTTCTAATGTTCGATTTTTCATTTAAATAACGGACACATGGTGGCAACTCTTTAACATATTTTGACATTTTCGGACAAAACGAACGCATATATTTTTCTGAATATTTTTTGACCTGCATATTTCCACCCCAGCTGCTTCTTAAGAGTGAATAGTGGGTAGACCCCACCAGTTTTTTTTTAGTGTATCATAGATTCTTGTCAATCCGTTGCATAGTTGCAATACAACTTGTCAAGTAATAACAACAAAGTAAACATATGATGTGAATTTGAGAGAGAGCTCGACTATTTGCTGTGCTTATGTGTGTGTTGTTGTTTTTTTTTTGCATGTGCGTATATTGTGTGTGTGTGTGTGCGCTGGCGAGTTTCTGTATGAAAACTATGCATAATTGCATTCCAATGACGGTCACTGACATTTGGCATTGTTAGAATATGCATTTTGCATTCATTCGAGTTTTACAATTTTGTGGCTACGTTAGGGTTGCCTTTTTGTAAAATGTGTAAACAGAGTACATTTAAAATTAAACAGTATCTTGTGCCACATTTACATAATCTCATTATATTGTATGTGATGTTTTCGTCCAAACTGTGAGTTGTATTGGCATTGTATTAGTTTAAATTCGTCTGCAACCATGTACTGAACAGTAATTTCACACTAAATATTAAGATTCTATGGCCAAGGACCATACAGAGGGCGGAATACCCAAAATGCTGGACATTTCCAAGGCAAGACGTGGATATATGTGTATTTTTCTATCATATCAACAGTATTTTCTATGAAGAAACATTATTTCCCTTGAAAAACTCTCAAACTCTCGTTCTTATTAATGAAATCTAGAGTTTGTAGCCTAATTGTAGAACTAATGTGTCAGAAAAGAACATGGAACGATGTCTACTCACTGCATAATCTTTGATATGGCGATCGTCCCATTTCATTGGCCGATATGGCATTATTAATTTTATGTCGTGGCCCTTTCTGTCCCTTTGATTAATTACCATTTTTGGGTTAGCCAAATCCTGTAACGCATTTTTATACCCACATGCTACACCGATGAACTGTCGAATTCTAAACTAATAAAATGTTCTTCTCCATCTATTTGTAGGCTGCCATACTACAGCAAACTTCACAGTACATTTGCGAATTGGAAAATCAGAAAACACAATTGCTGGCACAAAACAGTCAGCTGAAGCGACAGTTGGGCCAGCATGAAGCCACCGGCGGCAGTGCAGGTGGTAACCAGGACAATGCCAACACCGAAAACAATTCGGCGGTGGCCATTAAGAAGCGTAAACTAACCGATAATGTGGCCAATGTACAAACCATAAGTGATTCCTCCGATGAAGGCTTAGGCTCCATGTCACCGGAACCCATGACCCTGTTGAGTGCTGCCGGCGGTGGTAGTGCAGCGGTGGCTGCGGCAGCCACCGCTGCTGTGAATGCGGCGAATACAAAAGCTCAACAGATGTTGGCACAAAACGCAAAAGAACTGGTGGATATGAAGGAACAGTTGTTTAAGGAAAGGCGTCTGCGCAACATGTTGGATGAGGAATTGCAAACGATTAAACGGCAATTGTATTCAGTGGCGACGGCGCCGCAGCCCTCCGCCGTTGTGGGAGACGAGACCGATGGAAGCGCCACCTACATTCCCCGTGAAGTTATTGAACACACTGGCAATTTGTTGCGAGCAGGAGATTGTGAGGAATTCTCGTATGTGGAAATTGATGAACTAACCGGACAAGAACAGGTGGTAGTGTGCTCCAGCATCGAGGAACTCGATAGCGAGACAGCTGCAGCGGAAATCATAACAGAGGACCATGTCCACGAGGAGGTGGTATTGTCATCGTCTTCAACCGAATCGGAACAAGAAGTTGACGTGAATGCAATAGCCAAGGCGTATGCAGAAGGTAACTCACCCACACCCGCCATGTTACAGCCCATCCTCCAAGCAGCTATTAAGGCCACTCCGAAGGTGGAGGTGGAACGTATAACAGATGCCGCATTAAAAAAGGTGAAAACCGAAAAAATCGAACAAACCAGCGGTTTGACGCGCTCTCGACAAAATCTCGAAACAATAGTTGAGGCAATACGCCATCTGGAGGGTGACCATCTTTTTACCGACAGTAATGGAGAACAGCACAAAGTTTTGGTTCAGACGCAAGCTGTGCGAACAGGCGGACAAGATGCTCCATTGGCCCTGACTACCAAACAGCATGTGGTGGCTCAACGCAAAACATTGGCCGAGCTACGCCCCTTCCTGCAAATGAAAGGTGGCAGCAAGCTGCTGGCAATTGGCGGAGGCAGCGGTACGGCCTTGACATTAACAAAAACCACAGTTCCCAGTAAATCTGCCGGTATAGCAGTGACAACGGCCAGCAGTTCAGTGGTATCACAACATATAACACCCACCGCCATTTTTAAAGTTCAGACAAATTCATCAAATGCCGCGGGCGGCACCACAACAATAACACATGGCACCTCGTCGGCGGGCTCAGGATCGGGAGGCGGCAGTACTGTGGCCATAACGACAACAGCGCTAAAACAATGTCGTCCCGGTGTTATTGTAGCCAAAAAACTGTCTTGATTTCGCGGTCTCACACAGCAACACAACGGCAAAGAACGCGAGGAAGAATTTACATTAAATATAACCAGGAAACAGCAAAGTGAAAAGCAGGAAACACACCAAGATTTGGTGCAGAATTTAAAACAGCAATTAGCCGATGAGGAATACGACAAGACCAGCACTGTCTCCGACGATGACACGGACGGCGTCGCAGAAACTACAAATGAAAAACAAATAATGTATAAAATAAATGAAATCTTTGAAGAAATGCTGACGGAAACGGAAATCAAATCAACTTTTACCACGACGGTCCAGGATTCTCCATATTCTTCTGCTAATAACAATTTAAAGGTGGATGCTGACGATGATGATAATAATAGTAAACCGAAATCGAATAATTTAAAAACAACCACACAACCAAACAACAATTATACGAATAATAATAATGGAACAACAACAACAATGTTGCAACAACCACGTATCATAACTGAAAATGATAACTATTTGAACAAATCAAACACCACCAATAACAACAACACCCCCCTACTCCCCTTAAATCATAGCAACAAACAAAAATGGATGAAAACTTTAAAGAAAACCAACAACAATAAAAATACATTACCCTGTATTTCTACTACTTCTTTAAATAATATTAATAGTAATTTTAATAATACCCCTAAGTTGTTTAATAATAATAATAATTTTAAAAATAATTATAATAATAATAATAATAGTAATCGTAAGTTTAGTATTAATAAAAATGTACATTTTTTAAATATTACTACAAATAACAAAACCAACAACAATAGTAATAAATATACAAAAAACAATTCTATTATTACAACATCAGCAACGGCAAAACATACTAATGCTAATATTACAACTACAACAAAAGTAAACACCCCAACTACATCTAAAACCACATCAACTATTAATAAACATCTAATTATTAAACATAATAATAATAATAATAATCATAAACAACCACCACATAATAATAAACTTAATAACAATAACAACAACAAAAACTACAATATCGATTATAATCATCATTTAAATACAAAAAGAATATCGAAAATTTCAAATAATAATAATCTTGCTTCTCTTATTCCTAATTGTATTACTACTACTACTACTCTAACTACAACATCAGCCACAATCCCAATCACAACTACAAACTCGAAATCATCCAAATCCACATTGGCATCGTCATCATCGATGCCATTGTATTTGTTGTCATCGCCCTTATTGACCGATAATTTCAAAAAACAAAACACCAACAGCAACGTTGACGGCCCGAAAGTTCATAATTCAAAATTTCATTCATCGTCTGGCATTGAATAATTTGAAGTACACTTATCTTAAAAAGTATGGACAACAAAATTTGTGAAATTATATAATCGCCAATATGGTTTTTAAAGTAGAATTCCAAATGATTTCTCTATTCGTTTCAAAGTTCCCTCGCTTCCAATAGTTTGCTTTGCAAAATCTGAACTACATTTTAAATAATCTTCAGGTGAAAATCCGATATTTCGGGGAGGAAATGTAGATTTCAATTTATAAATGTCAATGGAATGGCTTGTTCAATTTGGCCTATACAAGAGCTTCATTAAATAAAATCCAGCTATATATTTTTTTTGTATGTTTCTTTGAAAGTCAACCTCGTATATAAGTTTTTCACTTATGTTCAAATACCATGGTTGAATCCACACATGACCTGAACCCAAATGGATTTTTCAGTTTCTTTTGAAACTGCTGTTGGCTACGATTTCGCCCTAGAAATGACTCTTTAGGTTGTATCGATTAACGAATAGACTGATTTTTTCTTTTTGGAAGTTTAAATATTCACTGGGAAATTTTTAAACTCACCATTAACTTTGATGAATCATTATCACCAAATTGGATTTCCATCTCCAAGCATATACAATCCAACAGCACCCATATACTTTTGTAAATCAGAAATGTTTAGAAGTTTCCATTCGTGAAAAGATTTTGCGTTTGCATGCACTTCTAAACGATACGTTTGCGAAAGGAAAATAATGTGGATAGACAGTGAGGGGAATCCTTACAATCGATTTACGATTAGAATGATTTTTGATGTGTTTGCAATTGTAGACGTTTTGTCTAGAGATCGGAATGCGTGGATACCCGCATGCGCTTTTTTTTATAGTCTATAACACCCTAAACCTTCATATTGCAGTGCAACCACCAATACAAGTACACTTTATGAATGCACTAAAAAAAGTCAAGCTTTCAACTTGCAACTTAAAGCACACACAGATTTCTTCAAGGATTACTCTCTCCACGAAATCCTTCAATTAATAGCAACACAATCTACGATGAGATAAGTGTGCCAACAAAACACACGATCCTGATATTTTGGCTATGCGTATGACAGCGTTTTTTCCTTAAACGACATTGTTTGTGTAGTGCTGTGAATGCCTAGGCTAAGAGTTTTTACAAAAACAAATGGGCAACAATATTGACATGGCCATAAGAATTAAGGTTATTCAGATCGGATAGATATGGCATCAATTTCCCGTATAGATTTCATTTCTGGTGAAAAAAAAAAGGAAAACCTATGAACCTATGATATTGAATGGATCAAATCATCACTATTCTTAGAGCCTTTCGGGAGTAGGCAAGATTGGAATATGATAGAAGCAAATCTGTTTGCAGTCATCAGTCTTCGATATTTGGGAAAGTCATCGTTCAACCTAGGGAATACACATCAAAAACCAATTCATTACATTAGAGGAGGTCCATAACAAAACCTTTTAATATTTTAGTTTTTTTGACTGAATATTAAAAACGATGTAACGATTTTTATAAAACATACGCCAAAGGTCCACAATTGAACTGTAATACAATACCTTATAGAACACAACAGTTTTTTTTTAAATATACAGTCTTTTTTTAATTATGGACCTGTTCATTTACTATCACTACAAGTGAAGACTTTAGACACAACTATAAAGAAAGTTTAATCAATAAAACCCGACGTGTGCTTTTCATAAGTGATCTTTAAACTGCTGTCCTGAAAAAAATGTAAAATCCTTCTTAGACTGTTATGACTTATAACAACTATAATCTTTAAATGTGAATATTACTGAAGTTAATTTCTATACTGGTAATGAATTTGTGTACACCAAATATCCCATACGTTCGCTTTTTACCATAGGGAGCCTTCACTAGATTCTGATTATAATCCTCCAGCGATTTTAATGGGCTATACCTTATAGTACATAAGGATTGTGTAGTGGTTATTTTCATGCCTATTGTAATCATTAAAAGGCAATAGTAAAATGTTCATATCTCAGTATAGAAATCAACAGTCGGAAAATGTTTGCAGATTTGAAATGAACGATCGAATTCTTTTACGGAAACCGATATCAATTCGAATTCTCTACGTTTCGGCACCTTTTTGTTTTTTTTATGCCCAGCTCATTATGGCGATTTTTGAAAATCTCAATTTACAAACCCAAAAATAGTGAATCCGAAATGAAATTCGAAAATTTTCTTTCACTTTAAAGCTGTCGCAGCTAACTTTAGTGTATTTTTGTATGAATTGACCATGGGATGCGTGTGAAAGATATTTTTGTTCGTCGACGACAAATTCATTTTATAAAAACAGCTGGTCACGATTGTATCACAGGAATTTCCTCCTCCTCCCTTTTAGATTAATTTTTTGTCTAGAAAAGTTCAATGTTCCAACAGACAACATTTCGACCAAAAAGTGTATGTAATTCATTTGAAACCAATGCCGCCCACTTATCAATGTCTCGAAACGGATGTGACTTATACATTGATACTTTATTTCTTCGAGACTTGTAATTATAAGCCGCCTGTAGGCCAAATTAAGCAAATTACAATTTTCTTAGTAAGATGTGAAGTTTCAAACATGTATGACAACATATTACGCTTGCAGCACATCGGCAACGTTTTGTTTTGAGAATTTCCTTTCGCCAAAAAGCAAAATTTGCGGGAGTTTCTTTGAACTTCCAATCTTTTGTAAGCTCCAAATACACCAACGCGAGATGGTCTCATAAGAAATGGAGCAGATGCGATGCGAAATCACTGTAGTCTCTGAGATGTCCCAGCGGTGCTCTGTTAATCGGAATTAAGAAATACCCGATGTAAATCTCCGGAGATTTGTATAAACTTATGGCTTACACTAGCAACAAAAACATTGTCAATGATTAAGAAGTAATTTGTTGATTATTTTTGTCTTTTTTCAAATTTATTGCAACAAAATCGGACAAGTCGTTTTTGAGTTGCGACAAATAATGTCCAAAGAAGTGCATTTAATAATAAAAAAAAACCGGTCCATAGGAAAACATGTGGACAATTTATTTACTCTGGGGGGGCCTTAGAATACAGAACAGTATAGAGGTTAATACAGCCGAGTCCGGTCCTAGGGCCCCGACAAATTGGTTCGTTATATCCAGGGTAAAATAGGGTAGAAGAAAAACTCTTGGGACTTCAAAAAGTGTTCGTTATAGACGAAAGTTTGTTATAACCGGTGTACGTTACAACCGGACTCGAATGTAACTATTTACAAAAAAAATGGGTTCTGCTATGGAGTAGATTTCAATTGATAAATCGATGTTTAAATTGACTCGTTTTATAAATATGATGTTTCCACATATACAAAATCACACAGTAATTTGTAAAATTCAAGCATTTCTCTCTAACAAACCCTTAACACATTTAAGCATTAGTAGTGTTTTTGTTTTAATTATTATTAATTTGAAATCGTTTTACTCTACCACCAAAATTGGCACAATTCAAAATATTTCCCTTTGAAATAAACACAAGCAATACAAAAAAAAAACAGAATTCTAAAAAAAATATTTAAAAAAAAACAAGAAAAAAAAGACTCAATCTTTTTTTTTTAGCAATATACCAACCAACCAACAACAACAAACAAAAAGTACAAAACTCAAAAAGAAAATAGAAGAAACAAAAAGAATAATTTACACACCATAACAACAACAAATATGTTAAAAAAAAAAATCACAAAAGAAGAAGAAAAAAGGATATGTTAAAAGAAATAATTTTAAAATAAACATTTTGTTTTTTGTATTTTATTAAGTATGTATGTATGTATTTTTTTTTAAAAAACAAATATTATTATTTTAGTATGTAAGCACTCAAAACCATCGCATTTTTTTTTATTTAATTTTCTTTTGTCTATTTAAATCATTTGTATTTTCTTCGGAAAGTCTTTCTTTAATATATGTTTCAAAAAAAAAAAGAAGAACTCTATCGTTTATTATTATTTTTATAACAATATTGAACAACAACAAACATTTTGTAAAACATTGTGGAGAATATTGTTCCGGGTGTATATTTTATATATTATTTTTTTTAGAAATATTCAACGAACAATTTGTTAACAAAATCTTTATTAGATTTGGGAAGGATTTTTCTAATAGAAATAGGAATAGAAATCAGGGCAGGACGAGAAAAAACCTAACTGCGGGTTTATACAAAACAATTTCCTTTGTTAAATTATGAAACGTAATAAAATCGCTTTTAAAATTCATTCAACTCAAACAGCCTGTTTTTATAAAACATATATGTCTGAGACGAACAGGAACGTCTGTAGCCGAAACGAAACTGAATTGTGTTTCTATAACTCCAACGAATGCAATCAGACAATACACACAAAAATACATAAGAACAAAATTTCAATTAGAGTTTAACTGAGACTTTCGTGTTACAAAGCCACAAATTGACGAAACAGAATTTTTTTTCGTTATTTTAACGAAACGAAAACCCCATTCGTTTTATAAAAACAGGCTAAAATAATGGAAGCTATTTTTCTCAGTTATGAAATTAGAGGTAATTGAAAATAGTTACTGTTGCAAATATTTCGATTCTATCTGAAATCATTTAGCTATACATTTTGGTAAGGCTAGAGAATATTTCTCTCGCATATTTACCCGAAATCACGTTTGACTACTAATATGGCCAGTACAATCAATCTCTTATTGTGAAAAGTCCCAGGGAGATAATTGCCGGGGAGTTTTTTTTGGAATAATATCCTATTCTATTATTAGGAGTCAGCTTTTTTGTTTTATTTCCGGTCTGTCTAGAATTGAAGGATTTTCATCTGAAAAAGTAAATCTGAAAAAGTTCCGCAATAATCCGTGTAATTACGTTTAATTAGCTTTCCCGGCTAATTATACAAAATCTTGTTTTATCAAAAATGTTTCTGAAAAATCTACAAATTTATGAGTCGTGAGGAATTTCACTCACGATTGAATTGACCGATTGAGTTGTTTTGTTTATTATTACAATTCTTTGCGTCAACAAAACAACAATTTCTCATCAGGTAGTGATTTTTTTTTTAAATCGAATTTAGAACGCTGAATTCTTCGTACTGTGAATGTCAGAACATGAATGTAATTTGAATGTATAGAATTTGCAAAATCTCCTTCTCTCCATCGTAATGTTGTTTTTATTTGTTGTCCAATCGAGGGGAGAAAAACTCAGATTGAAATTGTAACAAAGAAATTGTTGTTATCTATTTACTGCCCGTTTCCACAAAACGAATTGGTTTGTTCTTTACAAATCGTCAATTTTATAGGTTTCAGACATTATTTAATTCTGGTTTTCAGATACGTTGAATACAGACACATGGAACACAATCCCAAATGAATTAGCTCCCATTACAGATAAAAAATACATTTTAGTAGGCCTTCAATTTTGACAATTTGTAACGAAGGAACAAATTCGTTTTATGGAAACCGGCAGTTAATGAAAAATTCCCATTGACTGACAGATTTCTCGGTCCCATGTGGTATTTTTAGAGTAAATTAATCTACGCTGGCCGGACATCTAACGTGGACGTACAAAACCTGATTAAAATTAATAAAGGCGAAGATTAAAAATAAATTTAAATTTCGGACGAAAGTCGAAAAAATTTAAATTTTTAAAAAAAAAAAACCTGTCCATAGAAAAAATGAAGTCCATTTTTGTACCCGAGTCCACGGTACATCGGTACATAGATATTCATTCGTTTTTTTTTTTGTTTTCATTACACAACAAACAAAAACACGTTACGATAGTACATGGCTCGCCGCCTATGCGTGTATTCGACACGCCCCAAATTTCCCACAGATCTATTGTATTTGCAACAAAAACTAATTTCATAATTTATTTAAACAGAAAAAAATTTTATTTGTTTTTATAAAAATGTTTTTTTTTATATTTATATCATTTCAATATTTATTGTAACTATTTTTTTTTTATTTAAGAAGAAAAAAGATTTTGTTAACTTAGTTTTTACTGCAGAAAAAAAGGTCATCGCAAAGACAATCAAGAAAACAGGCGACCTTAGACTATTTACGGAAGTAGAAATACGGCTTCAAGCTCTAGATGTCATTACGCCTCTCACAGCAAAGGTGTGCCGTGTTTGCAGAAATGTTATAGCTGCCCTCGCCATTGTAAAAACTCAACTGGTCACGTAGATCGACTGCCTTCAAGATTGTCTTTAGCCTGTGTTCAGTTTTAAAATTTAAACTTCGATTTCACATCCCCTTTGGTTTATTAAATTAAATTATGTTTTTTCGTTGTTTTCAGACCAGCGTGAACATTTTTTGATTTCTTTTCAACAAACTGATATTTGGAAATTTAAGACCTTTTTGGTTTGGAAATATTTCCTTTTGATCTAAAACCTTTATTTTAGATTTTAGGTTGTTTTTCTTATAGAAAATATACATTAAGGTTGTTTTGATCTTTTTTCTTTACCTTCTCACATATATGTGTATTTATTTATTGTGTATAGAGAAATTTTCGGGGAAAAAAATGGAATAGAAAAAAAAACACAACTGCTAAAAGAACTAAATTTGTTGTAAAAATTTAATGCAACAGCTTAAAAGAACTACAACATAAATTCTTGTTATAAAACAAAAATGAAAAGAAAAACAAAAATACAATTTTTGTTTTTTTTTTTTAATTTTTTAATAAAATTAAAAAAACAAATACAATTTCAGTTTTTTTTTATTTTTTGAATAAAAAAAATTAAAACCTAAAAATGTATCTAGTAAAATTCTTTAATCTAAATTAAAACATACAAAAATGCGTTAAAAATTAATTTCTATGAAATTGTTTTCTTTTCTTTACAAAAAAAAAATTTAAAAAAAATAAACAAAAATATTTAATTTATAAAAAAAACTAAATGTATATAAAAAAAATAGTAAAATTTTTTTTGTCATACATTAAACAACAAAACAGAAATTACAATATTAATTGCATGTAAAAAACATATACATTTTTCCCTTTTTTTATATATAAAAAACGAAAAAAGTTACCAAAAAAATTAATTAACGAATTATTGAAAGAAAACTAAAAATATTTCCTCAAAACGAAAAAAATAAATGCAGCAATTTTTTTTGGTATGAAAACTAAAATATAAACCTCTCTTCATATACATATAACATACACACATACATACATATATTTAAAATTAAATTATAAATACATATATATATATATATATATTATTAAATAAATATATTAATTAAAAGAAGAAGAAAAACATTTAATGTCTTAAAAAAATTGAAAAAAAAAACAACAAAACAAAATACAGAAAAATATATTTAGAATTGAGATATAAAATAATTTATAGCGTATTTATAAATATTGTTTAGTCTACTTATACATATACCGAAACAAAACCATGCATACATATATTAAATATATATACAATACATATATATATATATATATATATATATACAAAAATCAACCACATACATATACCATATTATATATAATTACATATTATAATAATTATTATCAATAAATACATAATTTTATGTTCTAAACCCTCTAAAAAGGACTACTGTTTCGTCTTTTATTTGTGTGGAATATATTAAATTTTTCTGTTTTATTTATTTATTAATCCATAGTTCCAATAAATAATCCTAATGAAATGTATAACATTGTGAAATCAAAACTTAAAGTTAAAGGCAACAAAAACGTAATGACAACCCTAACATTTGGCTCCCTATCGCTAAAGTACCTGAACAAAGACATAATCTGATTTCTTATGGACCCTTCAGCTAAAATCGCAAGCCGCTAAATACAGCAATGGATTCATTTTTGAACGATTAATTTTTAAAGTAACCTTACTAGGGATGAGGAAATTACACTAATTTCCATCAGAACATAGAGAGAGCAACTCTCCAATATAAACAAAAAATAAAGTTGTATGTGTGTGCCGAACGCTGGTTTAAAGTATCAGACGAAAGTCCCCTTTGTTTACATTCGAACATACTGGAACTTCAATCTCAACATTTCACGCTCCAGAATCATGCGAGAGGTCCAATTGACTCAGTAATTGTCGAGAAGCCAATGCATCCTCATGTTTACTTTACTCAAGCTTTGCGAAATACAATCTTCTCTGATTTTTCCTTTCAAACTTCTTTTCCCTGTTCTAGGTGTTGCCAAACGACTCACACTGATTTTGGTATTGCTGTAAAATTCAAACCATGAATTGCCGTTATCAAATATCTCCTAAACAAAAATATCGCCAATCTGGCAATCTGTACACGATTTCGATTGTGAATATGAGAAATATTGTTATTGTGCCGAAGAAAGGCTCTTATTGTGAATCATTTGTTATGATAAGAAGAAGAGACTAGTTGGCTGGAAAAGTTATACGCATCGAAGAAAAGAAAACAAATTTACAAATTAAAATTAGAGAAATAGATGTAAAAACTTAAGGAATAGCAGACTGCTCAGGAATACAACGAATGTGAGAAAAATGTTAAAATATTTTAAAAGACAAAAAAGTAAGTAATGTGGTGAACAGACAAGAACTCAAATAATACATCATACGCAGCAGAGCAAACGAAACTTTCGACTGCGACGCGGGCAGAACAATGTTTATGGTCAGCACAATTTATTTTTTTTGGAGAAAATACAACAACAACTTGGTGTCAAAAACTCCACCAACTGTGATTGACAACAATTGCTTTGTGTATTGTTGTAATATTTGAAATTCTTTGGCATTTGTTTGGTTGCCTTTTATTATTTTTAATTATTCGGTGTTGTTTTTAGGTCGTCTGAATTCTACTAATGAAAATGACCATCATCACAACAACAACACTACCACGGGAGATGTTACAGATCAAGTGGATGGCAGTGTGTGTGGCGGTGACCATACAGCTGATAAACGGCATTCTTTGCGGTCCACGTCGAGTTTTTGCGACGAAGTTTTTCTCGAAGAACTGGCCAATATGGTGAGTGGAGGAGGCGGAGGTAGTTCAGGCAGCGAAGATGATGCTGTCAGTTATGGCGCTTTAAGTTTAGGTGCAATTAGTAATCAATGTAATAATGGTATCGCACCTCAGACAACAATGGCTGTGCAATCGACTGTGGGACACGATGAAGGTAATTTTACTCACGAACATCATTACTACAAATGATTAATTCATTATTTTTTGGTGGTTATTTATTTTTTACGGTGAAATGAAGTAAGCAATTAATGCATAAATTATAAGCGTTAAGGGGTGACCAGGTATCTGTTTTATTGGCATTTTGTTGTATTTGTCAGAGTAGTAGATTAGTTTTGAAGACCCACTTCAATGAATGGAAAGTTTGTTCTTGTATTATGCCTATGTCGGGTTTTCCAAAGTCGCAAGTAATCATAAAAATTCGTATATACAATGACTGTCATAGTAGCGCTAGAATCAATTCATACTATATTTCAGTGATTCAGATGTAGGCTGCAGGAAAAACAGACCAGGGAAATCAATCAAAAGTTTTACTTAGTTCCGATTTACCTCAAAAGTCTACTATTGAATAACGACGCAAGGATGATATTTAGTAGGGTAACATGACTGTCATCTAATAGAAAAGCAATTGAGTAATACTTTATATTTATTTCTATTTCCCCGTCCTCTCTTTCAGATCTTTTCAAATATCATTCCCGCTTATCGATGACATTAACATCCATCGTTAATGAACCGAATTGCCTCAGCTATTTTGTGCAGTATTTGGACAAGAAAAACGCATTGCCGTTTATTAAATTTTATTTGGATACCGACAATTTTAAAAATGCTGCTATAGCACAATTGCGAAAAGAGCTCAAGAGTAGACTCACAGCACAGCAAATACCAGAGGAAAGCGATTATGAAGACACCATAAAAGCGACTCTAAATGACACCGACGATCAAATACATCAAAATAAACAGCAACAACATGAATCCCCAGCAAGTGGTGTAGAACGACACACGAATGGCACTGGTGGTGTCAATGTCGTCGTTGGGGTGCCTGCTGTTGCTGGAGTAGACAACGACGAGGATGACAATAGCCATGTACCTGAATTTAAAACGCTATGTGATCTAACAATGCGCAAACCCCTAACCGACGACGAAAAGTCACAAATATATGCTGAAACTAGTAAGCACATTTTCAAAACAAATGAAAAGCACAAACTTAAGGCTTCATCGGAACTATCTTTGTGCAGTTTGATAAGTAATTTCTCGGAAATTACAGATAATGCGGTAATATCGATGGCCAGTGTGAACGATGCTTTGGCCATCTATAAAAGGTATTTAATACAGGATGCCAAACATCGTATAGATCTACCCGTTGACATCTTGTCCAATATTTCTTTGATTATCTGCAAAAAAGATATGGAGGATATAGAAGACGGCGCCACATCCATTACAGCTGATTGTTTTCTAGAGGCTCAGTATCACGTTCTCAATAAATTGGAAAAGGAATACCTGAATGATTTTCTACAGAGCACATACTATGCCAAATACTGTGTGGATTTGATAGAAGGCCAATATCTGAGTATGAATGATATACTGCACAGTGAGGTTACTCTTTTCTACTTCATGGAATATCTGGAACAACATCAGGAAAGGGACTGTTTAGATTTTTGGTCAACAGCCATAAACTTCCGCAAAAGTTATGTGGCCCATGAGAGCAGTGATACGGACGAAAAGGAAGCCCGGTCCGATGCCATGATTATTTATGAGAAATTTTTTTCGCTTCAAAATGAGTCCAAATTATGGTCTTCAAACAAGTTGAGAGCTCATGTAGAAGCTTGCATATGCACCGACGGCATGGTCTCCCATTGCTTTGATCTACCACTGAAAGTAGCTGCGAAATATCTAGATCGTAAATATTTGAAATCATTCTTAAAATCATCGCTATTTTCCAATTATATGAATGAGTTGAAATCGAAAATTCAAGAAAATTTCCACACTACAAAAGAAGGCGGCCTTACAAAATATCCTGCAAAATTAGCTCTAAGAAGATGTGTTAGTGATAAAACCTCAAATAGGCACCGTAAAACGCTGTCCGATTGTACGCTTGACAAAAAGCTAACAATATCCCAGCACAATACGCTATTGGCCTCAATGGACAGTCATTACCACGGTATGACGACTACGCCTTCCTCCTCTACGGCGGCACATTTAAAACAATTTCAGTTGAATATTGATTCCTCACAATTGACTAATCCCGATTTGTTGTGGCATCGATCGAATAGTAATAATTTAAAATTTGGTCGTGTCAATTCGCTGGGACGTTATGAACGAGATTTTGTCTCTCCTTCAGATGCATTGCACACATCGCAATCGTTGAAATCTTCGAGTAACTGGTCGTTGTCCTTAAAGGGCAATAAACTCAAGAATGCTATGCGTAAACTGGTAAATCTGCCGGAAGATAATGTTCAAGAGGAAATTGCTTGGCAAGTGGCCGAAATGATCGTCAAAGATGTTACCAGTGTTACCATGGGGGCCAAGCCAAAAAATGAAAACCCGAATAAGGAAAAAGCACAAAAAGTTTAGTAAGTCATGTGTCTATACGCTCTCTATATTGTTATTTATTTATATTTAATATTGGTTGTATTTTTTTAATGTCTACTTGTTTAAATTTGAAAACCCAAAACCAGAAGAAGTTTGTCGAAAAGCATACCTGTGACGTTTTATCTTTCTAAAACATTTTTTTTTTTATAATCTAACAATTGCTTTTTTGAAACTGGGATATGAAATAGAAAACTCAGTTGGTCGACCTGAAATTTGTGCCACTATTTGTATTACTACGATCATTTGTAAACAATTGATCATTTGTTTTCGACGCTTCTTCTGAGTTCTCCATTTTATTCTCTCTAAGAAAATGTAAGCAATAATTACACTATTTAACAAAATGAACAAAAAATCATTTGTGTGCGTAGATTTTGCCTTGTGTCGGCTCTATACGAAAAAGCGCATTAACAAATTGTTTAAAACATTTTAAAACGGCCTCATACATTTTTTTATACAAAACTTTATGATCGTCAAGATAATAATAACGTCAGAATTTGGCCCCATAAATATCCATTTTTAAATCATATGATTATTGTGAAACTTCCCGGTTTTGGTTTCTCTGCGAATTATGATCGGTATCTGCTTCAATTTTGTATCGAATCGGTCTAAGACTTCAGTGTAATACAGCGCCGTGAACATTGTTCCTTTCAGCAAAATGTTCAATCGTGGCCATGACCTTACCGTCGAAGCAGATTCACCCCAAAATATTCCATTGTTTTGAATGTCGCTTGTTCTCTGGCGTAAATTAATGGATTCAGGTTTCATTCGAAGCAAAAACTCTAGCGAGCGAGTTTCGTTCGGCGAGAATCATGTTATTCTTCCTTTCAGCAAAATGTTCATGAGTATTACTTACTTATTTCCCTTAACATTCCATGAAGGAACAGACGGGGAACTTCTCTCGAATCAGTGAGCTGTGTACGATATAATTTGTATACTCACTGACCTAGTGTTTAAAGCCGGCTCCGAACGGCTAATGCTTTTATAGATAAGTTGTACAGGGCTTAGAGACTACGCTCTTACTCGTAAAGTCGCCAACATTTACGAAGTGGAAACAGCCACCGAAAAATGTTTGATAGTCTTAACCGGTTTTGAACTCGGCTTCTGTGTGATAGCCGCACACACTACCTACCACACCACGGCCGCCCACGTTCTTGAGTATTATTCCCTAGAAATCACATCGCAAAAAATCGTGGTCAAAAACTCCAGCGAGTATCGTTTGGCGAGAATCATGTCGCCGATCTTTTCAGCGATTTCCTCCTGATTAAAAACTGATGCACGACGCGTTTAAATTCGTTGAACTTTGTTTATAACTCTGAGTTATGTCGCAAAAAATTGAATTTAAAAAAACCTATCCATAGGAGAAAAAATCGGTAACTTTTGTAGAAATGACTAGGGGTTATTTTGTTATTTTTCTATTTTATCGAGAAACACCAAACGTGTGGTGTCAAATAAAAACTAACCTATGAATTAGTCTGAAATTTAGTATGCGTTCAAACACTTATTGATAGTACCTCGTACATATACTCTGAACGATCTTACGGGAAACGCGTTTAGGTTTGGGTCTTGAGGTTGTTTTTTTTTTTTTGGAAAGAAAACAATTTGTTAATGCGACTTTTAAGTCTCCATAATGCACAAAGAAAGCACCACTAAATTCTCAGAGCGCAAAGTGTCTGTAAACTAGTGTTGCAAAACGAAAGTGATACATTTTTGTCCAAATCAAGTCATATTAAGTTTCAAATCAATAGTAATATCCAAACGTACATATATTTTTATACAATTATTTCAACACATTTGAAACATATTTTTCCATAATAATTTGTGCTTTTTTTTATACAAGTCTCAAAAAGTGAGTGGATTTTTTTCTTCTCACGCTCGCGTTTAAATCTACAGACCTGTAGGGTTTTACAAATACCCTACGATTATGATATTAAGCAAAAAGTTTATATTACGCCTACTCGAACAACTGAGTCTCAAAAAGAAATTCGTTTCTTTGAAATTTAAAACTCGCTTTACGAACAATAAATAAATAATGCAATATATTTGCATATGAAAACACAATAACTTGAAATGAAAACGAACAAATTTGAAAAAAAAAACATTTAGATGAAAATATATATTCAAAAGCCTGCAAATTGTCTTTATTGTGTTTTCATAGAAAAAATATACTTTTTTTTTAAATATAATACTGATCTTTATATATACATACATATATTCCTACTATTTTAATCTTTTTCCCTATATACACACACACACACATATTAATATATCATATACGTATTCCCATCAACTTCATAAAACCTATAATCGAAATCTCTAATATATTTACCAAATCTCATACAATTTACAACGTAGAACTGCTCTCTATTATAAGCTGCATCTTTTGGGAATACAAATTTTTTATTGGGCGATTTTTAACTCTTTCAACAGTATTTCGATTTTAAATAATATGAACTAATAGAATTTAGTTTAAAAAAAAAACTATGTGAATCCGTTGATTGTGTGACATATTTTGCCATCGTATTCAAAAGCACATACATATATCAGAAACTGAAGTTAAAGGATGACAATTGAAGTGTCTAATTCTATAATTAGTGTGTTTCTAAAAAAAGGGGGTTACTCTTTCTGTAATCATTAACAAAACAACTGAAAACTTTATTAATGGTATATTAGGCCTTTAAGTTAATCTATTCCGCTTCGGTTAGATTTTTCGGAAATGAATCAACCAATTTCAATCCGGAAAATCTGGAAATTGTTTTTATTCGATACATGCTCAATGAATTGTTCCTATTTATTCAATCTGAGTAGATTTCTCATTCATATAATAGTTTCAATTTGGTATTTGTCAATTTGTCATGAAGAAGCGTTACGTCTTCCAATTATGAAATAATGAATTTAGAAAGCCCATACATATATACATACATATATTGGTTTACGAGTATACTCGAACATTCGACCTTATATCTACTTAAAAGAAAATCCATTTTTTCCAGGAGTTTGTTAATTAATTTGTAATAAATATATTGGAATAACTAGTATTTGCAGGGGTAGTGTAGAGTAGAACGTAAACAGATGGATCCGCTCACCACAGTCTTTCATTATTGTGGTTAGTTCGGTTTCAATTCGTATACTTACTTAATTTGACTCTATAACATGTTGTGGTCTTGGCCAGCTCAGTAAATGATTTTCAAGCACTTCGGTCTTTTGCATTTGGCAAAATGCCTATAACATTTGATGTAGTATGTATTTTTGAGTTCTGTTTACTTGATCAAAAGTAATACCCCCATATTCATAAAGGTTTTTTAAATTTTTATGAATAGACTTTTGGCACATATATCTCTTGTCCTCTTTCACCATCAGACGCATCCTCGTCGATTCCTACAATTTCAATGCTGTCGGCATATTCTTCTCGATTCCGACGATTTCAATGTCGTCGGCATTTGTGAGTATGATGTGGGCTTTGGTATTCACTGAGTCTGTTTTATCAAATTCTTTTTTTTTTTAATATTTTCTACATCAGTATATTGAAGAAAAGGCGCGATAAGCTGTCGCTATGCTGAGTAATCAAAACCGATTATTTGCGGGCACTCCTCTGCCACAATTGGTAAATTCGATTGCATTTTACAACGAAAAATGAAGAGGTTAGGCACTTCAGTAGCACCATCCAGAAGACGCACAAACTTCGTTGTTTTTTTATTTTGCTTAAATTTCTGTATGAGATTTTTGTTAGCTTTGAGAATTCTGATTCCCTATGGAACATGATGTTACAAAACAATTGGTTGTCTTTTCGTCGTTTTAAGTGAAAACTATATTTTAAATCACCATATTTACTAAATCATTCATAATTTTCCAATTGTTCTTTCATATTCTATTCCTGCTAAGAGAAATCAACCCTGATCATTTAGCGTGCATTCGACTATCACTCACATACTCGTAGCATCCATTCCATTTCCACCAATTAAATTTCCATAACGAATTTATTATTACTTAGAAAGCCATACGTGATTTCCAAATTCTTCATTGATATTCTATTTGAATTTTCATATTTTTAAATGCTCTCTATCCTCACGCATTTTAAATGCATTCTCTCCTTGACCGATTTTTAAATTTAAACTAATTTTTTTTATTTACATTTTACGTTGTACGTGCACAAGTTACACATATACTTATTATAAAGATATAAACAATATTTTTTTTATACTTATTTAAACATTCCACTGTTTTTTTAAGTAGTTGTAGCTATACTTTAGTTTTTGTTATACATATTATTAAAGTGAAACAGATGAACGATGTCTGTGTATGCCTAAATGTTATTTGCTTAAAAATATTAATTAATATATACATACATATATTTTAAATATTCAACACACATGTAATTGAGAACACAAAACAAAAACTGAAAAGAAATAAAGAAATACTACTATTGTTTTATAAATCATCGACATTTCCATACAGTTGACAATAAACTGGAAATAGAAAACAAATCAATTTGAATCTCAATAATAATATCTTTTAATAAAAAGTATTGAAAGCTTATCAGCGGTATATAACAGGATTGTTAGCGGCCAAAGTCGAATTTCTACGGCTTAAAACAGCAAGGTCGAAGGTGCAAACGGAATACCGACAGAACGGCACAAGACAGGAGAAGAAGAGCAAATAGGGTCCATGTATCAGCTGGTATGCACCATCTGGGAGAACGAATGCATGCCTGATGCTCTTTAATATATTATGCGAAAGAAAGAAACTTGATGAACTGATCCAGCCTTATCAGTGTGCCTTCAGACCAAATAAATGAACTATCAATCAAACTATCTTCATTATTCGCAAATCCCATGAGAAGCATTGAATTCGACTCTTCGATATGAGCAAACTTATTTGAATCCAAGTCTGCGTATCCAGTAAATCGTGTACGCCTTTGCAGAATGACCCTGAATGGCACTGAATGCTCAGTAAAAAATTGGAGTGATCTCTCCAAACATTACCAACAAGGTTACAGGTTCTCGTGCTACATTAAATGAAGAAATTATAGGAAGAAGGAGAAGTCAATACAACAGGAATAGCGAACATCAAAGGTCACATCCTCCTCGAATATGAGAACGGCATTGCCATCGTGGGAGAGATTTGTTTTCCAGAATCGAAAAGCAGTCGGCGATGATGGGTGTAATGGAAAACGAGGACAATACAAAATATTTGCTTCCAGAGATAATCAGAGACTACAGAAAGGCGATACAGTGAACGCCGGTTGTCATCGTCGGAAAGGTTGGTTTTCCAGCATCGAAAAGGATTCGGCGATGATGGGAATAATGGAAAACGAGGACAATACAAAATGTTTGCTTCCAGAAATAAGCAGAGACTACAGAAAGGCAATACAGTGAACGCCGGTAGTTACACGTCAAGGTAGTGCACGAATTTATATACCTCGGCTACTGCATCAATAGTATAGAAAGTGATGCTACTTCAGGCTAAGCGATGAATTCAAGAACAGAGCCCTCTCACGACGAATTAAAACAATATTTTACAGCACGCTTTATTTAAAAGAGAAAAATACTTCGCAAAACCTATGGGCCGATCTGTTTTAACTAGGAGTATAGACGCCAGGAACCAGACGACGGATTCTCAAATGAATATGATTGGTTTCACAGTCAGACCTAACAGGTCGTCAATGAAAATAAGACATAGAGAATGAGAGAGGACACTCCTGCGGTCAACCTATACTCTATAGCAACTTGTATAGAGAAGAGACACGGCATTACTTACTTATTTCCCTTAACATTCCATGAAGAAACTGACACAGCTCGAATCAGTGAGCTGTGTACGATATAATTTGTATTCTAATTGACGGGAACCTACCGTTTAAAGCCAGCTCCGAACGGCTAATGCTTTTATAGATAAGTTGTACAGGGCTTAGAGACTACGCTCTTACTCGTAAAGTCGCCAACATTTACGAGGTGTAAATAGCCGCTGAAAAATGTTTGATGGTCTTACCCGATTTCGAACTCGTGTTCTTCTGTGTGATAGTCGCACACACTACCTACCACACCACGGCCGTCAACAAGAAGAGACAAGGTATTACCGACCCCAAATGCAATACGTTTTAATATGAGTGATCGGTGTCAGACGAACGGAGGTATCCAGAGCTTTCACCAAGACGAATGGATCAACTCCATCGTTACGAAAGGATTCGCCACCAGGTCTCCAGTAGATTGATTTCTACGAAAGCCCTACCTGTCGATCATTCAGAAGGCTAGTTAGACTCTAGATACTTAACCAGATGGTTGTTAACCCTAATCTCCATAACCTGTGAGAGCGTCGAATGAGTTTTCTAAAATTTGTTTATTAATCAGATTAAAATGCACTAAAAGTTGAGGTTAAAGATAAAGATAATGTAAAATTGAATCAATTGAATTGTTTGAAATAAATTTAAAAAAAACCTAACCATAGATAACTAATATCGAGTATATTTCTCTTCAGAGTATATCAGAAATGTGTAGTGGTTATTCATTACAAACAATTTGTTTTGTTGACCACAGTTGTTATCGGCAAACCTCTAAAAAAATCAAAAAGCGACGATTACAACAAATTTAACCGAAGTGAAACATTTCCAATGTAAATACTTATTATTTGTAAAAAATAATGTACACCAAAAAAACTTTATTAGTAAATTATTTGCGTATTTCTTTCCAAAGATTTCAATCTATTCTAATCTACAAAGCCGTGACGTGGTATCATATAGGCTTCGAAGGGTTTAACTGTTGCCGTAGCACCATCCATTGGCTCCTCATCCGGCAATGGTCCGGGCAAAGCCTCAAAACGGAAATTCTGCAATACAGTGGTTATGAACATAAACATAGTTTGCCTGCCCATAATATCGCCCATACACCGATGGCGGCCAAAACCAAAGGGATTAAAAGCTTCTGGCACCTTCAAACTACCGTTGACCAAAAAACGATCTGGATCAAATTTGTTGGGATTGGGAAAATCGGCCGTGTTCATTAACATGCCGCGGAAGCAGGCAATCACCATGGTATCCTTGGGTATTTCATAGCCACTCAGGCGGGTATCTCGTAGAGCACGATGTGGTAAACCAAAGTTATGGCCCATGAAGATGCGCACTCCTTCTAAGACGATAGCTTCGCAGTAGGGCAGTTGTAGGCGATCCTTCCATTCGGGTAAACGTTCAAATCCCACCACCTCTTTAATTTCATTGAAAGCTCGTTCTTGCATTTCCGGATTACGAATCATATGAAGGAAGGCGAAACCAATACTTTTAGATGTTGTCTCTGAGCCGGCCAAAAACATGTCAAGACATACGGCCAACAATTGCTCTTCAGTAAAAGACGGCTTGCGTTCCGGATTTTCCAATTCCCTTAGATACGAATCCATTAGATCTCTGGGTATATCGTAGTTTTTAAACGTTTCTCGATGTATCTGAACTTCTTTGCGTAGGAACCGATATAAACGTTCATGCGAGTCCACGAAAAATTTGTAGCCTGAATAGTTGGGCGCTACGAAACGCAGAAATGGAAAGTGGCTAAACATGGCCCCAACCATGTCAACACCTAGCAACAGTTCGTAGAACAACAGCAGCAAATCATTGACTTCGGTACTATTGCGATCATACCGTTTGCTCGACATCATGGTCCACAAGTTATTCAGAACGTGTACAGTGAATAAATTGGCCATTGTGACCTTTGCCCGTTTTCCATTTTGCTCGCGCACGATATCCTTGAAATCTTGCAACAGATGAGCCGCCTCATGTTGTATACCGTTCACCATGCCACTGCGAGCAAAGCCAAAGTCTTTCAGATGTCTCAATATGAAACGTCTTTGCACTATCCACAACTCTTCATCGCTAAACAAAATGCCTTTTTTGGAATTGAATGTACGTGTAAGATAAAATATGCCACTCGGCCTGCCATCCAAGTCTTCATTCGTCATCATCTCCTGTATGGAATCGTGATAGTAGGCGATCACCAATTTATCTTTGCCGATTTTTAGGCCATACAGTCCATAGGGATTGACATAATGGCGGGCCAACTCATCGACGACCTTGCTGAACAAGCCAAATTTTGTTCTAAGGTGGGAAATTTGTAAAGCACAGCCGACAATTGGATACCATTTCGGACCCGGGGGAAAACGTCGAGGTTTGCGTACATCCCATAAAAGGAATATCAAAATCAGGATGGTAAAAAACGTAACAGTATAAAACATTTTCGTTGTCTAACGTTGAAATTTTCACGAATTGAAAAAGTGATTAGGCAGCACTTCCGGTCTCTTTTCAAAGGTTTTCAATCGCCGTTGTGTTATTCATTGCTGAGGCGGCACAATTTTTCCATTTTGAATTTTTTTTATTTTATTATTAGTTTCGGTTTTATATTTTTGTTTTCAATTACGTTTTTCTTTGCCAAGCTGATCTTAGTTTTAAGTTTCCCGATGAACTGAAGTGTTTTCTTCGGTTGCATCATAATTTATACTAGTGGTCAAGTGAACCAGTATCCAGTTGGATTGGGCCACCAACACAAATATCTGTTGTATGATTATGTGGAAATGTGTGGCAGGCTGCCTGCTTGTCGTATCTCTTTAATGGAGAGTGAATCAACTAAGTTTTCTGTAGTTTTCCACTTTCCACTTTTTATTTTAACCTGTCTGTTGCATAACATCAATATTATTGTCGTTATAAAAATGTATGGAGGTATGTACATACATATGTATGTATGGTGGATGCTTGTTCAATATAAAACAAATCTTACCTCTTTTTTCCCTCTGTCGATATATTTAGGTTGTTATGGTAACGTTGTCTCATGCATTGTACTAGATGTTTGACGAACTATCGGCGCAAGTTCATCCCAGAAATGTTGTAATTTCAAGGCATGCCTATAGTAATGTTGGTCAAGGCAACATGAATATACGCCGATGGGACATTGCAAAAATCGATTTCAAACGTCGTCTTGGCACGAACAAATCATTCATTGATAATGCACCACCAAACCATCTTGTAACACATACTCCAAGATTCTATGGAATAATCCATCCCACCCTAGACGAACTAAAAAGATTCATAAATATTTATGGAAAGTAAATAAACGAAAACTGAGGAAAAGCGCCGCCGGTGCTGGATACGTGAAAGGTATGCAAATATCAATCCGCATGAGCAGTAGTTTTTCAACTCGGGCAATATCCTCTATAAATGCAATGCACTGGGATTGCGGTAGGAAGTAAGAGTATTGTTGTTATTTTTCTTGAACTTGAGAATGCCACAGACTACAGGAAGCGTATTCCACACACCGACAGTTCGACTGAACAGTGAATTGTCTATATAGTGTGTCGTAGTATGGATCGACCATTCGACAATGAACGAATAAGAGTGCATGGGTAGCAGCGTATCCCATCTAAATATCGTAATATCAGGGACTAGATGATAGAGCAGATACCGTTTAAATAAATATAAAATATTAATATACAACCAACGACCTTAATTGGCCCTCTTGTGTGCATGGTCAAGGTACTGCAAATATTTCTTTGTATAATGCCATTTATTTTTGGTCCGATGTACATCACGTCGTTCGCAAGTTATTGTGTTCTATATGACAAAAATGTTTTTTTGGGAAATCCATGTCAAAGTTTAGTTCTTTATTGCAAAAAGTCAGTAAAGTATTGTATAGCACAATTTCGATGTATAATATTTCGGAAACTATAAAGAATAAAAGCAAACTGATTACACAGATCGACAGATCTCGATAAATTGACCCAAAAATCAGTCTTATCTCAATTTTTCCTATTTTGCGTTATAGAACACTATAACTTACGAACGACGATCAGATGGGGTGCAGCCCCGTTTTTAAAAACTTAAACACTCGAATGGTACATTCGACGCTCCGAAAATATGTCCGACTCTTCGACATCCAGATCAGTCATAGAGATTGAAGTGAAGACATGACTGGATCAGTGGAGAGTTTGTGTGACAACAAATCGCACTGGGTCTTGGGTGTATTAAAATCTAAAATCTTGGGTGTATTAAATTTCGAAACGAATTGAGAGATATGTTTCAATATAAGCACTCTTTACCAGAATCCTCTGAAACGCTTTAGGAATATCCAAAGCCACGAACTCGTTTTCACCCAGGCGGTGAATGGTTCAATTTTCAAAATCTAATACCAGATTTGTAATCAGCGGCCCCGAAAACTCCTAGGTAACGAGTTTCAAGATATAAAATCGTTCAGGCCCATCAAAGTCATCTTGTTAACTTTAAAGTCATTTACCTCCTACACTTATTTTCTGTACATAGGTCACTTTTCGTGCCACATATTTAAAACATTATTAGTTTTAATGTAATTACATACACACAAATTTGTTAATAAATGACACTCAATGTCTGCCTATGAATATGAAAAGGAAGAAACTTAGACATATGGAACGATATTGACAAATATAAACTGAAATACATATACAAGTATTAATTTCAATAGTGACTAAAGTGACTGCCTAGTACAAATAGTGTTAGCCCTACTACGAACGAGAATTTAGAATCAATTTATTTTATAAAACATTTTGTGAAGCCTTGGGCAACACAAGTAATCGGAAAAATTATGTGTCAACCACATTTAGGACAACTCAACCAAATGAAAATAGGTCACTATATCCACCCAAGCTCAGTAATATTGAATTTAAATTTTACATACATGTATTTTACATACATGTAGAACAATTTCAAAAGTACCTACTCAGTTCGTTTAAATGAAAGTAAGATCAATTATCCGATGTCCTTTGTATTGAAAATCCCGCATTAATGAAACAAATTTCTTGATTTTTTCACTTCCGCTTAACCGAATTCGATTGTATTAGAATAATTAAAAAGTTCAACTTTAACTATAAATTCCTGAATAACTACTGAACCGATGTTAATGAAATTTAAACTGGAGAAAAGTTCAAGGAGTTATCTGTCGATGAAAAGGATTTACTAAAATATCTCAGTCGTTTGAAAGGTTCAGAGTTTTTGACAATGAAAAACGATTCCGACCAATTGAAAAAGTTTGATCCTCATCAATGTTCGAATTCCAACTTCAACACCAGAAATATTCACTGCTCTGGAAAATGTGGTTTTCACAGGTCCAACTTTTATTATAACCTTTGTATGGTTCTCGAGAGAAACTGAACTTACTTATTCCCTTTAACATTCCATGAAGGAATTGACGGGAACTTCTCTCGAATCAGTGAGCGTGTACGATATAATTTGTATACTCACTGACCAGGACCTTCTGTTTAAAGCCGGCTCCGAACTTTTAGAGAAGTTTTACATGGCTCAGAGATTACTCTCTTGGGGTAGACCTTATCTTATATTCTCAGTTGTTCTTGAGCGACGTGCACGGATTTTATTCTTCACATCTTGTCCCAACAGCTCGAATTGTATCGTTCCATTTTTAGTAATGGCGCAGTTTCTACGGGTGATTCAAAATAACACCTCTTGTTGGACAACCCTTTATAATTACTACGTGGCACAACCGTTAATATTGAACTAAAACTTGGTAATACGGAATAGATCGGCTGGCAGTTACAACGTCAGGCAGTGCAATATGCGATAGGCTCTAAATTCAACTCTAGTACGGCAATTGTTTTCCATGTGAATCTTTTGAGTGTGGCATTATATCATAATGATATTGATATTCTATATGTATGTACATAAACTGCCATGCTTTGAGGGATTCATTTGTTATCCTCCTTGTACTTTCTATGAAGTTGTTATTTGTTATAACGTGGTCTTGAAAAACCACTTCATTATCATTACCCAATATCGAAATATTGAAAAATAAAAACAAGTGGGGAAGTGTTATAATAAAAACCATCAAACAATTCCAATCAATTACATTGATTTTATAAGACCTCAACATTGAAAAGCATCCAAACGAACTGCACAGCATACTAAAAAAATCACCTGCATTCGCGGACAAACACACAACAGAAACCCACATCCAGGTCTTCTTCTTCTTGTTTTCTATGGATCGACCGATCGACGACCGCCGCATTGACCGGTTATAAAAAATACGAAACCTATTATGTCACCTATTGAAACCGCCAGAGCAAACTGGTTACTCCTACCACAACCACTACCACCGCTACCAAAGCATAGTCTGGGAAGACAAAACTACGTTTGGGGAAATTTTTGGTCAACTACCGGAAAATAAATGCCAAAAAAAAAGTGGTAAACAACAACACTTTAGTGGTGTAGTATCCACATTTAAAACATGAACTCGAATGTGCAGTTCCTGTTTGGTCATGGCCAAATTGGAAAATGCGTACGAAAACAAGCATCACCAACAAAATGTGGCATATTGGTGGTGGAAGATACGTTTGGAGTTTGGCAAACCAGTGGAAATGAGTGTGAGTGGGGACAGCATAATCGGTTGGTTACTATTTGGCGGATACATTTCAAAAGTCGGTATACGCCTGTTATGTTCTATTTAAATACATATGATTTATAGCCGGTCATACTGAGTTCATCCGACAGGACTCGCGGGTTCGAATATTGGTGGTAAGAAAGAACGATTTTGGAGTTGGACATAAATTCAAATAATTTCCAAATATATTAAATTTATGGTGATTACTTTGTTAAAAACTCGGCTTATAACCATTGTTCAAAAGCTTTTAACTTTTGATCTCGTAAACATTCCAAATACAAATGTTGGATGCTGTATATCGAAAACGAAAAGTCGAACGTCAAGTCACATTCGATTGACATCGTGACACAGGCAGTTAATTTGTCGACTTTGTCGAAATCAAAAATGTTTACGAGATCAAAAGTAAAAGGCTTTCGAACAATGGAAACGAATCCATAAAACGAATGTCGTTACAAATCGTCAATATTGAAAGCATTATAAAATGGGTTTCATACTTCAAAACTTTTAGATATATTTGAGATATAGACATATGGAACACAGGCCCAAAATAATGGGGTCAGATTACTGACAAATATCCTTTTTATTGTGCCTTTATTATTTTGACAATTTGTAACGAATTAACGAAATAATAAATTTATTTTCAACAAAACTTTCGAGGACAATAATAATTACGAAATTCCATCTACCGATAGAATTCATTTTAATAAACCACATGTCACTTTGACTGCCTTTGATGTCGGTATCGTCAACCTCAAGCCGGTGATGGTTTCGAAAATGCATATTTGTATCTGTTTTTAGATAGACAAGAACATCACCGACCTAATGCCGGCGACTATTTGGCGAAGTAACTAATCTTTCAAGTCCCGCAGAACTTCTCTAGATTATTCTATAAATAGTAGATCCCGATCATTGAGTATATAAAATATATCATGCATAGTTCATAGAGTTGATACAATTTGCATATGGAATGTGGACCTCCAGGGTATATAATTGTTTGCATCATCTAAAATCGATCGACTCTAAATGTCCGCCTTCCCATCCATGTATATTTGTAATCAGAGTACACGCTGCAGCTATTAACCGAGAACAATGATCTCTTGGGAACATTATAGCTAGTCAAATAAAAAAAAACAACACAACATTTGTTGAGAGTTTTCATATTAGCAAAAGTACCAGTATTTATTTTAAATTTTTTGGGAAATACCATTGCCAACTTAATTTAACACTCCTCGTACACGTTGAAGTCTTGTGGCTGCTAATGATGTTCACTGGTAGTTGGTGTTACTGATTTTGCCACAATTTTGTAGTTGTTGATATGTTTGATCAGGAGCTAAGCTTCATTTTAAATTCAAACGTTCAAGTCTTCAGTTTAATAAAACGGATCAACAATTTCGTCGTCCACTCTTACTTGTAACACCAAAGCAGCAATGGCTTTCAGGTAAGATTCAAGTGACCAAAAAAAATAATCCATATGAAACGTTAATGCTGCAAAAACAATTTAGACTTATGATTTTGATGGCCATGGGTCTGGGCGCCATGTATATGCTACATCTGCTGGCTCAGGATTGGAATAAAATACGCCGACCCATACCGCCGGCTGTTACGCGATTACTAACCAGTGCCAGTGCTAACCTGGATAGTTTCATAATACGCGGTAAACGTGATCTTAATCTCGCCAGTCATCCTCATCATCAACATCGTCCACATCATGTCCACAAAAACGTGCAGAAGAACATGGTAAACAGAACAAATGCCACCGCAAATGTGATCGATTGGAAACGTATCCTGTCACGTGATCCCTTCGAATGCCTGCAGTCGTTAGTTTGCCAGCTATTGTCGGGCGCTGAGAAAAATTCGAATGAGGCCATATTAATATGTGATTTTTTGGAGGAAAACATCAGTATAGCTCCGGCCAAAATAGGTCGTGCTTTTAGTCGTGGTCTGGCCTTTCGCGGCCAAACGGAACGTTGTTATGATGAATATCCATTCTGTTGGTATTCAGCTAAAACAATGTTGAAAATGTTGAAATGGTTCGCTGAGACAGTCTACGACACGGACAATCAGTCATAATTGTGGAAATGTGAGGGAGTAAACTCAAGTCATTGTTATTAATTAATATGAGTGTATATAAGATAACCTTCAGTGTACGTAACGCATTTTAAGGTTTGAAAAAATTGAAATAAAATAAGAAAATATTAAAAGTTTTTTTTTGTAGTAGATTTTTTTCGTTCGCACAGATCTTAGGAACAGGTCATACGTCTAATAAATGTAACATGTTCCATCCATGAACATTTCGCGCTGGCTGTAAAATTGTTTGTCTGCACAATATGAAAAAGCGATACGACATTTTCCCCTTGTCCTTGTGGAATTATTTCTTGAAGAAAGGGTGACCTTTTACTCCAGATTACATCTTTACATTACATCTTTACATAAAGTATAATCCATCAAGATGTATATCACTGATGTGATCTTGATTATATCGTGATCGTACGTATGATTTCTCTCAAATCAACGAGACGTGCAAAGTATAATAATTATAAACAATGTCAGGGACTTTCCCACCAGGACTTGTAAAGCCGACTCGCAGGTGTTTATGGTGTCCACTCTCCATGGTGGACCCATGTATTCCTTTGCTAGGTTAACAGAATACATATGTACATAATATTGTACACATTGTGCTTCCTGGGTTCGAACTGAAAATAGTTGGGCCTTCTTGTGTCCGTAATCGGGTATCAGATGGGAACGGCCCTTCGGTGAATTTAGTGGTTGTTGTGGTTTACCACCTTAATCGCAGGGAGAGTTTGGCTTGACGTGGTGTTGCGATCTCAACCGGTTGCCACGACCCAAAGAGTAGCAGAAAACCACAAACTTTCGGTAATATTTTTTGTGATACAGTTGCCTTTTTTAAATATTTTGTTTATACTCTACTGTCAGGGCTTCGTGTTATCGATTCTCAATGTAGCTGTAAATAGTCCTGAGTTTCTATGTGACCAACTGTCACCGCAGATTTAAGTACTACAGAATTTCATGCTCCCTATGATTTTACAATTTCTCGGTGTTTTCGTTTCTTACACAATATTATGATTTTCCCCCAGCAATTTACATTTAAACTGATGTTTTTCATTTCGCCTGGGTACATATCAAGTTTTTTTTGCTGGCAATACGTTATTTTTGGTCTTGAACGGCCTCGACAAATACAATGTCACAATGATTAATTGGCATCTGACTTTCTTTTCGCAAATAAACGCGTTATGTTACTTGCCACCTGATTTGCTTGCAGTCAATTTCTTTCCGCATAACTCAAACATTTTTTTTTTGTAAAAAAAAAATATTTTATTTATTTCCTTTGAATAAGTTACTATTATTTGTCGTAAATCAAAACATTTAAAGCATCGATACTTTATATATAAGAATATGATTGATTGATTACTTGATTTTATAAAGGTTACAAGTAGGGGGTAGAAGAGAGAGAGAGAGTGTATTGTAACTGAGATTTTTGTTGATTTTTTTTCAGTATGGAAATCTTTCATCATTATAAAGGTAATGGTGGATTAGATAGATAATAAATGAAGATGATTCAATTGGTGGTAAGTTACAAATTTCATATTTCACGTTAGGTGTATTCACAATCTTGTAAAATGTTTATTTGCAACGTTGTAAAAGTCCTTTATAACTTTTTTCAATTGTAAGCCACCAATAGAATCTTCTTTTAAACACGAGATGATATGTTTTTTTTTTATAAACTGTGAATGAAAACATTTTATATTCTAAATCAGTAAAAATGAAATTAAATAGTTATCAGATCAGGGCGATATTTAGAGAGTATGTTGTAAGATTTGTATCTTTGCTGCTTTTGTAACAATACTACAATTTTTTAAACATTTTCTTTTCATGTATTTCATTACTGTCTATTTTTATTTAATTTATATTTAGTCCATATTTTTAATATTTGTTGTAGAAATTTTATCTGGTTTTGGTTTTAAGTCTCACTCTCAAATGCATACATAGGTAAATATTTTAGTTTCGGTTTTTAACTTCTAGGGTTAGTTTCACACGACGATTTATCGTTCGTTTAGCGTTAATATGTTCTTTCGTTTAGATCAATAGTAAAGATTTTAGATTAGTGCAAACTTACTCAGTCGCACGACTAGTCGTCGTATATGAAGGCGCCGAAAAACATTATTTTGCAGCGGTTTTATTAATTGGATGTCATTAGGCATGTTATATACAATTCTGGTGTGCTAAACTAGAAAGTCGCGTTAAAACAATTTATATTGATTAATTTGTAGTTTTATAGGTTTAAGATTAACATTATTTCTTCTGTTATAGACTGTAAGTTGAATTTTACCTGATTTTGTATTAAAATCAGGCATTGGGGTTTCCATTGCTGTATTGACAGTGGCGTATTTGATTATATGCATCATTAAAAAAAAAAGTGGTATGTTTTTTTTTTAAATTCACATTAATGTTTGCATATATCGCGTAAATTTTTAAGCGTTTGGTTGCATATTTAAGCAGCAACAAAATGATCTGCCCATAACTTCTACAATTGTGGCGGTCCTGAAAATCTAATAACTGTTTTGAACTGTGTAAAAAATTAAAAAAAATGTGACTAAACAAATTAAAAAAAAAATAGAAATTTGATTACATAATATAGACTGTTGTGTTCTCTTTCATATTGGTCAATCCGTTCCAGAACAACAAGATTTTTAGTAAATCCTAAAAATAATTTGTCTTGGCCATTTAAAATTGTTCATCCCCCCTCATATGTGATGCTGCAGCAAATATCCGTGATGCTGGATATCCGATAATACGATATCCATAACAACGAGAAATGAATGAAAGGTTAACAACAGACTCCTGGGCAACTACAGTTCTACCGATAAAGAAGTAAAGCGGAGCGGTCGTTGACACAAGCAGAATATGACAATAGCAGTACAAACGTGCCTTATACGGGGTTCTCCAACAAGAGGTGTTATTTTGAATCACCTGGTATTTCGGTAGCTTTCACTTTTGAAGCTTTTATTCTTGGACATTTTACCATTACTAAACATGGAACTATACACGCTTCAAAAACGCATTGAAATTATTAAAATTCACTACAAAAATGGTGAAAATCTTGCAGTCGCAGTTCGCAAAACTAAAGCACCGTCGTGAAGCACCATGTCGGACCGCAATACAGAAATTTGTGGAATAGTTCGAGCTGTTGGGACAAGTTAGAGATGTGAAGAATAAAATCCGTGCACGTGGCTCAAAAACAACTGAGAATATTGCCGCTGTAGCCCAAAGTGTTGAAGAAAACCCAGGATTGTTTCTCCATTCCTCGTCGTTCTTTGGAATTGGGCATTCCACACACGTCATTACACCGTATTTTGCATAAAGACTTGGGTCTTAGGGCTTATAAAATCGAGTTAAAACAAGAACTCAAGCCGGTCGATCATCAACAACGTCGTGTCTTTGCTGATTGGATCCTTGAAATGCATGGAACTGAATCGAAAAATCATCTAGACCCATTCCACCTCGGTGGCTATGTCAACAAGCTAAATTGTCGCATCTGGGGCTCGAAAAACCCCAGAGTTATTGTTGAGAAGCCTCTCCATCTTCAACGTGTGACTGTTTGGTGCAGTTTATGGTCCGACGGGGTCATTGGACTTTACTTTTTCCAAAATGAGCTTGGATCAACAGTTACGGTGATTGCGCTATCGAGAGATGATAAATGATTTTTTATGGTCGGGGTTGGATGATATTGATCTGGACAACGTTTACTTTCAACAAGACGGCGCTGCGTGCCACACAATCAACGAAATCATTGCTCTTTTACGGGAAATGATTCCGGACCGTGTTATCTCTCGCTTGCGACCTCTTCATTTGGGGCCACGTGAAAGATAAGATCTACGCCAACAGCCCAGCGTCTATTCAAGACCTCAAAGATATAATTCGTGAGGCTATCGAGGACATAGGGCCACAATTTTGCGATTTTTTTTTATGGAAAATTTCATGTGTCCTGCAAGGGTGGTCGTGGTGGCCATTTGGCTGATGTTGTGTTTCATTATTAACGGCATACCTTCCTCTTTATTATGTAATAAACAGCCGATCATTTATCTCAACAAATGCAATGCGATTTTTTTTATGGAAAATTTCATGTGTCCTGCAAGGGTGGTCGTGGTGGCCATTTGGCTGATGTTGTGTTTCATTATTAACGGCATACCTTCCTCTTTATTATGTAATAAACAGCCGATCATTTATCTCAACAAATGTAATTTTTCTTTGAATACCAAAAAAAAACACCTCTTGTTGAAGAACCCTGTATAAAATAACGAAAAAAGCTCGCTTATTAAAGCTTCACCTGCTGAAAACCGTTTCGAAACTACAATGGAGATATTATTACCTCAGAAACACGTCAGGTCGACATTTGGGTACAACCAATATCAACATGTTATCAAGGGAAGTGCACATCGAAACACATGACAGACATACCTACAACCGAAATAGTAAACACTATTCCCGCCCTTAAAGAGCACCGGGCTTGGGAAACGCTGACGAAACATCAGAATGTCAAGAATCCATTTGTAACTATGGACCACACTTGAATACTTATTTTTCTTTTCCCAAAATAAAACTGTCCAAGAAGCAGTCGATGTTAAATATAAAAACACATTTTTTCTAATTTAGCAGACCAAATACGATATAAAAACCTACGTTTAGGGTGCAGTACTTTTTTTTTTGTGTGTTTGTAAACTAGTGTAATCATATTATTAAAATGTGTAAATGCTTAATATAATAATGGGGGAGAAATGTATGTTATTATCAATTATCAGTTATGTTTTTTTATATTTTCATTATTATTCGTCTTATATATATATATTTTTATTTGAAGTTAACAATTAAAGCACATTTATTTCATTCGCTTGCATCGTTGTGCCTTTCAATACTAACATTTAACAATTATATAAATAATACTATTTCTTCGTTTTTTCTAAAGTATTCTTCATTAATATATATTTAGTTCATTGTGTCGAACACTCTCAAGATTATGTTTATGTTTTTGGTCCATGTAAAATGATGGCAATCTCCTTTCTACATTTGTTCTCATTATGAATGTTTAGTTGATTTTTTTTTTTTATTAAATACTCGTCTTTTTGTCACAAACTCTCTAGTTATTCAAACGCACAATTATTGGATTTATCGACTGTAAATCCATGTCTTTGTCGGTTTACTGATTAATGAATATGGGAGATTTTTTTGCAACACTCAAAGTAGGTTAGGTTAGATTTCCCAATTTATGAAGAAAAAAACTGTCTGTAAGGCCCACGAAAGGAGTCTCCGTTTCGTAATGAAAATGAGTCGCAAAAAAAACGTTTATTTGGGCACCTTTTCATGGCGATATTTAAAAAAATTAAAATGCATACCAAACTGAAATGTTATGCATTGACGAAACTCGAAAATAAATATTTTTTTCTTTTGTGTACCTCTATGAAAACGGCCAATAAGGTTAATATTTTGTATGCATTTCTTTTTATTGATATAAATTGTTTGATAGGACGTCTCCTTCGAAAATCATAGTCAAAATAATAAATAATTCGTTTATGAAATTGGGGTGTTTTTTCATTTACCTCAAAGCAACTTTAGCTTTATATTTAATGAAATGAAATTATCTCCACAAAATGTGAAAGACATTCATACTTGCCATGAAAATGGATTCCAAAAAAAATCTGGGGTTCATTGTCGGGCCAATAGTTTGGGCTCAACTTCACAATGAAAACGTACTCTAAAGATTTGTATTGTTGTTTAAAGTGTAATTTTTGGCTGTAGTTTAATTACCCAAACCCGATTTTGGGCCCTTTTTTTGCATCCTAGGGATTTTTTTTTTTTTAAAAGAAAATTTTTTAAAGAAAATTCCATTACTCGATGCCTAATTTGTCATAACTTGTAAACGAGTTTGAAAAAGTAATCGCTAAAATCTAGTTATACTTTTCCAAAATTTATTTGTAGCAAATCGGACAAGTCGTTATGACAATTTATGTGTCAAAAAAATGCCTAGAAATGTACGCCTCAAGATGTGGACCTGCAAGCGGAATAATTCATGTGATTTACATAAAATTTGGTGGATGAAGATTTCTTTATTTGTTTTAATATTTAAATATTAATTTGGCATTGGAGTTATAAGCAAAAAAAAATATAGAGTTTAGCAAAAATCATGACCAAAGAGTGTAAAGGCATTAAGTGCAATATTTTAATTTGTACATGGGATTGCCTCCCATTAGTTATTTTTGAAATATTTCTGTTTGCTTGAAATTTCCTGCAAAAAATGCGTTTAGCGCCTTTTAACTCCCAGATCAGGCGATCCTTGATGTCAGTGGTTTGGATACCAAACCTGGGCTGCTGTGTAAAGCGACTGTCATACAAAAAAATGTGATTCGTATTGTAATAATATCTAAAATAAGAAAAATGCGGGAGATTTTACGAATATTATAGTAGTCTCTAAACGATAAAAACTTTTCTGGAAAATTCATTAGTCGTTCGGAGCCGTCTTCAAACTGTTGGTCCTGACCGTTGAGTAGACAACTAATATCGTTAATATCGTTGACAGTTCACTGATGTGAGAGAAGACCTGTAATGTCCTGCCAAACTTTATAAATTATGAATGTGGTCAGTGCCAAACTTGCAATAATAAACTAAAAAATACACAAATCAAGCTGGATAAACCACAAACGGCGATAGAAAATACAAAACATCTAATAAATTCGATCCACATTCTTCAGACATTAAACGTTGCGAATCTGTTCAACTGGAAAGTGAGCGAAAGCTTAGGTAGTATAGATAAAAAAAATGTAAAAAAAATACATTTAGCGATAAAAGGTCAATATTCTTTAAATATTTCGTTCCTTTATTGCACACTACACATTTTGTTGGTCAGTTTTTAAATGTTCTTTTCATTTTGTGTAACAACAAGTTGTATATTTCTTTTAATTAAATAATAGTAAAATAAAATAATTAGAAGTATAATAATAATGAAACACACAGAAAAATCATACATATGAAATGATTGATAATGATAAAAAAAATATATAATGGAAAACTTACAAATAACTACTACATATATATTCAATACAATATGTATTTTTTTATTACGTTTTTCGTTTTGTATGCTCCTTCCATAGCTTGCTTTAATTTATTAAAAAAATTCCCTAAAATTTCTTTACTAATATAATGTTTTATGTATATAATGATTTGATTTCATTGATTAATTTGTTTTTTTCTTCTTTGTTTTGTAACAAAAGGTTTCTAATAGTTTTACAAAATTGATGATGTCCGTTAGATTTTCTTAAAGAGAAAACATTACAAAAAAATATGCAACGAATTTGACTCTTTTTGTTTTGTTTGTTCATATGGATTCAATTAAGTAGTGTTTTATGAGGTGCGATGAGATTATCTCAATGCCTCGCATATGTAAAACTGGGCAACTGAGAGGCGCAACAGCAGGCCACCACATACAGTATGCCAAAAAAGAAATTCAGCTTGGCCGTCTGTCGTGGCACAATGTTCATTGTCTGTTCATTGCGAAATTGTTTTTCAATACGAAATGCTTGGGGTACAGTAATCAAAGGCAGTAGAAACCACAGTGAATATTTCAGAGCGTATACCACAAATACGCTGTATGGTGTGAATAAGAGTAAGGCATACAGGACATGCGATGCTGTACGTCCTATAAGGATGGCCAATGTCACAATACCTGCTTTGCGATCATTTTCCACGTCACGCGTATTGTTGCTGTGTAAAATAGCTTCAGTATTTAATGCTAATGGTATGGCATAATATATGGAAGTCCAGTCGACGTGGCCCGTTTGTGACATGAAAGCGAATATTACAGAGATGGGGCCGAACAGAACGAGTATAACTAAATCGCCCAATGCGATGTACTTGAAACCGATGCCGCCCGTATAGAGAAAACTCGATGAGAGACCACCAAAGTATATTAAAGCTAAATGTTCCATTTTTGCCGGGCTCAGTACAGCCAAACAAATAAAACCCACACAGCCGGCCATGTAAAGTATTGCACCAAGAGAGACAACCTGAAAGGAAAGAGAAAATATATCAGTCTAGCAAATAACAACATATAATATGCCATTAAAACGAGTTAACGATATATACCGCGTCCTAAACGGTGTTAGGTCCAATATTTGAAATTTAACCGAAGAAGCAAAATACGTTCTGTAAAAAATTTCATTTAATTTATTTGCACATATTTGGTCATTTAAAGCCTTATGGTCAATTGTAACAAATTGCAATAGAGATTACACCATGTTTTATACACGGCTCTTTGACGATTCATGTCTTAAATGTAGTAAATCAATAATTCTTTTGGCTTTTTCTACGATATAACAAATCGATGTATTTCGAACATATTTTTCGATCAGTCGAAGAGTCGTCTCGTCAGTCTTAGATCGCGATATGCAATGTTTGGTCTGGCATTGTACATAATGTTAAGAAAACTTCATTTAGATAAATATACTGTTTATGACATCAGACACAAGTCAATACGATGCGTCGGTTACAGCCAAATTTGGTTTAGATCATACTGAGATTCTGGCAAGAATGTATTCAATTTAATAATAAAACATAGACCGGCTATAAATTCATAATTTTCCTTAAATCTAATAACTGAAGCATATCTTAAAATCTCCGATATTGGGATATATTTTTTAATAACCATTGATATATATATGTACAGTCAACTCGCGGAAGCGTGAACTAATTATTGTTAAGCCTTGTCACGTTTACGATTTCGTTGACATTTTTGAATCCTGACATTTTAAACCAAGACTGTGCCGTTTTATCACTGTTATAAACTTATATTAATAAATTCAATTCCCGGTATCACATTTTTGTCTAAAGACTAACTAAAATTCGTTGTCCAATAACAGAAATGTTGCAAATTATATATGAGTTTAATTAAATAACGTCAGTTATCTTTGATTGGAGACCAATTTCTGGACAACATGGTGTTCACCTTTCTGGATCGTTCATGTTTCATAATGTTCACGTTTCCGCGAGTTGACTGTATATACATATGTAGGACAATGTTTACTCATAGTTTTAGTTTGGCTTATGGTCTTTACTAATAGTTCTGATTTGGTGTCTGGACGGTCCCAAATGTATGTGTATACCCTTTTCAGCTTCGTCATTAAAATCAGCCCAGAAAGTTAGAAAAGTCAATTTTATTTTAAAAAAAAAGTATTAAAATTTCATAGGCCAAAGTAAATAGTAAATAATTGTTTAACAACAACAGAGGAAACATATTTTTCATATCAAACATATTGGATATTATCCTTATACTCGACTTAGACATGATTCTGATGTAACAAAGCCCAACGCTACTTCATGTACTTCTTGTATATATTATCCCTAACTCCAAACAATAATTTACCCCATTATTTTAAATTATTTTAAAAAAGCATTAAATTTGCAAAGATCGCTGACGTAATTTTATATCACTGGTGTATAAGATGCTGCCTATTGAATCCGTCTATTCTAATATGAAATAAAAAAGTTATAACGAACACTTTTTTAGGTCCCAAGAGTTTTCTTTCTACCCTATTTTACCCTGGATATAACGAACTTCGCTTATAACGAACCAATTTGTCGAGTCCCTAGGAGTTCGTTACAACCTGACTCGACTGTACATACAATCTCATATTAAGTGGCAAGAATTCACCAAATTTGGTTTTAGGTAGCCGCACACAGATAAATTAATAAATTACAATAAAAACTACTCCAAGAATTCAAAAAACTATTTAAGGTATAATAATTTACATTAAAAATAATATCAAATAAATAATTGGAAATTATGTGCTACTTCGATGTGAACAAAATCGAAAACTGCAATATAGAATCAAGCTCGATGCATAGGTATTAAAATAATCAAGTAAATATGTATTAAAAACAAAGAGAAGATAATCAAAGACAATCTATATTTCTTTTGAAATGTCAACTTGGATTTTGTTACCAAACCTGATTTTAATGTTTGGTTAAGATTTATGCGTTGTAGAGCACTAACGACCAAAATATTGGTATTATTCCACTGCACTACCTACTGGGCAATAATATGCGGTATATTTATAACCTGTTCTACTATAAAATTAGAATAATTGAAGTGCAATTGCCACAACTTCAAAAAAATCAAAAGCTAAAATTAAAAGATTTGCTGTTGACCTATGTATCTGTTATCATATGATTCCTTTATAGTCCTGAGGTGAAAAATTTCAGATTGTGTATTGCGACAGTCTTGTACGAAAGTACGTATATTTGTCTACTCACCTCATCTTTTGTTAAAATGTGGTCAACCAATGTACGATCGTCAGCCTTTTGTTTATCAATTCCTTTGATAAAATCAAAATATGTATTGACCACATTGCCGGCACAATGGACCGTGACAACGGTAAAGATCGTAAGGAAAAATGTGATGAAGGAGAAATCGGCGGCCCACTGCGACCGGAAGGCCAAGGCCGAACCCAATAATGTTGGCACCACACTGGCCGATAGAGACCAGGGTCGCAATGCTAACAGATACGTTTTTAATTTCATAAAAGTGCCGGTGGTTGATCCGTTTGCAGATGCTGCAGCTGAAGTTCTTGTGATGTTCAATTTACCATTAAGAGAACTGCCATCTTGACTTCCATTAACCATTGATGCTGCTCGTTTCTGGAGCAGGCTCTCTGAGACAGATGACTGCTGATCCATTTGAGGCACTGACGACATTCTAGAAGGAATAAGGGGTAGATGTATTCATCCGCTGACCATCATTATGAAACAAAAATACACACTTACCTGTTGGTTTACCGATTATTACTAACGCTTCCGAAATTTGTTTAGTTTTGCTAGAATTCTGTTTATTGCTGGCCTTCAAATTTCCAAATTCGGTTCACGATTGTTGATTCTATAGATATGTATCTCTACTACAAAGGCATAAATTATACCTCCGATTTGTATATTCGAATATTGTTTACTTTACACAGAAGTGATCTGGTCCCGCTCCACTTCCCTCGGTGTCTTCTGTTGAGGTGCCGTTTCACCTTTAACCAGGTAGTCAACAGATCAGTTGAGGAAATTGTTGTTTCGATCTTCTCCGCACCAGAAAACAATGGTTTGACTTTTTGTTTATTTTTGGGTATTTTTGTATGTTTTCAAAATTTTGTTCGTTTGTTTTTTTTTTGTAGTGCCTCCAGTTGTCTGTGTGAGATCTTGTCTCTCTTTTTCTTTTTGTTTGGTCCACTTTTTCTTCTGATAATTCTTTAAATTCTCGTTTCTCGTGCGTGCTGTAACTGTTAACTTGTTCTGTGTTTACAAAATATTCCGGGTATCGTTTATTAAATTCCCAATTATCGCTGATGTGCACTTCATGAATTTATTAAATATTATATTCCACACTTGCTCATTCTGTTGTAACGGCTTAAAAGTTAATATTTTTCATGAATTTTCCATTCTCCTTACAAAAAAATAACTAATTTCCACTTTCGGTGTGCGGCTCTCTCTTTATGTCACTATGCACTATGTCATTTATTTTGTCACGTCACATTCACATCTCATAATGCTGCCGGATTAAACACAATCAACATCGGCAGCGACGACGTTCGGTCGCTTTTCGATTGAACGACGTAAAATGACAATTGATGGAGACCGAGATCTGTTCCAGTATCAAATCGAAAGGTGGTTACAAATGCTAGGTTGTAAATAAGGAGTTATGACACTCGGTGACTCAGAAAATGAGAGAGAGATTCCAATACATTACAAATATTGTCAATTGTATATAAACTGTTAACAAAAGTCGAATCAAAGTCACGTGGATATCAGAAAAGAGTAGGTGGCAACGGCACAGTCAACGTTTAGTGGAGTACTGTCGGAATTCTTAATACTTCTGAAATTCCAAAAAGTCGTGAGTAACATATCCACAAGAAATTATTACAATAGCCCTAAAAGAAACGCATTTACTTCCTTTTATAGATATATGACGATATATGATATACTTAAAAAAATTCCAATTGTTGGAATTGTTAACCGTATTAGGCCATATAGGCTTGGTTAAAGCTTGATGTTAATAAATTGAAATAAGTATTCGATATATTGATGACACTCATTCTGGATCCTGCTTTCGTTACGAATATGGAACAGGATTAGGAGTGCAATAGAACAACACCCCACCAGTTCCACATCGGTGCTTATGTTGTCGACTGTATTTTCAAAATGATACCGTAACATTTTTCGTGGGAAATTTATTTGCAAGTGATTTGGCATGTATGACTGATGGCGCTTGAGAGAACCAACATTGAATGTTGACGAAAATATGTACCTACTTACGTCAGACGATAAATCGTATTATTTCATACAAAATTCGTTGTAGGTTTATCCCTCTTCCCCTAAAAAATCCATACAGCAATCCCTATTTCAATAAATTATCAACTGTTGCATTTATCGATAATTTACTTGCCTCAATATTTTTCACATTTAATGAAATAAATAAGCAAACGTTTTAAATTTAGATATTTATTTATATTTTTCAACTTCGAGATATTGATATAAATGGCAGGTTTGTCAAAATATAAATGTCATTTGAGAATTTAATTAATAATATTTTGTCCAGACCTCGGCGGATTTCATGTGATTTTCAAAACAGCAAAGGGCTATATATGACAAACTACGTTTAAAAAAGAGCTTGAAGTGTGCTTGGGTAAAGTTAACTTATGTAAATCTTAAACGTACATTTCGTTTCTGTTCGAAACGCAACTTTTGCGTTTCAATGAATTCTGTATATCGTAATATTTATTTTTGATTTTGAAATATAAAGTGGTAAACTTGACGTCTACTGAACGATTTTACAATAAAAATGTGTAATGACTTATCTAAATACCGATAAAATCGATAACTTATTACTATCATTGCATTCATCGATAATTTACCATTCCTATTGTGTTTGTTTATAATTGCGGAAAAGGTGGCAACATTGAACTATTCAGACGTATTGTTTTAAGCGCATAAAAAAAATATCTTTTAAATTTTTGAATTTCATTATTTACGGGCATCAACGTTGCAGGGCATTGCACTCGAGATGCCTGCTTCCTTGCCTGAGGACATGGATCATGACGTTGCTGAAGAAGAGGTTGCGTCAACTCCAATTGTTCAACCGGCTACTTCAAGCGGTAGCAACTTTAACACTCAAACAACAACAAGCAATAAAAGACAAAGGGTAGAAACTAGCCTATCCCCAATTAACATTGAAATCTCTGATTTGAATGAGAGATTGTCAAATCATAACCCCCTGGACCCAAACAGATATGGTATCCTTAGCGTTTTGGCAGACATTAATATACAAAATGCTCCGCCTAGTGATAAACCTCAAATTCCCAAAGATGTCGGCAAGCAGACCGAAATAAAAACAAAATGGTGTCCCCCAATATTTGTTTACAATGTAAACATAAAAGCTTTAGTTGAAACACTAAAAGCCACAGTGCCAAACTTTTCATTTAAAGTGAAAAATATAAACAAAAATAAAAGCAAGCTATATTTTTCAGACGCTAACGTACACAGCTCTATGATGGCTATTCTTCGAGCGAAGAACATTCACTCGTACTCATTTACCCCAAAAGAACACAAACATATTTCGCTGGTGCTTCGCGGATTATATGCTGATACAGAGTGTGACAAAATTAAATTGGAAATTGACACACTAGCTCCTGACACTGTTGCATCTGTGGGTAAATTTAAAACTCCACAATCAATTAAAAGAAATATAGACACGGGCCTTTTCCTCGTATCACTTCTTCCAGGGAAATCACTGGGTGACGTAGCCAACATTCGAGGTTTACAACACCAAGTGATTTCTTGGGAAAAGCCAAATAAGAAGGACAGTGATATTCAGTGTCATAGATGTCAGCGTTGGGGGCACATATCGCGCAATTGCAATTCCGCTTACAATTGCGTAAAGTGCGATCAAGTTCACGCTCCTGGTGAATGTCAACGTACACGAGAGGATTCCTCGGAACCATTCTGCGCAAACTGTGACAAGCCTGGCCATCCTGCCAACTGGAGAGGCTGTCCGATCTACAAAAAATACGCTGCCGCGAGACGGAAAAAAGTAGAAATAGCAATTGAACAAAATGCCAATGCAAAAAAAAATATTAATACAGCAGTTAACATGTCCATGCGTTCCCCAGGGAAAACATTCGCCAGTCTCTTCCAGTCTGCTACTACCCAGCATAACTCTCGACCACAGAAACCATCAGTAATAGAGGAATTTCTAAAGTTAGCCAATTATTTCTTGGATCCAGAGGAATTAACCTTGGAGCAAGAAATCAATATATTTTTGAACGATTTTAAAAACATGACAAAGTTGGAGGCCAAATCTGTATTTGTGAGCCTTCTTAACAAAGTAAGATCACAATATGGACCATAGATCCTTAAACTTATTATCTTTCAATGTACGATCCTTGATTGACAAAAGCCGACAAATTGATTTGAGAAATACGCTCCACCATAACAACATTGATATTGGATTCATCCAAGAGTGCCACCTAAGAAGATACAAATCAATTAAAATCGATGGATATAACTTTATTTATGATAACTCACCTGTTGGAGTAGCTATTGTGGTTAGAAACTCCATCCAATACAGCAGGGTTTCCATAAACAACGTGGGAATAAATACTTCTTTTGTCGAAATAACATCCTCTATTGACAACACACAGAAGAGATATTTACTCGGGTCAATCTATATTCCATGCAATTATCCGTCGCAGCAGCTAGAGTCGGATCTAAATACTATTCTTCAAACTTGCTTAAGCTTTGATGGGTTCATCCTTGGCGGTGACCTTAATTCAAAATGCTCGTCATGGGGTGACATTCTGGATAACTCCAACGGAAAAACACTGGAGAAATGGTTAGAGGACAATTCGATAGACATAGTTCGCATCTGTGACTCTACACCGTCCTACCCAAATGGACCGTCATTCCTGGACCACTTCCTCGTCGGCGCAGATTTAGTCGATAGAAATTATCCAAATTACTCTATTTCGTCATTACCGACTTTTTCGGATCATTTCCCTCTAAAACTAAAGCTAAAAATAGATTTGTCAGGGCTGATATTAAATCTACCACAAACATTTACATCCTACAAAAATACAAATTGGGATCTTTTTCGCAACGATTTGGGAAGTGCGTCCAGATGCATTATGCCCCCATCAAACAGCAATCTGGAAAATAATGAAATTGATACATTAATCAGAGAATTCAATAATTGATTTACAACTATCCATGATTCTCACTCTCAGGAAATCCAGATCAAAAACGGAAAAAATCCACTCTCGGAGAGATCTAGAAAGCTGTACAAACTGAAGTACCAGTGGCAAAAGGAGCTTAAGAACATCTTCCACCGCACGGGAAATAGACTCAGCAGTGAGTATAAAATTTTGTCAAAGCAAATCCAGCTCCTGAAAATAATAATTAAGGAATCAGTAGGAATTGAACAAGCGAAAAAAATTAACGACAAATTGCAAAATATCAAACCAGGTCCGTCCGCGTTCAAGGAAATACAACAATTCACAGGGAAAAGAAAATCCCCATTTTGTCAACACATACGACATAATAATAATCTTATTACAAACCCCTCGGAAATTGCAGATCAATTCCATACCTTCTACTCCTCAATTTTCCGTCAAACAACTCCAGATCGACCAGTAGATGACCTTGCTTCGAGAATTTCTACGTGTACCAATGCAATTCCAAATCATATTTATACCTTCAGTGATACATTCAATGCGCTCTCAAATCCTGATGACTACCACTTCACAGACTCTGCAAAAATTAGAAGCGTAATCCAAAATATTAATTCAAAAAAATCAAGTGGTGTAGATGGAATTTCAAATTACATCATTAAAAAGTATCCCGATGCTACTATTCAATTAATTACCACCATTATAAATCACTGCTTCAACAACGGATATTTCCCCACTGACTGGAAGCTGGCGAGAATAATTCCAATAAAAAAGGGAAGAGATAGTGAGGCCGTATCCGATTTCCGCCCAATATCCCTTCTTTCTAATACAGGAAAAATATTTGAGCGTGTAATGAAGGATAAAATTGAAAACGAATTTATCATAAACCCAATATCAAATTTTCAATTTGGTTTTAAAAAATTCCACTCGACGCAGCACGCACTACTAAAGTTCCACAGTGACATAACCTCAAATTTGAGAAATCAAATTTGCACTGTTGCAATATCCCTGGACATAGAAAAAGCGTTTGATTCGGTCTGTCATAGCGGAATTATTTATAAATTAATAGACTTGGGAGTTGATCCTCACCTGGTTAAATTGGTCCAGAGTTTCTTGGCTGATAGAACATTTACCGTACATATCCGGAACACATCTTCAGCATTGGGGAATGTTAATTGTGGAGTGCCGCAAGGGAGCGTCCTGGCACCATACTTATTTAATCTGTTTCTCAACGATTTCCCACATATCAATCATGAATCTCAAGCAATACTATATGCGGATGATTGCTTGATTTACGCTCATAGTGCATCGCCGGCCCAAGCTCTCGAAAAGGCCACTGCCCACCTCAATCGCATCAGCGACTTTTATAAAACCTGGGGAATAAAGATTAATGCGGCCAAGTCGGAAGCCATATGCATCAGAAATGCCTCTGGTAAGTGTCACAAGTCAGTGGTCCCCCAGAGCAAAATGCTACGAACTGCTCTTGACGGGGTTGAGATTCCTTTTAAATCCAACATCAAGTACCTTGGCATCTCATTTACCAAACTGATGAAATTCAACACGCACGCACGATCAGCTCTGCAAAAGACAAAACGTATAGCGGGGATGTTTTCATACTTATTTAACAGCAAACACCTACCCCAAAAGACCAAGCTGCTACTCTATAAGGTCACCATCAGATCTGTTCTTTCATATGGTTTTCCAATTTGGTTCTCCATTTCACCAGTAGTGGCCAACGAACTGGAAAAATTCGAACGAAGAGTTCTGCGGAAGTGTATTAATAAACATTATGTAAATCCCACAAAAAAACACTCCAACACCTACATATACGACACCTCTGGAGTCAAACCCTTCTGCAGCTACGCGTTCCATCTACAAAAATTGTTTGTTGAAAAACTAGCCACACATGAAAATGTCCTACTAAATGAAATTCACGAATTGGAGAAAAATTTGCAATGGTCGGATTCAGCTTACCTGTCTCCAATTGGCATCATCAATGAAGATGAAGATATTGACAACGGTCCTGACCATTATATACTGCCACAATTCTACACCAAAACAATACCTGGCTCCCACAGGGGCTAAAAAGAAAAAATATATACATTGACTTATTACTAGATATAAACAAATCCTAATTTATAACATACTTACGCACATTAGTTCTTAAAAGTACCTGAACATTCGACTTAAGCAATATTATAATTCCATATTTACACTTTACAAAACAATCTGTGATATAAATGTACATACATACGTACCTTCATTCATCATATGTTTATGAGATCTGTTTGGTTTAACAGACTCTCTCTCTGTTATTTCGTTTTAAGTGTTATGTATTTTATTTTGTTTGTTTATTTATTTATTTTTAACAGACTCTCACGCTCTGTCTGTAATCGTCAAAGGCCACGAGCAAGCCTTATTGTTCTCCATCACATTATGTTATTAACATATCGAAAAAAAAACAAATTTAGCAAGTAGCGTTTTCCTATAAACCACCGTGTAATAGAATAAGACAACAATAGTTCTATGTAACATACACATAAACATTTCAGTAAGCATATGTTATCGAAAAAGAAGAAGACTCAATAAAATTTTTACTTACTTACTTACTTGTTTATAATTTCCAGCGCGCTGCGCGAATACAAAAAAGAATGAGTGAATTAATAAAAATATTTCAAAAATTAAGTGAATATTTCATTACGGGCTTAGTGTGGGAGGAACTGGAAGGCATTTTCGAAAATTTCCAACGAAATAAGAACTCTACTGAAATTAGAAATGAAATTGTGTGTCTTGCGCTTGTTCAACGTGCGACGCTGGATGAAGAAGTTGCCTCGACATTGCTGGAACTTTGTACGTGTATACGGTCACTGCGCAATGAGTCTGGAGGAAGTTATGATAATACATTCGATTGCTGGGATCAAGTGGTAAAGGTCGCTCCGCGAGATGGTTATCTGGCTTTTGTTTATACACTGGCTGGACTGATACAAATCGACCCGAGTTCACCGGTGTACATTAAGCTGTCTATGGTGGCGATGAATGCTTACTTTCTGACTCTCACTATACCGGGAGCGAAAGGCTTTCATATTTTCGAAGAGGAAATAATAACACATTGCCTGCAAGTATTCTCTTTGGTTGAACGCATACAAAATCCAGATTTTTTAAGTCGTCTGTCACGACATGAGCCCATAAAAATATGGCTACAATTTTCGACCTTTTGCGATGATTTACGGTTGGTGCTGCGTTATGTTCATTTCAAAGATAATCAGGCGGCAAGAGATGCGGTTCTGAGGAAACTGATAGACATTCAATATTTGAATCACGAACGAGGATATGCGAATATGTGTAAGTGTATTAGAAATATTTATAATTTTACAATAGATTACTTGTAATTGACACGTCTATATAATGAAACGTAAAGTATGATTTCTTGCCGTTAAAAGTAACAAAACAATACCACTTCAATTGAAAGCCACAACCCTATATTAACTTTTACATGTCTTTACAATACAGTTTGTATTGTATCGTATGGTATTCCTAATATAGGCTTGAATTATGGTTCTACAAATGCACTTAGCCAAAAATATTCCAACATCAGGGATCTCTAAAAAAAAATTGTTAAAATATTCACACTCAAATGATAATTGTCGCAAAATATGTTCTAACGGTATTTTCTTTTTGTAAGCCTTTTATAATCGTACGCCTAGGTTCTAAATATTACACATTCTTCCAGATTTTACAGACTAGCTGATGGCTGAACATTATTTGCTCGTCTCCTATTCTTATACTGTTTTGCAAGAATTCAGTTGACAAATACGGCCTTATAATTCCTATAACAGATTATAAATTATAAATGTTTTTTTTTTGAATAGATGATTTTCCTCCCTTCATCACAGAACTAATAGTATCGCTCTGACATGGTACACAACGCAATAAGCTTGTGATAACTACACTCCTGAAAACTACACTCCTCAGCAAACCATTGATTTATGTCATGCCCCTTTTGATATCCATTTCAGAGTATTGTGTTTATTGCAATTGGTGCCTTTGAGTTTTCTAACAAAATTTGTAATTAAAAACATTTAATGTATATTCGCCGCTCCGCCGAAACATAATTAACCAAAAGAAATCACTTTAAGAGGAAATGTGATAGCTATTACTGTTGGTGTAGTTGGAATTGTTTTCCATAGATATACAATCTATATTTGTTCCATTATATCTAATCGCAGGTCATTACTACAATTTAAGGTAAAATTGAGTTTTTTGGTATTTTACTCATGGAATGCATTTTTGTCCCGGATACTCGTATATATCCAAGGTTGCTTGAGTTGCGGTCTGTATTGAAGTATTTATATGTTTGTTTTTCGGGTACTGTCCCAAAATGGTATAAGGACCGGAGAACATAGCATTTATTCTTTGATTTTTCATAATCTTCATAAAAAAAAACAAAACTTCGTAAGAAAATTAATTTTTATAGAAATATCTTCAAAGCATTTATTCACCACCGCTATAATACAAATAGTCAACATTTACAATGTTTATCAAAATTTAAATTGTCGATTGTTCCCTTTTGGGTTGATCTTAAAAATCTCGGATCTCTGTCTCATCCCATGGCTCTCTTCATGAAGAGATCTTTTATTTGCGGTATATTGTTTGTCAATTGTAAGCCTAAACTACGAAGAAATACCACCGGACTAAATGTTGTCGAATAGAGTGTATGCAAACCGTGAACGCCAACAAGAATGGGTACATTTTTCTTTAAGCTCCGCTGTTCGTATTTCATTAAGTACTGCTTGTCGCCCAATTTGGCACCAGCATAGGCTCCTTCCGCCAATGATTCCACTAGAAAACTAACATCACTAAAACCCAGATTAACGCCTTGTCCTGCCAGGGGATGTACGCGATGTGCTGCATCGCCTATTAGAGCCGTACCGGCACAGACGTACGAAGAAGCGTGTAAAAATCCCAATGGAAAGGTGGCCCGAGACTTATCTAAAACACCACTGACACGCGGAGGATATTGCCTTAAAGTGTTTGTGTTGTGACCCATAAGAGAGTTTAACGTTTCGAGAGCTTTGACAGTAACATCACTTTTTGTGTATTCCTTGCACAAAGCCTCATTTAAAGCGTCTATAAATTGTTCGGGAGACATATTTAACAATTCCTTAGCATGCGGCACGGTGGTACTCCATACTAATGAACTTAATTTATTTGAAAGCGGTAGCAAAGCCACCGGACCCGTGGGTATGAATCGTTGCCAAGCCACAGAGTTATCGCCAGCTTCACCTAACTCCAATGTTGCCACCAGTCCCATTCGTTTGTAGTCAAGAGAGTACACATCTACGCCCATTTCTTTGCGTACCAACGAGTTGGCACCGTCAGCTCCTATTAACAACTCACATGAGAACGATTCACCACTCTGCAAGGTAACTTCCGAAACATTCTTTCCAGTCTGTCCAGGCAATTTGACATTAGATATTCTAGAAAGGTTACGCACCAAAACATTGGGTGAACTTTCTTTCAGCTGGGCATATATTGAGTCTAACATCAAATCATTTTCGACAATACAGGCCACATCGTCGGCAAAGTGGTCATGCTGAAACTGTATAAGGGCATCACTGTTTGCATCCCACACCTGCATTTGTTTCACCGGCTTGACCCTGGCGTTTATCATACGTTCCCAAGCTCCAATTGACTCGAACAAAGCAATCGTATTTTTATTTATTGCCGAAACACGATTTCCATAGGATTTGCTGACATCAAACCCCTTGAATGGAGGGGCTCCTTCCAACAGGAGGACTCTCTTATCGGCTAAGGTTTTATTTTTGGCTATGGCCGCTGCCAGTGCGGTGCCCACTAGACCTCCTCCACCTATGATTATATCATAATGATCCTTGGAAACATTTGTACCCGTGTTCCTCAAAATCGGTGTAGAGCAAAAAGTCCGTAAAATCAGCGACTGTGTTAGTGGTCTGCAAGTCATTGTAGATTTTAACAATATCCTCATTTTAATTGTTGTTTTATTTATTTGTTGTTTTTTTAAGAAGATTTTACTTCTTAACTCTGCACTCTGCTATTCTCGTTCGTGAAATGTGTTGTTGCATTAAATTTCAAATCAGCAGCTGTCAAGTCGATAATCGTGTTATCTGTGTTATCGAATATAACGATAAGAGTTTAAACACAATTGTCGCACTGCAACTCAATTTAAAAATACTAATTATTATATTATAATATTAATTTGGTAACATTTGCGTGTAGCTGCGGTCAGTCTTCGAAATAGGCTGTCTAAATAATTGGTTTTGAATTTGCATGGAGTATAGGTCTAATTAAAATTTTTAATTAATCTAAAAAAAATTGTCATCGTCGCACTTATTTAGGTTGGAAGGTTTCGAAACACCAACAAAAAAACAGCTGGGTGTTTTTTTCTCTGTCATGCAGTGTTGCCAAATCAAAGGAGTTTTTAATTAAAAATAATGTAATTTCTGGGATTTTAAAAGCACTGTTATAATTCGTAACTTTTTCTTGGTGATGCGTGTCTGTTTTCCGATGAAAGCATTTATTTTTGAACATTAAAGCTTGAAATACGTTACTACCAGACGTAGTGTATATTTTAGTGGGATTTTAGTATTCTTTAGTCAGCGACATTTTACCGACATTGCTCCGATTTGACTTAAATTTTCACTACAGAGTACTCTTTTTAATATAAGTAGATTAAAACAAAAATTCCCCCAAGTCTCATCTTTCCGAGTTACTAAACTTGCTGAAATAACAAATTTGTCCCGATCCGACGTAACACAAAGGAGTTAAGGCTCTGTTCCAAATTTTTGTTTCGAAGAAAAAAGGTCCCTACTCGGTATTTCTGAAGTCATGTTGGGAAATGCTAGAACAGTATCTGGCCACACTGGCCGCTCACTACGTCAAAAAAGACGAACAGAAGACAAATTTTCTGCCCCGAACAAGAGACAAAAGGAAAACAATCGAAAAATCAAGAACGTAATTTCATCGAGATCTCTTTCAATTAAAGTAATAATTTTAAAGATGTCGGAAATAAAATCAATGGAACACTCAACTTTAAAAGTTCCCTATGAGGTTATTAATAAAAAGTTTCGTGTAGCTCAAAAATCCGTTGACAGGGAAGTCGACCAAATACAAAATTTCTCCAAGGAAGTTGAAAAGGCTTTAATGATTCGCCCAATTATCTCGGATGTCAGCAAACTTGTGGGTAGCGTTGTGCAGCGCCTACAAGTGTTGAAACGCAAATCGGACGAGGCTATTGGTGACGAATTGAATGCAAGTTTTATCTGTAAACGAAAATTGGAACATTTGAAGGAAATGGTACAGCGAGACACTACCACTAATGAAGAGGTGTGGCAGGCATCAATTGACCAATGGAGACGCGTGCGAATGGATCGTATGGTTATTGAGCATTTACTTCGGATGGGTTACTATGAAACGGCCGAGCGCCTGGCAAACTATTCGGACATTCGTCATTTAACGAATCTTGACATTTTCCATACGTCACGGGAGGTGGAAGAAGACTTGGCAGCATACAAGACCACAAAATGTATTCTATGGTGCATTGATAACAAATCAAAACTACGTAAAATAAATTCGAACATTGAATTCGATTTACGTGTTCAGGAGTTTGTTGAACTCATACGCAAAAACCAAAGGACCGAGGCAGTAATCCATGCTAGAAAGCATTTTCCAGCATTTGTAAAGACCCAAAACAAAGAGATATGTGAATGCATGGCTCTATTAGCATATCAGCCAGATACCACTATCGAACCATACAGAAGCCTTTTCGACATTAACCGTTGGAGTAATCTCGTATTAAAGTTTCGCAATGAAAACTATAGACTTTTTCAACTCTCCTCTCAATCACTATTGAGTATCGCCGTGCAGGCTGGACTCTCCTCACTCAAGACTCCACATTGTTATTCTTTCAACTGTAAGAACTTAAATTGCCCAGTATGCCAAGAGGATTTCAATCGGATTGCAAAGAGCTTACCCTACTCCCATTGCGTACAAAGTCGCTTGATTTGCAGAATTACCGGACTTCCATTAAACGAACACAATTTGCCAATGATGTTGCCGAATGGACAGATATTTGGGCAACTAGCTATTCCCGAGATAACCAAAGAAAATGGAACAGTATTGTGTCCCATAACGAACACGAAATTTTCAAATCCTAAAATCGAAAAAGTTTTTGTTATGTAATAAATTTATTTGAATATCATATTTTCTTTTTTACTACATACATGCTGCATACTGAATTACATACATTAAAAGCCATAAACTTTTTGAAATATAACAATATACATACATACTAATCTCAATCTTAAGATGTAACGAAAATATTAACATTAAATCTGTAATATTTAAGGAACTTCACTTTTTGAAAAATAAAGTAATAAAAATACGAGAACGCCCTTTAAAATGTGTATCAAAAAAACTCAGTTGGTACCCATTATATCGATGCAGTTAAGCCAAGAGCTGTTAAGAAATTGTAGATATATACAGTTTGATATTTGTGTTGTGAAACGTACTGTGCACACTGGTCCACCGTAATGTAAATCTGTCAATGGACGTCATATGTGGCTTTGTTTCGACGCTTCTTCAAAATCAAACTGGTGCCAATTTCAATGGAGTTTGCAGGACATATGACAGTCTGCAATGTTTCAACCAAATGGGTTTATATTATATTTGCTAAAACAGATGAACAGGGTCGATTGGCACAATAAACACCTCTTCCTTTTAAGTATTACAAACATGTGGTGTATGATATAAAATAAATACTTCTCATCAACAATCCTTATTGCTTTCACATGCAAGATTATGGCTTCCATCCAATTTCATAGTCAGTCCCCCTTTGCAGTTGCCCTTAATGTGTCTATTCCAGCTCAACAGCGCCGTCGAGATCAAACCATAACAGGTGTACACAAAAATATCTTACACCCAGTCCTCAACTCTTGGAGTATATTGGTATCTTATTTAGGGCATTTTCTATTTATTTGACAATATTATTCTGTTTGTTATGCTCGATCTCCAAATTATTCTCAATAAACCACCTATTGCAATACACTGTCCGACTATCGCCAGAGTAGTTGTCTAACGAATCTTATAAATTTTCACGTAGTGCGAAACTGAAGCATAGCATGAAATCTGATATTAGTTTCTGGTGGTTCGAACATCTGACACTGTTTGATAGGTAGAAAAGTGAAGGCTTATAACTACCGTAGAATCTGTGCAGATGAGGAGGAGGTTGACCTCATATGGTCGTTTGTTTGAGGGTATCTATGTTTTAAGGAGAATGCTTATTCTCGCAACTCGCAATCCAGGACATCACAATAAACGATATCAGAAGTTTCCTGCGCTCCTCAAATTCGTTTGATAGGTAGGGACTGATCTTATCCTATATCCCGATGCTCAGGCACACGACGATATGCAATAAACTAGGCGTTAGGTTAGGTTGAAATGGAGGATCGGTCATGTACCATGACCGTCTCCTGTCGTTGACATACACCTAGGCCAGCAATTCGGCCTGTTGTGCCCTCCATAGCCACATAACGTGTTCTGGTAAATTTAGGTTATACAGTGGCAATACAGCATCTTGTGGTATAGCGGCGTCCTTAATGGACTAAGTGCATCTAATAGGACAATCACTTCTACCTAACCAATCTGTGAATGTAAAGTGATTTCCTTCTCCTGTAATATATCTGTGTGAAAATGTAAACCGATCTCTATTCAATTAACTGTAAATTTCATATATACTAATAACGTTCTATACTTCTTTTTTGTTTTTAAAAACATCCTAGATGCCGCAAACTTGCATATCAAATGTTTCGAAATTTATGAAGAAATGATAAACGCCCATAACGGTGATCCCGAACAAACTCTTATGAAACTCATGAACATGACCGTATTCCTACATACATATCCGGCAAAACCAAAAACAAATCCATCCACTGCCAACAATATACATTCCGATTGCGAGCATATCTCCGATTGGTTCATCAAATCCATATCGAAGTATCCCCGACTATTGGTGAAAGTTCTGAAGTTCTATATTGAGTGTGTTGTCACAAATCCTGTGAAAAATTGGAAAACTGAACAAATTCAAAAAGCATTGGAATACGCTGCAAAATACGACGCCGCTTTATTTACCAAATGCAACGAGTCCTGTGTGGAATTTCTCTGTGAGGCGGTATTTGCCGACGAAGTTATGATAAGATCTCGTGCTATCGACTTAATGTCGAAAATTTTACAAGTGGAATCTCAGGTGGACTGGCAAATGTTCCGGCATGAAGTATCGGATATTCCGCGTGAAATCTTCATTATAAAAGAATTAATCGACAGTTTGCAAGACCAAAATAATAATATTAAATTGAAATCAGTTCAAGCTCTGCATGTAGCGTTAACGAAGGGTTCACCAAACTCAAGAAAAATTTTAACCGAATGTTTGAAATACACGGAATTTTGTGATTTGAATGTTGTGCTGCCGGCTGAACCACGAGTGAGAAAAAATGAAATACGTTTTGAAAAGCCGAATAGTCAAACGGCTCAGTACACGTTTCAAGGACATGGCATTATACAATTATCATTTCTCAATTTGCCCTCACATATCTTTACACATCTGTTTCAAAGTCCTCTGTCGTACATAAGAAGGTCAGGAATTATGCTAATGGAGCAGCTGGTCAAATTAAATCCATTGATAATATTCAATACCAATTTCGTGTCGGTATGTCCTTAGCTACCCAACTATTTAACAGATCTGAAAATAATGTTACCCATGTTACTTTCAGGAAACTTCTCGTTTGATCGATGAACCTACAGCATTGGTGCGTAAGCAAACTATGATCTCTATCGATTCCATATTGGAATGTTATCCAAATTGTTATCCCGTAATATGGGTGTGGTGTAAAGTTATTACACCAATGCTGCAAGACGGCGATACGAAGAACATCGATGTTGCTATGGAGGTGAGATTTAATAGTTTTTTGGAGGGAGATAAATAGTTTTGTGATAATAATATGTGTCTTCTCAGTGTTTCCGTTCTAGAGTTTTGGCAAATTTGAAGAGCATAGAACAGACGAACAATGCGGAACATTATATGCCGTGGGTTATTATAAGAACCCTACTCTCGACACAATCACGTTTCTATTTACAAAATTGTTTCCATTTGGCTTTGCAGCAACGAATGGTTAGGTAAGTTAAAAAAATAATATACAATTGAAGGTCTAGGACGTCACTTGAGAAAAGTCCGATGCATTTTAACTGGAACGCCAGTACCCTCTTTTAATTTGAGTACCCATTTTTTAATGGACTGTTAATTCCAAAAGTAACACTCCCAACGAATTCATCATTGTTTTTCATTAAGCTTGTTATGTCTTCGACCCTTATATTTGTGAATACTGCCAATAATCTATTCCCTCTATAAATTTTTGTCTGAGGCGGTGCAATGGTACCTTTTTTTTCGAACAATACAATGTGTTGTAAATTGGATTTGGCCGAAATCAGCTGCATTTCAATCTGAAAAATACTTTTTTTTTGCCCCCATAGATTTTAATGATCTGTTCCTTATTTTATTTGTAAGATATGTGGCTTTTTGATAAACATTGAAACTGGGCACTATTGCCATTTTAGAATTTACATATTTTTTTTTCAAATCGTTTTTGAATTATAACTGTTTTTTTATTTAAAGCAATACAATAGTCCTTCAATGCAAGAAATAACGTAGTGCCAGCAAAAAAAAAAAAAATATATGTACACTTTTTTCAAGAAAATACAAAAATTCATTCTAAATTTCAATTTACTTAACTAAAAAATCTATAATACATGACTAAAGGTTTAAACTATACACGTAGATAAAAGGAGAACACTACCATGGGTGAAAATGAACAAATAACTTTTATCAACCTTCACCAAGAAAATATAACAAAAGGCGGTTTTTGTAAATACTTTCTGTTATAGCAAAAAACAAAATGACACAATCAATATAAAAAAATCTACATAATCATAACTGGACGAAAAAAAGTTTAAGATTGACAAGAAAGCGTTCTTCTTTACGTATATTTACTATTAAACTTCATTAAAACTAATTTTTCAAAGCTAAACTCAGACAATGATTCCCGCCTTGGGCTGTCGACGATACCAGCAAATGAAAACAGCCGTTCAACTGGAGCTGAAGACGTCAAGGGGGTGTTAAAAAAAAGAAATGCTTCCTTTAGCAAAGCATATTTTTGCCAAATCTCATCAGCACTTGAATTATCAGTTAAATAGTTGAAGAGTTGATGTTTTATGGTGGATCGTCGGTCAATTTTGATCAGGTTTGGTGTAGAAATAGTTGTATCAGTTCCATCTTCTGCAAAGTTAAATCCTTATATTTAAAAAAATATATAAAGCCATTGCAATAACTCACCATTATTACTGAAATCAAAAAAATCAGGCAAAGTCGATAAATTATGATTTTTGATTTCACAATTAAATGTATTAGAGTTTTTTGCGTAAAAACTGTAAAGTGTATCTAAAACTCTGTCGGTTATATGCTCGATAGTTAGTTCCGACAGTTCAAGACTTAATTGCTGCCATGCCTTGAGCCATTTCATTTTGATGCTTGGAGTTAGTACTGTTGCCGCAATGGCGATATTTGCCTCAGGTTGCAACATGAAATATGGTTGAAACCTTTCTCTCAACCTCTGTTCCATTTTCACAATAACAGGGGATATCTGTTGCAGCTCCTGGATTCTGCTTAGTTTATTCAGCCTATTGCACAGTGTCAGGAGCGTCGGTATTAAGAATCCTGTGGTAAAAGGATTTAATAAAAATTTATATTTCACCAAAAAAAACATAAAATAAATTAAACATATCGAGAGCTTTTATGAATTATATTGTAAAATATGTCGATTCTTCGATCTCCTGAACATTTATATTTTTCTATATAGCCATTATTGAATAAAAACCTTCGATATGTAGCATATTGAAAGTACCATAATTTATGTTGTTTTCTTCTTGAAGAAAGTCCAGAGCATGAGCAATTGGTTCCATTATCAGCTTGTACATCTCCAGGTACTGTAAGTCTGCTGGAGAAAAATGTGGCAATGACAGCTTATCGCAGAGATTATTTAACTTTTCTTTGTAGCAAAGTAGCTGCTGAACTGCGTCATACAATAAGTTCCAACGGGTTACAACCGGCAAAAGCAACGACGAACCCAAGAGTACTTGAATTATTTCCCTATACTTTGGCCACTTGCACCTCTGCCACAAGTTGTTGCATTTATCGAATGCCTGAAAAAATAAACCGCAAAGAATTTTACACATGAAGACGATTTTGAAATACCACTGTCGACAGAAATAAACTCAGTGTTTTTTAAATAACACGACAAAACATTTCCTGTTTTTACAAGAATGTAAACGATTGATGTTATTACCATTCTATGAAGGGCTAGAAGTGGCTGCTCAGTTTTTAAAATTTCATCGAAATCAGTTGAAGCAAGCAAATTCAAAGTGTGACTGCAACATCTCGTATAAGAAGGCAACCATCTTTCATAATCAAAGACTGGCAAAATTATCTTTGAGCTGTTCAGACCAAAGTTAGTGTTGATTTCTGTAATCATCTGAGCAATTTTTTCAGCGGTGTGTTCTCCGTAAATTCTTCTGTATGCCAAAGCTGCAGATCTACGTTCCAAATTGTTCGTAAGCCAATGACACGTATATCCAAGGAAGCATTTGTCGCCTCGTGACCAAATATCTGCTGTGGTACAGACGTATTCGGAATAAAACAAGATTTCCTTTATATTTTGCACCATTATGGTAAATTTTCTATCCAATTTGTTAGCCGCTCTTTGCTTGCTCAATACCTTCATGCCTGTGGTTTCAAAAAGTTCTATGAAGGATTTATTTTCCAGAACGGAAAGAGGCAATGAAGAGTCAATAATTGCGTGTAACAGTTTGTCATCGAAATCAGTTTGCGCTATACCGCCATCAGAAGAACCGGCCTTGTAACTTTTGTATTTTTTAAAAAGTTCATTATGCTTGACTTGTAAGTGTTTAATGAAATTGGAAGTCACTTGGCCACTTCCTCTTATCACTCGATGACATACAACACACTTGCCACAAGTTGTCTTATCTGAAATCTGAAATTAAAAACGAATAAATAAATACTACACTAACTCACTTATACAAAACTCACTTTTTCTACTTCTATATAAAATTCATCTCTGAAAATTATTTTTCGTCCATCAGACGGTGAATTTACACAGATTTTTTTGGGGGCCGCTCCTGATTCTTCATTTTGTTCTTCATCAGACATTTTCAGTTTTTCATTCTTCTCAGCCAATTGTAATTTTAAGATTGAGTTTTCTTCCTGTAATTTTTCGATTACTACTTCCTCATGTAATTTTTTTATTAGGACGGGGGTGAACGTGACGGGTGGAGTATGTTCCTCTGCGTATTCGTCACAGATCATTCCCAGATCCACTTTGACGTCGTTGGACCCCACATCCATTTGTCCACCCTCATTTTGTACATTATTGGTGTCATCTATATAATAATAAAATTATAAAAAATAATATTGTAAGGTCGATTTCATTTAATTAAAAATAGCTTGTTTGGAAACAGAATTTTTAGTTAGTTAGTTTTTTTAACTTGAAAGTTAAAATATTTTTGGCAAAATTCGAACGACTAACTTTTTTTTATAACTTATTTATGAACATAAAACTATTTTTTAAAATTTTTAAAACATATCTATCCTTAACCTGGCCGTATTTAACCTTAGTAATACCTCGTCACATAGTTTTTCTAAAAAAAATGTCGCCTCAACGTTTCGAGGACATACACCATGAGTTGAGATTGTTTACTGTTGCAATGCCAGCATAAGATCTGTACAAACGGATTTCATATCGGACAAATCAACATGAATCCATTGTATTCACTTAAATATATATATATATATATAGAATAGTTTTTGGCTAACGCTAACGACTACCAACGATCAATTTTCAGGGTTCTCCAACAAGAGGTATCCAAAGAAAAATGAAATTTTGTTAGGTAAGTGATCGGATGTTTATTTCATAATAAAGACGAAGTTATGCCGTTAATAATGAAAAACAACATCAGCCAATTGGCCACCACGACCATGCTTACAGGCCCATATCCTTACATGAAATCCTTTTTATGAAATTTTCCATAACCAAGTCGCAAAGTCGCTGCTCTATGTCCTCGATAGCCTCACAAATTCTATCCTTGAGGTCTTGAATCGACGCTGGACTGTTGGCGTAGACCTTATCTTCCACGTGGCCCCAAAGGAAGAAGTCGCAAGGTGTTAAATCACAAGATCTCGGTGGCCAATTGTGATCACCTCTTCAAGAGACAACACGGTCCGGAAACATTTTAGTTTTCCGAAAATGTTCACCATTTTTGTAGTAAATTTTAATAATATCAAGGCGTTGTTGAAGCGTTTATCGTTCCATTTTTAGTAATGGCGTAGTTTAAACTTGTCAAATGTCAAACAATAAAAGCATTAAAAGTAACAGCTACCGAAATACCTCTTGTTGGAGAACCCTGTACTAGCGAGGAATATTATTACAACATAAAAACTACCTTTTCTATCCAAGAATAACGTTGGCTTCGCAAAACTGTGAAGTCTCCGTGGATTCATGAATTCTTCCTTTCTAAAATGTTTGGCACATATTTCGGAATACAGTGGTATTTTAGTTGTGGAAGGAATTCCAATTAATTCCTTCCATAATACAATGTTTTCTTTCTTTATTGTGAAAAGAGGAGGACCACAACTTCCACAGCTTTTCACTATGCACTTATGTCTGGTATGCTTATTCATGTTGAAAGCAAAAACAACCAAACAACAAACACTTTATACAACTTTACACTTTAACTTCAAAGAAGTTAAACACTATTAAAATCAATGATTTGATTTTTATTTTTTGATTCTTGCCCGGTACTCGGGCTGTAATACTCATCAACTATCGTCAAAGAACACCACCAAAACAAAAAGTGGAAATGGATAAACAACCGGTTCTATTTCGTGTGGGTAAAGTGGTTTTTCAGTGCCCTAGACTTGAAAGTAATCTAAAAGAATCAAAAGTAATCTATGAAAGTAGTCGGATTATTTCTTCATTTTTCTTTTGTATTTTTTTTTTTGCTTTTGGTTTTATTTTTTTGGTTTTTGTTATCTCACGTAAACCTGATTAGTTTTAGATTATTTGATAACGTAATCAATTATTAATTGTGTGAATTTAATTATAACTTCACCACTCAGAAGAAAGTACATCTATTTACTTGCAGCAAGGCAAGTACAAAATATTATTTTTTAAATTTCGATTGAAAAATGCATATGTGCATACGAATCAGGGATGGAAAATTGTTTTTATCATTTTGTACTTTCCGCTCTAAAAATGAATTTTTTTAATGCCGACGGTTCCAAAATCAAGTTTTAAAAATCAATTCTATTGAAACAAAAAAACGTACATAAAAATACAATTAATTGTTTGCTAGTGAATAGTTCGGCTATTGGTGGTGAATTAAAAGTACCTATGACAACATTTTGAAATTATCTCAATGGGTCTTCTGGCCTCCAAGTGAACTCGCTGTAAGCCTTGAAATTGCCTTGCAGTTTTCAGGCCCAGTTTAATATAATGTTTTGGGTGGACGGCCGTGGTGTGATAGGTAGTGTAGTCGACTATCACACAAGCAAAACCAGGTTCAAAACCGGATAAGACCATCAAACATTTTTCAGCGGCTGTTTTCCACCTCGTAAATGCTGGCGACTTTACGAGTAAGAGAGTAATCTCTAAGTCATGTTATATTTCTCTGGAAAAGCATTAGCCGTTCGGATCCGGCTTTAACCAGTAGGTCCCGGTCAGGGAGAATACAAAATTATATCGCGCACAGCACACGGATTCGAGAGAAGTTCCCCGTCTGTTCCTTCATGGAATGTTAAGGGAAATAAGTAATATATTGTTTGGCCTTTAAATCTAATAATGTTCTTTTTTGGCTATCTTTGAATCAGTAAAACCTTATTTTTCATTATCTTTCACATTTGATCTATCACTGTAATTGAAATATTATGTTCAGCTACAAAGGCACTCGGCATAATTTCAATTCTGCTATCTGACGGGCCATCTCATGTTTAGTTTCTACGTGAGACTCTCACAGCATTTTTCCTTGATTTGAGTATAACCATATATTATTGAAACATTGCAGAGTTAACAAGTTTTTCTATTTTCTGATTTTTTTAGCCGCGGGAATTCTTCTGTCCATGAACAGAAGTGTAAAATAATATAAGACGTACATTTTGTTTTGCATTTGTAAAAGAATAGAAATATTTAATTTTTGTAAAAAAAAATTCTTTGGCTCTATTAAAAATAACTTGAAGTTGAAATATGCGGATTCAAATACTTCTCCCTGAAAATGTGCAATTTCTAAACTTGTACAACGTTTTTTATGTGTGCACACAAATGCACGAAAATGTATCAAAAAAGTACTGTTGTATTAACTTTTCCATCCCTGATATGAGCATATGAATAACACAGTAGAGAGAAAGAGAGAGAGAGCTCTCTAACGATTACTTGACATTACGAAAAAATAATCGAATAAAAAAGTATCCGAATACTTTCAACGTTTGTTTAGATTCTTTTAGATTACATTCATAGTCTATTGCGTTCAGTGTTGACGTTTTGGTCGGAAAGATTTAAAATTTTTGTATTTGGTCGGACCAATCCCATTTTGGTCGCTTTTAATCTCTATTTACAAAACTTTGTATTTTAGTTGATTAGGCAAATGATTAGCATTTATGTGGCGCCGTATGGCCAAAAACTTGTGTGACCAAATGCAGTGTTTGGGTGCAATTTTTTTCCAGTGCTTTGGTTTTTCTTAAGAACTTTTCCGGTCATTTTTGCCGCAACTTCATAAAATATGTTTTTTAAAACAGATGTGTTGTCAAAGTGTGGATCAATTTCGCTAATGCTTCTTCGCTTTCTTTTTCATTGGGTTTCTAAAGTCAAAATTTAATGAAAAAATCGACCTAGAAAATCATGGGCGGAAAAAATGTTTTCCAGGTAAATATTTAAAGAAATACTTTGCTCCACCTGAAAAATTTTAAATATTGGACTTAACACCTTTACACTCTTATATCGCGAATGTAACTATTTTGTTCAGTTAAAATAATAATTTGGATTTATTTGTTAATGCATATTTCTTAACATAATCAAAAAGAATTAAATTTAAGTTAAAAAATTGAACTTAAAATTAACTTAAAAATGTAAGTTAAAAAAAAATTATTTATAACTGAATGTAGATTTTGTAACTATATACGGCCTAAAGGCTCGGTTACTTTTGGAATATTAATAAATAAAAATAAATAAATCCAACATGGCCAATAAGCTTATATTACATATATATAAAAAAAGCTATCTTTGAAAGTCGGATTATTTTCTTGTAATCGCGATTATTTTTAGATTACTTGTAATCGTAATAAAGTCAGAAATTATTTACTTTTGTATGTAATATGATTTACTTTTCCATTAAATTTGATATCCAAGTTTTAAATATTAAACAGACTTGAATATTTATTAATTTATTGTTTTGATTCAATTGTGGTTTTTTCTATTCTTTAGCTCTAATATGATTGGCATAGTAGAATCGCACTTGCTGACCTCAAATTCAACAGAAGCCTGGATTGTTTTAAATTTCATATCTGGTAAAATCAAAAGTAAAGAACCGGATGCTTTGATACACCAATTTATATCCCTCGAATCGGTAAAATTATTGAAATTGATTGGCCTTCATACATTGCATTTTAACTTTCTTTTCATTACAGTGGAATAAAGAGCAGAACATGTTAATAGCCTTGGAAGTCTTAGCCAATTGTATACAGGATTTTTCACATACTGCCCTAAATCATGCCTTCAAACACATACTAGCACAGATCAAAGAAGGCAAAATGTTACCTACCATCATAGGCAAAGCTTTCGATTTTCTAGTACTTATCAATAATCGTTCACATACGACGGGGAAAAATAAAAATGCCTCAATTGACCACACAACCAGCAATCAATGGCTGCTAGAGTTGCATCAACATTTGGAATATGAAATTTTAAATGGCATCCAGTACTTTCCCGATAACCGTGACACATTCATGTCACATTTATATGCCTACTCCGAGGTTAATTTACAAACTCGCCTGAGGCCCCACCAGACGATAATATCGTTTATGCACAAATATATGAGTGAATGCATTAAGCTGAAAGAAATAGAAATGCATTTAGATAATGCTCGATTATTCAATTCAATGATTTTAATTGTTGGACGTTTGTCGCTTAGAGATGGCTGCGTCGCTGCAACTACCTGCGCGCTATATGCTAATATTTTGTGTATTAATGATCAACCGCCCATTGTAAATACCATAATTGTGTCTTTAACGGATTTGTGTAAAAAACACACCCAAATCGTTGAAAGAATTGTTGAACGGGTTTTGCGCAAGCTGAAATCTCCCTATGATGTTAATCGTCTGGAGACCTTTAAATGTTTTGAGAAATTAGTATTACAAGATCAAATCAAGTTGAGAGGTTCACTTCTGTTAGCTCTGCTTGCAGCCCTATTGGATGAATGTGAAGATTTGTCCAAGAGAGCCGCCGATTTTTTTGCTGAATTTCTATCGAAGAAAAACTCAACGTTATTTCAAAAGTGTCTGATTGAATGCCCATTTGTTTTTAATGAATATAAGGTAAATTGATATTTGCTATGATTCAAATCTGGGAAATCAGCTAATTTATGAATCGTCTACCCCAAATTTGAATCAGATTTATTTTAGTTATCTATTTAACTTCTTGTGTATTATTAGAACTTTGATGGTCTGGATAGCTTCTCTGAAACTCATATAAAATCACCTTTAAAAGGCGAAACGCAGCGTAAGCGTCGTCAGCAATTGTACGTGCATTTAATGACGGATATGGACGAAATAAACATGATTTTATATTTTGGACAATTAAAATTAATAGCGGGTAAGATTTCTATTACTTAGATAACAACTAGATAAGTTCAACAACAATAATAAATGTAGTCTGAATTTGGAAAAGCTTTCGGTCGATCCATATTTATTTACAAGTATCCATGTTAAATCCGGTCAAAATACCAGTTTAATTTTATTAATTCAAAAAAAAAAGATATGAATAATACTGAATATATTTTTTTTGAACGTGGTGCACAAAACATTTATTTTGCAAAACAATGATTCGGCGAAAACTTCACTGTTTTGGACTACACATCATTGACTCTGGAAATAAGTTTGCATTATTTCCACAGAGACATGATACTGAATGTCAAGATTTCAAAAAAACATGCGATTCAAAAGAAACCGGTTCTCCTTATGAAAATAAAATAGAAATAGAAGAAGTACTTATTTCTAGTAAAGATTTTTCTAAAGAGACGCAATTAAATTTACACATGTAAAAAACAAACATTTGATTTGTTTATAAAAAGTTTTCGCAAATATTCTCATGACAATAACTAACATAATTTTATTTGAATTGCTTTCTTATGTGTCAAATGTTTTCCGAACATTATGATTTTATTTAAATTTTGGCTATTTCCAGAGAAATCCAAATCAGATCCTTTAATAATAGAACCAGAAGGAATTTCCCTCGTCAAAGATGTCCTATATATTCTAAAAAAAGTCTGTCAATTGACCAAAGAACAAAAACAAAATTCAGAAAATATTGAAGCGGAAAATAAGGAGGACGATACATTAGCAGAAATTAATGAATTGAACGAGGGAGGAGGCAAAACCGACGGAAACGCTTGTGGAACAAACAGTACAGGAAATAAAAACAGTTCCGGTCCAGGCCCAGGAAGGGGACGGAGAAAACGAGAACTTACAATGCCTGAAGCAGTGAGTTATAAAAAATGTTATTACACAAACTTTTAAATTTCTTTAATTTTTTAATTTATTCCAGTTAACGTTGCTTGAGAAGTCTTTAATTTTTATACCAACGATTTATAAAAATGTGCACCAACATGACGCTTCTATAGAGAAGTCATTTGATGACTTCTGTAAAGCTTTGGCCAAACGTTTTCCCAATTTGGTGGATTACGCTCAACCGGCTGAGTTCTGGAATAAATATCGCAACTCTAAAGTGGTGACTGGGAAAAAGGCCACAAAGCGTAAAACTCCTAAGAAAAAGAAACGGAAAACCAATAAAGACTCAGAAAATGAAGATGATGATGATAATATTGAACATGATGACAATGATGAGGGCGATTCAACTAAAACAGACTCTGACACTGACGATGAACCGTTGATTAGCAAGAAATCAAAATGTATGCCAACTTCAATTAGACACGATGTTACGTGTTCTCAATTATCTATGGATTATATATTCAAACCGAATATATAGGAAAGTGCTTAAACAATTTAATTGGTAACTTTAATACAGCTAGGTGGAGAATAAATAAACTGAAAATCAATGTTTTATTTTCAGGCTGTTACAAACCCTCCACACAGGGAGTGCCTTAACTAACATTAAATTACAAGTAATTTATGTACATATGTAAATACAATGTCATACATATCCCTATTGGAACTCAAATATGTATTAAGAAGAACTGCCGAAGTCCAATTATCAAACATGGGTAAGTAAATAACTAAGTAATTATTTGTATAATCTGCTTTGCAATCAAAAACACATTTGTTTTTAAGAAATACAATAATATCCCCATCCAACAAATCAATCACAAAGAAATTATTAAATGTTTTAAATTTTTTTAAAATATAAAATAATTTAAAATAATATTCCGTGAAATGCCATCAACAATTTGTTGATTAGATTTTCTAATTTGTCAACGATATAGTGTAAAATGTTTTTTCGATTCGTTCAAGAGTTTTTTAATAAACTATTTTTTGTCTTAAATTCAAAATCCGAAAGCCCAGATCTTTAAAAATAAATTTTAAAATGTATGCAATGCCTACTTTGTATGTTTCTGCAGAAGAGTATTAGCTAGGATTTGGTCCTTTCAAAAAATGTGTGTATGTGTGATTTACATTTTTATTTATTTTTTATTTAAATTAATATGTGCATTGCTAATTTTAACGAAAAAACGTTTATTAAGGTAATGCAAATTCAAAATAAAATGTTTTCGAAGTGAATATATTGTTTCTTAGGAAATAAGTTACAAAACGCTTTTGTAATGTTTAATATGCTTTCCCTTATATTAGCTGTGTAATTCGATTTAGCATAGAATTCGGAAAATTGGTTAATATAATGACAAGGGTGGCATTCCTACTTTTGAGTGATTGCAAGGTCTCAAACTGGCGGCCGTTTTTCTAAACCTTTGCTAAAACTTTACCCCAAATATCTTCAGTACAGATTGATCAGTGGCCAGTACATTGCAGAGATATTTCTATCCTCCGAATGTATTGGTGCGTTATGCTGTTGGAACTAGTTAAACATTTTTACAGCATCAGTCACAGAAGATCACTAAACTGAAAATATACACATCGAGACATGAAGACCAATATTTAACATTTGACAGGAAAAGTAAAGTAGTTTCTGTAAAAATTTATTTTCACGCGGTTTTTATATAATGTATGGATTTAGCGCCTTTACGTTTCATCTAGTACATAGAGGTTATTAATTTGGTGTCCATTGACTGACTTTAAATGTGTGAAAATACTAGGCAAAGACAAAGTAGCGAGCAAACGATATACGTTGGAGACTGCCAATTAAATAGTAAATCCGAAAAGCAACTGCAATGTTTTTACCCCCATACTCGTTCCTGTAATCGTAATTGCATACTTCTATTGTTTCTTGATTACTCAATTGGAATACGTAGGTCATATAGAATTGCAATGAATTGATGATATCCTTATGTTTGCCATTACAAATTTTATTCTCCTAAATCTCCACTTATCGTGGTATATTCTATTATTTTTGTTTGTTTTATAATTAATTATATTTAATCAAATTTCTTCTGTTGTTTTCCGTTGAAATAGATAATACATTTTTGTATAAATATAACTTTTATTAAAATACGTATCTACAACTTATTAGTTTCTTCAAACACCTTCTAAACCTTCAACGCTTTGCATTAGCTGTTCCATCGCTTGTTTAGCCACCAGTCCCAAGACGCCCTCATGTGATTGTTGATCTTCATATTGTAAAATATCCACACATTCTCTCAGAATCGCAATAGCATCCTCTAATTTTTCCTTGAGCTTTACACCCGTCAAAACACCGGCTATGAAACCACTCTTGGCCAATAATACAATTGGAACATGTAGTTCATATAGAATAGTAGCTTTGGTACGACTTAAGCCCGGTTCAAATACATTCAGAACTCTTAAGACCTGGCGGCAAATTTCTTCCTTACGTTCTAATAGAATATCGGGCAATTCGACCATTTCGTAGCCCTCAACACGACCATACATTTCAACGAGATTCTGCTTCAATGTTATTTGAATGAAATGTAAGGGATGTAAAACCGATCGGTATTTTTTCAAAAGCCTTTCAGTTTCTTGCAAACGTTCGCCAGACATATCCATGGACTGTACTTCCGCCACTTCGGCTAACATGACGCTCAGGGCTTTCTGGGCGGCATCATTCGATGTTTTAAATTCACACAATGTGCACTTCCACTCTGTATTAGGATCTGAAATAATAATGAAATGTTTTTCAATAATAATAAAAAAAACAAATAGCACCTCCAATATATTGCTGTAGTCCCACCTAAAGGATTCTGCCAGATTAGCCAACCGTCATCACATTTACTGCATTTGAATGTACTGAAATTGGTACCAAGTTCCGCTGGATCTTTACAACGTTTACAGTCACATGTAAAATATTTGCCCGTTTTCAAGTGTTCCTGCCTCTGGGTAGTGCCATTTAACGTGTAGCTATATGAATGTTGCAATTGTTGACCGGCTTCCAAATCGACCATAGCACGTAAGCGTATCCTGTAAATATATATATACATCAGCATTGACATTATTTTCTAGCTGGACATTTTTATATCTATTTTTCTTTATTTACCATTTAGGCCTTACCTATAATCTTCACTAGGATAAATACAGCGCATTGTATTCGGAACGCAATTGTGTGACAATATTCCTGTTATTGGATATAGAGCTCTAAATGGATTGCCCTGCAGTGTACGTCCCTCGAAAGCATTTACTTCTAAAATTCCCACAACTTGCATTATAAGATCTTCGGAGAATCGGTCAGCCAATTTACAGGGTCCCCTTAGATATTGGGCGATATTTACGAAGTCTGCGTGCCATGTTTCAGAATTTTCACGTCTCTCTTTATCATGATATTCCATGGGGGCGACTTCTTTCTCCCATCGTTCGGGATTTTCTTCTTTGGCCAGAAGAACTCTGAAATTGAGAAAGAAAAAAAAGTTTTCTATAATCCATAATGGCATAAAGTGTCCGTTGTACATATTAACCCAAACCAAAAATCACAATTCTTGGTAAAATGGCTTCTTCGCTTTACAAAATCGAAAATCCTTTGTACAATTTTTGTTGTTTTCGATTTTCATGAGTTTTTTTTAAACAAAAAACGAAAAATTATTTTGTTTTGCTTAACTTTGTTCATGAATGAAACTTAATTATTCAAAAAAAATTTCAACTAAATCGGACAAGTCTTTTTCGTGTTATGACAAAATCCTATCTATAGGAAAAAATTTCGACCATTCTTGTATTCAGATGACCATATACTACTCCGCCCACAATTAGTTCGTACCCCTGAATATTTTTTAATATGTAATTTAAGTTGCTGTTTTTGTAATTGTTCTTTGTTGTTCTGTTATTAGTTCTGAGAAATAAAACATTTAGCACTCCGCGTTTGGCAGTTGCCGAGATAACATCGTTTGTTTCTCTTACGGTTGTTTTCGATTTATTAGTGTTATCGATTTACGTTAACGCTTTTTTTTGCCTGTGGTTTTAAACTTTGGAATTTGAATAATTTTACTTTCTAATTTGTATTTAAATTGTACACCTTCTGAGTGAATTGTGAACTTCAAGATGACCGGGGTGTACCCCCCGAATCATAACAGGTACGCTGACCTGGATCCTGACAGGGATAAAAAGAGAAAAGCCAAAAATAAACGCACCCGTCTTGATCCCGAAGATTTCGTACCGCTTCCTTCCATCATATCAAATTATGACGATCTGCCAAGATTTCTAATTGCGTCTGCTAGCTCAACGGATCCTTCTACTCCAGCAAAGCCTCTGGCTTCTTACAATGTTTTCCAGATTGGACGAGGTATTAAGCATATTTGCCGTGATTATCTGGAGATAAGTGAATTAAAGAGTGGTGACCTTATGATCAAAGCAACCAATTTGAAGGCTGCAAACAAATTTGTAAGTGCGAAATATATCGATGTAGTACCTGTGAAAATTGTGCCACATACTACTCTTAACTCCTCGCAAGGACTAATTTTCAGTGACAAAATTGTACCCATTACTGAGGAAGATATTGTTAAAGACTTAAGCGAATTTAAGGTAATCGGAGTACGAAAATTTATGAAGAAGATAGGGGACAACCTTGTCGCAACCGGCGGCGCAGTGATAACATTCGACTTGATTCACCCTCCTAAATGGTTGGATCTTGGTTGGCGTACAGTGCCAGTTCACGAATACATTGCAAATCCGTTGAAATGTCGCAATTGTCAAAAATGAGGCCATACCAAAAACTATTGTAGGGGTATTGAGCAATGCAAGGAATGCGGTTTTCCACCACCACACGAGGTTTGCACCCGCAAATTTTGTGTCAACTGCAATAACGACACCCATACTTCCTCAGACCCAACATGTCCCAGCTTCCTTACCCATAAATCGGTGAACAAAATCAAGGCCAAACGCAGGTGCACAGCTAGAGAAGCTTGGCGTATTTTCAATGAAGACCCATCTAACAACCTCATTGAACCACATCGTCCCAAGGCCTCATATGCCCAAGTCTTGGCAAATGGAAATTCCTCAAAACAAGATGCCGTTATTTCAAATAAAGTCGACAAAAACAATGCAACAACATCACACAAGGTCATTGAACTAACATCTCTCCCGATAACAAAGTCCCTTGTTACCTCAGCATCTAAATCGATAACAGACTCTCTTGCATCATCATTAACTCTTCCGATAACACATTTCACTGCTACATCATCTCCTGGACTCCTCACTCATTCATCTCCGCAAATAACGTCCATCTCACCATCAGTTTCAAACTCTCTTTCAAACAAACCGACATCTAAAATTAACAATCAAACCAATACCAACACAAAACAAAGAAAAAATCTCAACAAAATTAATACACACACAGAAAAAGACTTTTTGTCATCTGAGGAATATATGTCAGATGATTTCAATATGGACAATGCGTTCAACTACGGAACAACATTAAATTCTTACAACAATCAAAAATCATCTTTGGAATTTGCTGATACCACAGAAATGGCCACACCACCACGAACCAACTCGGAGGATCTGAATGAGGGAATTTCTCCACGCAGCAAGGCGTTTAAGAAATTTCCCCAGCTCAACGTATTAATTACCCCTGAAACCTTTAAGAAAACGTTACCTTTAGATAATTTAACCAACTTACAATCTAACTAAATTTATTTATTTTTTCCTGTTTTTTTTCTCTATCTTTTCATTTTATGGACTTTGGTCTAAACATCACGCTTCTTCAATGGAATATCCAAGGCTTTTTATGTCATAAATTTGCTTTGGAACTTATTGTCGCTCTACATAAGCCAAATATAATCGCCCTACAGGAAACTCATATTACGGAAGGAAATAGACATCTTTTGCACCTGCCAGGATATAGGATTTACCATCACAATAAAGATTATTCTTATTCTAAATCAGGTATTGCCCTCTTTGTTAGGAATAATATTAATGTCACCCAGCACTCTGCCTCTACTGGGTCACTGCTTTTTCAGTCGTTGACAATTGACTGCGGCACTCCTTTAACAGTTGTGAACATTTACAAAGAATGCGACTTGTCCTTGAGCATTGATATGGTTCGTCGCATACATTTTCCAGAAAGAGGTCATACCCTTGTACTAGGAGACCTGAATGCCCGAAACATACTTTGGGGCTCAACTGATACTTCCCATGATGGTCGCATCTGGGAGGATATTGCGAATACACAAGGTTTTGTTATTCTTAACGACGGTTCGCCTACCTTGCTAAATACCCGCCATACACTTACATCTGTGGATGTATCTATGAGCAGTCCGGATTTTGCTTCAAGTTTAACCTGGAGATGCTTACCGCTACCTGATGTTGGGGACCACTTCCCAATTTTGATCTCAAATGATTTTCTGACTCCTAGGAAAAAATGTATTCCTCGCTTTCTTGATGTTAGGGCCAACTGGCCTCTTTTTCAGTCGAAGATGATTCAATTTAATGACGATTTTTGTGAATCAGTGAACGTCAACAGAGAGGCCGCTCAGATGAAACGTCTTTTTAGAAAATCTGCGAACGAGTCTATACCTATTAGTCGTAGTCCAAATAGGAAAAATAGACCAGTTTGGTTTAATAGTGACATAGCCAGACTTATCAGACATAGACAACAGGCTTGGAGACGATTTAGAAGGAATAGGAATGTGGAGAATTGCTTGGGCTATAGGAGGATGTGTGCAAGGGTTAAGAGGGCATGTAAAATCGCTAAGCGGGAGACCTGGGCCAGATTTCTTAACTCCTTAAATCCATTTATGGATGTTCGTTGCCTATGGAGCAAGGTGAATAACTTAAGAGTTTCGAGGTCAGAGAGTTTTTCCACTATATGTGTAGGTGACAATACCGTTTCTCATCCGAAGGACATCGCAAATGAATTCGCTTCCTTCTGGAGCTCCTTGAGCTCGGATGGTGCCTTTGATCAAACTATTATAGCCTCAAAGCGAGATATGTTAATTGAAAATTTTACTCCCACAGCAAATCTTTTCCCCAACTTCGTTCAGTTGATTAATATTTCTGAACTCGAAGAAACACTTGAGACTCTAAAGGGATCCACCCCATCTTTTGACAAGTTGACTTACTCAATGGTTAGAAATGCTCCGCTTTTAGTTAAGAAACGTTTGTGCAATTTGTACAACAATATACTGTCTTCTGGTAACTTTCCACATGATTGGAAAGTTGCGATTCTTTCTCCTATTCCTAAACCAGGGAAAAATCCCAGCCGCTTAGAGGGATACCGACCGATTTCGCTGCTTCCTGTTCTCTCTAAGATATTAGAGAAAATTTTGGCCAAGCGTTTTTTTCGATACGCAAGAAATAGTTTTCTGCCAATTCAACATGCATTCTTGCCTCGCTATGGTGTACATAGCTTGTGTCATCGTCTCGAAGAAGTCTTGCGTTTTAATATAAGTCGAAGAAAACACAGTCTGGTTCTTTCGGAGGATTTGGAAAAGGCGTTTGACCGTGTCGTGTCGACCCAAGTCTTAAAAGAGCTAAATGACTGGGGAGTACCGAGGCAAATGCTCTTTCTTCTAAATTCGTTTCTCTCGGATCGTCGTATGATTGTCAAAGTGGATGGTCATCTTTCTGGTTGTTTCCCTTTAGATAATGGTGTCCCTCAGGGCTCACCACTCTCAGTTATCTTGTACAACATCTACGCAAATTCACTTGCCAGAGCCTTGGAGAATTCTCCTGGCATTGATTTTGTCGGTATCTTTGCAGACAATATATTCGCAGTCTCTTCTGGTATACCTGAGGATGTAGAGGATAGTATCAATACATTTAACGATATAGTTCAGGACTGGGCTAGGAGCACGGGTGCTGTCATACCTGTCGCCAAGACAGATATTCTTCATGTCTGTAGGAAGAGAAACTGTAGGTTAGACTATATTCGTCTCGGTGAAAATCATATCAGGGTTGGGTCGCAGATGAAAATCCTAGGGATCACTTTTACCAAAAACCTGTTGTGGAATGAGCATGTGAAATACTTGGAGTCGAAACTGGGGAAGATCAACAACTTACTCAGGCTTATTTGTTCCAGAACAAAAGGCCCTCACATTGAGACTGCTATTGACATTTGTAAGTCACTGACTATTGGCACAATCTCTCACGGCATTACAATTTACGGATGGACGTCGGCGTCAAATGTGAGCAAGTTGAACGTTGCGCTTAACAATTGCTTCAGATCGGCCACTGGGCTCCTACGAGCAACACCCGTCGATGCTTTGAGATTGGAGGGTAGGTTCGCCGAATTTCGAACAATTTTAGAGAGGTTTTCTGTTAGCCTTGCTTCTAAGTCGCTCACCCTACCATCGGATGGCCTTCATGATGTTTTTTGGCATCATATTAATCACCCTGATGGAAATTCTATCTCATCTATCGATCATATTTTGCAGATTTTTTCATGTTTAGGTATTTCTCTTCCCTTAAAACCTTCCCCTTATACTGAAGACAGGCCTACTGTTTTAATAGATGATACATTAAGCACCCATAAGAAAGATTCTATAAACGCGGCCTGTTTCAGGAGATTTTTTGCTGACAGAATTTCAACATATAAACCGGACATGATTCTTTATACAGATGGCTCATTTGACGGGCAAATTACCTCATTTTCCGTGGTCAGACAATTACCTGATTCTCAGTTTGAGACAATTTGTGAGTGCCGTCTGCCAGACTACACTGGGATTTTTGTTGCTGAGCTCACTGCTGTAAGAGAGGCAATTTCCTTCGCATACGAACAACGAAGAAGGACTATAATTTGCACTGACAGTCTCAGTGTGGTGAGGGCAATTCATAGGAATCGTAAGGGTATTTACAGTGGTATGCTAACATTTGCTGATTTTCTCGAAAATATTGTAGTCCTCTGGATCCCCTCTCACTTGGGTATAGCTGGCAATGAGCACGCTGATGGGGTTGCTAAAACTGCTTTGCGCCTATCCCTCATATCTGAAATGCCGTGCTCACCAAATGCAATAGTTAGTGTCTACCGTTCTATTCGACGCTCTAAGGACATGGAACATTGGGACCAGTCTACCCTTTTCCTGAGACAGGTTAACCCGGGCATCATTAGGCCAAGATACAGTGTAAACCTCAGTAGAACTGATTGTATCTTGTTGGCTCGTATGAGAGTAGGTAAGACTGTTTTCAACACACAGCATTATTACGATAACTCGGATCCTGTCAGGTGCAGCTTTTGCGACGATATTCTATCAGTTCCACATATACTGTTGGAGTGTAGTTCTTCAAAAATTGATTTACCCATTGATAGGATTCTGGATTGTTCCTTGGACACTATGCTGCGCAGGGTTAGATTAGCTCTGAGCATGCATAGTATACGTGATGTCTAGAACAGGTTTTCTATTTGTATATTCAATATATAAGATTTTATATAAGTATAACTATTCTTATTTCATGTAACTTTTTCTTTTATTCGTGCATTATAAATTAATATAAACTCTCTTATTTTCCCCTTGTGCGCACATGGTCTTTGCTACCCGGCGCCTTTCTTTATATTTTATAAATTTACTTTATAAAATATAGTATAAATAAATAAATAAAATAAAACATTTAGCTTTAAGGAGACAATAAACTTTGTCTCAAAAACATCTGAAAATATTAAAAAACGGACAGGCGTACGAACTAAATGTTGGCGGAGTAGTAGAATACTATAGTGGTTATTCGTTATAAAAAAATTGTTGTTGTCCAGTGTTATTATTTTGCTATTTTGCATATAAAAATACTCGAACTTGGCTCATCTTGGGACGACAATTGACATAATTTTAATATTTTTTGCTCGTATCAGCCGTATCATTTGAGTACTCAACTGTACATATTTGATGCCTGACACCAACATATGTTATGTTAAGTTGTACGGGTGGCCCTTGAGGGCCCATTTAGAGCATTTTTTTAAAAACTTGAATTTTTTTAAATTGTTAAAATTGCCGGTTTTATTTAAGTTTTTAACAAATTTATGCATAAGTCTAACAAAGATTATAAACACAGTTTTTGGCCATGTGAAAAATGCCAAGTAGTCAACTTTGAATTATTTCTTAACCCAAATCCATTAAAAAATCCCTCAACTCCTTGCTTACAACCAATTTTTTTCTGAACTCGAAAATGTGTACTAGATCAAAAGTGATACACTTTTGGACGATGGAATTGGATTTTGGATCACTCCGCGCTGTCTTGTTACCATGAGCATATGTAAAACATATAATATATTGTCCAGTTTCTGAATTTGTTTGTACATAAATTCTTAGACAGTACAACAAAAGTACATCGGCAAATGTGTCTACAAGTTCTAACACACAAGAAACCTTTAGGTTTAAAATATCAGATATATTATCACTGCGATTTCATCTATTAAAATCAATTTTAAAAAATCGGATTTTCTAAAAATAACGTTAGCTATACACAGAATAAAAAACGTTTCCCACTCGCCAACTAAGTGTATGCTTAAACCAAAATAATAATACCTTTTTCGAAACAGAAAATGAAACTAATTAAGATGTCTATATCGTTCAGAGACAATTATGCTAAAGAATTTCAGAATTAAAACGTTTCATCTTAAGTGTACGATACGATGGCACGTCCAAACTAAAATGATCTCATTAATTATTTTGTTTTTTTTTTTTATATTTCGCACTGTTTGTTTTGTTTTAGATAATTGTATAAGTAAAATGTTTAGCATGAAGAGATAGAGATTAGTATGAAGTAGTTTTGTTGTTCTAACACAAAACGTATATTAATAGAGAGAACATATCGCACTTACTAATATCCATTAGAGTGTTAATAATTCTAGCACATATCACGTATAATATACATGTACCCGGTATTCCAATTCTGGGCACAATATGATGACGTTTATTATACATAAACTAATATAAAATAAATACCTAGGGCCAGGCGATAGGTATAAAAATAACAGTATATAATGAACAATCAAATTTATATGCTTGTGTATATTTAAACATTATTATCTAACCGGATCAAGACAAATATTTCTTGTTTACTAAAATTTAAATTATTCTGTACACATTCTGAAAAACCAAAAACTGTTCCAGAGCACAGTGCAGCGAAATCAAAAAATATCAAAATAATCAAAAAATATGATTAAAAAAGTATGATTATTTTTTTTTACAATTAGACAACTTTCAAGTTTTTTTTTTTAATTTTCAGTCCACACATATTCCCTGATTCTGCAATTATAGGCGTTGTAAGGTTTGCTCGCAATATAAAATGAACAAAGTCGCTAAAGATGAACAAATTTTGAACCGGATTTCAAGATTTTGAGGGCGTTATTGAAAATGTGAATGCAAATGTTGCTGTGGGTACCAATCAACGCCAGGTTTCAGAATTATTGAGATTTGTTTTTTTTTAAATCGAGGGAAACAATAGTTTTTCCAGAAGTATTTTTTATAATTTTCTATTTTTTTTCGAAAATAACTAAAACAAATACAAACAAACAAAATATTTATCTAAATCAGGCGTTCCCAAATGTTGGGGCGCAGAGTAATTTTCCGTAATTATAATCAACGTGTATGGACATTTTTTTTCTGTCCTTTTTTGGCTTTGTACTGCTTTATCATCCCTGCTCATGATTACCAGCCTGTCGTCGTTCGTCTGTTTGTTTGTTTTTATAATTTTTAGTTCGACAATGCCGTTTTAATAAAAAGTACATCAAAAAACAAATAATCATGGATGACGATGAACTACCAATGTTTTTTCAAACGACAAAAATAAATATTTTTCAACAATATTTTGTTTTGGTTAGTTGTTCTGATGGCGTTGGGCGGGGCAAAGCATGAATTGTGAAACCCTAATCTAGATCATTCCTACGATCAGTTACAAATGATTAACTCAACGATAAAAAAAATAATTCTTAGGTCGGTATTAAATATTTTGACCGTATATCTCAATTAAATTTAAATTTTTTTGTCGGTTTCGCCACATTGTGCGCAACGAATTTACCGTTTCACTGATGTCATAATTCACAAACGACGAAAATCTCTTAAATATTCAATATTATTTATGCTAAATGAACTTCTTGGAATTTCCAAAATACCTTAATGTTGTTATACAATCCAATTGTGGACACCAGCCTTTGGCATTACTTAAAGCATTGTAAAATGTCACCTTCGCGTTTGAAAACACATCACACTCGTATTGTTTATGATATTTGATATTCTCTTCACTCTCTTGACACTCCGCACACAATGGCCAACCACAGTCCATGCAACGGCCTCCATTTATAGTTTTCATCGATATGTCATTACTTTCGTCACTACTACAACACGGTACAGGACTGTAACATTCCAGACACAAAACTGGACCATTACATTTAGGTCCCACTACAAACGGCAATTCTTCGATTAGAATGTCATGAGCTTTCATTGGCTGTGGGCCATTTATTAAATACCGTCCCAGTACTGGACTGTGGCGTACATCGGTACGATTGGTTTTAACTTGCTGCCCGATGTATGTCATATTTGAAACTAACATAAGCACCGACAAAATCAAATGTCAAGTGAAAAGTCGGATGCTGCGTGTCATGAGAAAAAAGTGAAAAATACTGGGCAAGAGTTTAATTTTTGGTTCTTGTGCAGTATTTGGTTAGAGAAATATATCGTGTTTGCATCTCATATTGTGTCTGTGAAGATGAACGATTTTTTGCTTAGCATTTCGCGTTTCGGATAAATTCATTTCTCATTTACCACACACATTTCGTCTGTATTCTGTGTGTACAAATGTTGCCCGATAAATTATGTGTTTGTTTGATTTAATAGTGCCAAATTGGCAAAAATTTTAATAATTACCTATCAATGTGATAAATTCATTAATTCGAGACGTTAATAAAAATATATAGAAATATTGTAGATTAGGGTGCAGTGAAAAACGCTTTAGAATAGGATTCAAACGTGAGGGACTCTAGTCTTGTTTGCAATAATAATAACGGCATGCAAAAAAAATGTAATGAATAATTTATTATTATGTACTATCGTCCCTCATATAGTAATACTAATGCCTTCAAGGCCAAAAAAATGTATTACATGGTAATAAATAGAAACTTAAGCTAAAAACTAAACTGACAGCGCTAAGTATCTTATATATTATGCATTATCAACAATCAGGAACAAAAAAATATATATATTAGTCCTAATTAGCGACAGAGTGCTCATTCGGCAATCAGAGAAATAAAAAAACATCAACATATTTTAGCGTTGGAGTGAGAAAAAACACGGGGCAATTGATTCCAACACGAATAACAAAAGATCTCTCAAAAGTTTAATCTGCGATTCTGGGTATAGTAATTTGTGTATTTCTACTTGAGAGACAAAAAACTGAACAAGCAACATAACAGTACATCTAAACAAAAATCGTACAACATATTCAGAAATATGCTAACGCCTTCGAACGTCATACACACATCGAATTACCGTATTAACGGCTCTTTTTAATTTGAAAAAGTTGTACCAGTAATCATCTCAACTCCGAAGATATTTGGTGTCATTCGGATAGCATGCGCCAACCTATTTTTTAGCCAAGATCATAAATAAATATTTGTTGAGTATAGTCTACGCAAAGTACTATAATTTTTACCAAGAATAAACTAAATATGAGATTCAAACCAAAGCTTGCTATCAATTATAACAAACAGACATCGGTTATGATCAACAAAATCAACACTAGACGACGGCCCCAGAAAGATATTCAAATCAGGTGAATTCCTTCCAATGGATTCGTTTTTAATGGATTTATAGACAATGAATTCTGCGACGTCCATTCTATTACACGATTATCTGCCGGTTTCCATAAAATGAATTCGTTCGTTCGTTACAAATCATCAATATTAAAAGCGTTATAAAATGGATTTCATACTTCATTCAATTCCAGTTTCTATATATGAGTCATTCCATGTCAGACAGAACACCTTTTTTACAACACATTTTTTTTAGATTTTTCGACTTGTTCGAAGATGGTGGAAAACAGAAATTAAGTAAAAAAAACAAATTTTAAAAATAACAAAAAAAAAATTTAAACAAAAATATTTTAAAAAAAAAGGTTCAAATACCTTTAAAATAAGGTATTAAACTTTAAAATCTTTCACTAGTTTTTGAAAAACTTAAGTTTAAAAGTTGTCATGTCGGCTGACTTTTCACGATTTTCAAATGCCCATAACCTTTTAAAATTTTTTTTTTTAATTTTTTTCTCGAAACAGATGTTAAATTTTTTTAATGAACAATACGTACTAAAATTTCGAAAGATATCGGAGACATCAAACTAAATTTTTAGCAAATGTCGTTCGGTCTGACCTGGAATGACTCATATATGTGAGATACCGACATATGGAATTGACAAATATCGTTTTTGTTGTGCCATTAATTTGGTCAATTTGTAAGCCGGCAGTAAGGCAATATTACCGAAGTGACCGATTTTTTTTAGGGATAATTATTTTTAATTTTCTTTTAGAATAACAACAATATTTTTCTGACGTAAATTGTCATATCTCGTATTCATATTCAAAACAAATTTGTAGCATTCATGGGCCGATGTCCGCGGCCTTTTCGCCTCTCGTCGCAAGTCACTCCTCTAGAAAAATCCTTTAAACAGTTGATCCCGATCATGATTTGTTCTCTAGAAAAATCATTAGTTTTCAGCGTTGAATGAAATAGATTTGTACGAACGTTATAAAATCTTCAAATGTTCCTCCGAAAAAAGTTGTACGCTGAAACAATATTAGTTGCAATATGCTTCAAATAGATTGATGTTGAATATAATTTAATAATATTTGAAGTCTTCCTAAACATTCCAAACAAAAAATTTAAAGCCTTACTGTGAATTACTGCACAATTGGTCCATACTTTGGTGGATTAATTTCGCATATACCATACCGTACCATGTTCTGGAATAACCGTCCCATCTGGAAAAACTATCAATCCCAGTTTGAACAAAGATTCTTAAGTACGATGTCAGTACAATTTTCATTTTAGGTAGTATTTTGTTGCTTTTTTAAAGTGTAAAATTTTCTAAAATGAGTTTAATTTTACTCGAGAATCGCATACAAATAATTAAAATATGTTACGATCTTTGAAAATGCAATTCCAGGTTTATCAAAGATTCTGAATTGCAGGGCCTTAAATATTCGATTTTCTTTATTAGTCGTGTTTTGTTTCTTTTGAGAGTATTTTTTATTGTTCTTCTGGCAGTAGTGAAGCAGAAAGTGTAGAATTTCCTAAAATTGGTTCATTTAGAAACGTATACCAATAATTAAAATGGAACCACCGCATCGCGAATTTTACGTAAAGATGCAAAACAGGGGGGTACGTAAACAAACAAACTTGCCGTATTAGATTCCTCATTTTGGTCCTCTACTACTTATATTAATAAACAAATGGCAGATGTCCATTCCAAGTGTACGTTTAACTTACATTTGAAAAAGAAATTCAAACTTGTAATATTTTATAATTGGCACACAAAGCACGGATATTTGTTCCCCCACTTCCATGTATTACATACGTGCAAAGTCAGATCCGAATTTTTCCTATAGATGGATTTGGAACGTACCATTGAATTTCTACAAAAGGATTAGTGAGATATGCTGTTTGCAACCAAAATAATGCGTGTGTAAACAGACTAGCGTCTTTACACAAAATAGACTGTCTTTGGTATGCCGATTTCCAAATATATTCTCCTATCTGTTAGCTATTGTCTTTTTGCGAATACCTCTGGATCTTTGTTCAGAAGAACCTTCTGCAAAGACATTTTTGTAAGTATAATAACGATGGACAGCTAATCTCGGATATTTGTTCCCCCACTTCCATGTATTACATACGACCAAAGTCAGATCCGAATTTTTCCTATAGATGGAGACTATTGTATTTTTTTCGAACGTACCATTGAATTTTTACAAAAGAATTAGTAAGATATGATGTTTGCAACCAAAATAATGCGTGTGTAAACAGACTAGCGTCTTTACACAAAATAGACTTCTTTGGTATGCCGATTTCCAAATATATTCGCCTATCTGTTAGCTATTGCCTTCTGCAAAGACATTTTTGTAAGTATAATAACGATGGACAGCTAATCTCAAGTTTGAAAACAACTTTCTGTTACAACAGTTGGTAATGCCGTGCCGTGCACACGCATATGTACATGTACGAGTAGTTCACATACAAACAATGTGTAACATTGTATTATTCTAAAACACTTTTTGGGTGGACAATTGAAACATATATATATGAAACATATAATATTTCAAATAGTTTTTAAAATTACATCAACCGTGTAGTTCATTGCCGATGAAATTAATATTCATTCATTGTAATACATCCATCGAATCGATCTATGTATACTAACCTCAAAGGTGTTATGCAATCCAATTGTGCACAGATGCCATCTTCTCCGACATTACCAGCAAATCTAACATGAGCTTCGGCGAAAATTTTACATTCCTTTTCGTGGACCGGTGAGTCCAGACACGCACTGCATAAGGGCCAATCGCAGGTGTCGCAGCGGTCCAGAGAATCACCATCTTCGCCGAACTGTAATAGCATGTAACAACCCAAGCACACAATTCCACTATTTTGTTTTGGGCCATATGCAAAAGGCAGTTCATCGACGACCACTTCACCCTTTCCAACTTTTTCAGTGGTAACCAGGCTACGTCCATATCGTGGATCAATTTCAAGGCGTGATTTCAACATGTCACCGCAACAATTCTTTCCTAGCGCTAAGGTTACATTAAATGTGTTGGAACTCCTCGGTGGGGGTTCTTGGTTTGTTTTAGGTTTAAATTCTTGTAATTCAATAATTTTTGCAGTTTCGTTAAAACACTTTCAGAAGGAAAAATCGTTTCAAAAATTTGTCTATTTGTTTTCAATTTACTATTCAACAATACACAGACGGGCGGACTGTTCCGATTTAATGGTTTGTTTGATTTGAAATCAATTTGTTTTCTGACCGATGTGTGTCTATTTCGATTAACTAAACGGAATTAAGTTCATTGCAGATCATTTTGTGTATCATTTCCAATTTTTATACTTAATTCTCAATAGTATGTATGCATATACCGAATGTGAATGTTTTTCTTTCCTTTTTTTCAATCTATTTTTAAAAAAAATTCTGTTTTTTTTTCGTCGTGTCATCTTCTGTGATTTGTACTTTAAATATGTTTTCTCTGCATGCATAAAACATGCTGATATATAGTATTTGTCGTTTGTTTACTGACGAAACTATTGTTTTCTTTTGAATCACGTGTAAATTCTTACAAAGAAACATCGAGTAGTTTCTGTTTCGTTTCTATAAATTAGGATGTCCCAAAAATTAAATTGAATTATTGATTATGTTGGTTCTTAGAAAGTATTTTTGTTATTGGTTTCTAAGACTATCTAGTCATGTGCGTTGTTATGTTGAGAGCAAGATAGAATTGTTAGCCTTTGTAGCAAAGGTAATACAAATATATTTACCGATTAATCCTGCTAATTTTTTGGGAAAAATCTAATATAATTTCATGGACTGCAGTGTTTATTCACATCCATCGTAAACATGTACATATACATATATTTGACTGCAAGTTTAAGTAAATTTTCATTTAAATATTGTCTACAATTAGTAATAGGATTAAAACGAACCCATGCGCTTGAAAGAATGCTTATTCTAATATTTTCGACCCATTCCACACACAACAAACACTTCACCCTGTACTACCAATGCCATTTTGGAATACACTCCATGCGCTCCATGCGAAGATTATACTATCGTTGTCTGTATTTGATTTAATGACATTTTCGACTTTTGGAATTATATTGTTATTTGCTTTTGAAACATTTTCTACTCCGGACCAGCCATATGCAAAAAATAACGTAATAATATGATCTTACTGAAACAAAAAACTGCTGAATATAAAGTGTATGTATCTACATATATGTATATTTTGGGAAATCTATTCTATTCCGAAGAACGAAAAGGGGAATTGAAAGACGTAAATGTGATGAAATTGATGTCTATGGAAACAGAAACAACACTAGAAAACTCTCTCAACGCCTAAAACATGCAATGGCTTGTCTACTGACATAACATCGTGTAGAGATGAGAAGAGGAGTTTGGTGGCAGACACATTGAGTGCGCTGATGAGTTGGAAGCAACATTTCTACAGCTTGTTTTCGGCCGAAGAATCTTGTAAAGAAAATAACCCGCAACCAATATTAGACGTTCAAAGACGTAATTGACTGATTTAAGAATAACTAGACGTCAGGTGCAGATGTAATACGGGCAGAACTGTATAATACCGGCAGAGTTAAACTGATAAGGTGTCAGCAAGTCAGGATCATCTTGGAAAATAAAACATGTCTGATGATGGCAACCTCAGCGTACTATATCTGATTTATAAGAAAGAAATCTATTCAACTACCCCGCGGAATAATTCTCCTATTCAGTAAAGTATATTATGCGGTTGGCTGATTCAGCACTGTCAGTGTCTTTTCTAGCCGAATAAATCAAATATTTAAAATCCGCCAATACCCATAAAAAGCAAAGCGATACATACCATATTTTCGTCATTCATAAAACCGCATTCGAGACGATTAGAGGAAATCTATCCGGTACGCTTTCGAGATGCAATTGGTGCCTTGTCTACAAACAAGATGGAATTGGTGAAGATGAGTGTGATGGACGTTACGTCGACATAAAGCCGACGTAGTATACGTATTTATATACCTCAGCTACTACCTCAAGTAAGTTAACTTTATTTTTTTCCCGAGTGTATTAAGCGGCCTACTCATAGGCCACATATTGAAACAATTGGTTGAAACTTCTTTTTGCCACACTATGTGGCATTCATTTTATGAATGTACATCAAAAGGCTTGCTCGCTGGCTACGTCATCAATAGAAATTATAATGTCAGCATCGAAATAAAGCGATGGATGCTGTCGGCAAATAGATGCTTATTTTGACTAACCAGACAGAACCCTCCCTCGACGACTTATTTCCCTTAACATTCAATAGATGAGCAGATGAAATAATTTGTATACCCTCTGACCGGGACCTATTGTTTAAAGCCAGCTCAGAAGGGAAAATGCATTTTTTAAGAGTTTTACATGGCTTAGATGACTTACTCGTACAGTGGGTTTACTATGTGATACGCTTCTTTGTGGCACTCAAACATGAGTAATTGTAAATGGAGATGAATCCAAATGATTCTAATTTTCATTGACGACCTGCTGCTTCATACTGTGAAGAGGTGCAATAAATACTTATTTGACACTGCTCCATATATACCCGTTTTAAGTGAATCATATCATACTAGACGGAATGAAATATCAGTCCTTCACTACGGGTCCTTTGCAATTTCGTGTTCGCACACAATCGTATTTATTTATATTGTGTCTGGTGTCGGCCTACTCCAGTGCCATCTACACTAGTAGTGCGGCATAACCAATTAAATGTTTTTTAACATTTGGCAACATCTCACAGCTGCAAAGCAATCTGGCAATTTCATAAAAAATAGCGAGCGAATATCGAGAATAGCGAGAAAATATGGGATACCGCAACGACGGAAGAATCGGGAAACCATGTAATGCTAGAATCGAAGAGACAAGTATGAGTGGAATGTAAGAATCGAAGAACCGACATTGCGTGCAATGGAAGAACAACTAAATAAGAGCGAAAGCGAGCGCAATTGGGCTCGTTGCTTCCAAATAGAATAAAAACAGTCCATAGTTATGTTCTTTTCGTTTGGATTTTGTCTAACTTTCTACAACACACTTCTAGCTCTTTTTTGACGTAGATTGTCCTTTGCTGTTTCAAAGTCAAACTACATGTCAAAAACGTTACATAGAACGCTGATAAGTTCGCTTTAAATGTCAACTATTTCATTGTGGGAGTGCAAGATGTATAGAATTGGTCCGACCAAAATATAGGGTGGGCCAAAAGTCACCATGCGGTCTACAAATTTAATAACTGTAATTTAATCAAAAAAAATTAAAAAGTGTACTTGTAGCCCAGCATCGATTGAAGACCTCAATGATAGAATTCGTGAGGCTATCGAGGACATAGGGCAGCCACTTTGCGATTTGGTTATGGGAAATTTCATGAAAAGGATATGGTCCTGTAAACGTGGTCGTGATGTTGTTTTTATCATTGAAATTATCATTCAGAACAGAATCGCCCTTTTGAGCGTACCAAAACTCAAGTTCGCTAACCCTGCCATTACACCTACATCTAATTTGTTGCCAGTTGAGCACACATATACTCTTCGAAACAGAAACCAAATATCGAAAATCATCTGAAAAATCATTTCAAAAACGTCGTCACAAGAGTAACTTCTCTTGTTGTTGTTACCGTCCGCAGCAGCAAACAAAAACACAATGTTACCCCACACCACAAATTGTCAAAGCATTTGGGGAAAAGTATGGACAAGCAAATTTGTTTTCATAAATACGTCTACATTTTGTTTTTTGTGCTTCAAACAAGTCTGAAAAATACTTCATTGATAACAATTTACAAAATTGAACTGTTTTTGTTACGACAAAACGGTCAAAACACAATTGCACAATAAAATTATCCCATAAATTGAAAAAAAAAATATGTTGGGGGAACTCTAACATTCGTTTCTGCTGCATGTGCCAAAATTTTACTGCCATTGAATTTTCGTTGCCAGTCGGCCGGACAGTAGCAAAAATGTGTGTGTATTGGTAAAAAAAAGTGTGAGTGTGTTGAGTTTTTCGAACAATTACTGCCCTGTCTAATGGCTGGGTAAAACTATATACATTGCCGTTGGCAACACTAATAAGATGAAATAGAGCAATCGTCGACATGCAACTATGCAACGGGATGTTTGCGAACACTGTTGGCACTATTGGCCCTATTTGGGTACATTCAATTTGTGCGGCACAAATTAAAGTTTCCAAAATACCAACTCTGGAGCAGATATTTCACATTCATTTCGGTGTTCGTTGTTCGTGGTCTCGGTCTCGTGTGCTTGTTCCTCGCTTTGAAGTTAAATAACTTTCTCACATAAAAAGTAAGTAAAGGAAAATAGAAAAAAAAACTAATTGGAAGAAAACAATGTAAAATTAATCTGAAGTTGAGATGACAATAAATTATCAAATCTGTTTCATCTATTTTTCTTTAAATGCGAAAGAAAAAGTTGCAAGTGATTTCATAACCTACAAAAAATCGTTTAATAGGATTGCCGTGTGTGCGACAAGTCGAAAAGAAAATTCCCACCAAATGGAAAAACTGGGCAAATGGTGGTGAAAATGTGTTTTTTTTTTAGTTTAAATGTTGGCAAAAAAAAAAGTCTGTAGGGTGACAGGGAGGGTAGCAGATGTTATCAGTAGCGGTTATTGATTAAATAAAAAACAACTGGACAACTGATTTTTGTCGCAATTAGTTTTATCTACTCTCTCTCTATCTATATCTAATGAGTTGCCGGAACTCATGTTAGCCGGTCAATCACTTGGCCGCTTATACCAGCAGCGCTGCTGCTACCTCATTGGAAATGTATCGTACTGATGTGTCTGTGTGCTGTGCGCCAATTACGTAACATCACTTTTTCACTTTTTAAGATGAAAAGAAAATTGGTTTATTTACCACAATTAAATTGTCAATTGTTTTTAAAAGGAAACAATAGAAAGGGTTATCCTTTTTGATTTTTTCCCAATTTTTTTTTATTCTAGAACTTTCATTATCTACACATCATTTTGAGATTTTCGCCAAAATCATGTGAACATTATTTCACACCTTTTTTTGCTTTACTTTATCCATTACTGTATTATTGTTGTTTTTTACTTTATCTCTTTCATGCAGACGTCGCTGTTGTTTTTATCAGTCTATTATTAATATTAACATTAACTATCTAGTGTTGTCTGATTACGGAGAATGTGTGTCATACATTATGGGTCTTCACTTTTGCCCCCACCCTCCATTCATGGACAATTTCTAGTGGATGTAATGTACTTAAACTAGATATTCACTTTTATGTGGCGATGATAATGTGTGATGACTTGATAGGGGCTATTCATTTTAATTTGTTCTTCATTGCAATGAATATTTGGCGAGAACATTTATTAATAATTGTTGTTGGAAAGAAAAAGTTATGTAAGTTCATACCATCTGAGGGATGAAAATTATTTTTTTAGGTCGTGGTGTAATAGTGAGAGCGATTAGTGACCATTAAACAAGACACTCAGGGATAAGAACACGCGACTCCATCATAAACGCCATGTTAAATTTCAGTAGAAAAATATCATTTATGCCAGTGAAAGTTTGCATATTATACCGTACCCCTTTTTGTTTTCTATTAAAACACTACACTCAATTTCAAGGTCCATCCTCTGGTAGAAATTATGATGCCTACAGATATCCAGAATAGTATTCAAAATAAAAATATTGTACAATCGTGGGATCAGAATCGTTCAATCTATCAGGATCTTAAATGAAATGCATTGCTTTAAACTGGAGAACTCTCAAGAATTGAAAGTTTCCATCATGTACGACAGGTGGTTGAAAATTCAAATTCGGGAAAAAGTGCACAAAGGACGTAACAAACCGGTGGTTGGAAATATAAACTCAATATGCAAACTCTTTGCTGAATTTAGGGAAATCCAGAGAGTTTCCAACTTTTACAAATAAGCGCCCCTACCACGTAGAATTTGTGAACTATTTTCCGCTTGCGAATTGTGTATTCCCTTTCCCAATTTTTTGCAATGACGTAGATTTTGGGAATTCCTTTTTTTTATTCGAATAATCAGCTGTTTGCATTCGTACATTACAGATGATAAATTGTTGCACAGATTAATGTAATAATTTCCAACAAATTTTAATTCAATATATTAATTGGATCGATTTTATGTAAAAAAGAATGAATAGTCGAAAGATAAGATTCTAAGACGAGCGCTTCGAGATTCTAGAAATTCTTTCCAATTTGAAAATATATATATTTCTGGTTTGGCAGAATTATAGAGTGAATAAAAATTCATCTACATGTATCCCACAGAATAAGAGAATGAAATTACTGCCCATGCCATTTATACAAAGTATGTTTTAATAATAAGTAAAATTAATATATATCGATATAAAACACTTAATATTCCATTCGACAGTAGTCTTAATTTGCGGACTAGAGCTATTTCATTCCTTAACTAGTTCACAACAAAAATGGACCTCAACTAGCCAGCAATTCCATGGTTATTCTTCAACCTCTCCACTATTACTCCTGAAAATTCCTTAAATATTTACTAAATTACATTTGTAAGTAGATAAATGCACTTGCATTTTAATTCATTCCCTTCTGTATAGTCATTCAGGGAATAAAATCGTAGTTTTAGGGGATTTTTTTCGAAGATGAAAATTTGCTACTCGATAGGGGCAACGATGAATTATTAGTATAATTCTAATAATTCCTTGATCTTAAAATAACTTAGACCTATGATGTGTTTGAACGTCGTAGTTAAACACATATGTTAGTACGGAAGAATTGTCTACAACACCGCATACTTCTGAAAAAGCATAGAAAATCACTGCAATAACGAAAAGTACTAATCTAAATTAGAATTTCGGGTTGTCCCCGTGAGCAGCACTTCTCATATCAATGGAAATCAATACATGGAATACGATACTTGCTAATATAATTAATTTGTTGAAGTCTGTTGTTAAGATAAATTCTTTCAAAAGATGTCTTGATCCCATAGGACCCGTTCTTAAACAAAGGCGATGCATTCTTATCCATTCTCACATTGTCAATCACTGTTTATTCATTGGCGTTATTTTCATTTCATATTGCTCGGAATATTGATCGTAAAATTAGTTCTAAAAAAAGTTGTGAATACAGTTTTTCAAGAGACGACTTTATTGGTCAGCTATTCCTACAGCTCAAAGTTTATTTGTTTTATTTCAAGGCTGATAACATCAACAAGAATGTTGGTGGATCCGTGATACACGAATTCGACGAATAAGCCTTTCTTGTTGAAACAAATAAGTCGTCCTTTACCACCAGTTCTCTTTCGCTGACTCGCGAGTTGGTCTCTGTAACAAATAATAATTTCGTGTGGGGAAATTTTGTCAATCAGTGTGCCCAAGAAATTGTTTTAAATTGATAAATTAATGTCATTGTTCACACTTATTTTCGATCAATTGAATCTTCATCATAACTACGGACATATCAAATCGAAAAAGAAATATTTGTTTTCATATATGTAGGTGTTTGGGGTTATCTGCCGAACAAAGAATGTTTATTGCCAAACTTTTTTTCTGGGGAAGATTTTATGTTTTGGCAAACAATTAAAATCAATGATAACAATTGTCGATTCTCGTCTGTTCAAAAATGCGGATAAAAAACTACCTCGTGCTGCATAAGCATTTTTATATATGCGGAACCACCCTAATAAAATGTGACATCACAAAGAAAAATCAATAGTGAGCAGTAGAGAAAAATCGACTACTAGTTTCAAAACCACCACAGGAGGAATGGGGGTGTGTGTGGATTTTCTCTCGATTGAGGTGTTTGCATTGTGTGGTGGTGGAGTACACAACCTACAGCTGTTGTCTAATAACACAATACAGGGTGAAATCATACTCACCCCTAGTAAACAAGGTGAAGCAAAATAGAACGAAAAAAGAAAATCAAAAGCAATCGCAAACATTTTTAATACAATTTTTTTTCTTTCTGTGACAGTTGTTAAGCTAAAGTTGTGGTACGAGGGTGCTCAAGACAGGCTGTGCTGCAAAATAAAAGAATATACAAGTTAAAATAATTGTTAAAAATACAAGAAAGTATGTGCATTGAAAAAATATTTGTTAAATGTTGAATATTATAACTGACAAAATACAAAACAGTTTTGTATAACATTACCCTGGTGGGTGACCTTAACAAAACCACCACCACCCCCATTCAACACAAAGAAAATTTTGTGCGGTGTTGCTTTATGACAGCAGTTGTGTAATATCCACTCAGTTGTTTTTCCTGGGCTCATGGTTGTTCAGGATGTCGGAAACAGTAAAACTCCAGGTCCCTTACGTGTTTTGGCTACGTTTTATTTTCAACCTTCATGGCTTTTTGCTAACAATGAAAATCAAATCAAGAAAGTAAACCGTAATTATTTAATCTATAGCGATGATGATTGTAATGACAAGGCAAGTGTTCTTACCTTAAAATTGCTGCTTTCATTGGTGGAAAAATCAATCATATTTTTAAACCATTTATTATTTCAAAGGTTAAATACTTCTTTCAATATTTTTTCTTTCTTTCTTTTTGGATTACATCATCACCTGCTGAAATTTTCTTTTTTTTTATATATATATATATGCTTGCTTTCATGTTTTCCTCTTCTGCGTTTTTTCTCTGCATATGAACTGAAGGAAGCAATATTTATATTGTTGTTGTTTTCATTTATCATACTTTTCTTGTAGAACTTTTTAGTATTATATAGTATTTCCACTTTATATGTATTCACATTTGTTCTTACATACCTTAAAATTGATGACAGATAAGAATAACAATGGCACAAATTTTTGTTTTTGACTTTCTGTTGAAAATATGTTCTACTAAATTGTTGTTGTGGTTTTACTTATCCGTATTTTCTTTCAATTCACAAGTGTTGAAAATCATCAAATGTCTACAATCAGAATTTAGCAAATCGACTAAAAGAACAGGTTTTAATAAGAAAACGTTTGTAAACAATGTCCAAGATCGGTATATACAATTACTAAGACCTGGGGATCTGTTTCTGGAATCCTCTTTAATTCTATTTTTTTTGTATGTGTTAATTCTAATATTTTGTACTTTGGCTGTGTGTGCAATCGAAAATTGTTACCCGACAGAAGATTTTTTTTGGTGTTTTGGGCGGGGTGAGTTTCTTGTTAGAATCCTATAGTAGATTCTAACAAGAAACTCACATGACAAATAATGCATGTTGTAATTGTTGACCACAAATGAATTCAAATATATATATATATATTTGTTAACATTTGTGGTTCTTATTTCAAACTGGAAACGAAATGAGAACGACAAGCTTATCGATGTATTAAAAAGTCTGGTGAAACCATTATAATGATATGTACAGTGTATAATTTACATGTGGCTATTATTTCATCAAATCCTGTATATGGCATACGGTGATATTCTCTTAGACCATTTTCTTGTGCTACAATTATAAACCATAAACATTTTCGCACATAGCTGAATAAAATGTCATTGAAGGAAGCCTAGGGTCAATGTATCCATATCAACTTTTGGTAACTTTTGTGACATTGTCAAGGAATTGCCTGGACTTTTACTTTGCCCCTGATTGGTAGTGACAGAGATGTGATGTCTCTGGACTTACAACACATAAACATTGAATCAAGAGATAAAACACACAAAAAGACTATAGCAAAATTTTTACTTTCATACAAATAATTGAACGTGTTTCGTAAAAAACGTCTAATTTTACTAAATGAATGGACAAGTCTAAGCTCATGCCTATACCAATATTAGTGGTTAGGAAATCTTATACAAATCTCGAGTAGTGTAGACAACAATAATTAAATTGTAGTAGTAAATGGTGGACGGCCGTAGTGTGCGACTATCACACAAGTAAACCCAGGTTCAAAATCGGGTGAGACCATCAAACATTTTTCAGCGGCTGGAGACTTGACGAGTTAGAATGAAATATCTAAGCCGTGTAAAACTTCTCTAGAAAAGCATTATACGTTTGGAGAGGGCTTTAAACAGTTGGTCCCGGTCAGTGAGAATATACAATTATATCGCGCTCAGCTCACTGATTCTAGAGATGTTCCTCGTCTGCTGCTTTATGGAATGTTAAGGGAAATAAGGAAGTGAATGGTGCAATGTCGCATTGAGCTCGAAGGATTCATTGCCGTACTGGGGACAAAGTCAACAGCGAATTAGTGCAGTTTTACTATCGCCATTTCCTATAAGGTTATTAAAACCCTTGATTAGTGAGTGGGCCGATCATCTTACTGTGTAAGGTATCAACGATGTAGTGGCATCTAAGGTTCAGCTCTCCCAACCTGAATGCCTGCGATTGCGGCTTAGTTTTATGTTTTCTAAAAAACATGGGTAATGTAATAAAGATTGTTTAAAATAATTTGAGACTAAATGATTGCATATTTTCCAGAGTAAATCATGTGCTGCAAAAGTATTTTTAAATTGTTGACCCAGTTACAATTTCAAGCATGTGAAGCTTTATAATAGGACAAGTGTTCAAAGAAGAAAACTCTACAGCAGAGTTTATGTTATTATTAAATGATTCTTCTTTTAGTCATTTAGTACTTTTATTCATAGCATTACTCTCCCTCTCTCTCTCTCTCTCTCTCTCTCTCTCACTCTGTTTTACTTCAATTCATACTCAGTGGTGTAAGTTGTTTTTCTACTATAGCGGACCGGCATTTGCAGCAAACACGAGAGATTAATATTTTGCACACTAGATTGAGAGTAAACAAGAAGAAGAAGAAGAAGACATCTAAAAACGGTCATTTTTCACATTTACTATTAGCGTTCATTGACCTACTTTGTCACTGTCTGCGACGTGTGCTTTCTATAGATGACTGTATACAAAAATAAATAAAAACCTGAAATACGTTTACATTTAATTGGCCAAAACACCGACGCCTGAAAAAAAAATTCTTCCATCGATCGACTGATCGTACACTCTGTCTCTGATTTTGTAGATGTGTATGAAATAAAAATTGTGTAAAGCAAACGTCATTGGTTGAGTGTTGTTGCCGCATGGTTATTCGACGCAGTGTTGTAAACTGTTCGAAGTACTTGTAGTACGAATTACTATACTATCAAACAATTTATACTGATACTGGACCATATTAAAGGAAATGGTAACATATCCGAACCTTTATGGGCCAAGAACAAACAGAGAAATAATTGTATAATTTCATAATCATTTTTATCGTCGAATGAAATTAGGGAGAGTAATTTCCAAATTAATCTTTATGTTACATAAACGTAGTATGAATATTGCACGTTTGGATGATTTATTTATGTGGGGAACGTTATAAATGTTGTCACATGCAATGGAAATATGTGTCTCATTCGCGAATAACATAAATAAAGTAATTAGCTATGTTTTACTGTGTTTGAAATAACAAACGGCATTAGACGAATTTTATTTTATCTACAGTGGTGGCCAAAACAAATGCAACCACGATCCGCTAAGGTTAAAATAATGATCTGTAGTTTAGGAATCTGTTCCCAAAACAAGTCAATAATGTATACATATTTTTCTTAGGATTTTTTTTTTTTTTTTTTAGTTTTGCTTATAGCTATATTCAGAGGGCACAAATGAACATAATAGCTGGATATTTTCGGTTGATATTAAAATAATTTGATTTAAATAAATAGACAATTAATTGATACAAGTTAATGGTATAATGGAACGTGATAAGTTCGATTTTTAACTGAGAATCCGAATTGTTGGTGATTATAATGATGGAATGTCACAAAGAGACATATCGAATAAATATAATATGCGTAAAAGCTCAGTCTCGCGCATTATTGCTATGTTTAAAAAAAGGAAGAAATTTCGATAACCCACCGTGGAGGTCAGCCACGTAAAAGAACTTACCGGATGGACAATTTGATAATTCAGCAGGTGAAAAAATATCCTTTTACTACTTCGGCAAACATTGTGTCGAACATCCCAGTACCAATTTCTGTTCGAACTATTCGCTGACGCCTTGTCGAAGCATCCCTGCGCGCTCGTCGCCCAGCCAAAAAAAACCGGTTATATCTAAGCGCAACCAGCAATAGCGTTTAAAGTCTGCTAAGGACCATTTAAATTGGTCGAAAATAAATGGAGGACTGTCCTATTTAGCGACGAGTCCAAATTTAATATCATTGGCAGACATGGCATGGCAGCGTAATGGTATGGGGCTGTTTTTCTGATTATCCGTTGTATCATGGATTGATTTATGTATAGAGACATTTTGGAGGGAGTAATGCTTTCACATACCATTTTTTTTTACTTTTAAAATATATTTTTACGACTTTTTTAAAATATTCTATATATATATATCTATGTTAGTAGCGTTAATCATGGTCACTGTTTGAGACCTGGGTATGAAGCAAAACTGGGACTCGTGGTTTATGACTAATGTAGGATCTGTAGAGACGAGGAGGACGACAATAGTATTGAACACCTCATAAGCTCGTGTACGTTTGTTTTTCTCGCAACTCAATGAAATACTAGAGATTACAATAAACAACCGCATAAGCATCCTGGGCAGTACTGTTAGGTTATACTTCCCGAATCTCGGCCACACGACGATAGGGAATAAACTAGGTTTATAGCCACATAACCTGCCCAGGTTTTTATAGGGTCTATGTACTTAATGGAGTAAGTGTGAATAAAAAGACCAGTCACTTCTACTTAACCTAACCTATTCCAAATGTTATAAAAATGAAAATGTCAGAAATGAAAATCGGTTCCAAAAATATACGTTGAATAACAACACAAAAAAAATTTGGGCCTATTTTCAAGTCATGTATGTGGTTGTTTTTCACATTTTGGGGCGTAATTTCGTCTTACACTTATTCGTTTTTTATAAGAAAATTTAAATTTTAAAACTCATTATAATTCCCGTCTTGGGAAATATAAAAGCAACATGACAAATTGTATACTAAATTGCGCGACTTGAAAATACATCCTCAACCTCCACTATAAATTGATGAAGACAAAACATGAAGGGCTAATTTGCCACCAGTAACTTTTTCAGTTTCCTAATACATAATAAAATAAAATATATATGAAAAACTTGATTAATAATTATATATATGAATTTGAATTTACATCTAATATAAAACGTTTGCATCTTGTTTCTTTCAGATGGCTCCTCCATCATTCTCCGATTTGGGTAAACAAGCTCGTGATATCTTCGGCAAAGGTTATCACTTCGGTTTGTGGAAATTGGATTGCAAGACCAAAACTGCCACTGGCATTGAATTCAGCACAGCCGGTCATTCCAACCAGGAATCTGGCAAGGTTTTCGGTTCATTGGAGACCAAATACAAAGTCAGCGATTACGGTTTGACCTTAACCGAAAAATGGAACACAGACAATACCCTCTTCACCGAGGTTGCCGTGCAAGACAAATTGCTCGAAGGTTTGAAATTGGCTTTCGAAGGTACCTTCGCTCCACAATCGGGCAACAAGTCCGGTAAATTCAAGGTTGCCTACGGCCATGAAAACGTTAAAATCGATTCCGATGTTAATGTTGACTTGAACGGTCCCTTGATCAATGCCTCGGCTGTTTTGGGTTATGAAGGTTGGTTGGCTGGTTACCAAACCGCTTTTGATAGCCAAAATGCTAAGTTGACCGCCAATAACTTTGCTTTGGGCTATACCACAAAAGACTTTGTCTTGCATACAGCTGTGTAAGTAGAAAAACGAACCACATACTACTATCTGAAGGTCATATCTAATTATTGTATACTTTTAGCAATGATGGCCAAGAATTCAGCGGTTCCATCTTCCAAAAATGCTCCGACAAATTGGATGTTGGTGTACAATTGTCGTGGACTTCTGGCAGCAACAACACCAAATTCGGTTTGGGTGGCAAATTCCAATTGGACCAAGATGCTGCTTTGCGCGCTAAGGTCAACAATGCCTGCCAAGTTGGTTTGGGCTACCAACAAAAATTGCGTGATGGAATCACACTCACTCTCTCCACTTTGATCGATGGCAAGAACTTCAATGCTGGTGGACACAAGATCGGTGTTGCTTTGGAATTGGAAGCCTAAACCAATTGTTCACTTCTTTTTAATTTACTAACACTACCAAATAATGATAACAACAACCGTTCACAAACAACTCTATAAAAACAAGAAATTAAGTGTGTAAAATCAACAACAACCACATCATCTCAGCAGAACAAGAGCAACAACAATTACACAATAATAATATATAATGTTAAAAAAAAGCCGAAAAATATATGATGAGAAAAAAATATCAGTTCATTTTTGAAACATTCAAAAAATAAAAGCAAGCGAAGAACCATTGTTAGCCATTTGGTTTAAGCCAGTTTAAAAACAAAAATACCAAACAAAAATTTTAGTTTTTAAAAACGTATTTCCTTAAATAACAACAAGAACAGAAAAGACCCTAGTGTTTGCCCTCTTTACCACTACTACTCTATATTAACTACTGCCCAGCCAACAACGTCAGAAAACAGCAACTTATGTTTATTTACTATTAAAACTTTAAAAATGCAGTTGTTAAGGCACTAATTTCAAACAAACAAAATATATTACAGAGCGCAACGTCTTTGTGCATTTAAACATTTATTTCTAAATTGGTTTTCTTCTTAGCCTTCTAATTCTGTACTTCACTCTCCGTCCTATCACCTGTATGCCAACCACATCTGTGGCAAAGGCCTTTAGGATTAACTTTTCACAAATATCGATTATTCTGCAGTCAGAAATCAAATACCTATAAAGTTGTTCAGAAAAAAAAATTTATAATTTAGTAAAATAAGGGTAAAGCAGGCCAATAGTTCTAGGACCATTCGTAAGTTATTTTTATAGTATTAAGGCTTCTGTAAATTAGCCGAATCTTATTTTATTATAGCAAAACTATGGTACTCTCCTATAAAAACATAGATGCCACCTATAGGAAAAGTTAGCGTGTGCCCACTAGATTGCCATTAAGATTTCTGTTGTGGTTGATGTATCTACTAACAGAGTCCCATTTTTATGATGATTTTAATTAAATGCTTTAACCAAGTAATTGTTAAAATTGCCCTTTCTTCTTTTTTTGGTCAAAATATTTTTTTTCGAATTTCCGAATATTTTGCGTTTGGATGTATTCTGCCTTCAAAATGGTGTAATTATAACCACATATAGTTTATATACAATTAGCCGTTACTGAGTAGTGGCCAAAAATACATTTTGAGAGTTCTCCATCGAATACACAATAAATCCTGCGAACATGATCGTAGCGTACAACTCTCAATGGGTTAATAATAGTCCTAAAGTCCAGCTTTAAGTTGGTGCTACTCTTGTGGCGATACCTTATGCCGATGCTGAAGAATTGAACAAATAGTTTCAATGGACTTTCGAATCTGATATTTTGAGAAAACTCCTTTCTGAACCCAATTTCTCCCAAACTAGTTGTTCAATCTAAGAAATGAAGACATCGCCTTGTCCAGATTAACGACCGCTATACATGAGCAACGTTTCAAAGAAATCTATTTTTTCAAAAAAATCTAAAATTTGGATGGGTTAACCCCTTTCTTCTTTTTTTGGTCAAAATATTTTTTTTCGAATTTCCGAATATTTTGCGTTTGGATGTATTCTGCCTTCAAAATGGTGTAATTATAACCACATATAGTTTATATACAATTAGCCGTTACTGAGTAGTGGCCAAAAATACATTTTGAGAGTTCTCCATCGAATACACAATAAATCCTGCGAACATGATCGTAGCGTACAACTCTCAATGGGTTAATAATAGTCCTAAAGTCCAGCTTTAAGTTGGTGCTACTCTTGTGGCGATACCTTATGCCGTTGCTGAAGAATTGAACAAATAGTTTGAATGGACTTTCGAATCTGAAATTTTGAGAAAACTCCATTCTGAACCCAATTTCTCCCAAACTAGTTGTTCAATCTAAGAAATGAAGACATCGCCTTGTCCAGATTAACGACCGCTATACATGAGCAACGTTTCAAAGAAATCTATTTTTTCAAAAAAATCTAAAATTTGGATGGGTTAACCCCTTTCTTCTTTTTTTGGTCAAAATATTTTTTTTCGAATTTCCGAATATTTTGCGTTTGGATGTATTCTGCCTTCAAAATGGTGTAATTATAACCACATATAGTTTATATACAATTAGCCGTTACTGAGTAGTGGCCAAAAATAAATTTTGAGAGTTCTCCATCGAATACACAATAAATCCTGCGAACATGATCGTAGCGTACAACTCTCAATGGGTTAATAATAGTCCTAAAGTCCAGCTTTAAGTTGGTGCTACTCTTGTGGCGATACCTTATGCCGTTGCTGAAGAATTGAACAAATAGTTTCAATGGACTTTCGAATCTGATATTTTGAGAAAACTCCTTTCTGAACCCAATTTCTCCCAAACTAGTTGTTCAATCTAAGAAATGAAGACATCGCCTTGTCCAGATTAACGACCGCTATACATGAGCAACGTTTCAAAGAAATCTATTTTTTCAAAAAAATCTAAAATTTGGATGGGTTAACCCCTTTCTTCTTTTTTTGGTCAAAATATTTTTTTTTCGAATTTCCGAATATTTTGCGTTTGGATGTATTCTGCCTTCAAAATGGTGTAATTATAACCACATATAGTTTATATACAATTAGCCGTTACTGAGTAGTGGCCAAAAATACATTTTGAGAGTTCTCCATCGACTACACAATAAATCCCGCGAACATGATCGTAGCGTACAACTCTCAATGGGTTAATAATAGTCCTAAAGTCCAGCTTTAAGTTGGTGCTACTCTTGTGGCGATACCTTATGCCGTTGCTGAAGAATTGAACAAATAGTTTGAATGGACTTTCGAGTCTGAAATTTTGAGAAAACTCCATTCTGAACCCAATTTCTCCCAAACTAGTTGTTCAATCTAAGAAATGAAGACATCGCCTTGTCCAGATTAACGACCGCTATACATGAGCAACGTTTCAAAGAAATCTATTTTTTCAAAAAAATCTAAAATTTGGATGGGTTAACCCCTTTCTTCTTTTTTTGGTCAAAATATTTTTTTTTCGAATTTCCGAATATTTTGCGTTTGGATGTATTCTGCCTTCAAAATGGTGTAATTATAACCACATATAGTTTATATACAATTAGCCGTTACTGAGTAGTGGCCAAAAATACATTTTGAGAGTTCTCCATCGACTACACAATAAATCCCGCGAACATGATCGTAGCGTACAACTCTCAATGGGTTAATAATAGTCCTAAAGTCCAGCTTTAAGTTGGTGCTACTCTTGTGGCGATACCTTATGCCGTTGCTGAAGAATTGAACAAATAGTTTCAATGGACATTCGAATCTAAAATTTTGAGAAAACTCCATTCTGAACCCAATTTCTCCCAAACTAGTTGTTCAATCTAAGAAATGAAGACATCGCCTTGTCCAGATTAACGACCGCTATGCATGAGCAACGTTTCAAAGAAATCTATTTTTTCAAAAAAATCTAAAATTTGGATGGGTTAACCCCTTTCTTCTTTTTTTGGTCAAAATATTTTTTTTCGAATTTCCGAATATTTTGCGTTTGGATGTATTCTGCCTTCAAAATGGTGTAATTATAACCACATATAGTTTATATACAATTAGCCGTTACTGAGTAGTGGCCAAAAATACATTTTGAGAGTTCTCCATCGAATACACAATAAATCCTGCGAACATGATCGTAGCGTACAACTCTCAATGGGTTAATAATAGTCCTAAAGTCCAGCTTTAAGTTGGTGCTACTCTTGTGGCGATACCTTATGCCGTTGCTGAAGAATTGAACAAATAGTTTGAATGGACTTTCGAGTCTGAAATTTTGAGAAAACTCCATTCTGAACCCAATTTCTCCCAAACTAGTTGTTCAATCTAAGAAATGAAGACATCGCCTTGTCCAGATTAACGACCGCTATACATGAGCAACGTTTCAAAGAAATCTATTTTTTCAAAAAAATCTAAAATTTGGATGGCTTAACCCCTTTCTTCTTTTTTTGGTCAAAATATTTTTTTTTCGAATTTCCGAATATTTTGCGTTTGGATGTATTCTGCCTTCAAAATGGTGTAATTATAACCACATATAGTTTATATACAATTAGCCGTTACTGAGTAGTGGCCAAAAATACATTTTGAGAGTTCTCCATCGACTACACAATAAATCCCGCGAACATGATCGTAGCGTACAACTCTCAATGGGTTAATAATAGTCCTAAAGTCCAGCTTTAAGTTGGTGCTACTCTTGTGGCGATACCTTATGCCGTTGCTGAAGAATTGAACAAATAGTTTGAATGGACTTTCGAGTCTGAAATTTTGAGAAAACTCCATTCTGAACCCAATTTCTCCCAAACTAGTTGTTCAATCTAAGAAATGAAGACATCGCCTTGTCCAGATTAACGACCGCTATACATGAGCAACGTTTCAAAGAAATCTATTTTTTCAAAAAAATCTAAAATTTGGATGGGTTAACCCCTTTCTTCTTTTTTTGGTCAAAATATTTTTTTTTCGAATTTCCGAATATTTTGCGTTTGGATGTATTCTGCCTTCAAAATGGTGTAATTATAACCACATATAGTTTATATACAATTAGCCGTTACTGAGTAGTGGCCAAAAATACATTTTGAGAGTTCTCCATCGACTACACAATAAATCCCGCGAACATGATCGTAGCGTACAACTCTCAATGGGTTAATAATAGTCCTAAAGTCCAGCTTTAAGTTGGTGCTACTCTTGTGGCGATACCTTATGCCGTTGCTGAAGAATTGAACAAATAGTTTCAATGGACATTCGAATCTAAAATTTTGAGAAAACTCCATTCTGAACCCAATTTCTCCCAAACTAGTTGTTCAATCTAAGAAATGAAGACATCGCCTTGTCCAGATTAACGACCGCTATGCATGAGCAACGTTTCAAAGAAATCTATTTTTTCAAAAAAATCTAAAATTTGGATGGGTTAACCCCTTTCTTCTTTTTTTGGTCAAAATATTTTTTTTCGAATTTCCGAATATTTTGCGTTTGGATGTATTCTGCCTTCAAAATGGTGTAATTATAACCACATATAGTTTATATACAATTAGCCGTTACTGAGTAGTGGCCAAAAATACATTTTGAGAGTTCTCCATCGAATACACAATAAATCCTGCGAACATGATCGTAGCGTACAACTCTCAATGGGTTAATAATAGTCCTAAAGTCCAGCTTTATGTTGGTGCTACTCTTGTCGCTATACCTTATGCCGTTGGTGAAGAATTGGACAAATAGTTTCAATGGACTTTCGAATCTGAAATTTTGAGAAAACTCCATTCTGAACCCAATATCTCCCAAACTAGTGGTTCAATCTAAGAAATGAAGACATCGCCTTGTCCAGATTAACGACCGCTATACATGAGCAACGTTTCAAAGAAATCTATTTTTCTTTTTTTGGTCAAAATATTTTTTTTCGAATTTCCGAATATTTTGCGTTTGGATGTATTCTGCCTTCAAAATGGTGTAATTATAACCACATATAGTTTATATACAATTAGCCGTTACTGAGTAGTGGCCAAAAATACATTTTGAGAGTTCTCCATCGAATACACAATAAATCCTGCGAACATGATCGTAGCGTACAACTCTCAATGGGTTAATAATAGTCCTAAAGTCCAGCTTTAAGTTGGTGCTACTCTTGTGGCGATACCTTATGCCGTTGCTGAAGAATTGAACAAATAGTTTCAATGGACATTCGAATCTAAAATTTTGAGAAAACTCCATTCTGAACCCAATTTCTCCCAAACTAGTTGTTCAATCTAAGAAATGAAGACATCGCCTTGTCCAGATTAACGACCGCTATGCATGAGCAACGTTTCAAAGAAATCTATTTTTTCAAAAAAATCTAAAATTTGGATGGGTTAACCCCTTTCTTCTTTTTTTGGTCAAAATATTTTTTTTCGAATTTCCGAATATTTTGCGTTTGGATGTATTCTGCCTTCAAAATGGTGTAATTATAACCACATATAGTTTATATACAATTAGCCGTTACTGAGTAGTGGCCAAAAATACATTTTGAGAGTTCTCCATCGAATACACAATAAATCCTGCGAACATGATCGTAGCGTACAACTCTCAATGGGTTAATAATAGTCCTAAAGTCCAGCTTTAAGTTGGTGCTACTCTTGTGAACATGATCGTAGCGTACAACTCTCAATGGGTTAATAATAGTCCTAAAGTCCAGCTTTAAGTTGGTGCTACTCTTGTGGCGATACCTTATGCCGTTGCTGAAGAATTGAACAAATAGTTTCAATGGACTTTCGAATCTGAAATTTTGAGAAAACTCCATTCTGAACCCAATTTCTCCCAAACTAGTTGTTCAATCTAAGAAATGAAGACATCGCCTTGTCCAGATTAACGACCGCTATGCATGAGCAACGTTTCAAAGAAATCTATTTTTTCAAAAAAATCTACAAATCTACAAATCCTTTCTTCTTTTTTTGGTCAAAATATTTTTTTTCGAATTTCCGAATATTTTGCGTTTGGATGTATTCTGCCTTCAAAATGGTGTAATTATAACCACATATAGTTTATATACAATTAGCCGTTACTGAGTAGTCGCCAAAAATACATTTTGAGAGTTCTCCATCGAATACACAATAAATCCTGCGAACATGATCGTAGCGTACAACTCTCAATGGGTTAATAATAGTCCTAAAGTCCAGCTTTAAGTTGGTGCTACTCTTGTGGCGATACCTTATGCCGTTGCTGAAGAATTGAACAAATAGTTTGAATGGACTTTCGAATCTGATATTTTGAGAAAACTCCTTTCTGAACCCAATTTCTCCCAAACTAGTTGTTCAATCTAAGAAATGAAGACATCGCCTTGTCCAGATTAACGACCGCTATACATGAGCAACGTTTCAAAGAAATCTATTTTTTCAAAAAAATCTAAAATTTGGATGGGTTAACCCCTTTCTTCTTTTTTTGGTCAAAATATTTTTTTTCGAATTTCCGAATATTTTGCGTTTGGATGTATTCTGCCTTCAAAATGGTGTAATTATAACCACATATAGTTTATATACAATTAGCCGTTACTGAGTAGTGGCCAAAAATACATTTTGAGAGTTCTCCATCGAATACACAATAAATCCTGCGAACATGATCGTAGCGTACAACTCTCAATGGGTTAATAATAGTCCTAAAGTCCAGCTTTAAGTTGGTGCTACTCTTGTGGCGATACCTTATGCCGTTGCTGAAGAATTGAACAAATAGTTTCAATGGACTTTCGAATCTGATATTTTGAGAAAACTCCTTTCTGAACCCAATTTCTCCCAAACTAGTTGTTCAATCTAAGAAATGAAGACATCGCCTTGTCCAGATTAACGACCGCTATACATGAGTAACGTTTCAAAGAAATCTATTTTTTCAAAAAAATCTACAATTTTGATGGGTTAACCCCTTTCTTCTTTTTTTGGTCAAAATATTTTTTTTCGAATTTCCGAATATTTTGCGTTTGGATGTATTCTGCCTTCAAAATGGTGTAATTATAACCACATATAGTTTATATACAATTAGCCGTTACTGAGTAGTGGCCAAAAATACATTTTGAGAGTTCTCCATCGAATACACAATAAATCCTGCGAACATGATCGTAGCGTACAACTCTCAATGGGTTAATAATAGTCCTAAAGTCCAGCTTTAAGTTGGTGCTACTCTTGTGGCGATACCTTATGCCGTTGCTGAAGAATTGAACAAATAGTTTCAATGGACTTTCGAATCTGATATTTTGAGAAAACTCCTTTCTGAACCCAATTTCTCCCAAACTAGTTGTTCAATCTAAGAAATGAAGACATCGCCTTGTCTAGATTAACGACCGCTATGCATGAGCAACGTTTCAAAGAAATCTATTTTTTCAAAAAAATCTACAATTTTGATGGGTTAACCCCTTTCTTCTTTTTTTGGTCAAAATATTTTTTTTCGAATTTCCGAATATTTTGCGTTTGGATGTATTCTGCCTTCAAAATGGTGTAATTATAACCACATATAGTTTATATACAATTAGCCGTTACTGAGTAGTGGCCAAAAATACATTTTGAGAGTTCTCCATCGAATACACAATAAATCCTGCGAACATGATCGTAGCGTACAACTCTCAATGGGTTAATAGTAGTCCTAAAATCCAGCTTTAAGTTGGTGCTACTCTTGTCGCTATACCTTATGCCGTTGCTGAAGAATTGAACAAATAGTTTCAATGGACTTTCGAATCTGATATTTTGAGAAAACTCCTTTCTGAACCCAATTTCTCCCAAACTAGTTGTTCAATCTAAGAAATGAAGACATCGCCTTGTCCAGATTAAAGACCGCTATACATGAGCAACGTTTCAAAGAAATCTATTTTTTCAAAAAAATCTACAATTTTGATGGGTTAACCCCTTTCTTCTTTTTTTGGTCAAAATATTTTTTTTCGAATTTCCGAATATTTTGCGTTTGGATGTATTCTGCCTTCAAAATGGTGTAATTATAACCACATATAGTTTATATACAATTAGCCGTTACTGAGTAGTGGCCAAAAATACATTTTGAGAGTTCTCCATCGAATACACAATAAATCCTGCGAACATGATCGTAGCGTACAACTCTCAATGGGTTAATAATAGTCCTAAAGTCCAGCTTTAAGTTGGTGCTACTCTTGTGGCGATACCTTATGCCGTTGCTGAAGAATTGAACAAATAGTTTCAATGGACTTTCGAATCTGATATTTTGAGAAAACTCCTTTCTGAACCCAATTTCTCCCAAACTAGTTGTTCAATCTAAGAAATGAAGACATCGCCTTGTCCAGATTAACGACCGCTATACATGAGTAACGTTTCAAAGAAATCTATTTTTTCAAAAAAATCTACAATTTTGATGGGTTAGCCCCTTTCTTCTTTTTTTGGTCAAAATATTTTTTTTCGAATTTCCGAATATTTTGCGTTTGGATGTATTCTGCCTTCAAAATGGTGTAATTATAACCACATATAGTTTATATACAATTAGCCGTTACTGAGTAGTGGCCAAAAATACATTTTGAGAGTTCTCCATCGAATACACAATAAATCCTGCGAACATGATCGTAGCGTACAACTCTCAATGGGTTAATAATAGTCCTAAAATCCAGCTTTAAGTTGGTGCTACTCTTGTCGCTATACCTTATGCCGTTGCTGAAGAATTGAACAAATAGTTTCAATGGACTTTCGAATCTGATATTTTGAGAAAACTCCTTTCTGAACCCAATTTCTCCCAAACTAGTTGTTCAATCTAAGAAATGAAGACATCGCCTTGTCTAGATTAACGACCGCTATGCATGAGCAACGTTTCAAAGAAATCTATTTTTTCAAAAAAATCTACAATTTTGATGGGTTAACCCCTTTCTTCTTTTTTTGGTCAAAATATTTTTTTTCGAATTTCCGAATATTTTGCGTTTGGATGTATTCTGCCTTCAAAATGGTGTAATTATAACCACATATAGTTTATATACAATTAGCCGTTACTGAGTAGTGGCCAAAAATACATTTTGAGAGTTCTCCATCGAATACACAATAAATCCTGCGAACATGATCGTAGCGTACAACTCTCAATGGGTTAATAATAGTCCTAAAGTCCAGCTTTAAGTTGGTGCTACTCTTGTGGCGATACCTTATGCCGTTGCTGAAGAATTGAACAAATAGTTTCAATGGACTTTCGAATCTGATATTTTGAGAAAACTCCTTTCTGAACCCAATTTCTCCCAAACTAGTTGTTCAATCTAAGAAATGAAGACATCGCCTTGTCCAGATTAACGACCGCTATACATGAGTAACGTTTCAAAGAAATCTATTTTTTCATAAAAATCTACAATTTTGATGGGTTAACCCCTTTCTTCTTTTTTTGGTCAAAATATTTTTTTTCGAATTTCCGAATATTTTGCGTTTGGATGTATTCTGCCTTCAAAATGGTGTAATTATAACCACATATAGTTTATATACAATTAGCCGTTACTGAGTAGTGGCCAAAAATACATTTTGAGAGTTCTCCATCGAATACACAATAAATCCTGCGAACATGATCGTAGCGTACAACTCTCAATGGGTTAATAATAGTCCTAAAATCCAGCTTTAAGTTGGTGCTACTCTTGTCGCTATACCTTATGCCGTTGCTGAAGAATTGAACAAATAGTTTCAATGGACATTCGAATCTAAAATTTTGAGAAAACTCCATTCTGAACCCAATTTCTCCCAAACTAGTAGTTCAATCTAAGAAATGAAGACATCGCCTTGTCCAGATTAACGACCGCTATGCATGAGCAACGTTTCAAAGAAATCTATTTTTTCAAAAAAATCTACAATTTTGATGGGTTAACTTTCTTCTTTTTTTGGTCAAAATATTTTTTTTCGAATTTCCGAATATTTTGCGTTTGGATGTATTCTGCCTTCAAAATGGTGTAATTATAACCACATATAGTTTATATACAATTAGCCGTTACTGAGTAGTGGCAAAAAATACATTTTGAGAGTTCTCCATCGAATACACAATAAATCCTGCGAACATGATCGTAGCGTACAACTCTCAATGGGTTAATAATAGTCCTAAAGTCCAGCTTTAAGTTGGTGCTACTCTTGTGGCGATACCTTATGCCGTTGCTGAAGAATTGAACAAATAGTTTCAATGGACTTTCGAATCTGATATTTTGAGAAAACTCCTTTCTGAACCCAATTTCTCCCAAACTAGTTGTTCAATCTAAGAAATGAAGACATCGCCTTGTCCAGATTAACGACCGCTATACATGAGCAACGTTTCAAAGAAATCTATTTTTTCAAAAAAATCTAAAATTTGGATGGGTTAACCCCTTTCTTCTTTTTTTGGTCAAAATATTTTTTTTTCGAATTTCCGAATATTTTGCGTTTGGATGTATTCTGCCTTCAAAATGGTGTAATTATAACCACATATAGTTTATATACAATTAGCCGTTACTGAGTAGTGGCCAAAAATACATTTTGAGAGTTCTCCATCGACTACACAATAAATCCCGCGAACATGATCGTAGCGTACAACTCTCAATGGGTTAATAATAGTCCTAAAGTCCAGCTTTAAGTTGGTGCTACTCTTGTGGCGATACCTTATGCCGTGGCTGAAGAATTGAACAAATAGTTTCAATGGACATTCGAATCTAAAATTTTGAGAAAACTCCATTCTGAACCCAATTTCTCCCAAACTAGTTGTTCAATCTAAGAAATGAAGACATCGCCTTGTCTAGATTAACGACCGCTATGCATGAGCAACGTTTCAAAGAAATCTATTTTTTCAAAAAAATCTACAATTTTGATGGGTTAACCCCTTTCTTCTTTTTTTGGTCAAAATATTTTTTTTCGAATTTCCGAATATTTTGCGTTTGGATGTATTCTGCCTTCAAAATGGTGTAATTATAACCACATATAGTTTATATACAATTAGCCGTTACTGAGTAGTGGCCAAAAATACATTTTGAGAGTTCTCCATCGAATACACAATAAATCCTGCGAATATGATCGTAGCGTACAACTCTCAATGGGTTAATAATAGTCCTAAAGTCCAGCTTTAAGTTGGTGCTACTCTTGTGGCGATACCTTATGCCGTTGCTGAAGAATTGAACAAATAGTTTCAATGGACATTCGAATCTAAAATTTTGAGAAAACTCCATTCTGAACCCAATTTCTCCCAAACTAGTAGTTCAATCTAAGAAATGAAGACATCGCCTTGTCCAGATTAACGACCGCTATGCATGAGCAACGTTTCAAAAAAATCTATTTTTTCAAAAAAATCTACAATTTTGATGGGTTAACTTTCTTCTTTTTTTGGTCAAAATATTTTTTTTCGAATTTCCGAATATTTTGCGTTTGGATGTATTCTGCCTTCAAAATGGTGTAATTATAACCACATATAGTTTATATACAATTAGCCGTTACTGAGTAGTGGCCAAAAATACATTTTGAGAGTTCTCCATCGAATACACAATAAATCCTGCGAACATGATCGTAGCGTACAACTCTCAATGGGTTAATAATAGTCCTAAAGTCCAGCTTTAAGTTGGTGCTACTCTTGTGGCGATACATTATGCTGTTGCTGAAGAATTGAACAAATAGTTTCAATGGACTTTCGAATCTGATATTTTGAGAAAACTCCTTTCTGAACCCAATTTCTCCCAAACTAGTTGTTCAATCGAAAAAATGAAGACATCGCCTTGTCCAGATTAACGACCGCTATGCATGAGCAACGTTTCAAAGAAATCTATTTTTTCAAAAAAATCTAAAATTTGGATGGGTTAACCCCTTTCTTCTTTTTTTGGTCAAAATATTTTTTTTCGAATTTCCGAATATTTTGCGTTTGGATGTATTCTGCCTTCAAAATGGTGTAATTATAACCACATATAGTTTATATACAATTAGCCGTTACTGAGTAGTGGCCAAAAATACATTTTGAGAGTTCTCCATCGAATACACAATAAATCCTGCGAACATGATCGTAGCGTACAACTCTCAATGGGTTATTAATAGTCCTAAAGTCCAGCTTTAAGTTGGTGCTACTCTTGTCGCTATACCTTATGCCGTTGCTGAAGAATTGGACAAATAGTTTCAATGGACTTTCGAATCTGAAATTTTGAGAAAACTCCTTTCTGAACCCAATTTCTCCCAAACTAGTTGTTCAATCGAAAAAATGAAGACATCGCCTTGTCCAGATTAACGACCGCTATACATGAGCAACGTTTCAAAGAAATCTATTTTTTCAAAAAAATCTAAAATTTGGATGGGTTAACCCCTTTCTTCTTTTTTTGGTCAAAATATTTTTTTTCGAATTTCCGAAAAATTTTGCGTTTGGATGTATTCTGCCTTCAAAATGGTGTAATTATAACCACATATAGTTTATATACAATTAGCCGTTACTGAGTAGTGGCCAAAAATACATTTTGAGAGTTCTCCATCGAATACACAATAAATCCTGCGAACATGATCGTAGCGTACAACTCTCAATGGGTTAATAATAGTCCTAAAGTCCAGCTTTAAGTTGGTGCTACTCTTGTGGCGATACCTTATGCCGTTGCTGAAGAATTGAACAAATAGTTTCAATGGACTTTCGAATCTGATATTTTGAGAAAACTCCTTTCTGAACCCAATTTCTCCCAAACTAGTTGTTCAATCGAAAAAATGAAGACATCGCCTTGTCCAGATTAACGACCGCTATGCATGAGCAACGTTTCAAAGAAATCTATTTTTTCAAAAAAATCTACAATTTTGATGGGTTAACTCCTTTCTTCTTTTTTTGGTCAAAATATTTTTTTTCGAATTTCCGAATATTTTGCGTTTGGATGTATTCTGCCTTCAAAATGGTGTAATTATAACCACATATAGTTTATATACAATTAGCCGTTACTGAGTAGTGGCCAAAAATACATTTTGAGAGTTCTCCATCGACTACACAATAAATCCCGCGAACATGATCGTAGCGTACAACTCTCAATGGGTTAATAATAGTCCTAAAGTCCAGGTTTATGTTGGTGCTACTCTTGTGGCGATACCTTATGCCGTTGCTGAAGAATTGAACAAATAGTTTCAATCGACATTCGAATCTAAAATTTTGAGAAAACTCCATTCTGAACCCAATTTCTCCCAAACTAGTAGTTCAATCTAAGAAATGAAGACATCGCCTTGTCCAGATTAACGACCGCTATGCATGAGCAACGTTTCAAAGAAATCTATTTTTTCAAAAAAATCTACAATTTTGATGGGTTAACTCCTTTCTTCTTTTTTTGGTCAAAATGTTTTTTTTCGAATTTCCGAATATTTTGCGTTTGGATGTATTCTGCCTTCAAAATGGTGTAATTATAACCACATATAGTTTATATACAATTAGCCGTTACTGAGTAGTCGCCAAAAATACATTTTGAGAGTTCTCCATCGAATACACAATAAATCCTGCGAACATGATCGTAGCGTACAACTCTCAATGGGTTAATAATAGTCCTAAAGTCCAGCTTTAAGTTGGTGCTACTCTTGTGGCGATACCTTATGCCGTTGCTGAAGAATTGAACAAATAGTTTCAATGGACTTTCGAATCTGATATTTTGAGAAAACTCCTTTCTGAACCCAATTTCTCCCAAACTAGTTGTTCAATCTAAGAAATGAAGACATCGCCTTGTCCAGATTAACGACCGCTATACATGAGCAACGTTTCAAAGAAATCTATTTTTTCAAAAAAATCTAAAATTTGGATGGGTTAACCCCTTTCTTCTTCTTTTGGTCAAAATATTTTTTTTCGAATTTCCGAATATTTTGCGTTTGGATGTATTCTGCCTTCAAAATGGTGTAATTATAACCACATATAGTTTATATACAATTAGCCGTTACTGAGTAGTGGCCAAAAATACATTTTGAGAGTTCTCCATCGAATACACAATAAATCCTGCGAACATGATCGTAGCGTACAACTCTCAATGGGTTAATAATAGTCCTAAAGTCCAGCTTTAAGTTGGTGCTACTCTTGTGGCGATACCTTATGCCGTTGCTGAAGAATTGAACAAATAGTTTCAATGGACTTTCGAATCTGATATTTTGAGAAAACTCCTTTCTGAACCCAATTTCTCCCAAACTAGTTGTTCAATCTAAGAAATGAAGACATCGCCTTGTCCAGATTAACGACCGCTATACATGAGCAACGTTTCAAAGAAATCTATTTTTTCAAAAAAATCTAAAATTTGGATGGGTTAACCCCTTTCTTCTTCTTTTGGTCAAAATATTTTTTTTCGAATTTCCGAATATTTTGCGTTTGGATGTATTCTGCCTTCAAAATGGTGTAATTATAACCACATATAGTTTATATACAATTAGCCGTTACTGAGTAGTGGCCAAAAATACATTTTGAGAGTTCTCCATCGAATACACAATAAATCCTGCGAACATGATCGTAGCGTACAACTCTCAATGGGTTATTAATAGTCCTAAAGTCCAGCTTTAAGTTGGTGCTACTCTTGTGGCGATACCTTATGCTGTTGCTGAAGAATTGGACACATAGTTTCAATGGACTTTCGAATCTGAAATTTTGAGAAAACTATAAGTATAATTATAAGCATAAGTATACGTATAAGTATTAGGATTAGTAGTAGTATTAGTAAATAAAAACAGTATGAAAAGGTGGTAGTTGTAGATGTAGTTATAACTGTAGTTGTAGATGTAGTTTTAGTGTTAGATGTAGTTGTAGTTTGAATGGACTTTCGTATTTGAAATTTTGAGAAAACTATAATTTTAAGTATAAGAATAAGTATAAGAAGAAGTATAAGAATAAGTATAAGAATTAGTATAAGAATAAGTATAAGAATAAGTATAAGATTAAGTATAAGAATAAGTATAAGAATAAGTATAAGCATAAGTATACGTATAGGATTAGGATTAGTAGTAGTATTAGTAAATAAAAACAGTATGAAAAGGTGGTAGTTTTAGTTATAACTGTAGTTGTAGATGTAGTTTTAGTGTTAGATGTAGTTGTAGTTTGAATGGACTTTCGTATCTGAAATTTCGAGAAAACTCCTTTCTGAACCCAATTTCTCCCAAACTAGTTGTTCAATCTAAGAAATGAAGACATCGCCTTGGTCAAAATTTTTTTGGGAACTTCCGAATATTTTGCTCTTGCATGTATTCTACCTTCAAAATGGTGTAATTATGATCACGTATAGTTAATACAACATTAGCCGTTACTGAGTAATGGCCAAAAATACAATTTGAGAGTGCACCAACGGATACATAATATATCCTGTGAAAATTATCTTAGCATCCAATACTCAATGCATTAATAATCGCCCATGTCCTGACAATCGTACGTTTTACCCCCTTTACCAAATTTTAGAGAAAGAAGAACTTTTGTACCAAGGACATAATGAATCCATTAAACATTTATTAAATATACGTTTTTTTTATAAAAATTTTTTACAAAATATATTTTTTTTGTGATCGTATTGGGGGAAAACATTTAAAATTTTATAAATGCGTCGTTTTTTGATGTTAAATTCGAAGCAAAAAATATGAGTTCACCAGGAAGAATGCATGCGATCGACAAACGTCAAATATTATGCGATTGCGATCTCTGTGGCATCCATTTTGCGATTTCAAATCACAATCGCGAATGTTAACGTAATGTGATTGACAGGACATAGGCGAATAGTCCTAAGGTCTAGCTTTCAGTTGGTGCTAAAATTAATACGAACATTTTAGTTGGAAAGCTAAGCGTTAAGAGACCATTGTTGGAACTATCAGAGTTTTAAAACCTTTTTGCACAATTTACACTTTGCATGCGAAGAAACATTTTCAGATATAATTCCTATTCTTACTATATATAGTAGGTCATTGAATTAGACGTACTGTTTGTAGCCGGCTCCGAACGGCTAATGTTTTTCTAGAGAAGTTGTACATATACAATGTTAGTTTCTTACTTGTATTTTTTGAGAAAACATTTTCAGACGCTTCATTAACAACTAAGCTATTAAAAAAAATGAAATAAACGTATGTAGTAATAAATATCTTGGAGTTAATATTTTGAAATCACGCAAATAATAATTACTTTTATAACAAATATAGACGACATGAATAATTGTGTGAATGAACGAAACTAGGCAAGACTCATGACAATCATATTTACGCCAGCTGTTGGTTTTCCAACTCCAACAATTGTTTATTACGTTTTTCCATATTTTTCTTAACCCACGCATGTTGCATGACATCCACCAACGTAATACGAGAACAGCCAGTTTTACGCAACAAATTTGCAATGACATCTTTGGCGCCCACTGACAAGTAGGGTGGGTAGTGGACTTCCAAACGTCGAATTTTATTGTAGGTCGCATCAGTATCATTCGATTCGAATGGTGGGCCGCCGGTCACGAATTCATAGCATAAAATTCCTAGACACCATTGATCGACCGAATCATCGTAAGTGCGACCATCAACCATCTCTGGTGGTAAGTAATCTAAAGTGCCGCAAAGTGTTTTACGTCTGAAGTAAATGAGACATGTAGTCGAATACAATAAAAAAAACAAGTATACTCCAAGACTTACTTGTTTGAAATTGTGTGGGCTGACCACCCGAAATCAGCTAATTTAACATCATCCGCCGCAGTCAATAGAATATTTTCCGGCTTCAAATCACGATGAATGACATTATTCAGATGGCAATAATGTAGGGCATCAGCCACCTGGTATGTGTATTTAGCCGCTCTCGGCTCGTCAAATCGACAATTTGGTGATCGTCGCAATATCTTAAATAACTCGCCTTGTGAAGCCAATTCCAATGCCAAATATATGCGAGACTCATCATGGAACCAGGTCAGCAAGCGCAAAATATGAGGATGTTTGAGACGCGACTGAATTTCAATTTCTCTCAATACCTGGCGTTGGACATTACCTTTTTGCAACTCAGCCTTGAACAGAACCTTCATTGCCACCATATAGTGACTGGTGCGTTCACGGGCCAAATACACACGACCAAACTTGCCACGACCCAGAGGAGCTCCCATTTCGAAGTCACGAGTTGTCCATTCATAACTGGCATCAACATGGAGCATTAGAAAACATTGCAAGGTTATAAGCAAACAAAAAATACTCACGGCTGACCATACGCTGGATGCTGCAGCATTCTGAAGCACAAGTCTTTCACATAATCCTTGTGCTCCGTGGGTACGGATTCTATTAAATGTGGTAAATCATGGCGATTTGGAAGTTTCTTCTTAGATTTTTCCATTGTTGTGGCCGAAAACAAAATCACAAATGTCCCAAGTAATAAATAAACTGACACGGTCTCGATCTTTACTGCCGCGCCGCCAAATAAGTGTAGAAACAGAACACTGCGGCTGCGGCAGCGGTTGTCAAATTCGTATGGAAAATTGAGAGGCAAAATCGCACTAAAAAACCGCAATGAATTAAATCTATTTTTAATTTCTCTGCGGATTTTCTTACGCTCTGAATTTTTGATACTGCCTCTCTCTTTGTGTTGCCATATTTTCCTGTTTTTTGTAAACACAAAACATATGGTCTACTAGTTCTTTGTACATATTTTCAGTAAGAAGAAGGAAAAAATAAATAAATATAAATTATTTGTGAGAAATATGGACCAAATACAAAAGATTATTGAAAAAGTTGAGCAACATGAATGCTTGTACAATTTACAATCTGTAAATTACAAAAACTGCCAGGTTAAAGATGACATTTGGCACAAAATTGGTGAAGAAATTGGTATAAATGGTGAGTATATGTATTATATTTTTTGAATTTATAAAATTTAACGTATGTATGTGTTTTGTATTGTAGCCAAGGATCTTAAGAAAAAGTGGAGAAATATTAGAGATGCGTACAGAAAGTATAAGCAAAAAGAAAATCTTCCTTCTGGTAGTGAGGCTGTCTTCTGTAAGCCATATAAATATGCAGAAAGTCTGAGGTTCCTAGATGATGTACCACAAACAAGAACGTAAGTATTATCCTAAAGTCGAGTGCAAAACGATTTCCCGGGTTGTACGATCAAGTGGATGTTCTTACCTTAATGACTAATTTTAATCTAAATACTTTGCATTTAGAACTACTGGAAATGTTGATGATTCAATGGAAATGATTGAAGTATTAAGCGATTCGGACGAAACACTTCAACCACCAACAAAACGCCGGAAACAAAACACCATTTCCATACAGGAAAAAATGCAGAATTTTTTGGAAAATGCATCCGCATCATTAAATAGGTTGACGGAAACAAAAACAAATTCAACATCGCAACTTTTGGAGTCGTTGGCAAATAGGGTTAATGAAGCAAACCTAACAACAACTCAAATATGCGAAATTGAAAGTGCAATTTGTTGTTTGGTTTATTCCAAGTTGGCCGAGTTCGGACGTGGTAATAACAAAGAGACATGAAGTTGATCTCGAAACCTTTTCTATTACCTATTTTAAATTGAATTTATCATTAACCCTAGAACTCTAACGTTAGTCGTTTCAACACTCATCAATATTGATCTCAGAAATGTTTTTAATCTACTATTTTAATAAATTTGTTTGTAAAAATTAAAATATGTAGTTTTATTGTTATTTTAGTTATAAATACATTACTGTTGTGAAAACAAATAGTCCTTTAAATGATCGCGAATATTTAATGCTTCTGTTGTTGATCTGTTTGTTCTCAATAACCGAGGGCTTTCTAATGTAACAGGTCCAATTTCTTCAAATGACTCGTTATTGTAGTATTTTTTATCACTGTTTAAAATTAGAAAATTATGTAATACAATGGTAGCTAGAACTATTTTATCAGCGTTTTTCGGGCAGGCATTTATGGTGGTGTGCAAGACTCTCCATCGGTTAGCCAATATTCCAAATGATATTTCGATACCACATCTTGTTTTCGATAATGTTTTATTAAAATATCTTTTTTCCTCTGACAATGCGGTACCAGGATACGGTCGTATCAAGTTTGGAAGCAATGGAAATGCACTATCACCCACGAAATAATACGGAAACAATATATTGGAATTTGGCAAATAATTTGGTGCCGGAACGTCTAATTCCTGATTGATAATTTTTTTCCCAAATGAACTCCTTCTAAAAATGCCGCCATCGCTTTGACTTCCGTATGCTCCGACGTCCACAAATGTAAATGCATAGTTACTATCACAAGCCGCCATCAATACAATACTAAAATGTTTTTTGTAATTGTAGTACAATGATCCACTGTTTTTCGGGCATTTTATATTGATGTGTTTGCCGTCAATGGCACCAAGGCAATGAGGAAGTCCTGCTTTTTCGTAAAATGAATTTGATATTTGATTCCAATCCGTTCTATTTGGGACAGCAATATAGAATTCGTGTAACCTCTCCCATATTATTTCACAGGTTTCGTATATTATTTGCCTTACTGTTGATATTCCTAGTTTGTACGCCCACGATAAAACGTGAATACTGCAGCCGTGTGCAAGATATCTTTAAATAAAAGTACATCATTTAAACAACAACATGGACCATTTCTAAAAAAAAAAAAAATTACAGTAAGGTAATAGATAACCGACATTCTGGTTGTATCGGCTTTCTGGCGGAATGTTTCTCAAGATTTGGCCTTATGAGTGTGAGCAATAACTTATACTGAGCAACGCTCATCCTAGTTGCTAGATGGAAATGCTCCTCGTCCTGTTCTTGCATTTGCTTTATGCATACTTGGAAAAACCCTTCTTCGTCTCTGGAAATATTTATAGGTCGTACCCACCATCTTCTCCGTGATGTGGAATTATATTCCATTGCCACATACATGTTGAACGTTGTTTCTACCACATTAACAATTTTCTGGAGAGCCTCGGTTTTGTTACTAGACATATTAAAAATTCAAAATAATTCTTTTGTTTCAGTTGAAATCAAATAATAATAACGAACATCTGTGAAATGACAACAAAAACCGCTACCGCAACCGTCGTCATTTAATTCATTTGCTCTCGCCGCACCGGTTTCCGCAGCCGCAGCCGCAGTATTGTGTTTCTACACTAAATCGTTGCGTCCTTTTGAAAAATGGTGTTCAGAGTTGCCACCGGTTTAGTATGGATATTACATTGCGTGATGCCAGATGCCAAAAAAAACACAACGCAGAAATTATCGATCTGCATTGAAAATAGTAAATAAACTACGATAGGGCCGTTCACAAGATACGATGTATAGTACGTAGTGGGATAGTTAAATAATTCTAGTACATAATAAAAACAATTTCAGCTACAGTTTAATTGATATCTACCAAATTTTTTGTCAATCTACTTTATGTATGCATTCAACACAAACACATGTCAAAATGAAAATGTTAAAATATACATGAAACGTTGTAAAGGCGATGATAAAGGTTTATTTATAGAATTTCTCTAACGTTTATATTTATGATAAACTTCATATGTTTGATATTTTCAGAGTACTTCAAGGCCGAAAAACGGAGTTTGCAAGGAAAGGAATTAATTTCTGAATCGAATATAACACAATTTGTATATATATATACTTTTTAATTTAAATTACATATTGTACTATTACTTTACACAGAGAATTATCTTACAATACATGTATGTATAATTGGCCTTATAGGTTTTCTTTGTATTGATGTCGAATAAATATATTTAATAAATAAATAATCTTTTCAAGAACAGACACCATAAACTTTACACCATTTTCTTTATTTTTATGTAAATGTATAAAAGCTGTAGTAATTATAATATTAATATTAATAAATGCATTTTTTTTGTGTAATGGTAACGATGTTTTCCTAACCTCAAACATAATATTCCACATACCTTGGGATAGTAAGTATATGAAAACGCGAACAATTATACAGGGTGCCGGTGAATTTTCAATGTCGTTGTTGTTGGTCTTAGGATTGCAGTTGTTGCACTATTTGAATTTGGTATGGATACATCTTAAGATTTGAACTTCAAAATTGACCGGAAAGACGGCGAGTTAAGACAGATGGATCATTTGCAACGCTCTGTCACACAGGTTTGAAGTTGTCTTCAGCGCCAGTTGATAACTGAACCGAGTTCCTCAAAATGTCGAACCAAACTTATAATCCTGGAAGATGTCGGCGTTAATCTGGAGAAGAATGGAAAATGTAATAGTTTTAATGCATTCTTGTGTACTGGCACCGGAGAAGAGCTATTAGGGGCTAGTTTTATTTAAGCACATACTAACCATGTAGGTCATCGACACTACTACCAAGTTATAAAGTGCATTTATAACGTCATATATGTCAATTTGTCGTATCATATATGTTAATTTGCCAGATACGAGCGCATTAGAGTTACTGACGTCTCATAAGACCGATGACAAGCGTGAGTAACTCTTATTTGTGTACCTTTTTATAGTAGTAGAACTATGCATGGACCCGATAAGTTAAGTTATTTGAAGTGAACACAAGCCTAAAACCCCATTAAACACATAAGCCCTCGCATCACGTCGATATGGTTTAAAGTAAAAAAAACGAGAGAATATTTTAAAATTGTATAACTTAGAAAATAAACTTACGAAATTCCACCTCGTAAATGTTGGCGACGATTACTCGTCAAGCTATGTAAAACTTCTCTAGAAAAGCATTAGCCGCTCGGAGCCGGGTTTAAACAGTAGGTCCCGATCAGTGAGTATACAAATTATATCGTACACAGCTCACTGATTCGAGAGAAGTTCCCCGTCTGTTCCTTCATGGAATATTAAGAGAAATAAGTAAGTAATGTTTTCCTGTAATGTCAAGCCAGCTTCTAACTCTAAATCCTTAGAGTCGATTGTCTCTATATTTTAAATGTACATACATAGTGCTACGCAAACATAAAAAACAGTTTTATTTTTTAATTTTTTTTTAAAAACTTCACGTCACGCCAGATTGAAAATGTCCGTATTGAAATCATGTTGATGTTTGACATATTATTTACAAGATTGTGCATTTGATTACAGTACGTTTTTATACTTTTTAATGGACGGAAAAGCTTAGGGTTGAAGATTATCGGCAGTTGTAGATGTCATATACAACATATCTACATGCGACTGTTAGTTACCTTGAGTGGTTTCCATTGTTCTTGTCCGGTTGCATACTGTGTTGATCATTTAACAAAATAAATTTAAATTGATTTGTATTTATTGTATAGTATTTAAAAAGAAAGTAAAAAGTATTATTATTTTTTAAACCCAATGAATCTGCGGGTCTACAACTTATTCAGCTTAGTCGTGTCGTACATTAGGCGTTTAAAAAAATGGTTGGCGAAAACGACAAAAACAAAGTCTGTCGATTCTATATTTGTCGTGTGGTCTAACCGTGATACTATTTTGTAAAACGTACAATTTATGACACGACCACGCCAACCGTAATCAGGGTTATTATCTCTGTTTTCACTTATAACATAGCCTTGAGATAATATAAATGCGAGGATTCATATATGAAACTTTATTCACTTTGTGTCCCTAACTGTTGCCATGGTGCTCCATGCCACAAGCCATATTTTCAAATCCTCACTGCGTCTGGCGGGGACAAATGTATGATAAAGTTATACGAAATTTTAAAACACTTCGTTATGTTATAGCTAGTTTGTTGACCTTTGAATGGGGATTTTATCAAAAAAGGACTGAAATCTAATTTCTCCGGGGTTGATTTTAATCGATTGTAATGTTTTCTGTCAAGGTCAAATAGCATCAGAGTTGTTTAGTGGTCGATTTTAAAAAAGATCGCCTTCGAGAAATGTAGGATTTAATATCAGGGGCACATTGATACTGCAAAATAATAATTAGTAGTCGATCGCTGTTAAGTCTTCCGTTATTTGAGATACGCCAAATTTGATCTGCCGGAGGAAAAAGACATGGGTCTATTGTTTTAAGTGCAAAAATTCGAATTATATTATATTTTATTAATTCAATTTTTCATTCACATACGTGGTTCATTTTTCAAATTTCACAGTAAAGTTTAAAATAATTGTATCCTTAAATTTTATTGAAAGCTGCAACATCAACGCTCTGGACGAAATCTTCAAGCTTTTCGATTTCTTCAGTTAGCCAATCAATGGATACTTTGTCATCTTCAACGACACAGCTAATGCTCAATTTCTGAATGCCAAAGGCAACTGGAACGAATTTAGAAGCGCCCCATAATAGACCATCGCTGACAATCTTCCTTACTTCCTGTTCCATATGTTTCAAGTCAGTCTCATCATCCCAAGGCTTAATATCGAGCACCAAACTGGATTTTGCAATAATGGTGGGTTTCTTTGCCTTTTTAGCTGCATATGCTGCGAGACGCTCTTCTCTAACACGAGCAGCTTCTTCAGACTCTTCGTCACTGTCGGATGCAAACAAATCTACACCATCATCATCGTCCGACTTCTTGGATTCCTCCACAACCGGAGCTGGTTTTGCCGACTTGTTGCATAATGATGCTTCTAAGGCCTTGATTCTTTTCTGTGAATCCAAACAGAGATCGTTCAAGCTCGCAACCAAGCTCTTCAACTTTGAATTCTCCTCTTCAATGGCCACTAAGCGGCTCAAAATTTCCGATTGTACTTGGCACGAACCAGCATCGGAAATGCCACCCATCTTTTCCAACGAAATCTTTATTTGTTCCCTGGCCTTAGCGATTTCGGAAACTAATATACTTTGAGGACTTGCAGACGACGTTCCCTTGCTCAACAACTCGTAATATTGGCGTTCAGCGTTGGCATACCGGGATTTTTCCGAAAAGAATTTTTCTTGACTTAAACAGGCCATCTTACAATCTCAGTAGTATATTTTCTTTGTCCAACCAACACGCAAGCAAATTCGCAACTCGAACACAAAACGACAACGTGCTACTTTAACAGTGGTGGTGTTCAGAGTTGGTATTTGTGCCGCAATACATTTTGAATGTGCCCAAATAGGGCCAATAGTGCCAACGGTGTCCGCATACATCCCGACGCGGTGCATAGTTGGTTTTTGGATTCCTCCATTCCATCTTCCTGTGATCGGCAATTCCTGTATTTCATGACCCTGTTTACACGCTGCAACTTGTCGATGCGACAGAATCGACGCGACACTAGTTTCTTCACGAGGGGTATAGAGAAGCAGGGGTAGCAAATGTTGCTTGAAATGGATTTTCACGCAACTTTGGACGTTTTTCTCCCATTGTTTCATTTTTAGTGGCTAGTGATGGAAAAAAAGTGGTTTAAAGAAGTACATAAAATCCTCCGTATAGACTGGTACTTTTTGATTTTTTCAGTTCATTGCTAGAATGTTTACCATATTGAAGATTATTGAAGATTAAAAAATATATATATTACATATATATTCAGAAATATCTATATTTAATATATGTTTATTCATATTGAAACAAAAATCTTATTTCTTTTCAATAAGTTATACACACAATTCTTCATTTATTACTTCTTGTTTAACATTTTGTCCTCAACCTATTAAATCTTTTAACAATATTTATTGTTATTATTTAATAAATGAGTGTTTTATAATATGATACCAATTTTTCGTGTTGGTGCAGTGAGAAATTAAAAAGTAAAATTTCGTCCTTTTTAAGTATAAAAGTACAAAAATACAACACTGGGCTGATTTAGTGTTGCAACAAAAATAATCGCTCCGTATAAACGGACGAGAAAACACGAAGCAACACCACAGACAATTCAAAGAGTGTTGCTCCGACAAGTCGCCTCGTGTAAACAGGGTCCATGTTGTGGTGATCGGGATCCAAATTGCTCTCCAAAAATGTACTTCTTCGATCATGTCGGTACCAAATGCAAAATAAAACTGAAAAAAAAAAATTGTTGGCAAAGATTTAAAATTGTCTTGCAGTTTTCAGACCCAGTTAAATTTAACAATATTTGTAAGTTCATTTGAAAAAAGGCGTTGCAAAATTTGTTGCTGTCCGCCACTGTAAACAAAATTTTGCCCTATACCACAAATTGTCAAAGCATTTCGGGAAAAGTATGGACAAAGAATTTTCTTTTTAAATACGTCGGAGTTCAGAACAAGGATTAACGACAAATTTTAAATACATACTTGATCTATATGGAAAGTATGTCTAAGTACAGATGCAAAGTACATAAGTACGTTTATTACAACGCTTATGTTTATGGTACCTGACCAGAGCATGCGATGATTTAATCATAATAGTATATATAAGTAGTTTTTAGTCATGACTACCTGGCACTTGACAAAAAAAAATGACGTTTAGTAAAATAAATTAGGTCCTAATAATTTGGCAATTAGTTCTATTACTTACGCGCTGACTGAACAATCAAGATTAAATTGCTAACATAACCTAGGCTCATGTATTTACAACACAACGATAAACTTCGTTTTACCTACTGTTATTAATAACGGAAAAACACTAGGCATAAAACTAACAGCTGCAATCGGCGTTGTGATGTTTACTGTTGATTAGGTAGAACAATGGGTTAACACTTTTGGCTGGCAACACTGGCTGACAATGCTGCTTCTGTATACAACACTGTGGCAATTATTTAGGTAGAGAGAAAATTTTCGTCATTCGTCATTTATTCGTCAACGTTCAGCGTGGAAATTTCGTCCGTCTTGAGAAAGAATAATACAAAAAATAATAATTACATAAAAAAAATCTTGAAATTAAAACATTACTAAACAACAATTCTTCAGGAAATTGAAAGCAGAAAGTAAAATACAAACAGAACGTTAAGAAAATCATTTTCAAAGAAAAAATAAAAGTAAGAAAACAAAATGGCGGACGTGATTGACAGTAGAAGTAATGTTCGTTCTTTTTCGTTTTTTTCCCATTTATAGCTGAAATTGAAAATTATCAACTATCTAAAGGTAAGTTTTTAGAAGAAAAAAGAAGGGGTTTAATTGGGTTTGCCGTATTTTTGGACTGATTGTGAGTGTGAAGAGAAAAGGAAACGTCTGTTGTCTTCTGCGACGTTACACCAAGGCTACATTGGGAACACATTTTTTTTTCTGGTCGTGCGGGTTCTGTCCTACATTGCAATGTCGGAAACCATGGCGGCTCCTTTGATTCCTCAACTCCAGGAGATGCAACAGCAAAATGGTGCTGGCAATAGTGCCAGCCAACAGCAACAACACCAACAATGGGCCAATTATACCGCCTGGTATCAGAGTTATGGCGATGCCGCAGCCTATCAGCGCTATTATCAATATTACATGCGCTATGGGATGCAGCAACAGCAAAATCCACAAGCGGCTGGGGTTACTTCGACGGTATCGTCATCCAATGCCCCGCCCGGTTTTAGTAGTGCTGTGGTTCCTAACGGTGTTGATTTGCCACCGTTGCCTTCCGGACCACCACCGCCACCAATGGTGGGCAATAAGGGCGGAAATCAACAGAAGAACTTTGGCGGAATTAAATTCAATTTAAATCAACAAAATCGTTTGGCAAATGCCCCCAATCCTCTGCAGCAACAACAGCAGAACTGTGGAAATTTCAATGGAAGCTTCAACGAAGTTGTGGGCAACGTGGTTAACACCAATATGAACACACCTGGTGGTGGAAAAAAGAAGCGTAGACGTAATAAGAATAAGCAAAACCAGTTGCAGCAACAAATGATGCAGCAGCAACAACAGCAGCAGCACCAGCAACATCAGCAACATTCACTTTACGAAGGACAGTTTGAAGAAATGAATGGTCATCCGCAGCCTATGCAAACTGATGATTCGCCGTTCATGAATATCGCTGTGCCACCACCACCACCTATCATCTCGAATGTTGACTTGAGTAAACCACCACCACCGATCGGAAACAGTCTGCACCAAACCGATTTGGCTGTACCTCAGGATGGTGTTGTTGCTGCCACAACTGCTGCTTCGAACAACACCTTCAAAAAACCCAATGCATTCCACAATCCTAACGACGCCTGGCCTGAATCATTGAATAATTATGTTGCTCGTTGCTATGCAAAGTGTAATACCGATTTGGACAAGGATCAAATTGATATTTGTCTAAAAGGTAAAATTATCGCCGCTGCTAATCGCAATGAATTGTGGACACGTGATTGGGAAAGTGAGCCCATACCGAGTGTTTACAGCGAACGCAATAATATCAATATTAAATTACAAAAGCAATCGCCCCACCACCAACAACAGCATCAGCAACAGCATCAACAACAGCATCAGCAACAGCATCAACAACAGCATCAACAACAGCATCAACAACAACATCAACAACCACAACATCAACGTAATCCATTCCAAAAGAACCATCAACAAGCGACGGGTGTTATTCCTATGGATCATTTGAAAAATAAGGTCAATGCTGCCGGTGGTTTGTCGCGAAATTTAAATGCCCGTTTGGGTCAGCGTAATTCCTTTGGTGGCAGCAATGGCAAATTGAAGAATTCTCGTAGTCGGTCGCGGTAAGTGAACTTTATGATTTTAATTAATAAAATTAATTTAGATCCAATACTTCAACATCAAATAATGGGTGAACAATTTTTAACTGACTATAGCTTCCTCAGATCTTTTTACACAACTAAGATCAAAAAAAATTGTGAGTTGTGACTGCCTCCCCTTAATTCCATATTTGTCATAGGCAAGTGGGTATAAAATCCCCTGTAGTTATTTCGTTAAATTCTCATCCATTTCGGACATGCTATCATCTTTTGAACTGAAAACCTTTCTCAATTGCGGTCTCAAATGTGAGATCGTATAGTAAGTGTATTATCTGTAAAGAGAAAACACACATCACGACATTATTTTGTTAAATTTTAGATTTTCTTCTGAAATTTGAAGAAAATAAAACATGTAGAAACGAAGTTCTACATGTTGTTGTTTAATTATCAACAACTTAATGGCATTCAATTTCTTTTTTATTTTTATTTATAATAATGTACTTTTTTATTATTAATTCCAGTTCCCCTTCGAAATATCGTCATAAGCGTTCATCGCGTTCGCGTTCATCGTCTTCGTCACCATCGCGTCCTCGTAAAATTCGTCGTACGTCTTCATCGTCTAGTTCCTCCTCTGATTTTATACCATTGTCCTCTTCCAGTTCATCCTATTCTAGTAAAAAACAACAGAAATTACAAAATAAGAAAAATAAAAAAGTCGATTCTAGCTTAAGTGCCGCCAGCAATGGTGGTTCCTCCGGGAAATCTAAAATACCTTTCTATTCGTCCTCCGTTGGTGGCGCGGTAGATGATGATTCGGCGCGTCTCCAACAAAGAGCGGCACGTTTCTCGCAAGCCAGTAATTCGAAACAGGTTGTAGCGGTTGCAAGTTCGCCCTTCGGCGCCAATGCGTACAAGGGTAATAATAGTAGGAACTCGAAAAAATACAATAATTCGCGCATGTACATCGATGAAACGGAAAATGCCGATAATGGTCTTGACTTACTTGATCTACACATTGTGGGTACTTGTCACGATTTGGAGAAGTCCTTCTTGCGTCTTACCAAAGCCCCGATGCCCTGTGAGGTGCGACCTTTGGAGGTATTGGTGCATTCATTGGAAAATGTTAAACAAAAATGGCGTACAAATCAGGATTATTTCTATGCTTGTGATCAGCTGAAGTCGATTAGACAGGATTTGACGGTAAGCCAAAGGAACATGCATCAATCGATGTTCAGTATGTATATTGTCTATTTTCTCTGTCTTTTTTATAGGTTCAAGGTATTCGCGATAAGTTCACTGTGGAAGTTTATGAGATTCATGCCCGCATTGCCATGGAGAAGGGAGATCATGAGGAGTTCAATCAGTGCCAAACCCAATTGAAGATGCTATATAGTGAAGTCGGAGCCAGTAGTAATACTTTGGAATTTACAGCTTATCGCATTCTGTATTATATATTTACCAAAAATACCTTGGGTACGTTAGTTATGAAATTGTTGAAAATTTTTCTCCTATTGGTGGTTTGGTGTATGAACAGACAATTAACATAAAAAGTTGACTGAGTAAACCTTTTTACTGATTTACCAATTTCCCGCTTTCCACAGACACTACCACAGTTTTACGTTCGATCACACAAGCACAACGAGATGATCCTGCTATAGCTCATGCCTTGGAATTCCGTTCCGCGTGGGCTATGGGAAATTACTGCAAACTATTCCGTTTGTACAAATCGGCGCCACTAATGGCTGGACACTTGATTGATTGGTTTATTGAAAGAGAGCGCAAGTCAGCCTTAAGAACCATCATTAAAGTGTAAGTACTAAAGAACTTAATTTTAATTTAAGTAATTTTCAAAACAAGTGCCGGACAAGAAATTTATTATTTTTTTCCATTTTCCAGTTATCGTCCAAATATTACCATTGATTATGTGACCGAACTGTTGGCCTTTGACTCACGTGATAAGTGCAAAGAATGGCTGACTGGTTTCGGTTTGCCTTTTGTAGGACCAGATGAGGCTCAGATTGATTGCAAAAATGCTTCCGCCATTGCAATATGAAACGTTTAAAGGGCCGATATCCAACAAATGTTTCGATACGTACGTAACGTTTCTGGATACAGTGCTTATATTCTAAAAATCCCATCCAAAATACAACAACAAAATGAGTTAACCGTTTTCCGTGTTATAATGGATAGCCCCGTGCATTGTCCTGATAACTTAGACGGTTAATCTCTAATTTTTGCGTAAATAACCTTTGTACAAAAAAAAAAACAAAAAACAACTACGACGAATGTCATTTGTGCTGCGCTCTCTTCGTTAACCGAAAACCAACATCAAATCAGACAAATGTCGTGTACAACAACAATTTTTGTAACGACAGAGAAAAGAAAGAAGTCAAAACCAATTTTCAAATCTTGGCACACAAATGTTTTTTTTTCAACAACAATTTTATCCCTTTTAAAATGAAAATGTGCCATTAGAACTTTAAAGGAACTTTTTTAAGTGCCATATTTCATACGTAAAAAAAAGTGAAAAAATTAATTAAAAAAAATTTGAAGAACATCTTTGTCCCAAAATGTGTTAAATATGATCACCCCACTGTCACCCTTACAAGAAATTTACGAAGAAAAAAAGATATTTTCTTGTCCCCAAAAAAATTTAAATTTTAAAGACATCTTCTACAAACTTTAAATGAAATAGTGATCTTCGTACGAGTTTATTGGTGAAATCAATTGAAACTTTCTTGGAAAATACCTTGAAATATCCTTATGTATAAACAAAATTACTATTCAAAATAGTATTCAACAAATATCTTAATCGCGTGAATATCATACGATATCTTTTCGTTCGGATTCTTATTGAACAACTTTACAACATATTAAACAAATTGGGATTCAGCAGCAGACAACTTCTCTGCGCTTTGTCACATTCGATTCACATTTGATGACGTTTGAACAACACTCGTTTTATAATTACGAGAAGGCACATTTCAAATTGTCCGAGATTTAGCAGTGGAGAATATAGATGATTTTAGTACCCTATTGAGCAATTCAACAAAAACTTCGAATTATTACAAAAAAATCTGAAATTGGCTGATATCTTCAGAACCCGTTTAGTAATTATACAACAGAGGACAATGTTGAAAGCAGAACATCGTATACCAATCTTAAACAATTTACATTACGCCTTGTTGTAATACGAACAGGTTCTGATAATGGAACTTCCATTATAGTCATTACGACTTGGAAGAAAAACAGAAAAATAACAGAAAAGAAGTCATTCTGGAAAGCTTAAGAAAGCTTCCAATGATAACTCAAAACTGGAATTTCACATTACGAAAGTGAATTTGCCGTTGACCACTAACTAATCGACATAAACTTTAGGCGGTGTGCGCACAAAGGCAAGGCTTTGAAGAATACGAACATCTGAACTTATGTTTGTTCGGAAGATCAACTTTATGAAGAAGCAGAGATATGTCATTTATATCATTGTAAAATTTTAACGCTCGATTTTTTAATTCATTGCCACAGCGTAAATTTTTGGAATCAACGGGAAATATTGGAAAATTACTCGTTTTTATTGCAATCGACAAACCGGATGCCATATTTAGAGAATTGCGTCGTACCCCCAGCTAATGTGGAATATGAAATATTGTACAACGCAAATTCTTCGACTGATGACTTTGATAAAGGACAATTCAAACAGGTTTCTAGAAATCTGTATCGAAAATACAATCAGCACAAGAATTTTTCATCCTCGTATCAGCCGTTAAATTAGTACAGGAACTTTCTCCCAACAATACTGCATTCGAAAGGTCGAATGAATTTAAATCAAAAGGAATACTTGTTCCGCATATCGAGAAATGCTATAATGCGGACGGTGGACATGTGCTTATTATCGTGGAAATGCTCATTGATAGCATTTCAATTTTTCTTCTAATGATGGCGCCAAAAATATTTCTGAACTAATATTGGAGTAGAAAATGGGGTGTTGTATTAGATATGGTACATGTCTTATATAGGAACACCAAATAGGATGAACATTTTGACAGCATTTCAAACTTTCTTCTAATGATGGCGCCAAAAATATTTCTGATCTGATATTGGAGTAGAAAATGGCGTGTCGCATTAGATTACATCAACGATATGATTCGACGCTTCATACAAAACTTGATTCTTATTTTCATTTACACACACATCGTTACACTTAAACTCAGCAAGAAGTAAATCGGTACATGCAAAGCAGCCTGCAATCACAAGATAATACACGTCCAATATTGCCAAAGAGATTCGGTATTTAGTTTACAACAATTTCCATAAAGTTTTGAAGAAACAAAAAAAAAAAACATTAGATACAAAACTAGGAATCCAAATTTTCGAGACACAGTTATACACAGATCGTCATCAAAACGAAAAATACGCATTAATAATATAAAAAACGGGAAATGAAAAACACAAGGCAATCTAAGCAAATAAATTATATGCAAAGGACAAAGATACACCAACAAGGGATAAATTGTGTAAATAAAAACCACCAACATAGAAAAACTGCAACTACAGAAACCCTTGCCTAGATTTGATCTTAAATATTTAAATTTAAGAACATTGCCCCCACATCAATCTCACCACAAAAAAGTCAGAAAAGCAGCAGTGCATATTTTTTTTTTAAATTTTTCTATCTGTAATTTAATATTTTTTGTTTTCGTTTTTAATTTTTATTTATTTCTAATTGTTGTGTGTGTCATTTTTAAAAAAAGAAAATTATTATTTTTTGTTAAGCAAAAACAAAACATTCTGTAATTTTTACGTTTTTTTTTACCAAAACACACATGTTATTTCTAAAAACTAAAAAAAACAAAAAATGTTAATAGCCATTTAGCCAAGAAACTAATCATTTTGTTTTTTCTCTGAGAAATCCAACCAAACCAACAACATCAAAAGAAACAGAGAGAGAGAGAGCGGAGTAATGCCTCCTGTGTGATGTAAAAAGACAAACATCATGCTCCCCCCAACAATTAAGAAGAAATGAAACATGCCGCAAATCACCACAATTCGTGAAACTACTACCGGGGATATGTTTTAATAACCACAAAACCAACTTGTACATCACACGCAGCAATAGCCCAGAGAGACGTCATCCTGCCAAAAGACCTCTAACAGAAACAAAACATGTACATCTATTCCATCACCAACCAAAATCACCGCCTCAGTCGTAAGCATGTTCTACTTTTCTTAGTTAATTATATACTACCAGTTATACGTTTTTTTTTGTGTGGTATCAGCCTCTCTAGTTAAGTACAGTTGTTATACCAACAAATCAACCTATTAATATTTTTAATCAAATATTAATAATTCTCTCTTTTTTTCTATAAATCTACATTTAACTAATAACAATAATAATGAATTTATGTACATTTTGTTTATTATGCACATATCTTGATTCATTCATAACCGCATAAATTGATTATTATCCCATCCATTCTTAGTTTGTAAGTTTTGTAATAGGTATGTTATTTATAGTTATATATATATATATAATATATATATATTATTGTTAATTATTATTTAATTTTTAATGATTAAGTGAATTAAAAAAATAACACCAGATAGGAGTTTCCAAATTTTATTGAAACCATTTGGAAAAACGCATTTAATTCTTATATGCGCCCAAGTTTGACTGGTGGTAAAACTATTTGGTATTGCCCAAATGAAACACGTTCAATAAAGAGTTACAATAAAGCTAATATATGGTTGTATTTATTTATTCAAAATTGCCTTTAGGGTTTGTCTGGATATTTTTGTTCAAAGAGTAGGTCTTGATTTAAATTATTCAGGGCATCTCAAGGGATTAAATATATGCCATTCGTGACAATAATCTCCTTCGATTATGTAGGGCTTGTCTTAATATTTTTCAGGTATAGTGGCCAGTCTGCCAGAGTTTTATGTCGACAGGAATTCTTCCCTAATTTTCTCAACTTTCTGATAACGATGGAACAGACAATTGGGGGTGGAATTAATATTCAAAATAGGCGATCACTTTCACCGAAATTTTGGGGAATTTTTTTCAATTGAATTACTCGGTGAAATTAAAATGAAAACGTTTAATTTTCAAAAACTTTGAAAATTGTCTTTCACGTGAAAGCTGTCACAGGTAACTTTCACTTTGGTGGAATGATACTAGAAAGTAAACGGGGCTGGTATATACTTGTATGTCATTAAATATTATCGATACACAAAATGTTTTTCCTTCACCATACCGTATACCAAAAAAAAAAAAAACTAACTTTAAGCAAAAAAGTCAAATTTCACTCTTTCCGGTAATTGCAAGTTCATTATGAAAAATTTAAATTGCGAAAATAGTTTACAGATTCGATTTCCCTCAAATTGTTTTGCGCTTGGCCTCTTTCCGCTCAATTATTTATAATTCAATTAAATTCATCCTCGGAGGTTTTTTGAACGCAATCAGATTAGTCACAAACCATCACATCCAGTGATTGAATGATGTATTTCGTAATACAGGGTCTTTCAAGCTCGTGTTTCTTTGTCAGTGTTGTAGTTGTTTTTGACAGATTTAGTTTGTTTTTGTCTTTCTTTTAACAGATATCAAGTGAATGATGATATTGATTTTAAGAACATGGTGTGAGATGCCAACAAAACAATTAATTTATTACGATCGAAATTTTTCTGATGCCAGTAATTTGTTCGCCAAGTTCAACAGATTTAACGCTTTTGGAAAGTTTCAGCAAAATCATTGACGTGTGGCGAGCACGCGGGGTCGTTTCTAAAATATCATAATTGATTCATTTAAATTTAACAATATTCGATTATTTTGTTGTAAAACTTGAAATTGACAGATTCTATACAAAAAATAAAATAAAATGTGAATTATAAAATCTTATAATTCACAAATAAATGAAATAATTGCCTGCCTATGGCATATTCCATTTTTATCAAAACCGCCTTGCTTGAATTTATTTATTTTGGTCAGAAAAGCTTCTTGGTCTGGCGTGTGTAGGCATTAATATGCAAAAAGCTTTCTCCGCCACATTAGCCTATTCCACAACCAAAAAAAGACTTTTCACCAACACTTAAGGTATATCCTGACACATTCTATCCTATAATTTTCAAATATTTGTGGAACATAAAGAAAAAAAATTCCAAAAATACAACTACTCACATTGTTTTCGTTCTTGGTTGTGGAATGTTGTTGTTTATGTTGGCTGTGCCTCTGCCTCGGTTTACGCACGCACCTGTATGAATGAATGGGGCGCTGATGGTCGCAAAGAAGTCTGCCACTGTTTTACCAAACTAATAACGGCAGCCGTGGCAGCAACTGGCAACTGGAGGAGGCTTTTTCGGGTATTTAAGGATGCTGCATTTGTGGCAATACAACAGTTGCTGCGCGACATTCGCACGTTAAGGATCTCTGCGGGAGAAATAAAAACGGTTAGAAAATATTTCTGGTTAAATGTTATGGAAATAAAGGAATAGTGAAAATAGATTCAAATGGAAATAAAATAAATTTAAGGAATTACTTAAAAAAAAAGAAAAAATACATAAATTGAAAAATACAAATTTTTCTTTAAAGAGAAAAAGAAAATTTCATTGCAATAAAAGAATGAAAAAATGCTTGTGATTTTGTGAGTGTTATTTTTAAATAATATTTAACTTTAAAGTGTTGACTGACGACTAAGGTTTGTGGATTTTTTTTGCACACAATTAAAGAAATGAAAATTAAATTTTAAATGAAACATAATATATTCTCTCTAAAGGGTAGCTATAGTTTTAATAAAGCAGTTAAGATTTACATTCCTTTTGGGACAATTTACACATAAACTGAATTTTATGCCAAATTTTTGGGGAAGAAAATTTAAATGCTTTCTTTTTGGCAAATTTAAATGAAAGATATAAAATGACAAAGTTAAAACATCGATCGATACCTTATCTTTAATAGTTGTGTTTTTTAATTGTTACAAAAATGTTAAGATTTTTCAGAAATCTTTCCGGATTTAATAGTGGAATGTACATCCCGATACTTGGGATTTTTTTTGTCATTCTAAATCTAAAAATCTGAAATTGGTAGCTTTTTATATTTAGAATTACAATCGCTTTCAATATTTTGTACTTTGGGGAACAATTCTTCTACATTCGACTCCGGATAACTGCAATTCGCTCAACAGAAAACTATCGGTGAACTGAAACAGAAAGTCGAACAACAATTCATTCACAAATCATTTCGCTTAACTGCAACAATTCGTTTATGTGCACATTTCAAAAACAGAAAATATCGTACAGTCAACTCGCGCAAATGTGAACTAATTAATGTTGAGGGTGTTCACGTTTTCGAATCCTGTAATTTTGAATCATGGAAAGGAAATTCTATTTGTAAATTCAGTGCCCAGTATATCAAAAAAATGTTTTAAACAAATTTATTTTGTCTAAAGAATAACTAAAATTCGTTTGTTTAGTGCCGGAAATGTTGCCTATATGTTGCGTATATATACGAGTGTAATAAAAAAAAAATGTCAGTTATCGTTTATTAGAGACCTGTGTCTAGACAATATGGTGTTCACGGTTCTGGGTCGTTCATGTTTCCGCAGAGCTTTTCCATTCCCTTCAAAACTATTAAAATCAAAAGAGAAAACAATTTGTTTTGAACAAAAAAAAAAACGTCCAAAATTTGGATTTCATAGTTTTTTTTATCTGGTGGCCAGACGTCCTAAGTCAGATGCGACCTTTCCTATAAATGACAGTTATGGTTTTTTTTTAACTTGTTACAGTCGATTTAAGAGGTTACAACTCCATCGATAAAGTAAACCATTAATTAAAGATTTAATACTCCCTTTAGAAAATACAAAGTGGGTGTAGCATTCATTTAAATTGTCTGTACAAATTTAGGAAGATTTTTCAAAATTATTGTAAATTTATTTGTTTATTGAACAAATACTCTACAAATAGTATTTTAAATTTATTTATTTTATTTATTTCCCAATAAATGATAAATATTTTAAAGCTGCATTTGTTATAGAACAAAAAAATAGTGGACCACTAAAAAAAGTATTTTTAATTTCATATTTCGACCATGAATTCACAGCTGAATTAAACACAATTTTGAGAGGAACATATGATAAACTTCCAAATAAATGATTGCAATTTTTCTGAGTCTGGATTTGTTCTGGGTATTCAGGAAAATAAACGGAATGGATAATTTTTAAGCCCTCCAACCGGTAACCCTTACCTCGTAAGGTTGATTTCTTGTTATTTTGTTTCTGCACGATTCTGTCTTGAAAATACATCTCATTGTTGGAAAAAAAATTTAATTTTTAAATAATTAACTTTTTTTGTTCTGTGATGGATGATTCTAATTTAATGGAGGGAACTAATCCTTCCAAAAATATACCGCCCGATAAATTTGAGGACAATTTGAAAACGATAGATTTTCCTGGGAATTCGTTTCCGGAACCACGTTTGGGCAATGGCAGTTTTAATGAAGGGACTCCTATATCCATGACAAAGTCAAAATCCAATGGAACAAAGCCGAAAGATAAATTCAAGAATATTGACAGTAGAAGGTTTACTCAAAAAAAAATACAAGAAGGGAAAATGGTTCAAGGTCCGAATGCCTCAAACGAAGAAGCTGTTGCCGACGCTGCCTCTTATAAAAACCAAGTTAGTGATATGGATTTGCAAATGTTGATTTTGCAAGAAGATCAATTAGGACAAAGTCGAAGCAAACGTCCAAGGATGAATGATTCAGCGACAACTCTAAAATCAGGTATTCAGAGACTATTACCTGAAAACAGGAACATGCAGAACCGTTTTGCTCTGCTAGGTGAGATCGAAATTTCCACTGATTCTGACACCGCCACTGCACAGAAACCAGTCACGGGTAATACCAATAATATGAACGTATTCAGTCCCAATGCAAAGAAACCAGTCAAGGATAATACCAAAGCAATTGGGTTCTGCCCACCAATATTTCTTTTTAATGTAGATGTCTCTAATTTAATTCAACAATTGAACGCTAAGAAAATTTGTTTTAAGATTGTAAACAAGGGTCAACGAAAATGCAAATTGTATCTGCAGGATCCATTAGTCCATACAGAAATGATGGATCTCTTAAGGAAAAAAGAAATACCTTCCTATTCATACACTCCCAAGGAGTTTAGACGTACCAGGTTTATTTTGAGAGGCCTGCACTATAAGACAGATTTAAAGATTCTTAAGGACGATCTAGACTTTTTAGTACCCAATACGGTAGACACAGTTTCCAAATTTTCAACCGATTATTCCAAGAGAGAAAACATAGATACAGGATTGTTCCTGGTTACCCTACTTCCCGGTAAGTCTGGGAAAGAACTTAAAGTTGTGAGGTTTACATGCTCTCAGAAGGTCTCCTGGGAATCACCAAAGGCGAATTCGAATGTGGTTCAGTGTTGGCGTTGTCAGCAATGGGGTCATATTTCAAAGAACTGTAGTAGATCGTACGTTTGTGTCAAGTGTGATAAAAGCCATGCTCCTGGTGACTGCCAATTTATCCGGAGTGATGAAAATCGTCCATATTGTGCTAATTGCGGGGAAAAGGGCCATCCGTCCAACTTCAAGGGCTGTTCAGAATACAAGAAGTATGTGAAGAAAATAAAGGATTTGAAAGATGCAGCTAGAGAGAGGAAGCTTTTGGCCTCCCAAAATGTTTTTAGGGCTGTTAATACTTCCAGTTTTGTTGATCCGGGAAGAACATATTCTAGCTTTTTCTCTGGCCCTACGCAGTTATCTGCTGGTAGACAGAACAGACTGTGAAAAGACAGTAATAGTAGAGGAATTTTTAAAAATCGCTCATCTGATTTGTCAACCCGAGACTCCTACTTTGGAGGTTAGAATAGAAAATTTCATTCGACGGTACAGATCGCTTTCGAAAGAACAGGCCAAGGGCCAGTGCATAGAACTTTTAGAGGAAATTAAACGACAATATGGTCCGTAATTCCCTTAATTTTTTGTCTTTTAATGTTAGGTCACTTATTGAAGTGAGCCGGAGGATCGAGTTACGGAATATATTGAAGACTAATAGAGTCGATTTCGCGTTTATTCAGGAGACGCACTTAAGAACTGCCCACAAAGTTTCTTTGGAGGATTTTACTTTTGTTAGAGATAATAGTTCTCAAGGAGTAGGTAATGTTTTGCGAAAATCTTACAAATTTCATAGGGTTCAGGTTTCTGATTTTAATTTTCCCAGCATATTTTTGAGCATTCGCCTCTATGTGGATGGGGAAGAAAGGAACTTCCTTATAGGGTCGATATATATTCCATGTAATTCGGACCGCGCACAATTTTTTAATGGTCTATCAGCCATATATAGGTGTTCACAAGATTATGATGGCGTAATTTTAGGTGGTGATCTAAATTCTAGACATACTTCGTGGGGTGATACTATGGACAATGTAAATGGGAACATACTGTTTTCGTGGCTTCAGCAATCTTCTGTAGATTTCCTTAGGATTGCTGACTCAGTTCCGTCCTATCCTAATGGTTCATCATTTCTTGATCATTTCATTGTTAGTTCGAATTTAGTTGATCTCGCTTCTCCGAATTTCCAAATATCTAGTTTGCCCACCTTTTCAGACCATTTTCCAATTAAACTGCATATACAACTTCCAGAATTTGATATTCTATTAAATTCTCCTAGATGCTATGTGTCCTATCGGAATACAAATTGGGACAATTACAAGAGTGATTTAGTAGAGGGACTGTTGAATCATTTTCCAGATTCTGCAGTGAATTTGTCCAACGCCGAAATTGACTATTATGTGAGGGAAATTACGGCGACGTTAAATCGTGTTGATAGTATACATTCCGAGAATATTGAATTGAGAAACAGGAAATTCGTTGTCTCAGACAACATCAGGAACCTTTATCAAATTAAATATGGCTGGCAGAAGGATTTGAAGAGGCTTTTTCATAGGACCTGGAGTCGGTCGACTACAGAGTACTTGCGACTGTCAAAACAGATACAGTTACTGAATATCATCATTAAGAGGCAAGTGGAACTGGAGCAGTCTCGAATTTTTTCAGAGAAAGTTAAAATGATTAAGCCTGGCCCCAAGGCTCACAGACAGGTATATGACATATTAGGCTACAGGAAGAAATCAAAAGTTGATAAATTGTCCGAGGGCGGGGTAATGATTGATGATGAGTCGCTTAAACTAGAGAGGTTAAAAGGATATTTTGCTAATATTTACCGTCATTCAATTCCGAATACGGAAATGTCCGATATGGCAGCTGTAGTTGAACGGACTGTTTTATCTGTTCCTAGTTATTGTACTTTTGACATACAGTATACATCCCTTAACTCAAGAGATGATTCAAGACTTGTTACAATGGATGAGGTTCTGTATCACATGAGGGAAATTAACAACAAAAGGTCTTGTGGTTTAGACGGCATTTCAAACTATTTGATGAGAAAACTTCCGGTGAAGGCGATTGAGTATCTGACGATTATCTTTAACAACTGTCTCAATAATTCCTACTTTCCGGATGCGTGGAAAGTTTCAAAGATAGTACCTATTCCAAAAAAGCCGAATAATTATGATATCGGTAACTTAAGGCCAATTTCGACTGCGCTTCGATCCTTTTATCGTTAAACTGTTTCATAGCTTCTTCTCGAATAGAAGTTTCTGCGTCCAATTCAATAATGTCTTCTCTTCATATGGGAATGTTAACAGTGGGGTCCCACAAGGTTCCATTTTGGGCCCGCACTTATACAGCATTTTTATGCATGATTTTCCGCACATTGTTTCTGGCTCATGTGGTATTTTGTATGCTGATGACTCCCTGCTCTTTGCACACGATGAATCTCCCATGGGTGCATTACGCAAAGTGAAGGACCACTTAGACCAAGTGAAACGTTTTTACGATGATTGGGGTATTAAGATCAATCCATCAAAATGTGAGGCTATCTGCCTCAGAAACGCCTCTGGGAAATGTAGGAGGTTTGTGGTTCCGGAGAGCAGGGAGCTGTCCTTAGTACTTGATGGAGTAGACATTCCATTCAAGAATACCATTAAATATTTGGGTATTAATTTCGATAATCTTATGAAGTTTAATAAGCACGCCAGACTTGTATTGGGGAAGTCATACAAAATATTGGGATCATTTTCAAGATTACTCTGTAATAAGAATCTTCCAACAAAGACGAAACTGATGTTGTATAAAACAAGCATAAGACCAATATTTATGTATGGCTTTCCAATTTGGTTTAGCGTGTCTCCTGTAATAATCGGTGAAATGGAAATTTTGGAACGAAAGATTCTGCGTCATTGTATTGGAAAATACTATGAATCTAATACTAAAAGGTATTCCAACAGAGTAATATATGGTGAATCCAAGGTTACACCTGTTGGTTTATATGTTTGCGATCTACTTTCCAGATTTGTCACTAGATTAACTAATCACACTAATGAATTTATAACACATGTCTTTAACAGCCAAAAGAACTTTGGCTGGTCTGACATGAATTATCTGTCACCAATTGGATATATAAACGAAGTCCCTCTGAATTTTGACATTTCGGTCAACATTCGTCATGGATTCTATTATAAGGCATTATCTGGTTCGCACAGAGGATAATTCCAATTGCATTATTTTATTTCTCAGACCTGCATTTTCGTTGGTTCGGTTTTGTTTTTATTTCTTGTACTTTTAGATTTAGTTTGTTTATTTAATTTTACTTAGCTTTAAGCTTAAATGAGATATTTTTACTCTCATGTGATTGTAGTCCCGGGAGCAAGGACGTTTTAGCATTCGTATAATAAGTTTTGACTTAACTATTCAAAATGTACTAATTACTTTAAAAGCATGGTGCTGTACGATACAATTTTCTTTATAGTAAATTAAGATATTACATTATAGTCTTAAGTTTTCTTTCAAATATGTAGCTTTAATTCTTAAATAACATGATTTCTAAAGGCTCAATAAATATAAACCTTAAACCTTGTTTCTGCACATGTGTCAAAGCAAAAAATGCTCGGATTGCCATAACATTTCATCATAAATGGACTTACCAACGAAAAAAGCTTGCAAACCATTGAGTTTTATTATCAAAATTTGTTCTGTGAAAAATTGGGTTTTTGTTTCGGAAAAATCCTCTGGGATAAATCAAAAAAAATTGAATTGCCGAAGAGCAGCGACAAGCTATTCTAGAGCTGGCAAAGCATTTTACATATTCAATTTCAATTTATTACAACGATCAGAAGAAATCAGTCTGCATGCAGTTTGAGAGAATTGAAAAAGGTTTTTTAATTTAGAAATAAGTTTGAAGTGATCAATCCTGTCAAAAGCCTTGGACAAGTCTAAGCGAAACAAGGACTCCATACTCTCCTCTATTAAGTGTTTCTCTTATGGTATCCGTTAAATGTAACAAATGAGAAGTCGTGCTAAAAACGCGCCTAAACCCATACTGTGATCATGTTATTATCGCTGATAAATCTAAAGATTTTCTCTTCGTCTTTCATCCAAATAATAATAAATATTAGATAATGGAATTAAATATTTTTTTTTTAATTTATAATTAAGCTTGGCGTATTGCCTTTTCGACCTTACATCCCATCCTCCCTGTTTAAGTTCCAGCTGGGAGGACACAAAATTAGATTAAAAATAGCCGGTTGTTAAACTTATTAAAGTAAATCAAAAAAATATGTTTGGCCTGTTTCTAACTAGCCATGAAAATTGCATAAAAATATAAAAACATTTTTGTAGTCTGGTACAAAATGGGTTAAAGAATTATCTCCTTATTCTCTCAAAAAAAAAAACAGTACTTATATACTACCCCGCCAACAATAAGTTCGAACGCCTGTCCGTTTTCTAATATTTTCCATTTCTGCTTTTATGTTTATTTAAAAATCTAAGTTTTTGAGACAAAGTTTATTATCTCCTTAAAGCTTAAATTTGTATTTCTTAGAACTAATAGCAGAACAAAGAAAAATTACAAAAACAGCAACTTCAATTACATATTAAACAATTTCCAGGGGTACTAACACTGTGCGACAGCCACAATCGGTTTGGGATGAAACCACCGGGGAAAGTTATATTGGTAAAAAAAAAGTCATACGTGTTCCAGCGTTTCGCTGGGTCTCATCTAGGAATCGAGATATATCGATTTGAAGTTAGTAAGTATCGTATAGGGGAATTTGTCACGTTTTAGGCTCTTTTGTTTGACATAACTCGAGAACCACTCGTCCGATTTAGCTGAAATAAATTTTAAAAAACCAAGAATTACAATTCCCTTAATCTGTTCATATATTATTTTCCTTTACAAGTAATAGTTTCCAAGTTAAAAATAAGCGCATACATTTATTTACATTTTAATAGGACTTGACACTTTTTACCGTTCTGGATTTTTTATGAATTAAAAAAAAAAAAATTTTAATTTTTAGGCAAAAATAATTTTTTTTTTTCATACATTTATTTATAATTGCGAAACTGTTGCTTAAGTAGGAAAACGGTTTAAGAACAGATTAGAGGAATTGTAATTCTTAATTTTTCTAAATTTGTTTCAGCTAAATCGGACGAGTGGTTCTCGAGTTATGTCAAACAAAAGAGCCTAAAACGTGACAAATTCCCCTATACGATACTTACTAACTTCAAATCGATATATCTCGATTCCTAGATGAGACCCAGCGAAACGCTGGAACACGTATGACTTTTTTTTTACCAATATAACTTTCCCCGGTGGTTTCATTCCAAACCGATCACTGACCCTTACCATTTGTCGCAGAGTGTAACTAATTGTGGGCAGAGTAGTACAAGGACTTTTGTGTAATTATTCACTTAAAATTCCTTTAAATTTAATCGGCGATTTTCATGTACACGTCAGAAAGCCTTTGGATTTTAACCCTTTTTCCGTGATCCAATCGAGCTGATTTTTGGCAGGCAGACTCGTGGAAATGTCTGTATCACGTCAAATTTTTTAAAAAATACATTTTTATTAATTCTCAGATTTTCCTAAATTTTTATTTTTTTTTAAATGGTTATCGTTTTTTTTAAGGTTTCAGTTCAAAAAACATTTTTTTTTCGTAACGCTTAAGTAGTTTAAAAATTTGGAGTCTCTTCAAGTTATGCTAAGAAAAGTGAAAAAAATATTTTTTTTTCAAAAATAATAAAATTGTTTTTAATTGTTTTTAAAAAAATTGACGTGATACAGACATTTCCACGAGTCTGCCTGCAAAAAATCATATCGATTGTATCACTGAAAAAGGGTTAAAAATCGGACGAAAAGCTTTCACACAGGCCACTACGAGCGTCATACTTCAAACTTAAAAAAAAAAATTCTGATGTACATGAAAATCGCCGATACACGTGTATTTTTATTTTTTATCCCCTTTCCGAAAAAGTAATTTTGGTGTGTAACACGGTGTAATGAGTGTTTTTTTCTTTCTAGTTTGTGGCACAAATATAAATAATGAACAAATCTACAACAACTGAAGTGTGTACTTTAAGAAGAAATCCAGGATATTTTCAAGACAATTTATAACTAACCAATTATGTGAAAGTACATGGTGACCGGTTGTCCACTCGGACCGCCACTCGCCTAATATTTGCATGTGTCATATATAGCGCGCATCGGCCCATTGGTCCGTATGTCCATTTTCGGGTCGGTCGCAACATCCAAACCGAATTTGGACCTTATGTCCGCCTAAAGGGATTCATAAGGCCCAACATTTTTGGGTGTTACGTCCGTGTGGCCTTAAGTCCGGGCACCAATGTACATAAATATGTTGTGAAAATCATGTTTATTGATATCGACCGGGTATGCCTTTAACCACTGAAGTTGAACCCTTTAAACATTGGAAATGGATGTTAGTGATGGCCGTCTGTAGACGGTCTTAGTGGCTAAGTTAATATATTTTGTTCATACGAATTTATAACAGATTTATAAATCTTTGAATATACAATTTTTACACATTTTTCTTAAAAAGGTTTATAAAGCTTTTATAAATGTTTTTTAATACGGGTGTATAGATTTATTCCCGACGTTCCATTGTGGAACATAGGACCATTAAAAGAATTAACTAAAATTACGTGTACGCTTATTAGAAGAATAGAAAACATTGAATTTGACAAATTTATATTTTGTCCTTCTAATGCTTAATTTTTTTTTAACACAAAAGAACGAAGAACTGTTTTTTTTTTTTTTTTATGATTGTGCATTGTGTCACTTTTTTATGATTCTGTATTGTTTATTCAGCAACACTAAACCTGCTGGTTAAATTTCAATAACGTTGAAGAAATGGAAAAAGAGCCTCATCGGTAGAAACTTTATTCCAATTTCGAAAATAATTTCCTATCATGAGTCGTGAGGAAATTTCATTTAATTTGAGTATTTATTGCTTGTGATGATTTATTGATCACCAGATCCCCATGTCCGAATAGCCGTTTTCATTTAGGGCACCGTACTACAAAAAACAAAAATATTATTTCCCTCGGAAAGGAGTAAACACTTTAATAATTATTAATTTGTATTTAAAATTTGAATAATTTGTGATTATTTTTTCTAGACGTCTTAAAATAAAGCGTTGTCTGCAATTGTTTTATATGTGTGGGAATATGAGCTGACGAATGATTAGATTTCGTCAGAATAAAAAGACAATAAATAATTTTTTTTTTAAAATTGTAATTCTCATATTTTGTCCGAAAGCCCTCAGTGGATGCCGTGCATTATGTTAGTGTTAGGAAAAAGAGTATTGGAGGCAGGACAGAGTCAGTTGCATTTGTTGACGTTTGTCTTGAATTCAAGACTGTCATAGCTGGCAGGGAAAACACTTGCTGCAAGATTATTCCGAACAATTCGGCTCAAGAACGAAATTTCTCTATAGTGCGTCGTCCGGTCAACTGGCCATTGGACAATAAACGGTTGAGACTCCCCGGATAGTCGCGTATTCCGACTAAGTGTTCTAACGTCAGGGCCTTCGATCTGATCCTCTTTACAAATAGTCTCACAATTCCAAATCCACTTTTTAGTTTTCTGCTCAAGAAAAATCTGTAAATCACTTATTTAAGTTGACTTTCTGTTGGACTAAATATCACTTAACGATTTCATTCAATAAATCCTTAATTACCTATGGATCTAAATTGTAAATGTTCGATGTGTTGACTTGGCAAATATCGCAACCTGATGTGGTCTATTACCACTTAATTTCACTTTAATGTATGACTTTGGCGAAAACTGTTAACTCATACAAACATACATATGTACGAGAGTTTGTAAACACATATGTATAAACGTAACACACCCGCAATACACTGCCACAGATAAAACCATGCAGGGCTAGTCCAAGGGCAAGCATTGTCGCCTGGCGCCCTAGGAAAAATTGGAAATTTGTTTGAGGTTAGATAGACTAGATAGCTAAAAAAAAAATAAGAATATTGGTGGCAAGAAAAATTGATCTTCAATGTGCTGAAATCCAATGTAAGTCCTGATTCCCCCTAGGCAATTTTATTTCTCAAATTGTAAAAGACAAACGTAACGGGGATAAGAAAGGGAAAAAACTTTCTCGCCTGGCAATTTCTTTTGTGTTTTTCGCAGAGTAAAGTTGACTGCAGATTAGTTTAACATTTTGAAAGGCCTTTGCTCTTGAAAAGGCAATAACACCATGTTACACACATTCTGTCCTATGAACCAAATTTACTTTTTCGGAAAGGGGATAAAAAATAAAAATACACGTGTATCGGCGATTTTCATGTACACGTCAGAATTTTTTTTTTTTAAGTTTGAAGTATGAGGCTCGTAGTGGCCTGTGTGAAAGCCTTTGGACCGATTTTTAACCCTTTTTCAGTGATCCAATCGAGCTGATTTTTTGCAGGCAGACTCGTAGAAATGTCTGTATCACGTCAAATTTTTTAAAAAATAGATTTTTATCAATTCTCAGATTTTTCTAAATCTTTTTTTTTCCGATACACGTGTATTTTTATTTTTCCCCTCTTTCCGAATATGTGCATTTGGTTCATAGGACAGAAAAAAATCTATTTTTTGTAACACGGTGTAATGAAAAAAAAAATTGCCTAAATCGAATTCCCTTGTGTGAACACAAGAATCAAGTTCAAAAGGGAATCCGAACATTTGCCGAAAGTAAAATAGCCTAGTGTGAATCGGTCCTAATTTTCGTCGTTTTTTTTTCATTTAAAATTTTGTTTCACATTTTTATTGGGCTGATTTTTACTTATTTATGTAAAATACAAAAACCATTTTCACACATTTTTTCTTAACAAAAGTTTATAAAGCCGTTATACTCATTTCTGAATAGGAGGGTCAGTATTTAGTCTCTTGTTAATTCTAATTGATTCGATATCCCCAACATATTTTATGTAAATTCGCATAAACGAATATTGCAAAATGTAATCAAATTTAAGAAAAATACATCTAGTCACAAACATATGAGAAAAGGCGAACAATTAAAACCACAATGGGAGCAAAAATAATTTGGGACTTATTCTTATTCTTCATTTTCATATTCTTCATTGCCATTTTTCTCTCTTTCAAGACTATGTCCCAAATCTCTGTTTTATAAGTAAAACTCCATCCTCAAAGGGTTAAGGCCTCCGAGTGAACTCACTGCGTTCAACCTAAGCTACCTAGTAAAATTTTCACCATTTGGATTTCAATAAAAAAAATAAGGGAAAAACTAAGTGTTGTTGTTCCCTGTTTGTTGTTTAAGGGCCAACTGCAGCCGTATTTGAGAATATGAAGGGAAAAATAACATTCTTACCATCGCACTTCCAATCGCATTGGCGCTCCTCTTTTCACATGTCTACGTCGGCTGTCCGTTAGAACCGTCCCTGAAGCCACATTCCTCATACACTCACACATAGACATAGATGGTGGGAAATTTTGCTGTAGGCGTTCTGTGTGTGGGTGTCTGATTTCATTAGACTCCTAATGAGCCCTAATAAACAATAAATCAAATGAGAACGCAAATCAAAATCCTAATCAAACCAAAACTTTTAATCGCAATCCACCAGCGAAATCGTACTGAAGTGCTGGCACGTGCTTTGGCTGGAATTGAATTGAGTGAACAATTAAAATGAATTGTGCAAATCAAAGAAAGAACATGAAGTGGTAACAAATGAAATGAATTAACCACATTGAAGATTTTGCTGCGAATGGGAAAATGTCAAGGGGCACCGGTGTCGCTTAGATTTTCATCGGCGAAAATTCAATAATGTTTGTTGGTTTTTAAAAAAAGAAAGAGAATAACTGGCAGATTCCATAAAACGCATCTTCAATATTTGAAGCATTATAAAATAAGTTGCAGACATTATTCAATTCTGGTTTTCCGATATATGTGAGATCTCGTTCATTCGGAATACAATCCCAAACGAATAAGCCTTCATGGCTGATAAAAAAACCCATTTTATTGCACCTTCAATTTTGACAATTTGCCACAAACGAAACAGGCGGTTGATTGATTAAGTACATAATTTTTTAAAATTGTTAATAGAAATAAATTATTCAGATTTAAAAATTAAAAACTCTGCTACATCATGTCCGTGAAAAAATGTAATTTTTTGAGATCAATATTCGCTTACAGGACCATATCCTTTTCATGAAATTGTGGCTGCCCTCGATAGCCTCTCGAATTCAACCTTTGAGGTCTTGAATCGAAGCTGGGCTTTTGGCGTCGACCTTATCATTCACATGAGGGGATGGAGAGTATTCTCAAGTAGCCACCGAGGTGGAAATGGGCCTCATCAATATTCTCAGTTGTTCTTGAGCGACGTGCACGGGTTTTATTCTTCACATCACTAACTTGTCCCAACCTCTCAAATTTTTCAAATACTAAAGGAATTTTAAGAGAAAACACACATGGCCACCGGATATAGTGTTTTTTACACAAATACCATTTAATATACAAAATTCAATTTGATAGAAGTCCTAAATATCACTATAATATTTTTATTTTCAAAGATTAAAGGAAATTTTAAGATAAATAAGTATGTCACCGCCATACATCCGCCGTCCACGTATGGCCAATCAAAAGGATTCATCATTCTTTGATAACAACTCTAGACTTTACCCTTTGAACGTTGTCATCTTTTGCAAATCGAATGTCAAATACTCCACCGGCACAGCGGGTCATGACGTTTGATAAACGACTTAACAATGTTTGTATCATCAACATCAGTCGGCAGTAGTGGTAGAGTTGGAGGTGGGGTGAGGGGATACTTATAAAAATGATGGTAATAGCGCTGTTAAACTTTGATTTCCGCACAGCGTGATAGTTAAACGGTTTGTTTGAATCTTATTTCTTATGATGCTTATCACACACTCACTCACACAGACATCAGAATTTTGTGACGCAAAAATGATACAAACAGCGAAAGAATGTTGTGAAGGACATAATGAATGAGTTTTGTTGTCATCGCCCGGTGGACTTTATTATAAACAACATAAACTTTGTGTTCATAAGAAAATAGAGCACTGAGAAAATTAGTTCATATTTTATTTTTATTTAATTACAATACAATGTAAATGTAATATATGGGCATTTCCAGAGAATGGTCCACCGCGACCAAAATATTATAAATTGGAGAAAAAATATTTCTTTTTAAAATTGAAATTAGAAAATTGCTGAAATCTTATTAATATATTAACATTAAAATATATTTTCATTTTTATTTGTAGTAAATTGATTTGCAAGTTGCATATTTGGTGTTCTTGCTCTTGGCTTCTCTTATTATCATTATTTCCTTGAGATATTATTGACTCTTTAGTATCATAACGATTGCACTCGCCCTATGGAGTAATTGTACCAACAAAAAATAGTTAAATAAAAAATAGAAAAGATCGAACAAAGTCCGAATAACGGTACATTTTTACGATTCCTATGTCCCGTTCGCGATCACAAATAAGCATTTATTATCAGTTCTCCGTGATCAATGATTGGAACACTTTGCTAATTCAAATTAAAAGCTAAAGTAGTGATTTCATTAAAAAAAATTAAAAGTGAAACATTGAAGAAGACAAGTTTTTTTTTATTGATTTTCAAAGTGTGTCCCGTTCGCGATCGTAGGTGGTAACTTTTCCAGAAGTAACTTCCCAACTTTCCACGAAAAAGGTGCAGTCGATGGCGTTGGAGCAGAAAAATTTGGCACCTCACCAAAACCAAAAATATTTGTTTAAACGACGCATTGGATTTATATCAATGCGCACAGGAACACATTAAAGGAATTAAAATTCTATACGTCGATGAAGGTCAAATTAATGAGACTCCTTTGATGACAGACAAATGGAATAATTTACCAAATATAACCGGAATTATTATTATTTTTTAAACAAAATTTCTAAAATTGTTATTTGTAGTTAAGAAATGTTGTTTTTTTTATTTTTTTAAAATTTCTTTAAAAAAGAAAATTTCATAATTATGTTAATATTTTATTATATTTAATTTCTTGAAAAAAAAATATATATATATATATTTTTAAATTTTTTTTATAAATAATAATAAATAAAACAAGTTTTGGAAGTTATGTCCCTTTCGCGATGTCCCGTTCGCGAAAGTTACAAATATTTTTTAAAAACTAAGAATTGAAGATATTTTAAGGCAAAAAACTTTATAACAAAGATTTAGTATTCCGTTAAAAAAAATTTTAGTCCCTATAATGCTAATGATTTTTACATTTTTCCTCAAATGTAAAATGACTTCCATTTTTTGTCCCGTTCGCGATCTCATGTTTATCTTAACTATTTTGAGAACGTTGAATTTATGGAATTTGCTTTTTGCACTCAAAAATAGTACAATTGAAATGCAATTAATCTGTTATAAAGAGCTTACAAAAAAAATATTTTTTCATAATTTGTTTTTAACTTTAAGCCGTTCAAGTGTCCCGTTCGCGATCCTGGAAATGCCCATATACTAATTTTGGGTGCAAGAGTAAACCAGGTGACACAGACCATATGTTTTTTTAGATTTTTTGCAGCGACATAGCAAAGCCTCTGGTGGGAATCGAACACACAACCCCCAGGCTGATAGGCGAGCATGCTGCCAACACGGGGCGCCTGAATTTGATGAAATTATTTTTGGAATTTTTTAATTGAAACTTTTTTATAGTTTTCCCTTTTAATAAAAGTATAACTTCAGAGATGGCTGATCCGATTGTCTCTATAATTTCCCTTCGGATTTAACAGTTCACAACTAAATAACATTTGTATTAAATTGTAGAATTTTTTAATTACATTTTTTTTTTATAGTTTTCCCTTTTTAATAAAAAAGTCTACCTTCAGAGATGGCCGATCCGATTGTCCCTTTAAAACAAAATATGGTTACTTCGTTTCTGATTTATACGCCATTTGATTGTAAAACGTTAAAACACTCAAAGAGGATCCAAATGATTTTCTCCGTCTACTGTTTGAATTTCAACTTTTGTAAATAGTCAAAGTTTCTCTAATTTTTTGTTCCACCCGCAATGCGTGCCCCCTCATCAAACAACCAAATGCTGCTGCCACCAGCACACTTGCCCATCCCATGTTTCCGCTACATTTTTATTTTTGGGGGAGGGGGTGGGACGTTGCTGTAGGCACTTTTCAAATCATACTTTATTAATTATTAAGAACATGTTGCATAATTTTTAAGCATAACAGATTTCTATCAGACAATTTCTGCTGTCTGACAGAGAAGAGGGCGTGCGACTGATGGCGCTCTGGTAGATGATCGGGGAGGTAGAGGTGACGAGGACATGGCTAACAAGGTGTAGGACAGTCATGGTGGATGTGCTTTGGACATCTTTTTTGTTTCACCGCCACCAGCTATCTGGCTACATGGCTGCCAGTTAGTATGATGGGTATTATGTTACTTGCCTTTTGTCCACGTACAGCAAATCAGAAATTGTGAATACACTTTTTTTTTATGGGACTAATGCTTTAAAGCTTTTTATTCAATTATCTATTTTAGACGGAATGTATGTGAAGCGGACATAATGGCCGAGCCCAGCCGAGCTGAGCTGAAATTTGTTTATTTAGGATTTCGTTTGATTAATTGGTTAGAAATTCTATTAAAAACAATGAATGGAACGTGTCCAAACGTCCAACGAATATGAAATGATGAAATTGCAAAAAAACACACACACACACACAAACTTAAAAAAGATGACAACTGTCGACAAGATTTTAGTCCCGAAATTTGTTTTAATTGATTACTAATTTGCTTTCAGAACAAATGAACACAAAGTAAATTAACGTTGAATTTCAGTATGAGATAAGACGAAGAGGACAAATTACACCAGAACAAATGGCATTATTCAACAAAGAAAAGAAGAACATCAGCATTGTTTGTCTGTTCCGCACAGATTTGTATTTAGTCAATTGTGTGAATGGCATTGATTTAAAGCACAATTCTTGATTTATCACTCATACGCCACCGTGTCCCCCCCACTTTGACAATCTTAATTCATTTTTGTCTTTTGCATTGCCTGAAATATTTGATTAATCGCACATAAAGTCATATTGGCAATTATGTTTTCACTGTCACATCAAACGTTGCCAGAAACGAGAGATATTTATTTTTTCTTTTTCCGATAAAATTATTATCATCCACAATTTGTAAAAGTTGAAAATACAAATGCGATGGTAAATTGAATTTGTAAGTTCGAATAAGGAAAGGCGACAAATTAGTCTGTACATTGGGGAGATTAAATTAGTATGGGCCACCTTGTAGGCAGACGACAGAGTTAATGTCCATTAGCACACTTAATGCAAGTTAACTTGTGCATTATCTCATGTTAGTGCCCATTAACGTTGAAGTAAATGCACAATGCCGCACAGCATTTGAGCATTTCATTATGGCAACACTGTCGCAATCAACCGCTGTACTCACAATCGAACTTAGCTGTTTGCAATTGTGTCGAAATAAAATGAAAAACAGATGAGTAATTTTAATTGTTATAGTAATTTCCACTTTATTTCAATTAAATAGGGATTTTCTTGTTTGAGCCATTTTAATTGTTATAGTAATTTCCACTTTATTTCAATTAAATAGGGATTTCTATCCATTTTATATCGATGTACAGGGTTCTCCAACAAGAGAATATTTTGCTGCTGTAGCCCAAAGTGTTGAAGATAACCCAAGTTTCTCCATTCCTCGTCGTTCTTTCAAATTGGGTATTCCAAAAACGTCATTACACGGTATTTTGCAGACTTGGGTCTTAAGGCTTATAAAGTTCAGTTAACACAAGAACTCAAGCCGGCCCATCATCAACAACTCCGTGTCTTGGCTGATTGGGTCCTTGAAATGCATGAAAATGATCCGGAATTCCATTGAAAAATCATCTTGACTGCTGTGGCCCATTTCCACCTCGGTGGTCGCACACACTACCCAGCACACCACGGCCGTAAACCTGTTTTTACAACACTCGAATATTACTTTTGGTTTGGCTTCCACCACAACATCTCCAGTTTATATGGTCACTATTTAATTGACCCTTAAAATAAATAGGACACAACGAAATGTGGACAACTCGACATATTTCGACTTAAATATGTGTGCTCACTCACTTTACATTTCAGTCCTTTTTCGGTATGTCATTGTTGCTCGTTTATTTTAGCCATTATTTTTATTTTTTTTTTTTTTCGTTCTAAACTTGTAAATACTAACATTGCTGTTGTGGCCATGTGCTTTTTGTGCTCTGTTAGCTTGTTTTGTGGAGGGGGGTTCTGTTTTTTCTCTCTCTCGCTGTTCTATTATGTTTTTGTTTTGTTACTAATGCAGGCCACAGCTGCAGGGGATTTTTCCGGTGAATGTAAATAGCTCTGTATGGCCAGAGAAATGCAGAGGTTGTTTTTGTTGTTCTTGGGGGTGGGATGTTGTTTTTTGTTTTTCTTCTGGTTTAAAAGGGTATTTGTTGTTTTACTGGTTAACTTTTTTCTTTATTAGATTATTATATTTTTTGGTTCTTTTTTTTTTTTAAGAAAATGTCCTTTCATTTGTTTGGATTTCTTTTGTAAGAAAGTAAGAAATTCAGTTGTTCGTCATTTTCATTAAAAAGTTTTAAATAATTTAGTTGTACTATGATAGTCAATTGATAATAAAGCAATTGTTAAATTTTTTCTTAAAAGAAAAAATTACTAAAATTATTGTGTTTTGTTCTATTGCACAAATTAGAGGGGACAATTGTGTGATTTTCACAAGCAACCGCTTAAGTGCATTTAGAGGTATTGACACCAAACTGACACATTTTTAATGCTGAATCGATTTGCCTAATATTTTATGGAAAATAATGTTTGTTTCGTACAAAAAAACTTAAATTGAATGTTTTTTAAAAAAATTGTTTCATTATTATGTTCAATTCCATTCGCAAATAAAATCATATAAGCATATAAGCTGTTTATTGAAAAAAAAAAAAATTTAAAGGAATTGTGTGCGTTTTTTGTTTGTAAAAACAACATAAATCTCTAGATATTTCCAAGGCGTTCGATAGGGTCTGGCACGGAGCACTCATATCAAAACTAATTGCATTTGGTGTCGGTAATATCTTCTCTCGATTTATATTGAGTTTTCTCAGGGATCGCTCTATACGAGTTTTTATAGAAGGGGTCTTATCCAACGAGCATAGGTTGACCGCAGTAGTGCCACAAGGCTCTGTCCTCTCTCCTTCTCTATTTCTTATTTTCATTGAGGACCTGTTGGGTCAGACTGTGAACCCGACCTACTCCTTTGCGGATGACAGCAACCTCTGTCATTCATACTCATTTGATCATCGGCCAGATCCTCTGTAGGTCGAGGACAAAAGGCGAACGATGAATAACTCACTTAACCGCGATTTGGCGACGATTTGTGAGTGGGGCCAAATGAACAGAGTAGATTTTAATGCGTTCCACAGGTCCAGCATCGTTGTCAATCTCTATGGGTGGTGTGGATATCGACGAATCAGACACTCTTGATGTGCTGGCCATGAGATGTGCACACTATAGAGAAAATTCGTTCTTCAGCCGAACCGTTCGTATGTGGAATATTCTTCCAGCAAATGTGTTTGTGTATAAGGAATAACAAAAATGCCAAAAATAATGTATTTTGGCTCTCCTGAAAATTTTGATTTTACGACTTACGCGGTTGCCTAAAGAAAAAGTGGGCTACTCTGTAATTCAAAAAATTACTTGCCAATCAAAAAAATCAAAAAATTTGTATTCTCTATTTTAAGGAGTTAACAAACTTTGTATTAAAATAAAATTATCTTTAATTGATATCTACAAAACTAAAGTTCTACTGGAAAAAATGGTTATTAAATCTAACGCATTGGTTGATGCCAATAGAAAGGAGATTGAAATATATGTAAGTATTGGGGGCTGAGTTAACGGATTCTGGGTTCCATTGACCCTGGTCTAAAGTTAAGCCAATTCTTAGGAAGAATTTTGAGTACGCGAGAAAATTTCATTTAATTTATGAAAAGTTGGGAGTGCAGGCAAAATCACGAAGCCGACTTCAACTTGTTAATCCATCTCAATGTCAACTCACGTCCAAAGCTCCTTCTGCCAAACACATGGATACACTTAAAGGGTGTTTTTTATTGGGATATAGAACTTTAAGTTGGCATCACTTTTTTAACTGGCGGCCATTTTGTCAGCTGTCAAGTGATTAATATTTAGTTTGGTTTGCCATTTCATCATGAACAGGTTGACAAAAGAACAACGCTTGCAAATCGTGCAAATTTATTTCGAAAGTAATGGTTCAGTTCGCGAAGTTCACCGCAAGCTCCGTCCATTTTATGCCATTACATCCACAAAAACTGACTGTTTGGTGTGCTCTATGGGCTGGTGGAGTCATTGGGCCATACTTCTTCCGAAATAATGCTGGAGAGTCAGTTACCGTTAATGGAGACCGGTATAGAGCCATGATAACCGACTATTTTGTTCCCGAATTGGATGGCATGAATGTGGATGAGTTGTGGTTCCAACAAGTGGTTGAAAATTGGACCTGTAGAATTGGCTTTATTCGAGCCAGCCGCGGCGGCCACATGCCCGAAATCATATTTAAACATTAATGGCATAAAATTATCCGTCCAATAAAGCCAAATTGATGGACATTAAAACGATTTTCTTGTGTTTTATTTCAATTCGAAGTTCTATACCTCAATAAAAAACACCCTTTACATTTCGATTTTATACAATTGAAAAATTCAGCCAAACCTCTCTCCACTCTATGTGGAAGACTTCTTAATAAATACAAAATTTAATGGGCAGGATAAAAGAAAGATATAATAAAAATAATAAATGGAATTTATAAATGCAGAATACACGTGCCAACAAGTTCCCAACAATATACTTTTAATATATATTGATTCGTTAAAAATATGTACTTTCATGTGTAACAAATCGAAAGACAATAGTACTTGTAAACACTCGCACACACACACACACACACCCACAAAAGAATACCTGAGTACGCTCAGGGAAATGTAAAGTAATACGTATACATTTTCTTTATAATAAAATCGTACGATGGCATGAACAACAGCCATAAATACATATACAGATGTTTTGTGGATGCCAAATGAAAGGATACACTCAAAGGATAACAAAACAGTGAAAGAAAAACGTGCTACTTTAGCTAAAACTGAACATAATGCGCAACGCAACCACAAACACGAGACACAGCACAGCACACGGTGGCGACAGCAGTAAGGACAACAACATCAACAGCAGTCGTGGCAACAACAACACTTCAACTGTTCAAATAACATGTATGCAGAACGGTTCTCTTAACTCTCTGCTTTTGAGAAGGGGAAACTGTGAGTGAAGAAACGACGAATAACCTTTTGCCACACACACACACGCACGCACAAAGGCCATCTTTTCGTATGGCATGCAAATCGTATAGTATGCGACTCTCAATGAAATACTCGTACGATCTGTGCGTTTGTTAGTGTCTGGTGCTGGGGAGAACAACTACAACTACATTCTACAACTGTGTTTACATTTCACATTCATACATTTGAAATGTAGAGCAGGGAAATATTTTTGTGTGATATTTTCATGTTTCCTTTTGAAGTGTAACTTTTGCTCACTTCGTTGGCTTTATTTATTTACCTTTTTTTTGTATACACACACTTACAGAAATGACATAGAGTGTCGTAGTTGTACTCTCAGAGAGAAATATAAGTCAATTAACAACAGGTACAAGGTTTTCCAACAAAAGGTGTTATTTTGGTATTCAAAGAAAAATGGAATTTTTTGAGATAAATGGTCGGATGTTTATTTCATAATAAAGTAGAAGGTATGCCGTTAATAATGAATCACAACATCAGCCAAATGGCCACCAACGTCCACGCTTACAGGATCATATTCTTTTCATGAAATTTTCCATAACCAAATTGCAAAGTGGCTGACCTATGTCCTCGATAGCCTCACGAATTCTATCTTTGAGGTCGTGAATCGACGCTGGGCTGTTGGCGCAGACCTTATCTTTCACGTGGCCCCAAAGGAAGAAGTCGCAAGGTGTTAAATCACAAGATCTCGGTGGCCAATTGTGATCACCTCTTTGAGAGATAACATGGTCCGGAAACTTTTCCCGTAAAATGGTTTCGTTGCTTGTGTGGCACGTAGCACCGTCTTGTTGAAAGCAAACGTTATCCAGATCCGTATCATCCAACTCCGACCATAAAAAATCATTAGTCATCTCTCGATAGCGCAATTCATTCACCGTAATTTTCGAAAAATTAAGGTCCAATGACCACGCCGGACCATCAACCGCAACAAAGAGTCACACGTTGAGGATGTACAATCTTCTCAACAATAATAATTTCAATGCGTTGTTGAAGCGTGTATCGTTCCATTCTTAATCAAATGTCAAAGAAGGAAAGCTTCAAAAGTGACAGCCACCGAAATACCGGGTGATTCAAAATAACACCTCTTGTTGGAAAAGCCTGTATAATGATTTTGAGATTTTATTTTACCCACTTTGCATCGAAATTTTTTGTATTCAATCTGAAAATGCTAATCAAATTTTGTTACTGATATTTCCTTGGCATTTCCAACAGTTTCCGTTCTTTTAAAAGGACGATGGTGCCAAGTGGATAAATGAAATGACTGTGAAATTTTATAACTTCTGTAAATGTGATACTGTTTTATTCACCCCGTTTCTCATAAGGGATATTTATTGTGTCACCCTTTTACCAGTAATCTGTCATTTATTCCCCAAATTTAAGCGCCCCGGTAGGCGAGTTGGTAGCGTGCTTGCCTATCAGCGTGGGGGTTGTGGGTTCGATTTGGTCTGTCGCTGCAAAAATCAAGCCAAATGGTCTTTGTCACCCGGTTTACCCTTGGACCCAAAATTATAATATAAATTTACTTTGTATTGTAATTAATAAATAAATAAATAAAAAAATAAATCCCCCAAATTTCTAGTGATTTGTTTTTGTTATATTCTGTATTAAGTCTGTCTCCCAACCTAAGACCTTTGATTTTCCTCAGAGTCTTGAATAGGAATGCCAATTGACTTGTTAGTCTCTAATTCCCCTGGCCTACAAAGTCACAAAGGTAGTCACACACTTTGGACATTGGACATATCTGTAAAGATCCCTTGGCACTAAACAAATCTCAGATTTAAGACCAAATGATGTCGGAAATTATTGCCAACATTTTCCTTCGAGTGTAGAACTTAAGTAATATTTCGTAAAGATTTCCCATTACGGGTTTAAGGGGTTTCCCTAAAACCATTGCTTCTCTCCTCATAATCATTCATTTTGACATGGAAAAATCTTCGGCAGAGGTTAACGGTTTTACAAAAGATAAATCTGTCGCACACAAGTCAATATTTATTGAGTTACAAAAGGGTTATTTAGTTAGACACACACACACACGATAACTCACACGTTCACGCCCAACTCTCGCATGTCATTTTGTTGTGAAATAAAAGGATTTATTATTATTTAAATGTTTCCTTTTCAACTAAGGGGGAATGTCAGAAAAGGGACCAATTATAGCAGTTTCTTTTAAGGAAAAAGTCCTTAATGGACCTCCTTTGATCCCCAGAAAAACTATACCAATTTAGTTGAAGATTTAGGTTGTAACCTTTTCATGTCGTTGTTAGTTCAGCAGAACATATTTGAAAATTAAAAGGTTTTTTTTTTTTGTTTCTGAGATAGTTTTTGTAAACGACCTTAAAACCATAAGAAGTCGTATAAATGTTTATAGGAATAGAAAACATTTGCCACATATTGAAATATGTGAATTATTATACAAGAAGAAGAAGACTTTGGGATGAGTCTAACAAGTGAGCTGCGGAAAATTTATATTTCCTTAAAGAGATTGCAGTTGTTTGCCGAAAAACCACTCTCTATGAGAAATGTGTATGTAGCAAATGAATAGCCGACTTTCACTCACAACTTCCCATGAGTCTTCCTCCAAGCGATAATTCTTTCTCTCACACAAACCTGAAGAATGTTAAGTGTTTTTTTTGTTTGAGGAATTCCACTTGGACAATCAATCTCTGCGATAAAGCCTAGCACTCTGTATGGAGGCCAATGTTATGGTCGACCTTGTGTCTTCCAGCGAATAGAGGGAATACTACGAGCCTTCTTTGCAAGTACTCTTACAATGTGAATATTCAAAGTACTCTTATGAAAGTATTCACAGTATCCTCCATAATAAATGCATGAACAATTTAAATAATTTCTCGTTAAAGGTGTTCGCCTGCACGAGTAGTTGTGCTCAATTAATACGCTTCCTTTCAGGTGAATATTGGCGAACAACGCCCAACTGGCATCACTTAAATCTGCACTTGCTAAGTAATTCACTTACTTTAACTTTTAACAAACCATGCACACACACACACACACTCATACGCTCTTATGCTACACTTCTGCATTCATAAGTATGCATGTAAGGTTAGTTATGTATGTAGATTTCGCTCATGTGGAAGAAAAGTGATGTAACTCAAAAAAAAAAAAGTTATTTCGAAAAAACTTACATTAAAAAAAAAAAAATACTCCCACACCGAAAGTGTTCGCTCAGCAGAGTATAAACAAAATAACGAATTTTGAGTTATAATTGTATATTGGCAAACGCTGCAATGTCTGAACAAATACATACATACGAACACTGTTAATGTAATTATAAAGCACACATTCTTGCAAATGTTAAAAACAGTGAAAATTCCTTTCACTGTTTCCCTGCTTCGCGGTGTGCACGGTAGGAATATTTGTATGTGTGTCGCGGTATGTCTGCACTTAATCAGCCGCAATTATTGTATTGCCAGCGAGAGAGAGAGAGAGAGAGAAAGGGAGAGTGACAGAGAACTCTGTCTGTGTGTAAAGTGAATAAATCAGCGGTAGTTGCAGTTGAGGTGGTGGTGGTGAACAGACCATAAAAACTCTCATAACATTCTCTGTGTGTGTGTGTGGCGACGGATGTTAACATCTCTTGAGTCAATTTTAATTAGCGTATGAATTCATTACAGCCCAGGGGGGCCGGGGAGTTGAAACAAAATGTGTTCTCTCTCCCTTTGCCTTTGACTTTAAACCATTTAATTGCGGATAAATTAAGATGTTTCATCAAGCAAGCATGTGTGTAACATTGTATGTGATTGCGGGTAACTTTTATAAGCGGTGTGTGTGTGTGTGTGTGTGAGTGAGTCTAATTATTATGTGATAGACAGCATCACTTTGATTAATACTAAGCAGCTTTTGATGATTATTTTCAAAGGGAACAATTTCATATTTTTTTTCAGTTGTTTTTGTAAATGTGACACTGTAAAGAAGAAAGTCCTTGGCCTATTTGGCGATTTTGTTTTTGAAGTTTTCAATCCAGATATGAGTTTGCATTTTCAAATCAAAATTTGAAAGAATTCATCCAAGTGGACCTTAAAAGCATCGCTGAGGTACGAGTACTAGTAGAAAATATAGAATCGGAAAATATTTAATAGGTGAATGGATTATAACTATTTTAGAATTTAATATCTTAAGCTCGCCTATAAAGCGAAGATGTAAGGTTAATAGGAGGTTGTATTGAGAGAAAACAGACGAAGTCATGTAATTTTTGACAAATCGAGTTGCCACGTTTCTCACGAATATCTTGGACGATATTTTATTCTTCGAATATCGTCCTAGCGATGGTGTGCCTTACTATGAGGTCAGCCAGCAGCAGTCCCAAAAACTTAATCATCTTCCTTAATGAATGGTAATTTTAGTTTTTCCTCCGAATGTCTAATATACAGAAAAATATGACTAATAATATGTTTTTAATAATTCATAAAATTAACAAAAATTAATATACAAGTTTTGTAATATTTAAAAAAAAATTATTTGAAACTAGCTCGAATAAAGTTGGTTTATTCGAATCTAGCTCCGAATCCCGAAAATGCAGAAATTGTTTAATAATTCATAAAATTAAAGTTTTGTAATAATTTTGTAAAAAAAAAACAACAAAATAATTTTTTTTCTACATATTATTGGTTTATCGAAACTAGCTGGAATAAACATGGTTTATTCAGAAGTACCGAAAAATATACCTTATACTATTTTTTTAATAATTCATGAAATTAACAATTGCTGGAGACGCCTCTGATTGACAATGAAAGCCACATAATGGACGGGCAGAGAAATCCTGCTTTCGCCATTGTTCACTTTTTTAGTTTCTTACTCACATGACCCCTGGCAATTCCGATATCTTATTTACCTCTGCTGGTGGCCAGTTTGGGGACAATCACGACACCCCGGCAGCAGTTTTTAGAGTAAACTCTATTAAAATGGTAAACATTGGAGCTGGGAAACAAATATTTGAACACAATCAAAATCTCATATGGCGGATATGGATTTCAGGTGAAACAAAAATATACGACAAAAAAACCGTTGCCCAAAAAGCCGTTACCATCGACCGCCACAGTATTTTGTAGAGAAAGTATTTTTTTTTTGTGCTATGCTTTTAAAATGTGTGTTGGTTGGTTTTGGTGCCAACGAGAAAAAAAAAATCAACGAAAAAACAAAAAAAAAAAGAAAACATTTGTTATGTTATTGGCTTAACAAATTCATGTGAGTGTGTGTGTGCAAAAAACGTTTTGCCAAGGATTAAAGTTAGAAAAACTCATTTAAATGTTAATTCAATTGCAATAAAATACTCGACACACACAAGCGTATAAGTTATATTTATTCAATACCGGGTGCGTATGATTAATATTTAATTGTAATGCCACTTGCGCGAGCGTATGAGTGATATAAATTCGCATTTAATACAATCGAATAACACTTGGGTATTTATACATAACACCATTGCCGTCGATAATGCTGAAAAGAAATCCACTTAAATGACAGGGATTTTTTTTCTTAAATTCCCCTCAAATACTTTTGTTATTTATTTGAAAAATCCTCGAAGAAAGAAAAAAAAACGAAATCGTTTTGGTGAAAACAGACCTGTGGGATTATTGTTAAATGCATATTTACATATATTTGAGCGATTTGTGTGCGTGTTTGTGTCTCAAATCCGTTTGAAAATAACCAGCAAAGACAACATCAAAGTCAAAGGAATGCCGTCAACGATGCAGATCTATCTGTTTACTAATAGCCGTTAAAACCATGAGGGGGGAAGGTGGAGAGACATCTCTTAACTCTGGCAAATTTTAAACAATAACTTGATCAGCCAACAAACCAAACCAACAATCCGCCGTACAAGTATCAGCGGCAAAACAACAACAAAAACAGCCACCACAATAGCAGCAGCATGCAAATCTAAACGAAATCCCACTTCTAACAAGAACGAATTATGTCGGCGCAACATTCATCCCTCTCACGTTCCCCTGACTACTGTTTACCAACTTCGGCTGGGTTGGGTGGAAATATGCCAACTATGTAGTCTTCAATACCAAAGGGAACGCATGGTGTTGTTGCCACGGCGAGGATGGTATGAACGGTTGGGTAAAACTCCCATAGCACTGGATAGTAGGAAAAGTAGGGCTGTGGAGACTGGCCATTTTTTTTTAAAATAGTTCAACACATACTCCGACTCCAGAGTCGACTCCGATTTCAGTTGTTCTATAAGAAAATTTAGAAAACTATATTACCGTCACATTTCAGTTGGTCTATAACAAAATTTAGAAAATTATATTTCCGTTCGACTTCAGTTGTTCGACAATAAATTTTAGAAAATTATATTTCCCTCCGCTATTATTAGACTCAATCTCATGCTGTGCTGCCTTTGAATACAAAACAAAATACAGTCAACTCGCGGAAACGTGAACTCATTATTGTTGAGGGTATTCACGTTTACGATTTCGTTCAAGTTTTCGAATTCTGAAAGACAGTCCTTTTGTATCCCTTAAATTAAGTTCTACCAATAAATTCAATACCAACAAAATCAAAAAAAAAAAAAAAAAAAATTGTATTGATTTAAAAAAAATAATTTTGTGTAAAGAATAACTAAAATTCGTTGTCCAATGACGGAAATGTTGCAAAATAATCTACGATTATAATTAAAAAAGTTCTTATTTTATGGAAATGGAAAATTTGTCAAAATTATTTTCAATTTATTTTTTCTTATTTTATGGGAAATGTCAGAATTGGGAGACCACGGGAAAATTTATAAGAATTTTTTTTCTTATTTTATTTTTCTTACATGAATCCGATTGCGGGAAATTTTCGTCAGAATTATTTTTAATTTATTTTTTCTTATTTTATGGTGGAGTCTCCCACGGAAAAATTTATAAGAATTTTTTTTCTAATTTTATTTTTCTTACATGACTACGATTGCGGAAAAATTTTCCAAAATTATTTTTACTTTATTTTTTATTTTTTTATAGGAAATGTCAGAAATCAGTTTTAATTTATTTTTTTTTCTTATTTTATGGGAAATACAAGATTTCGACTCGTGGAAAATTTGTCAGAATTATTTTTAATTTATGAAAAATTTGTCAGAATTATTTTGAATTTTTTTTTTATTATTTTATGGAAAATGTAAGGTCTCCGACTTCGGGAAAATTCGTCAGAATTATTTTTAATTTTTTTTTTATTATTTTAGGGAGGAGTCTCCCATGTGAAAATTTATAAGATTTTTTTTATTTTATTTTTTTAGATGACTCTGATTGCGGAAAAATTTTTCAGGATTTTTTTTTAATTTTTTTTCTTATTTTATGGGAAATAGAAGACTCCGATCGGGGAAAATTTATCAGAATTATTTTTATTTTTTTTTATTATTTTATGGGAAATGTAAGTCTCTGACTCCGGGAAAATTTTTCAGAATTATTTTTAATTTATTTTTTTCTTATTTTATGGGAAATTATTTTAAGTTTTTTTTCTTATTTTATCGGAAAGACTCCGACTCCGGGAAAATTCGTCAGAATTATTTTTAATTTATTTTTTTCTTATTTTATGGGAAATGTAAGACTCCGACTCCGGGAAATTTTCGTCAGAATTATTTTTAATTTATTTTTTCTTATTTTATGGTGGAGTCTCCCACGGGAAAATTTATAAGAATTTTTTTTCTAATTTTATTTTTCTTACATGACTCCGATTGCGGAAAAATTTTCCAAAATTATTTTTACTTTATTTTTTATTTTTTTATGGGAAATGTCAGAAATCAGTTGTACATAATTTATTTTTTTTTCTTATTTTATGGGAAATACAAGATTTCGACTCGGAGAAAATTTGTCAGAATTATTTTTACTTTATGAAAAATTTGTCAGAATTATTTTTAATTTATTTTTTTCTTATTTTATGGGAAATGTAAGACTCCGACTCCGGGAAATTTTCGTCAGAATTATTTTTAATTTATTTTTTCTTATTTTATGGTGGAGTCTCCCACGGGAAAATTTATAAGATTTTTTTTTAATTTTTTTTTCTTATTTTATTTTTCTTACATGACTCCGATTGCGGAAAAAATTTTCAAACTTATTTTTAATTTACTTTTTCTTTTTTTTATGGGAAATGTTAGAAATCAGTTTTAATTTATTTTTTTCTTATTTTATGGGCAATAGAAGATTTCGACTCGGGGATAATTTATCAGAATTATTTTTAATTTATATTTTCTTATTTTATGGGAAATGGATTTTTTTTCCTGAACACCAAGTCTTAATTACAGCAATACAACTCCTTCGATAGGAAGAAGAATAGACTTATGCAAGTACACTTCGACTAAATACCACCTCAACGTTTCTCACCTTTTCATACAGCCCCCGCTCAACTTTGTTATTTCCCCCCATTCCATTTCCCCAGACAGAAATCACCATAATGTTAACAACACCCGCAAAATGAACAACTCAATAAATTCCTTTCGTTGTTGTTTTCAAAAAAACAAACAACCGAAAAATCTAAGTCAACCAAAAAAAAACAACAAAACACAAGGAAGACAAACAATCCAATAAAACAATAAAAAAAAAAACAGAAAATACCCCAGACCGACCAACGATAAAAACCAACAACATGCAAAACAAATCTGGGAAAAAGGCGAGAAAAGCGGAATGAAGAAAAAAAAACACACACACACACACAGACAAATGAACGGATAAATAAACTCAAAGGAATTCCCTCCTACACAATTGCTTAACGAAAATCCATTTGGAATTTACAAAAGCTTTATCGGAGTTTGTTTTTTTTTGCCACCACCTTCACCAGCAAGGAAATGTGGCTCTTGCTGCTGATGAAAGAACACGAGACAAATGTTGTCATTGTGGACCACACACATGAACACATGTATGAATAAATATTTATTCAAAATCTTTTTTTTTACATGAACTACAAAAATCCCTTTTAGTGTCTCCAATAATAAATGAACCAAAAAAGATGTCGAAAAAACATAAGAAAATATTGCAAAACATAACGTTTGACAAAAGGAGAGAAATACACCAGAGATTTGCCCGTATTTGTTATTTACAAGCCAACAAAGTATTGGGAAAATGCCCGCATTGCTGCTGCTTATCGTCGTGTAGCCATGTTTTCAATGGAATTGATGGGAATTGAATAAAAGTACAACGACAGCACGAAAAGATCCCAGGAGATGTTACAGAAAGAGTTCTTGGCTCTTGCGAAAAGGAATATTCGTTCACTTTGTCTAAACACAGGCGAATTTAAAACGAAGTGTCTTGGAAGATAGGATTTTTGGGCAATGGATTGTGTTTCATTTTCAATAATTAAGATTATTTGTCAAAAAGTCTCAGTGGTTCCACCTACAAAGGATGTCAGTGGAAATCAACGAAATATGTTTTCTCTAAAGGTTTGTCTGGAGGATTTGACGGTCTTAATTCTTCAGAGACATCAAGTTTCCATAAAAATTTTGATTGTTAAAAAAGACAAATCTCTCACGGGACATAATGGATTTTTTGCGACTGCAACCAAATCAGCCAAAATACCACACCCAAACTATTTTTAGATATTGAAATTAAAAGAACCAAAATAAAAATAGGTTCCGGCCAGTGAGTATACACAAGATATCGTACACAGCACAACGATTTGAGATATGTTCGCCGTCAGTTCCATAACGGAATGTTTAAGGGGAAAACGTGGGATTTCTTCATACCCGTCTCTGTCATCACCATAATGTCGCTGATGCGATTATGATCGACTATTGCCACAGCAATGTCAATAATTTCAGGGCAGAATTATTGCAAAGTGATAAAATACATACATATGTACATATGTGCTTTGTCAAACTCACACAATAACAAGCAGGATATACAGGACACTCACATATCGATATCGACTGAATGAATGACTGAATAACTGAATGAGGGAATATTTGAAATTCTCCACCAATTGGCAAATTATTTTAGTAAATGTTTGACATTAAATTGTATAATGTCAATAAACAAAAACAATAACAGAGACATCCCACAACAACAACAACAACAATCACAGTAGAGTATGCAAACTGTTGGGAGTAGTTATGGTTGCCGCAAAACTCTAACCAACGAAAATTGTTTAAAAATTGTTATTAATAAATAAACCGCAATTTTAAAATCATTTTGTTGTTGTTTTTTTTTTGCTTTCGAAGGGTTTCATTTTAAAATACTCTGTCATGTTATCAACAGCCCTCCAACAAAAGGGGTTTTGAAAACTTTTCCCAGGATATTGTTTTACTTTGTCGTTGTTGTTGTTTTAGCTAGGGTATTATCACAGCTGCCATGACATGCCATTGACATCTTTTCAAAAAAAATAAAAATAATAAAAAAAAACATTTGAGTTTGACGTTTAAAAATTGCGTATCATAAACTTTTCATTGTGTTTTTTTTGGAAGCTGGTGGCGGACGAATGGAGTGGCTGCTCGAGCAGGAATCTTTTGAAGTTTATCAAACAATATGGCGTGTCTTAAAGTTTTCATTGTAGCAACATCTTTTGGATCGTATTTAGTTTTTTTTTTGTTTTTATTCATTTTGCCTCAGAAAGTTGTAACCAAAAACTTGAAACTTTTCCCATGATTATGATTTAATTGTATTGAAGTGAAATGTTTTGAGAAATATTTCGAGTAGGAATTAATATGGCATAGGCTGAATTTAGTTAATATTCCAAGGGCAAAAAGAGAAATGTTTACAATAACAAAAAAAAAATTGTAATTAGGAAATAAGCTCATATATTTGTTAAAGATTATGTATTTAAACTTAACGTAAGGTAATGCCACTAAAACGCAAAATGGTTTATAAAAACAAAACAAACAACAAATTAGATAAAAAAAAAATAGTAATCTTAATATATATTTACCCTCGACACTGATTCACTGATACACTGTCACGCAGTACGTAGGAATTTAAATAGGCATTCTATAATTTTCTATAAATAATAATAATAAAAAAAATAATATTTTTTTTTTGTACAGAAATTGTGTTTTCCCCAAATTTTTTTTTACCAAATTTTTTTTTTTCCAAAATTTTTTTTAAAAAATTTTTTTTCCAACAAAAATTTTTTTTCGAACAAAAATTTTTTTTTACAAAATTTTTTTTTTCAACAAAATTTTTTTTTCAAGAAAATTTTTTTTTTTTCAACAAAATTTTTTTTTTGAACAAAATTTTTTTTTTCCACAAAAATTTTTTTTTTTCAACAAAATTTTTTTTTCCATATTTCAACGGGCGCCATAGGCGCATTACAACTTACTAGTTAATAAATATGGTGATATGTTTATTAAAGATTTCGTATTTGAGCTTAACCCCTTTCGTACCAAATTAAAAATCAAAAAAATTCGAATGGACATTTTTTTCAAGGAAACTTAAGGGGTTTCAATTCGACGTCGGTCGAACTGAGTTGTAAAACCGATTTGTCGAACACAATTTTCTTCAAGGATGAAGCACATTTCTCACTCGGTGTATATGTTGATAAACAAAATTGTTGTATTTGGGCTTCAGAGACTCCTCAAGTAATTGAAGAGAGGCCATTACATCCACAAAAAGTCACTGTTTGGTGCGCTCTTTGGTCCGAAGGTGTGATTGGAGAAGAATTTTGTTGAAGTTCTCTAAAAATCCCAAATGTGGCCAAGGTGGTAATGATTTTGTGAGCTACTAACAATGAGAATCGGGTATGAGAAAGGATGTTATTTGAATACCAAAATAACACCTCCTGTTGGAAAACACCTGTATATATTTTTTTTTTATTTTTTTAGTGACCAAAAGTTACTGCCTGGTATGAATTGGGTTAATATTTGCTCTACTGTTGTGTTCACTCTTCGATACCAAGAGGCCGTTTATTCGTTCACACTCCTTCACAGCCAATCAGTAGCTCTCGAATCATCGAAAATTGTCACAAATATTAAAGAATATTTGATATGCAAGGGAATTTTGTTTAATTTTCAAAACCTGACTGTTGCGTTGCCTTCTTCTTTTGGACCATGTATGTGTGTGTATTTATACGGGGTCCGCCAAATAACTTTTTTTTTTGAAATTTTTATAAAAAAACCTACCGGATATTTTCTCAAATTTCTTTTTTTATTTGAACGTACAATCCTTCCGCTTAATAATGGAAAATAATTTCATTCAAATGTCTGCATCGGCTGGCCATGCGCAGTAGCCCAACGACATCAGCTCTGCGGCTGATAATGCGATCTTCAAAAACAGGGAGCAGCTTCGGCTGTGTGGCGCGTGGCGCCGTCCTGTTAAAACCAAATGTTGCCAATATCCTCCTCTTTAATTTTTGTAAACAAAAAACGTTAAGATGGCGGACCCTTTATAATATACGACGAGTGTATAAATAATTATGTTGTAATTGCATTACCTACACACAATATGCAATAAATAATTAATTTTATTCATTACCAATTTCAACAACTACTAATCAACAGCTTAAACGCAGTTGTAGAGTTACGTACAAAAAAAGAATTAAACAAGCACTACATTCGAAAAGGCCGAAACAATTCGATCGAATTGTAGGAGCGCCAGAGGAGATTTTATACAAATAAAATCTAGAATTTGCTAGAGAAGGTTTTATACAAATAAAATCTAGAATTTGAGACAAATTAATGAATATGGTGTAGTTGTTATACCACAGCCCAGACATTTAGTTGTTAAAATAATTGACAACTAGTAAGTTGTAATGCGCCTATGGCGCCCGTTGAAATATGGAAAAAAAATTTTGTTGAAAAAAAAAAAAATTTTGTGGGAAAAAAAAGAAATTTTGTTGAAAAAAAAACATTAAGTTGAAAAAAAAATTGTTTCTTGAAAAAAAAAATTTTTGTTCAAAAAAAAAATTTTTTTCTTGAAAAAAAAAATGGGTTTGAAAAAAAAATTTTTTCTTGAAAAAAAAAATTTTGTTGAATACTTTTCCCGTATTTCATCCATATTAGTTTACTAATGTACTATAACAAGTTATTTGTGTGCTGGATATAAAATATCGACAAAAGGAAAAAAACGAGGAATTCTTTCCTCTTTCTAAAAATGAGTTATGTACATTAGGGTGTCCAAGTTTTTTAATTCTACAGGGTTTTTTTGGAAGCATATGGGGTAAAGAATTTTTAATTTATTTTTTCAGGTTTTTTTTGGAAAAGGTTTACAGGTGCCGTGGTGTGGTAGGTAGTGTGTGCGACTATCACACAGAAGAACCCGAGTTCGAAACTGGGTAAGACCATGAAACATTTTTCGGCGGCTGTTTCCACCTCATAAATGTTGGCGACGATTGACGAGTAAGAGAGTAATCTCTTAGCCATGTCTAACTTCTCTAGAAAATCATTAGCCGTTCGGAGGCGGCTTTAAACAATAGCTCCCGGTCAGTGAGTATACAAAGTATATCGTACACAGCTCACTGATTCGAAAGAAGTTCCCCGCCTGTTCCTTCATGGAATGTTAAGGAAAATAAGTAAGTTACAGGTGCCACAAACTGTTTTTCTTTGCGAAAAATCCGGGGTTCCTATAGTTTTGTATTTCAAGCACAAGTTGGTCCATAAAAAACCTTTTCAAAGTCGTTAAGTCTACATTTCAAAAGAAACATGTTCAGACTTTAATTTGATGTATATAAATGATAAGTTTTGCATTTTTTGTCGCTTCTTTCGCTGTCACTTATACAATTTTTTGGGAAATTTTACATAAACTAGAAAAGAAATGTTACATAACTTTTAAAAATTTCATAAAAGTGTAGAAAACTAATGATGCAGTTTTAAAGCTGGAAAAATTCCAAGTCATTTGAGACAAATGATCGATTGGTTGGTGTTTCATAGTTATGGTCTTACAACCTTTGTTCGATGGAGTTATGAAACATTATAAAAAAACATTTCATAACTTTTCAAAATGTCATTAAGGTGTAAAAATCAAATTAAATCAATTAAAACAAATTTTTTAATTTTACTCCTGCCATTTCAAAGTTCTGGGTGTCAGTCAAACCATTGTAACATTAGTTTTTCACCCTATCATGACATTTTTAAAAGTTATGTAACGTTTCTTTTGTAGATTATGTGGAATTTCCCCAAAAAATTGTATATCTGACAGCTAAACCATCCAACAAATTTTACAAAACTTATGATTCACATACATCAAATAAAAGCTCGTACACTTTTCTTTTGAAATGATGACTCATAGACTGAGAAAGTGCTTTTTATTTATCAACTTGTGCTTGAAATAGGAAAAACTCAGAAAACCGATTTTTTTCGGAAATTTTTTTTTTTGCAATAAAACTGGTTTGTGGCACTTCTAAATCTTTTGTTAAAAAATCTCAAAAAATTCTCAAAAATACTTTACACCGTAAGCTATCAGAATCAGTTCGAGCCAAAAAAAATAATCGATTTTTTGTTGGACACCCCAATGTACATATATGCGTTCTGAGGAAATTTCTATATCATTTGAATACGTGACAACATTTCTTCTATACTTTCTCGTACACGTTTCTTTTGAAATGATGACTCATAGACTTAGAAAGTGCTTTTTATTGATCAATTTGTGCTTGAAATAGGAAAAAACTCAGAAAACCGAATTTTTCCGTAATAAACCCGGTTTGTGGCACTTCTAAATCTTTTGTAAAAAGAAAAACTCAGAAAACCCGAATTTTTCGCAAAAAAACACTTCTAAATCTTTTGTTAAAAAATCTTAAAAAATTCTCAAAGCTATCAAAATCAGGTCGAGCCTTACATTTTTTTTTGTTGGACACCCTAATGTACATATATGCATTCTGAGGACATTTTTATTTCAATTGGATACGTGACAACATTTCTTCTATACTTTCTCTACGTCCATTTGTGGTTTCATTTTAAACTTTTATTATTTATTTTTAGAGTTTCTGGTCAGTAAATGTCCACAATTTTAATACATATAAAAATCCGCTAATAGAAAATCTAACAAAAAAAATGTTTATGGTCGAAAATTTGCAAAAAGCAAAAACCCAAATAATCCCTTCTTTAAGAAATTTAACTTGACATTTAAATCGAATATTGGTCGATCATCCTCTACTTTGCCTCAACTGCTTTAATTTCAACCAGCTTTAATTTGCATACGTTGAATAGAATTACTAACTACAAGTGAACTGTCTCGTATTATCGCCTATAGGTAGCACATGTCGTTCGGTCTAGACCGAACACAATTCATTTCCTCTACTTTCTCTCAAAACACTACGATTTTCCATTAAACATTTTCCCCATTCTCTTTTCATTGCAGCGGGGCGTCTGATCAATAAATAATTCAACAATTGCTGGCGACAACACTCATACGTACCGGAGTACCAGCTGCTGAACGATGCGATAGTCGCGTGGTCAGACAGTCATAATATAAATGTCATTCAACGACGAACGGCATTAAGAACAAAACAGAGTGAACATGAAAAATCGAAAAGCGGAAACAGGGAAAACCAATCAAAATTATAGAAATTAATTAAGCGATGGCAACAAACTCATTTGTGTCGGAAACAATTGGGAACAATAAATATTAATAACACGCCATAAAAAACATAAAGGATTCCGTGGACAGAGACACTGGTCAAGAGACACAGACAATAAATAAAACAAAATTATCTTTTGTTAAGTGGAAACGGCTTAAAGGTTTTTTTTATTTTCGGGCGAACCAAACATCATCAACGAATTATTACGAAAATAAAGGAAAATAATTGTCATTGAACTAAAGAAAATGTCACATTTTTCCACAATATTGGAGAATCTGCGGATGGTGGCCATCAAGCGCAGTCCAATAGCCCAACAAAAACAGCAGCAGCAACAGCAACAACAGGCCGCCTTACAACAACAACAACAACAGCCACAGCAACAATGCCCGGTGACCGCTTCAAATGACTCCACAAAAGTCTGTGACGGCGGTGGGGGAGTCTTCCATGGCGGTGCGGCTGTTAATGAGCCCACATCAACCGATTTAAAAATTAATAACGACACTAAACACATTAAGGTTTTTATAAATCACCAACAAACACCAACAACAAGTACAAAATCTTCCACCACCACCTCCGTTGCCGCCAATGCCATTGCCCCAGTCAATCATCACAAGACCGAGGATCATGTCATCGATAGAGCAGCACCCCCAACAGCCACTCCAGGAAGTGCCACCCATACACCCGTTAAACACCACCACAACAAAAGACAAAGCATATCGGCACGTGGCTCCGTTGGTTCAGCCGATGCTGCACGTAGCTCACCGGGACGTGAACGCAGCTCGACGAGTCGTGGCACCAATGTCATTGTGGAAATTGATTCGAGTGGCACCGTCATCGCGAAAAACACTTCGGCCGGCAGCCGTGGCTCTCGTGAACTCTCGCCGACACCGAAAAATCAGCCTCGCAAAATGTCTACGGATTTCCGTGCCCGTGCCGGCAGTTTTATACACGTCGACGAGGAGGGTCGCAGTATATTGATGCGTAAGCCGGTGCGTTTGAAAAATATTGAAGGACGACCGGAAGTTTATGACACTTTACATTTTAAAGGAAGAGATGTAAGTCATGACAAATACCCTCACCATCCCACTCCCTCATTTAGCCATATTTTTTATTTATTGGAAATTCCGTTTACAAATATTTAAATGGTGGGTTTTTATTTATTTAATGGGGGGAAGACGGCGAGATAAGGTGAATGTGAATGATTTGTAAAATTGCTTTAATTGATTTCTAAGCGTTTTTATGGGAGGCATAAAAAAACGTTATTTTGTATTTGTTTTTTTTTTAATTTTTTGATGTGACATGGAGAGATGTGGCTTTAATGAATACGAAAGGAATAAAAGTTTTAAGTTTGAGATTCACATAGATTTGAATTACTTTTCCCAGAAACTATTGGAACATTTCGTATGCAATGCATAGGAGTTTGTAGAGGAGGCATTAAGTTTTCCTAAGAGAAATGTAGTTACGCTCCTTTTCCATAGACTTAGCGGTAGGGCACAGTGGAGCAATTGCAATCCAAGTTGAGGAAACGAAAATGTCTCAAGCAGGAGAAAAAAAAATTTAAATTAATAGAATGAACATAAAATTGAGAAATTGACGGTGTCATCAGAAGATCACTTAAATATAGAAAAATTATAATCAGAATATAAGAAAACGGTACGATGTATCACCTCACAAATTGTGAAGGGCCAACAATTAACAACAACAAAAAGAGGTTAAAATGTCAACAAAATTACACCGTGTTACACACATTCTGTCCTATGAACCAAATTTACTTTTTCGGAACACGAGAATTGATAAAAATCTATTTTTTAAAAAATTTTACGTGATACAGACATTTCCACGAGTCTGCCTGCAAAAAATCAGCTCGATTGGATCACTGAAAAAGGGTTAAAAATCGGTCCAAAGGCTTTCACACAGGCGATTACGAGCTTCATACTTGAAACTTAAAAAACACGGATTTGTAACACGGTGTTATAATAGAAATGATTCTTCAATGAATATTTAAATTTTCAACTTAAAAACGGGGCCAAAATAAAGATGTGTGACAACAAGTTTGAATGGATTTGTAAAGAGGCTATTTCACAGGGAGAACAAAAGCCTACTGATGACTCGTGGTCTTAGAAAATGCTTTTTCTTGAACATTTTGTGATTGAAATACGAAAAACCTTTGAAAACCCACAAAAAACCGGATTGTAGAACCCCTACCCCTTTTCCAGAAAATCTGGAAAATTCTCAAAAGTACTTATTATATAAGCTTTCAAAATCAGTTGAAAAAAAATATTTAATTGTTGTAAGGTGGAAAATTTGAAAAGTGGGCGGACGGTGAAAGAAGTCAGAAAAGCCAAATCCCGGAGAATACATTCTAAACAAGTGCATGCCTTTTAATTAAAACAAATCGCTTAATTGAAAATAAATATTTGTAACGATGATTCTAGATAATTTTCCATTGACTGTACTTCGCTTAACTGGAAATCCTCTTAATTGAAAAATCATTTACGTGAAACACATTTATAATGAAAGACAAAAACTGTCAATCACATTTAACATAACTCAACCAGAGGAAAATAAGTGACTATTTTCATCCAAAGTCATTAATGTTGAATTTATATTTTACAAACACGAGCTGTCGAAATAGGGTAAGCGCAGGCCCTTTAAATGAAAAAAATCGCTTAATTAAAAAAAAAATTCTGAATGATTTTTCCATGTCCTATACTTCGTTTAAATGATAATCTGCTTTATAGAAAAATCGTTTATGGGAAACCAATTTTAATGGAGGAGACTTGACAGATCAAGAGATAATTGAGGAGGTGGCGTATATGGCCAATGGAAACGTTGAAAATGCTGCAGTAGGTTCAATAGAACTTATTATGAGATGATTATAATAAATCGAATTTATTATGAGTTGATTATAATACATTTTAATAATTTATGTTATGATAACAAAAAGTTGGTTTCAGTTTTAAGGTTTTTATTTCCAACGATGTTGCTCTTACCGCTCGCTCTGCTTGCTGTATTATAAGTAAAGTGCTGTTGCTGTTGTACAAAGTGCGTGAGATAACGCGTAACACAAGTGCGTATAAATTCAGCAGCAACCGTAATTGGAATATTGCTCAAGATGGAACCTTGGTTGCCTTTGAGTGAAACCCTTTTCAATCAACCGATGCAAGGTTTCCATCTGAGTAATACATTATGGGGATTCTAGTAATTCATTTGCTTAAATCTAACTTATCCTTAATGTAATATTTTCGTTAAAATGATTTTTTTATTTTTAATATAATTGTATTTTATTTTATAAATACGGTTTTTAAATATTTTTTTGAATCAAATACAATTATACAAAAAATAAAAAATCATTTTAACAAAATAATATTACATTAACGAGATGAAAAAATTTAAAAAGGACAACAAATCTAATAAAATCAGGTAAAAAACGGTACGTGCTTCGCAACTACAATTTATTGCAACTCCACAATTTGTCTAACCACATGTTTTCCCTCACACTACTGGTAGAAGTCTATGCGGCTGGGTAATTGCAAATAAAATCAACCCAATCAACTGCACTTTTGGCCTATCCGATTTTGATGAAAATCAGCACATATTTTCGTCCTCGTTGTCAAATGCAAAAATAATCTCTTTTTTAAATATATCCTTCCCAAGGACATATCCTTTATTTATAGCGCTATGTCAAAGAAGGTCATATAGATATTTTTTCATTATTGTGAAGAGGAGGTCAGTACCTTTGTTTATGCCTGATGCCGCGATCCTAACATATTTAATGAAAATTATGTATTTAATAAAAATAGTAAAACTCTGTACTTCCCGAGTTCAACTGTTACAACAAAGGGTTTCTGAGTGGTGTGGTTATTTGACGTTACTTGAAGCTCTTTACGCTAAAGAAAAAATCCCAAACATTTTGGGACAGTTAAATTAAAAAAAACACCGCTTACAATACAGCCACCCATGGAATTTCACTGGGATGTAATTGGAGGCTGTAGGAAAAATTATTAAATTTCAAATCACCGAAAATTGTATATGAAAAAATCGTTCAGAATGTCTCCATAAAACTATGTCCAATTGCAGATGAAATCAGCTTTGGTTTTTTTTAAACATTCTGACGATATTTTTTTTTAGCAGTTTTCGTCCCACTTAGGTTTTACGAAGTAATGTTTAAATATAAATTTTTTGGTCGATTGTTCATTTGAGTCATATATCGGGTTTTCTTTGGCCGAATTGTTTGCAGCCGTCGTTGGTGGTAATAATTTTTTTTCTAAAAAAATAACTGCCGAAATTACTCAGGTTGTGATAAGTAAGTAATTATTATTTCCTTAATCTATTTGGACTATTTAATAAAAAATATTGTATTTAACCCTATTCGTACCAGGCAGTGACTTTGGGTCACTATTGAAATTAATACTTGTATATGTATTTTATTTTACATTAGTCATTATCGTCCCATACGTTTAAGTTTCTTCCTTTAAATAGTTTACTTTAAGAAAATGCCAATTCTAATTTTTTTAATTTTTGTTTTTGTAAAGCATTTTCCTTTTTAATGGCGATACTTTACCTTACAAATTTAGCTGGGGTTAGATGGGGTTAATAAAAATGGTAAAGCTCTGTACTCACCGAGTTTTGCTGGGGCAAGACGAGAAGAAGGCAAGACAGCTCAATGTACACACTAGTACACACATGATGAATTCTCTGAAACGAAAAATTGAAACACAATTCAAATATAGATTTTTCTTTTTATTTTTCATTTGTTTGTTAGCCGCTCACAGACTTTTCCACAAATCAAGCGGCGGCTGCCATCAAAGAACTTCATGAATATAAATACAAATTAAAAGAAGGAAAAAAACTTACAATAAACCGTTTTTTTTATAACCATTTGTATACAAACAAAAAAAAAACCAAAGTAAGAAAGAAAAACATACGTTTGTTGTTATTGTTATAAACGTTGTTTTCATTAGAGTGCGAAGCGGAGGCGGATACGGAAATGCATTAACGTGCAAATGAGTGCAACAACAACAAAAACGAAAGTCTGTTACTTTACTGTGGGGGAAAAAAATACACATGTACGTGTGTGTGTGTAAGTGGGCGCATATGTGCATCATTTGCATGTGTATTTTAAACCATACACCATAAACTGAATTTTAATTTACCCAAACAAACAACAAAACAAAAACTGTTTCATATTAACAGTCGTACAAACAAACCAAAGCAAACAACAAAAAACACTTCATAACTACTCTTATTTATGAGCTTACACATACATATATATGGATATGCTGTTATGTTGTTCAGGAAAGACTGTAATTGGCCGATTATATGATGCCCTACTATTTGATACTGTCTCTGAAAAAGAAAATAAAATTCTAGTATTCATCTTCAAAAGGTTAGAATACTTTATATATTTTTTGGTATGATCAACATGTTTTATGCAACAACGTAGTCTCTTCAGATCATGCGTGTGTGAATTACTGTAATATTCCTTTGAGTTCTTTCCCTTCCACTGTCAGTCTGGTCCAGCCTAGGTGTGTCAATTTCATTTGCGAACATTCTGCACTCCAAGTAAATTTTCGGTAAAGATGGTTCCTTCTCTACAAACAGTGGGAAGGCTAAGGTGTTATTTTCCATAACCAAATCGCAAATTGGCTGCCCCATGTCCTCGATAGCCTCACGAATTCTATCTTTGAGGTCGTGAATCGACGCTGGGCTGTTGGCGTATACCTTATCCTTCACGTGGCCCCAAAGAAGAAGTCACAAGGTGTTAAATCACAAGAACTCGGTGGCCAATTGTGATCACTTCTTCGGGAGATAACACAGTCCGGAAACTTTTAAGTTTTGCGAACTGTGACTGCAAAATTAGTCAATTTTAATAATTTCAATGCGTTGTTGAAGCTTGAAATTTTTTTTCTCATATGGTATTTTTTTCTCCGAGAAGAGAGTAAAAATTTAATACTCTCCGTGCTGTGTTTGTCTAGAGATTTCTTGACAAGGGACTTCTTGACAAATTTACAACTTTGAGTTGTTAACACTGGTAACACTGACAACCGATTCAACAGCTGATGGCGACTTTGGGTTTATTGTGCTTTGTCACCAGAGAGACTGTTGGACATTGTTGACATTTTCTATCGAAATAGTGGTTCGTTAAATTTACAAATTGATATTGTTTTTGAAAATAAGAAAAAATGTGCACATTGGGTTGATGATAAATCACATGCTTTTGTTCAAACGCCATTACATTGAAGAGAATTACTATTTGAAGTCGGAGTCATTGGTCTATATCTCTTCAAAAACTATTGTCTGAACATTGGATTTTCAGAGTGTGACACGTACCTGCCAACTGGGGCTGCCACATGGGCCACTCATTTGCACTTGTGATAAGCAGTAATTGCAATTTTGGGTACTCTCATATTGAGGATACCAGAAGAGCTGTGGCTGGATTGTTGTGTTTCTGAATTTCCAAAAAAAAGCTGAAAGTTCCAGAGGGTTGGACAATACGTCTTTATTTCCATTATAAAACTATTATCTTCTGACAAATTCCGAAACTCCTTTGAAAAGACGGCCGTAACTCAAACACATTGAATGGAATTTGGTCCAGACATACGTAGGGTGCGTTAAGTGACCACTACGATGCGTTACACTTTGTGGCTGCAACAAATGATATACAGATTGCCTCCCTTCCGTGCCCAGTAGGGTGAATGGTATACATTTATATGGATGGAAAACGCTGAAAAACAACAACGACGTCAAAAGTTAAGTAGAAACCACAAGTCGGATATTGTTGTTAACAACTTGTACTGTTTATGCAAACACATGTTACACTTTATTAATATGACAGACTCGTATGTACGTATGTGTGTCTGTGTTAGGGTATGCATGTGCAGATGCATATGGTCTCATGTACCTCTGTATGGGTCATTCCATGAGGAAGTAGTAGGATTTCCTTGAAAAAAGAAAATTTAGTGAGGATATATTATGCCCTACTCCACTGTGGTAAACCTGTACAAGGTTTATGTTGTGGTGCAATTTTTTTTTATTTTATTTTTTTTTATTTAAAATCACTTTGGCAAATGACAGATTTATTTGGACATATTACGAATCAGAGCAGGATGATTTTGAAATCACCACTACCACACATACGAAAGGCCATCAATGTCTGTGATTTTAAAGAAATGCCTACCCTATTCCATGGAAAGACCTTTCAGAGTCGGCATCATCAGAACACAGTCCAACGCACTAAAATCACACACCCATTCAAGCGCGTGCCCCCACTTAGAGTCCTAGCGGTGTGTGGTTCCACATTTACATACATTAACTGAAACTATTCTACAAAACAATGTACGCTTATAAAGATTTAAATGAAACCATAAACGACCACACACAAACATACAGACAATACTATGTGTAATGGCTTCGCAAGGGGGGTGGCACAATAAGTCCAGTTAATTTAATGGTGGGTATAATAATACACAGTCGCAGAACATTGAAGGCTCTGTCCTCTCTCCCTCTCTATTTCTTATTTTCATTGACGACCTGTTGGGTCAGACTGTGAACCCGATCTACTCCTTTGCGGATGACAGTAACCTATGTCATTCATACTCATTTGATCATCGGCCAGGTCCCCTAGAGGTCGAGGACAAAAGGCGAATGATGAATGGCTCACTTAACCGCGATTTGGCACCGATTTGTGAGTGGGGCCAAATGAATAGAGTAGATTTTAATGCGCAAAAGACCCAGTGCTGTTTGTTGTCACACAAACGTTCACCAGATCCAGCATCGTCGTCAATATCTATGGGTGGTGTGGATATCAACGTATCAGATACTCTTGATGTTCTGGGCATGAAGATACAGGGTGATGCTCGTTGGGCTAGCCATATATTCGAAGTGTCGAAAGAAGCATTCAAGTGTTTAGGCTTTTTAAAGCGGTGCAAGAAATACTTCACCCCATCTGATCTCGTAAATATTTACACCACTTACATCCGGCCTAAAATGGAATACAACTCGCATATATGGGCAGGGGCTCCATTAACATCTTTGAAGCTTCTGGACCGTGTACAGAGGAGAGCGGTGGTGATGATAGGGGATGGTAGGGTATCCAGCTCTATTGTCTCCCTACAGCATCGCCGAAATGTGGGTTGTGTATCGCTATTCTATAGATATTTTAATGGTATCTGTTCAGAAGATATCCGTCGTCTGGTCCCTGACGTTAGAACATTTAGTCGGAATACACGGCTATCCAGGGTCTCTCATCCGTTCATTGTGAAATGGCCGGTTGACCGGACGACGCACTATAGAGAAAATTCGTTCTTTAGCCGAACCGTTCGTATGTGGAATAATCTTCCAGCAAATGTATTTCCTGCCAGTTGTGACATTCAGAAATTCAAAACAAATGTCAACAAACACTACTCCCTCTTTCCTCCTTCCGATACCCTAATTTCCTTCCGCTAACACAATGCATTGCATTTATAGGGGGCATCCCCTGAGTGTTGGCCTTCAAAAAAAAAAAAAAAAAAAAAAAATGAAAAAAATACTGTTTTTTTCCCAAAAAAACAACCTTTTTTTAACCAAAACTTAAACATGAAATGATTAATACAACTTTAATTACAAATCATACGAAATTAATCTTGAAAACAATATCCTGTACAATTTAAATGTAAAAAGATCAACTAGTTCAGGATTGTTTCAAAAATCTTACATTTTCCCGGATACAAGTTGTAAAATAATCCCGGGAAGCGGGAAGTGAAAAAATCGGCAAATATAAATGGTTATCCATTTTGGTTTTTAAAAGTAAACATAAATAAAACTCATCTTAATATATATTTACCCTCGACACTGATTCACTGATTCACTGATTCCCTGATTCACTGATTCCCTGATTCACTGACTCTGTCACGCAGTACGTAGGAATTTAAATAGGCATTCTATAATAATTCTATAAATAATAATAATAAAAAAAATAATATTTTTTTTTTGTACAGAAATTGTGTTTTCCCCAAATTTTTTTTTTACCAAAATTTGTTTTTCCAAAATTTATTTTTTCCAAATTTTTTTTTTTTACAAAAATTTTTTTTTCCAAATTTTTTTTTTTCAACAATTTTATTTTTCAACAAAATTTTTTTTTTCAACAAAATTTTTTTTTCAACAAAATTTTTTTTTTCAACAAAATTTTTTTTTTTCAACAAAAATTTTTTTTTTCAACAAAATTTTTTTTTTTTCACAAAAAATTTTTTTTTTCAACAAAAATTTTTTTTTTCAACAAAATTTTTTTTTTCAAGAATATTTTTTTTTTTCAACAAAAATTTGTTTTCACAAATTTTTTTTTTCACAAATTTTTTTTTTTCAATTTTATTTTTTTTCGAAATTTTTTTTACAAAATAGTTTTCTCATTAACAAATATTTCTCAAGCAAATTAACGGGCGCCATAGGCGCATTACAACTTACTAGTATAAAATATTTTGTTTCATGATATTTCTTTTTGACATTATGTGTGTTGACATTATGTGTGAAACACTACATCATTTAAATGACCATCACGCAAAGTGTTGCAAGCATTGATTGTTTTGAGGTAATTTTGGACAACTTTTTGTCACATGTTGGGCGGTATCTCAGACATATGTAACATGACGAATGTTGGTTCTTAAGTGTTCATGAGTTAAAGGTTTATCTACATAAACACGTCCCTTCGCGTGGCCCAACAAACAAAAAGTCTAACGGTGTCAAATCGCATGATCTTGGTGGCCAGTTGATGTTGCCACGGCGAGAAATTACACGGCCAGGAAATGTCTCTTGCAATAAAGCCGAATTCGCTCGAGTTGTGTGGCACCGTCTTGTTGAAACAACATATTCTCCAAGTCGTATTCTTCAATAGCAGGCAAAAAAAGTTGGTTATCATACGACCATAACGCTACGAATTGAGGGTGACAGTCGTTCCCACGTCGTTTTCGAAGAAGTAAGGTCCAATCACACCTTCCGACCAAAGAGCCTCTCTCTTCAATTACTTGAGGATTCTCAGAACCCAAAAACAATAATCTCCTCTTAAAGCAGGATATGTGGCTGTGCCATGTTCGTCAATGTCAGACTTCCATTTTTTATTTTTTTTTTATTTTTTATTTTTTATTTTTTATTTTTTATTTTTGATTTTTGATTTTTTATTTTTTATTTTTTATTTTTTATTTTTTATTTTTTATTTTTTATTTTTTATTTTTTATTTTTTATTTTTTATTTTTTATTTTTTATTTTTTATTTTTTATTTTTTATTTTTTATTTTTTATTTTATTTAATTACAAAGTAAATTTATATTTTAATTTTGAGTCCATGGGTTAACCGGATGACACAGACAATATGGCTAGACTTTTGCAGGGACATACCAAAGCCTCTGATGGGAATCGAATCCACAACCCCCAGTCTGATAGGCAAGCATGCTGCCAAGTCGCCTACCGCGGCGCTTCAGTTATTTTTTTAAAAACACAAGTTTCGGAAAAATCTATCGCTAATTTTTTTATCATCATCGATATCATCAAGGTCCTGGAGAATTGCTGTGACAGGATGTGCCGCACTTTGCGCATCTCTGTTCTATATCCTACCCAAACCAAAATTGTCATACCAATCTCAAATACGTGGCAACATTGGCTTATGCTCTGCTTACTGTGTGAACACAAAACTAAAGCCATAAACGAGAGGAACAGGAAATGCACACACTTTCACACACATAGTGTGTATGTGTAGACATGTTCATAGGCATGTGTATTGCTCACCCACATGGCACTGCTGGTTTTTTCTTCTTCTTCTTCCGTTAATAGTGAAAGTTTTATTTGAATTTTATTGTAATTTATTTAACTTTAATCTTTTACGAAGAAAAAAGAAAACTTCTGCCAAATGTGTCGAACCGCAGAATGACAGTGGTTTTTTTTTTTGGGGAGAGAAGATTTTCTTTTTTAGGCCTCTTTTTTTATAGTTATTGTTATTGCTGTTGTTGTTATTGTTGTTGAGGTTGTGGCTCTTCAGGAGGCTGTTGTGTGTTGTGTTTGTTTTTATAAATAGAAATTAGTGTACAAAAAAGTTAATTAATGTCGAAAGAATAAGAAACTGTTTTTATTGTTATTGTGTACGTTTGCAGGCGTGTGTGTTAGCCCCCAAGAAAGTTCATCATTACAGCATTTATGAGCTTTTCAAAAGCAATTAGAGTTAGGCCTTAAGAACTTTTGCGTTGGCGTTGTTGAGTGAGGATTAAACGTGTTTAATTTTAAATCTCGTTTTGGCGGTAAGTCATTACGGTAAAAGGTGTCGTGGCACAGGAGGAATAAAATAAATGGAAATAAATGGTTGGAGGGGTTCAATAGATAAATTTTTATTCCATCATGAGTGAAGAGAAAATCATAGAGCTAATTTAGATCTTGGTTTTTATATGGGTAAATTAAATGGGTTTGAATAGTTTTTATTGCAAAACTTATTTGAGGTATTGCGATCTCTTTAAGCAATCGGAAGCCAAATTCTTGCTAGAATTTCCCTCCCACATTCATATCGTGATTTTTGTTGGAAAATTAGTTCACAAATACGATTCCCAACAACATGTGGATAATAGTTAGAGAAGGGCCGAAAAAGTGGCCAAAACGTACCAAAACTCAAATCTCTACCTGTTGTGGCCAATCGTATTTGTGAACTAATTGTCCAACAAAAATCACGATTAATTTGATAATTTTGTAATTTTGAGTATTTAAAAAAATGATTTAACCCTTTTTTTATTCCCCTCCCTTTTTCCTCTTTTTATCCCGTGTTGGCACTGAGTGGGACGAAAAAAGTGTCAATAAATAAATATCCATCGTCAAAAATTGGAAAAATGCGGTAAAGGTTTTAAGTCAGTATAAATTATTATTTTTTGTAAACCAATGTTTCGTGTTTTACTAGAAAAGAGAACTTTACGCATACCAAGTGGCAGATATTTGCTAGTTGTTAGATAAAGCGTTTCCTTTTTGTAATGAGAGTTCCGTTTGGTAGTGTCTAAAAAGAATAACGAATTTATAGCTCTGCTGTTGTATATTGTAAAGTTTCGTAACTTATCAGGTGTCTCTTACATTTTCTTCATTAAAGTTCTTAGAAAGTCCCAAAAACCCTAAAATCTCTTTAAAACCAATTGTTGTCATTTTAATCTTCCAACGCCTTTCACTTTGATATTTCATAATAAGAATAAACCTTTCCGACTCCGCTCATTCATGAAACGAGAGAACATAATTCAAGTTTACGATATACTTTAATCGAGACCATTTCATCCTGAAATGCCAACAAATCCCACGGCAGGCATTCAAGGAGGACGACTTTCATCTCTTAAGATTTGTCCAGAATTAGACTGGAGATTTACGGAGTATGGTTAGAAGTCAGTCGAGGCTAATTGTCATTTAAACGTAGACATACGAAAGCAGCAGGATATGGCTGGCCACCTGATGAGCGAGCCTTATTAAGGACAATAAGGCCAAAACAATGGGTGTCATTGTAGTTGGTGGCTCAGTGTGGCTGCGGCTGTGTGTGTGTAACAAATGTAATCTGAAAAAACAACAATGGCAACGACAAGGACATTGTTATTGTTTTAATTTAATTTTATTGTGCAGAGAGTGCGTGTGTTTCAGGCCTTAAAGCATCATTTGCTTTTATTTGTAGGCAGTAACAAAAAAAAAATAGACGGAAAACTCTACCCCTCCCCCTTAACATCCTTCAACTCTCTGCCCCCTCAACACAAATCACAACCAGCCATCGTTTGAAGCTGGCGTTCTAGGGACTGGTACTTTATGTGGGTTGGCAGTGCTTCCAAAGCAATCATCTCCCCCTCAGTGTTTTTTCCCCCCAAATAAGCCATCACTCCAGTCAGTGTTCAAGTGTAGCGAGTACCTTTTTGTGTTGTTGTTGACTGGGGTATTGTTGTAATTTAATCGCTTGTTAGCTGACAATATTACCGCAATAAAGCAGCAGCTCGATTCAGCAAATATCAAGTGAAAAAGAAGCTGTTTCCTGCCGTCATCAGAGAGAGAGAGAGAGAGAGAGAGGGAGGGGGAGGGTGAGAAATAATTTACACATAATGTTTTCATTTTTTTCCATCCTCTTTTCAATTTTCTTTATTTAATTGCCACTGTGTGTCAGGAAGAGAGAGAGAGAGAGCGAGCGAATGTGTGTGCTTTTGTAATTTAAATGCTTTTACAAAAGCGATTGTTTTCAAGCCACTTCCGGTAATTGTGCAACATAATACTTGCCAATACTTGTCAATAACTTCCGGCTGGAAAAAAGTGCTGATGGCGTGCAACGTTTTTTATTAAGTTTTCTCTTTCCGAACTGATAACAAAGGCCAATTGTTCAGTTGGAAATATGGACGGTTTGAGTGGAGATTTCTACTTGTAGTTTTGTTGGTGGTTTCATTTCACTCACTTATTTAATTTATTCAAAAAGGCAGGAGGAAATTCGATTTCATTTGGATCCGTATTTGTATGGGGTCATAGGTTTGGGCCACTTATTTAACCAGCGAACATTTTTTTTTGAATGATTTGAATGAAGTTCAAATAGAATAGCTGGAATAGCTTTTTTTCTAAAAATTCTTATCCATGGTGACTAGGGATTTTAACCCGGGAATTTTCAATTTTTTCCTTCCCTATTCCCGGGATAATTGGTCGGTATTCCGGGAAGGAAAAATACTGCCAAAAAAATGCAATTTTGGAGAATTTTACGCAATTTGTATAACTGTGATGCTGGTTTTTAAGCGGGAAATTATAGGATTTTTTTACCTCCTGAAACATGATTTCATTACAATTAAATTGTAATTTTTAAATATTAATCCCTGTATTTAGAAAAATAGCAACTTTATAAACATTCGTTAAGAAACATGTGTGAAAATAAAAAAAAAATATTTTTATTCATAAAAATATATTACAGCTTTATAATCCATTGTTAAGAAAAATATGTGAAAATAAAAAAAATATTTGTATTTATAAAAATTTATAACAGCTTTATAATCCATTGTTAAGAAAAATATGTGGAAGTACAAAAACAATTTTCACACAGTTTTCCTAACAAAGATTTTTAAAGCTATTATAATTTCTTGTGAATACAAAAACTATTTTAAAACATTTTATAAAGCTGTTATAATTGTTTATGAATACGGCAGTAGTTGTCTAAGATTCATAGTACGGAGAGTACTCAATTTTTATTCTCTTCACAAGAGAAAAATACCTTATGAGAAAAAAATTGTTCTCCTCAAAGATAAATATAAATTTTTCTCAAGATAAATATTTTTTTCTCGTGAAAGTAATTTAAAATATGAAGAGAACAATTATTTTTTTCACTCACGAGATTTATCTACCGAGCACTCGCGCGAGAGTTATATCTACTCATTATAAATTAATTCTCATTCATGAGTTTAATCATTAGAAAAAATATTCGTCATCAACTGCATTTTTAGGAAATCCCTTTACAACGGCGAAATGGGACGAAAATATGTATAACAAATAATTAAACTTTCAGCGGATAACATTTTTTTTTCTTTTTTATTATTTTCAAACCAAAAAATTAAATCAAAAATAACAATAAAGCAATTCTATTGCAATTCTATTCGAAGCACTTCTTACGACCCATTTTTTCAACAGCTTCAAAAAAAACAATAGAAGAAACTGACCTGCGTCAATTTCCAAACACAAGTCTATATTTATAATATTTTTATATTTCTTGTCTCACGCGTGCTCTCTTTAATATTTATCTTTATTTAACTTTCGCACTCAGAATGTAAAACAAAACTCTCGTGAAAGTTATTTTTATGAGTGAGTGTTATCTTTTCTTCTCTTTCGTTAGAGAGAGCAATACTTTTAAAGCATGTATTGATCACTCATGAAAGATAAAAAAGATGACTTTCGTAGATAAAAATTACTTTCACGAGAATTATTTTTTTTTTTCTCTGAGTGTGAGTAACAAAACGAGAGATGAAAATACCTTTCGCGAAGCGAGATTTTCCGTACTATGCTAAGATTGTCTCTGTTTTTGATCATTTCAAGGGTTTAACATACCCGAATTATTCACAAGTTTAAATTACAATACAATTTTGAATTTTTTTTTTTTTTTTTGGAAAAAGGTGTCGAAAGATTCCCTATTCCCGAGAGTTGAAAAAGGTAGGGATATTAAAAAAAATCCAATGGTGATCCAGAAAATAAAAAAAGAATGAGTATATAAAATTATCAAAAAAATGCAATCACAAACTTCCAAAACAAAACTTAATCTCACATTATTACCGCAATCCTTTTCTCCATTCCGCCCGAAAACATTCACAAGTAATTTCCCCACTGCATCCCACATTGTTTGTATCCCTGCCCACAATCTTGTTTGGAGCCTCTTAAATTTCATTTATTCACTTTTATATTCTCATATGGTTGTGAAAACTTTTTATTTATACGAGTGTTTCGTGTGTCTTTCCATACAGTTGTGCAACCAACCGATGCACCACCAACTGTTTTGTTGATTTTCGCAAAGTAATTTATTAAGAAAACTTTAAAGCTGCAGTGAAAGGATACAACAAAAAAAAAAACACCACCCCGGAACAAGAAGACATAAAATCCTAACTACATTTATGCATATTAAAATAGGGGGACAGTATGATAATTGTTTTGGCATGACCGAAACTCTCTTTCAATGGACATATGAATGATCTAAATTATCGATGTAAAAAAAAAACAACCAGCGTCGTCGAAATAAACAAATCAATGATAAAAAGTTGTTGGGATAAACCAACGGCCGATGTCGTCGGGGCAAACCAATGAACGAACTCATTAGGCTAAACCAACGACCGAAGTGAACGGTCGAAGTCATCGGATTAAAGCAACAGCCGAAGTCGTTGCGATGAAGCAACGAGAAATGTGATTGGGTAAATCAGCGACCGAAGTCGTTGAGGTAAACAAAAGAGCGAAATGGTCGGTGTAAACCAACGGGCGAAGTCGTCGAGCTAATACAACGACGGATGTTGTAGGAGTAAACCAAAGGCCTAACTTGCCGGGGTAAGCCAACGCTCACAGGGCAAACCAAGGACCGAAATATTCAACCGAAGTCGTCGGGTAAGCTATCGACCAACTTTGTTGGGGTAAACTAGTCTGAGCAAACCAACGACCAAAGCGTTTGACCGATGTTGTCCTCCGGTGAACCCAAAGACCAAGTTCGTCTGGGTAGTCGTTAAATAGTCGAAGTAAAGGATCGTCCAGTGGCGTTTGCGTAGACAATCAATCGGAGATGGGATAACCAATCCACAGATCCGCTAGCTGGGAGAGACTTATTGGGCCATACGAATCTTATATTAGAACAAAAGCAAAATATTTGATTAATAATTCCTTCCGGAGCTAAGCAAACAATCTGTAGCCAAAGTGAGATAAGGCGACATTCTTATTAAAAGGACAGAATCTTATTTAGGTTTTTTTTTATTAATACTGATCATCATTAACGTACCTTCTCTTTTTCTATAATTCCCCCCTTTTTTTATAAAACATTCATCACTTAAGAGCGCAACACCCTGTTTGTTCTTTTCAGCCAAATGAAAAGTTCACTCCCACTTGTTAGTTTTATTAACCCTTCAGGACATTTGTTTGTTTTTTTTATTATTATTTTCGTTTGCTCAAACTGTTTTATTGTTGGAAAATTTGAATTTTACTAACCCACCTACGGTCGCAACGGAAAAGAGAACCAATAAATTTCGTTGCATGTTTTAATTTGTGAAAGTTTTCGGGCAGAATTATGACTGGCGGTAGTGCTACGTCAGCAGTTTTCTTTTGTTTCGTAAGAATATAAGACAAGGACATTTTATAGAAATTTTTAAAATTTTTGTTCTTTAAAGAATATGACAATTTCAAAATCCATCACTGTTATATTCGGGAAATGAACATAAATAATTTTTATTTCTTCATTGGGAATTTATTGTTGCCTAACAACTGCGACATGTGCTAGACTTTGTTTTTCCCCAAAGCCTATGACTTAAATGCAAAAAAAATAGACGCCGCAGAAATTATTTCTTATTGCTGTCTATAATTTGTATTCCCTTGTAGTTTATCTGCCCTCTCTCGCGTACTGTAAGTCTTATGAACTTTTCAATTTGTTAATAAGAGTTCAGAACAAATTATCGGCAACCCAATACAATTTTCATTTAATTAACAAAGCTACAAGTCGGCAATTATAATAAAATTAAATAAAAATAAAGTTTGATCCATCACTTCCCCGAAATTGTGTTGGTTAAATGGACGGAAGCCCGTTACTGTCGACATCCATTCCTTTAACATTTTCCACCCTTTTACAGTATTTTATTACCCCGTCAGTTAGCATGAAATCCCCGACTTGATACTCACCATGACGTATTAACACGCACAATTTATAAACAACATTTAAGAGAAGCATCCGTTATATAAAAAACCACACTGGGCTACAAGTCGTTTGTGATAATATAAATACATATTCTTTTTGGGGTTAAAAGGAGTGTAGAAGGAAAGGAAATTTTCCCTGAGAGAGAAAAATCAATTGAAAAGGATCCGAGCAAAATTTTGCAAATACATTACATTGCTGGGAAACTTTACAGTAAAGAAACTTTACAGTAAAAGTAAAGGAAATATTTTACATCACTTTGTCTAGTTTACATTTTCAAGATAGCAACTATTTCATGTTTCCAATCAAATAATACAAATCAGAGACCCTGATTATATTTGCCAACCAAATTTGTGACATATGTCAATTACACATTTTTAAATAAATTCCTTTTCTTTTTGATCGCACAGTGTTAGAGTTGCACATTTGTTTAATTCACATCGCTCCGCCCAAGTTCTCGTTTTCTTTGGGGAGATAAGGAAAATTAGCAATAACTAAAGCAATTACCACTCATTACTGTCAACCATGAGGATGATGATGATGATGATGCACACTTAACTTCCGTTATCATATTTAAACTACTTTTGCTCTTCTTTCTCGTTTGTTTCCTTTCCTCGGGTTTCCGCTACTCCCCCTCTACCGACCATCCTTTATCAGTTATTGCATCTCTAGCGGATGTTGTTGACTTTTTTCCCCCAGGAATGGCAGCGCAGGGGGGGAAAGAAGTGGTAAGACAGCAGTGTACAGAAAAGGGTAGGACAAACAAAATATAGAGGGAGGAAACTATGTGAAAATTTGTAGCTCACCGTGCCAGTAATAGAAAAAGTCTAGAGTTCACGCAAATAGCACAAACAGTAAAAATATATTTATAATTCATTTAAGATTCTTGGTGGGGGTATGTACTCGACATTTACTGGCATACTCCCCGTCACTTCAAGTTGTCTCGTCCTTGTTTTTGTCCAACCCCCTTTCCACACCCCCGCGCAGTATTTAAACTTTTTTTTTGTGGTAAGTGTTAAATTTGTACATTCAGTGTTTACTTCGTAGTCTTCGTTTGCCTTTAATGATGAGGAGAGGTAATTAAGTTAACCAGCAATTTGTGATAAAATGTGTTCTGTGCGAGTTTTCTTGAACTTGGAAAACCATTTAACATTTGACTTAATATGAAACGACGAACAGTGGAAGATTTTCTTAATAAAAATTAAACAGTAATAATAATAATTTAATAATTTAATAAATTAATAAATTAATAAATTAATAAATTAATAAATTAATAAATTAATAAATTAATAAATTAATAAATTAATAAATTAATAAATTAATAAATTAATAAATTAATAAATTAATAAATTAATAAATTAATAAATTTATAAATTAATAAATTAATAAATTAATAAATTAATAAATTAATAAATTTATAAATTAATAAATTTATAAATTTATAAATTAATAAATTAATCAAATAATCAGTCAATAGATCATCAATTAACCAATTAATTAATGGATCAGTTAGTTAAAGAATTAAACTTCTCACCAATTGATCTATTAATTGATTATATTAATCAATTAATCAGTTAATAAATTAACCTATTAATCAATTAATCACTTAATAAATCAATTATCCAATTAATCAGATTATGAATTCATCAATTGAAGACAATTTATATCCGCTGGTATTTCCTTAATTTCTTTCCTCCCACTGTGCAACAGAACACAGTTAATAAGTCTTCGTCTAGTAGGTGGAAGAGAGAACAGTGTAAGGGTGGTGAGACAAGTTTAAGCTGTTGCCAAAGTTAAATTAAAAAAAAAAACAGCAAAACATTTGCACACAAAACAAAACAGAAAATCAACTAAGCATCTAAAGGGAATTAAAATTTCTATGACATACTCTCGAGATTCTTTCTTCATTTTCTTATTATATTGATGATATGCACACATACATATTTAATTATGAAAAACACACACCCATAGACACACTGGGATATTTAATATATTCTTATATTCTACGTATGGCGGTGTAAGTACGTACGTATGAATCTTCTTTCTACAGTTAATAATATTTTCGTTTTCATTATTAACTTTATTGTTCGTGGGGGGTAATAGATAAAATGAGCATTCCATCCATTCCTTGTTCGTACGTACATAAATACTTTTCTTGTTTGTAACCCTTCTGCCATTGCCTTCGCATTCATTTCCATTCTTTGACATGAAATATTTATAAACATCTCGAAGTGTGCTGTAGTCAGCCCTGGCCTGAGAATGTGCAACAGTAAATTTTTTGTAATAAACTCACATTTTATTTGCACATTTAAATCTTGCCAAAGAATAAGAGAAAATTTCAAGGAAATGTAATAAAGTCTTGAAAGGAGTCAGAAATGTAGGTGGGGGTAGGTGTTGACTACTGTTCAACTTCGGGAAAGATGATACATGTTGAATAAAACTTGAATACATTTCATTATTCTAGATCAAAAGTAGACATTACTTTGTCGAGGCAAATTTAAGTGAGAACATAAACTTAACATTTTCAGTATCTGGGCTGCCGCAAAAGTGCACAATTTGGGTGACAGAATGCAGTTGATAGAAAATTGACCAGCTCATTTTTAAAACACACTTGGGTTTTTTTTGACTATGCTCATTGGAGATATGGTTCCCTATAATTTCTTCCTCCATTAGATTTCCATTAAGCTCATACAAATAAATGACCCACTATGTTCCTCTTAGGCCTCTCTCCCTCACTCATCACCGAATCAAGAGGACCATCGCTATTTGTGTAGGGTATCCTCGTAAAGAAAGAATTTATTTCGGCAAGCTGCAAAAATCACCAACATAAAATATGTACAGCCTTCTTGGCGGAAACTTCCAGAGGAGGCAAAGTGTTACACAGCCGGATTCAAACAAAATATGTTTCGCCAGAAACTTTTGGAAAAACCTCTGCCAAAAGAAAAGAAAGAGGTCTAATTATTAAATGCACATTGCGAAAGTAATTTAAAAAATCCTTGTAAACCTTTTGCGTTCGCTTGTTCGTTGTCCTTCATCTTGGCTTCATCTTGTTTAAATGACTATAACAACGAGCGAATTATGTGTTAGGCCTAAAGCACGAAAAGGACGGCTTGAGGAAGTATTAAAACAAAAATTAAAATAAACCAACTGGAGCAACAAAAATGAACATTGGGAAGCATAAGTTCAACGAGGCGTATGAGTGTTATTTATTTAACAGACGCTGGTTTTGAGCGAGGCTATTAACAACTTTTTTACGATAGAAATTTTGATGATGTTCGTCTTGACTTGATATAAACGGAAATTGCCGAAAAGAATAAAAAAAAATTAATTAATTCATTTTGATTAAGAAACCTGCTAGATATTCATTTAGATGTATTCAGATAATTGAAGTCCTTGAAGAAGTTGGCAAGGATAATCGCGCTACTCACAGGATCCTTACATATGTAATGCAAACAATTTCAACATTTGTTCATATCTTAATATATATTTACCCTCGACACTGATTCACTGATACACTGATTCACTGACTCTGTCACGCAGTACGTATGAATTTAAATAGGCATTCTATAATTTTCTATAAATAATAATAATAATATTTTTTTTTTGTACAGAAATTGTGTTTTCCCCAAATTTTTTTTTACCAACATTTTTTTTTCCCAATTTTTTTTTTTACAAATTTTTTTTTTTTACAAAATTGTTTTTTCAACAAATATTTTTTTTTTCAACAAAATTACAAATTACAAATTTTTTTTTTCAACAATATTTTTTTTTTCTACAAAATTTTTTTTTTCAACAAATTTTTTTTTTCCACAATAATTTTTTTTTTCAACAAAAGTTTTGTTTTTCAACAATTTTTTTTTCCATATTTCAACGGGCGCCATAGGCGCATTACAACTTACTAGTTTACAATATTTGCAATAGTTGATTACAAGAGTTTATGGACAGGCTGGTGAAAGGGGTCATGGTCGTCGTTAAATCAACTCTAAAAGTGATGCTGATTTGACCCAGTGCAGCTGGGACATTTTTAATGGCTAAAATCTAACAGAACATCTTTCGAAATATCTACAGGGTGATTTGGTTACAATCTGAGAAATTGTCTATTATTTTATGTATTCCTTCAATAGTCTATGGACAAACAGATCCTTACAGACTTGCTTATATCTAGACAGAATATAAATCTAAAAAAGCGCCTCGACAGGAGAGTTGTGTGGAATATTAAAAAATTAATAATTGCTTAACTGATTACAATTGACTAAGTGTTTAATTAACGGATAAATTGTTATGTAGACAAAGGGATTAATTGATAAATTGATTACGTTGATTAATTGATTAAAAAATTAATGGATTTATTGATTACTTAACTAACTGATTAATTGATTGATTGATTAACTGATTAATTGATGAATTATTAATTGATTATTTGAATAATTAATAAATTGATTAAACGATTTATTGATTACTTAATTAATTGAGTAATTGATGAAGGATTAATTATTAATTGATTGGGTAATTAATTAATTGATTAAACGATTTATTGATTAACTTATTAACTGATTAATTAATTAATTGAGTAATTGATTGATTGATGAATGTTTAATTGATTAATTCCTTGATTGATTAATGGATTAATTAATTATTTGAGTAATTGATTAATTGACTAATGATTAATTGTGTAATTGAATAATTAATCGATTAGATTAATATTTTAATAGATTAATTGATTATTTGATTAATTAATTAATTGATTAAATGGTTTATTGATTACTTGATTAACTAATTAATTGATTAACTGCCTATTTGGTTAATTGAGAAATTTGCTGATTGATTGATTAACTGATTAATTAATTACTTAATTAATTGATTAATAGATTAATCGATAAACTGATTGATTGATTAGTTGAATAACTGAATAAATGATTACTTGATTAACTGAATAATTGATAAATTGATTAACTGAATAATTGAGTAACTGATTAAAATATCGCTGATAATAGGTTTCTCTTCTCGAATACTCGAAAGGGATCTATTTAATGGATGCGGTTAAATAGGTCCTTCTACTCTAACGCCGCACCGATCCATAGACTTTACTTTTTAGATTTTTCAAATTCCAAAATTATTTCCGTTTTGTAAGATTTTCTTTTTTAAAATCTATGAAAACATTTTTCCCTAAATTTCTCCGTTTAATTTTGTGTGTGTTTTACAGATTTTGGCCTGTTCGAAAGCAACATGCATGAGCAGTGTTATGAATTTCGGTACAGCGGCAGTGGAGGCGCGCAAAACCGATGTGGTCTTGGATCATGCCAAGGATTTCCTGGATCAATATTTTACCTCCATCAAAAGGTTCGAACATTTAGTCCACACTCCGTTGAAATTAACTTTATATTCATTCTTTAAATTCCTTTCTCTGATGCAGATTATCAAGTACTGCCCACGAGACACGCTGGAAGCAAGTGCGTCAGACCATCGAAACCTCGGGACATTATCAATTGACCGAAACGGAATTGATTTATGGCGCCAAACTGGCATGGCGCAATTCATCGCGCTGCATTGGGCGCATACAATGGTCCAAGTTACAGGTGAGTTAAGAATACAGAGGGGATAGCGAGAGCGAAAGGATGTAATTTATGTTTTTTTTTCTGGTCCGGCGGGGAGGGGAATATGAGGCTGAATGTAAATAAGTGAACTGCACATGAGTTGTTGTGGTATCGCTTTTTTCTGTTTTTGAATAAATTATTCAAAAGTTATTTCAATTAGTTTTCCCATTTTGTTGTAATTCAAAACTCTGACTCGTTATCCGAGCGAGTGATGTGCGAGTGTGCGAGTGTTATGACAGCTGCAGCATAAATTTATGCAAAACTCTGTACGAGTGTCTGTACATTTGTTGACATTTCTCTGAGAGTGTATGAGTATTTATGTCCCGGTGCCATTGTTAGTTGGCTTTTGAATAAGTCCTGAAAAATTGTGTTAAAATAAACTTAACTGGTGACAAACGCATTACAAAAACAAAGCTGCATTCGGAAAAGCAACAAAACAACAACAACAACAACAAAATGTGTCAACGAACGAAGTTTTGAAAATACTACAATTATTTAAACAAATCACGTAAAATTTCATTAAAAGTTTGTGTCAGAATTTTGTGTTATGACTTCAGTTCTTGACTCCCATTCCGACAGAATGAATAGACGGCTGAACGAATGAAAATGAATGGATTTTTGGAATGTGAACGCTCTGCATGAAGCAACATTGTATTTGAAATGATTCATGTTGATGTCATAAAACATGAAAGGCCATCACAAACCATTTATTTCGAACTGAAGAATTACGTATGTACGGCTAGGAATCTATGGATGACTGGCACGATGTTGGGATGTACGAATTATGTGTGACAGATGTATTAAAACTTTATTTTTTTCTTTCTTGGAATACCCATTTGAGTATTTTGTCCACAAAAACAGAGATGTTAACAATAATAATCACCAGAAATGACCGGAGATTTGTGGTGATTTTTTAAAAGCAGAAAAAGAAAGAAAAAAAGCACATAATGGAACAAAGAGAAACGGAGAATTTAATAAAAAAAAGTTGTTACTAAAAATCACAGAGTATTTTTTATACAAAATAATGTTTGGATTTTCACTAAAGACACACATTTTATTTTATTGAATGTTAATAATTTGTCTACCAAAGATTGTGCATTTTTGTGCATTACGTAAGGACTTCGGAATAAAGTCTTTGAAAATACAGCTGGTATAGGAGCTGAAGCCGGGTGACCTACAACAAGGCCAAAAAGAGCTACGGATTTCGAAGAAGGGCAAAAAAAAAATATTCGGCGGGCCATATACAAGTGAGGGTACTCAAACTTGACAAAATTGCAGAAAACCATATTCCGCGGATCTTTAAATATTCGGCGAGCCATATAAAATTACAAAAACAATATTCGGCGGGTCATATACAAGTAGGAGTAATTAAACTTGAGACAATTGCAAAAAAAATATTCGGCGAGACTTAAAATATTCGGTGGGCCATATAAAAGGAGGGGCAATCATTCTAGAGAAAATTAAAAAAAAAAATATGCGGCGGGCCATATAAAAGGAGGGTACTAAAACGTGAGAAAATTGCAAAAAAATATTCGGCGGGCAATCCAAATTAAGCAAATTGCAAAAAAAAATATTCGGCGGGCCATCTGCAAGTGGGGGTAATCCAAATTCAACAAATTGCAAACAAAATATTCGGTGGGCCATATGCAAGTACTTAAAATTCAGCAAATTGCTCAAAAACGACAAATATGATTTTTTTTTCCGAAAATGCGCGCTGAAGGAAAAATATTCGGCGAGCTTTAACATATTCGAGGGTAAAAGATGAGGGTGCCCAACTTCAGCAAATTGCACAAGAACGACAAATATGAAAAATGACGAATTATTTTTTTCGAACAAATTTCTTTAACGACTAGGCACATCTGAAGAGCAGCCTGAGATCGTTCAAGAGCTAATGGTGGGGTGCACTGTTTTGTGCGGTTTATGGATCCATTTCATCGGTCAAAAGTCTCTAACTTTTGATCTGGTAAACATTTTTGAGTTCTGTAGAAAATATGTTATAGCCAAGGAGTGTGGCTCAAGAGAGATGTGACTTCCTGTAACACTCTGAAAATAACATACGCTTGAGAAAGATGTCAATAGATGGACAACCCTGTATTCTCCAAACTCCACCCAACATATGTCTTTTAAAACTTCCATTCACCGCAATGGCTTCCCTTTAAATTGTTCTATAATTTTCAAGTGCTTTTAATGCTTTTCCCCCAGAATTTTCGTCTTAACTTCTCATGTTGAAATAAAAACGGGAATTTATTTCAATCATTTCCTTCTGGTTGTGTACATTTCCTTCGTGTGAGTATTTCAGTTATTTGAATCTTGGCAAATAATCTTGTTTGCTTTGGAGGAAATGAAATAAATAAATTCAATTTTACGCCATGATTTTTCTATGAAACCAGTCCGCAAATTATCCCAAATATTCCAAACATCTTCTGCGCTAACTCTTGAGTGGTCGTTTTGGGGTTCTTTGTTTTCATCTCTCTCTCTCTCTCTCTCTCTCACTCGTTGTCCGGCTTTAGTGTCACTTGAACAATAGAATGTAAATACTTAAAATAACTGAAATGAATTCCAGGCAACCGTCCAACAATCGTTATGGTTGGTCATCTAACAAAGACACAAATGGGCACTCACCCTTCGAAACATAACCAAAAGTTGTGTCAGGACATACTTCAATACAAATTAAATATCATTGAGAAATTCTTTGTACTATTTTCCATGTGTAGAAAACTGAATCAGTGAAAATATTTGTTTGAGAAAGCATTTAGACAAGCTAAACTGAATGAAATACTATGAAGTGGGTTTCTGTTGTTGGTTAATGTGGTGATGGAAGAGTTCGGAGTAATAATAACAGATGGCTAGGTTTGGGCAATCGGGTAGGCAATATGCGTACAGTAAGTAGTATGGATTGGCTGAACAGAATAAAAAAAAATATTTTTTATAATTTTAAGAAAAAAATTACGTTTTTTTTGGAATTTTAACAATTTTATTTTAATTTTTTAAAAAAAATATTTTTTTTAATTTTAAAAAAAAAAACATTTTATGGTATTTTCATAATTTTTTTTTTTAATTTTGAGAAAAAACATTTTTTTGAATTTTAAGAAAATAATTTTTTTCTGAAACAAGATTTTATGAAATTTTAAGAATTTAAAAAACAATATTTTTTTTTTTTGAAATTTTAACAAAAAATATTTTTTGCAATTTAAAAAAATATATATTTTCTGGAATTTTAATATTTTTTTTTAATTTTAGGAAGAAAACAATATTTTTTGAATATTGGGCCTGGGTAATAATAATAATAAATAAACGTCATCGTCCACTATTTTCTACATTGTACTTAAATGAAGGGAATTGTTCTCACGAGTTTTAGCCCGCCTACTTTTTTGAACAATATTTTAGAACAGACATTTTTTGGCAAAAATCGATAAGAATTTTTTTTTGGAACGCATTTTTGATTTTCTATTTGAACTCGTGAGAAACATTCCTTTCATTTGAGTACAATATTGTCAAAATAAGTGGGCGGGGTCGTTTTTCGATGCCACGCCCCCCACGGTCGCTAGCCTCAAATTTAATTTTCGTTATTTTGAAGGGAACTGTATACTTTTTTTGTTTTTGTGTTGTCCCCCATAAACTGAAGTTTAGCCAAAAAATATATTTTCTGAATTTTAAGAAAAAAATTATTTTTTTTTAATTTTAAGAAAAAAAATATTTTTTTTTAGTTTTAAGAAAAAAAAAATATTTTTTTTGAGTATAAGAAAAAAAAATATTTTTTTAAATTTTAAGAAAAAAAAAATGTTTTTCTTTGTAGTTTAATGAAAAACAATATTTTTTGAATTTAAAAAAAATTTTTTTTTGAATTTTAAGAAAAAAAAATATTTTTCTGAATTTGAAGAAAAAAAATATTTTTTTTAATTTTAAGAAAAAAAATATTATTTTCGAGTTTTAGGAAAAAAAATAATTTTTTAAATTTAAAGAAAAAAAAAATGATTTTTATGGAGTTTTAAGAAAAACAATGTTTTTTGAATTTAAAAAAAATGGTTTTTTGAATTTTACGAAAAAAAATGTTTTTTTTGGAATTTTTAAAAAAAAAAAAATATTTTTTTTGGAATTTTAAGAAAAAAAAAGCATTTCTTGGAATTTTAAAAATAAAATAAGAAAAAAATTGTTTTCTCAAGTTTAAGAAAAAAAAAATATTTTTTTTTATTTTTAGAAAAAAAATATTATTTTTGAGTTTTAGGAAAAAAAATATTTTTTAAATTTAAAGAAAAAAAAATATTATTTATGGAGTTTCAGAAAAACAATATTTTTTTAAGTTAAAAAAAATGTTTTTTTGGAATTTTCAGAAAAAAAATTATTTGTTTGGAATTTTAAGAAAAAAAAATTTCTTGGAATTTTAAAAATAAAATAAAAATTATTTTCTGAAGTTTGAGAAAAAAAAATATTTTTGTTTTAAATTTTTTAGAAAAATAATATTTAAAACAGAAATATGTTTTTTGGAATTTAAAAAAAATTATATTTTTTTTTTCTTAAAACTATTTTTTTTATTTTTAAGAAAAAAAAAATATTTCTTTTTGGTTTTAAGAAAAAATTTTTTTTTTTTTGGTTTTAAGAAAAAAAATATTTTATTGAATTTTAAGAAAAAAATATTTTTTGGAATTTTAAGAAAAAAAATATTTTTTTTTATTTCAGAAATTTTTTTTTTTTGTATTTAGAAAAATAAATTGTTGACACAAAGTTACGACTTAGATCTATTACTATTCCTCAAACTTGTTTCCTCTTTTGTTTTGTATTCACCACACTTATCCGTCGTACATCGTGCATAGTTTTCATTTAACTACTTGCTAAATGAAAATCACAACCAAAGTATAATTCAGTTATGTTTATTGTGGTTTTGGAAATCTTTCCTTTAAAAACTTCTATTTTGGTCATACACACACACACACATGCTGTGAAAATATTTTCTTTGGAAAATCTTTTGTACCTAAAATACACCAAAGAATGTTTTGTATGAAGCAAGCAGAACAAAAAAAAAAGAATAAGATATTTGAAATGACAAAATAAACATTGAAAATATTGTGATAATATGTACTTCGATAATATGTACTACCATTGTCACACTCAGTCATTGACCAAGTGACATATTGACGTTAATAGAGGTGGTTCAACAGATTTCGTTCATTTACTTCCATAGATTTTTTCGGGAGAGCCATTTAAAGTTTTCAATTGCGTCTTACTGAGCAAATGTAGTAAAACAATAACCTAGACCCCTTAAATATATACCGTGGAACTTCCATAGGTCGAATTTTCTTTAAGTCGACGTAGTTGTAATTCCATAACTCAAAGTCTCCGTAAGTCGAACTTTTCTAGGGGATAGTGGTGGTGGTTCGAGTTATGAATGTCTGATTGTATGTATTATACAAGCGGAACAAAAGTCAACGCAGATAAGTGATTTACAGCTTTTTATTGAGTAAAAAAGGTAAATGAGTAATTTGTAAATGCATTCAGTGAATGCAAAGTCAATTGAGGTCGGAGTAGAGAGTTAAGTTACTCTAAGGAGAAAGGGATTTACTGATTTAGTTTTTAGAAAACGTTCATATAATGTCTCAATAAAAGTATTTTAATCTTCAGAAGATAGAAAATTTTTTCAAGTCATTGTACTATTTATTTGGAGCGAGAAATCAACGCCTTCTGTTTAGGTTAGTTTAATTGGCAGAGACTTGATGACGGCTTGATAGGTTAGAAGCATTTGCTAGTTTCGATGAATCTCGCTATGAAAGTCAGAGGTGTACTGGTCAGCTATTCAACGTTGTCAAGCTACCCGCCCCCCAAGGTGAGTGAGTCGACATTCTTGCTGCCCTGAACAGTGACATAACAAATATTCTACTGAGTCTTTCTCTAAAGTGTCTTTGCAGTCTTAGTCGTAGGCATTCGTCTAAATAATAGTATTTCAAGTACAACCTGTAATTGAATCGATCACCCACTGTGCCATCTTAATATATATTTACCCTCGACACTGATTCACTGATACACTGATTCCCTGATTCACTGACTCTGTCACGCAGTACGTAGGAATTTAAATAGGCATTCTATAATAATTCTATAAATAATAATAATAAAAAAAATAATATTTTTTTTGTACAGAAATTGTGTTTTCCCCAAATTTTTTTTTTCCAAAATTTTTTTTTACAAATTTTTTTTTTTTACAAAAATTTTTTTTTTCCTCAAAATTTTTTTTTTTAACAAAATTTTTTTTTCCACAAAAATTTTTTTTTTCAACAAAATTTTTTTTTTCAACAAAAATTTTTTTTTTCAGCAAACTTTTTTTTTCAACAAAATTTTTTTTTTTTCCACAAAAATTTTTTTTTCCAACAAATTTTTTTTTTTCAACAAAAATTTTTTTCCACAAATGTTTTTTTTCCCAATTTTATTTTTTTTCGAAATTTTTTTTTACAAAATAGTTTTCTCAAAATATTTTTTACAAAATTTTTAAAATTAAGTAACAAATACTTTCTCAAGCAAATTAACGGTCGCCATAGGCGCATTACAACTTACTAGTATTCAATAATAGAAAATTTAAAAAAAAAAACACCTACAAGGACCTTCATTAATTCATATGACACCAAGAATTTAAATATTTAACGAATAAACTGTAATAACTTCCTATACCTACCGCAAGACCAAAAACAATCTGTAAGTCGAATGCCGACAAGAAAATGACGTTGTCTCAATTTTTTGTTGTTGTTTTTCTTGTTGGAGTAACAACACGAAGTGTGAGGCATTGAATTATGCAAAAATTACATTTGACATTATTTTCCATAGAAGACAAAAATTAAAGAAAGGAGTAGATTTCTGAGAAGTAGAAAAAACGGCTGGCAAGTGATTCACTTCATTTCGTGGAAGCGTGAGCAGCGCGGGCAAAAAGAAAACGGCAATTCTATACATGTATTTGACAATGACTAACAGTGAGGGGCGATGTACTTGTAACTAAAGGTGATGAAAACGTTTGAGATGCGAACAAAAAGGGAAAACATTGACAACTACAAGGAAACAACAACAGTGTCAACACAGCCATAAGTTCCGTCCGTCCGTCCATCCATCCGTTTGGTGTTTTGTCGTTTGTCGACGGAAGCTCAGAAACCCGCTACAACAAGTGTAGGTGGTGGTGGCGCGATGATGATGTGCCAGCGTTACTCACTGAGTCCTTACAAATTCACAACACACACACATACTAAGGCATGTGGCCCTGTGTCTTGGTATACATTTAATTTGCACTAGGCATTTATGCAAGTATTCTTTCTACAAATACAAATTTATGCAGTTTTGTCTGTAGGTCTTTAAATGGATCTGTATAACAGTGTAAGCGAGTGTGTGTGTGTGTATGTAGATTCGTTTGTCTGTATGTAGTAGTGTAGCATAATGTGTTCGCTTTGCCGTGTATTAGTAATGCACTCAAGTGAAAATGTTAATGCAAATGTTCACATACAGAATGCAAATGGAAGCCGAAGACGAACTGCAAATGAGCTCAGGCCAAAAACTGAGCTCACAATAAAACGAGGCAGCAATTTCGAAATAAATGCACATTATTTGAACTGGTGGCAGGAAACGGAAGTGTGTGAACAGTTTCGTAAAGGTCAGATTCATGAAAAGTTTTGGGGTCAAGGAAAATGATGAAACTGAGAATCGGGGAAAGCCAAACCATTGGACGATTTTAACATACCGCCCACGAGAACTACGATGTGCAACTGAAGGCGTAAAGTTATGGCGCCGACTTGTGCTGCTTACAAAAAAAAAAACTGCAACACCAGGCATTGCATTAAACAACAAAACGAAACTAAAAAAAAAAAGAAAACGAAAACGAAAGGAAAGGAAATGTCGAAACAACATTTTAAAAGAAACAAATTCTGCACAGAAAATAGAATGAAACAATTTTAGTTGTAAATGAATGAATTTCGAATCCAACTGCTCAGTGCCAATGCGAGGTAGACGAGGCAAAGCTACCGCTGCAAGAAAATGTGTTAAAGGAAAATGCTTATTTCTGTTTGAATTGCAAATCGAGTAGAACGCTGTTGGTCTCCCTTGCAGACGTACATACATGCCGACATCTGTATCTTCATTTCCAATTCCAAGTTTCCTCATTTTTCTCTGGCAAATTTAAACAAGCAACAGAAATTAATTCCTTATACATAAATGTATAAAGAACAAAAACATAACGAAAATTGTACAAATGTTTGTTTTATTATTTTTTTTTTGTTGGGGGGGAATTTATTCATACATTGTGGAAATTTGATATTTTCTTCTTCTCTTTATTCGATTTCTTTTAAGGTTTTCGATTGTCGTTATGTGACCACCACCAGTGGCATGTTCGAGGCCATCTGTAATCACATAAAATATGCCACAAACAAAGGTAATTTGAGGTAAGTTAAGACAAAGCCAACAAATATATTATTGGAGATCATATGTATAACCTCTGCTTAGGCTCATCAAACAAAAAGAAAAAAAAAAATGATTTCAAAAATGAAGATGATTTTTTATTGTTGAAGAAGCGGTGGCACGATTGGCCCATTTTTCTTTAAAAAGTGTGAGGGAAACGGTGATCATTAAAGAGACATCATCAACATTTTTTTTCTGGCTGGAGATGCTCTACTACGAAGCTTGCCCCTACCACACGAATGAAATTGCTTTCCATAAATACTCAGAATTTTGACACTTTCGAATAAACCTCTCAGATGTCGAATAACATGAATTTTTGTTATTTTTTTGTGGAATTTTGTAAAACAAAACATTTATTTGGAGCAAAAGCTTTTGCTTCTAACCGAAGTGTGGATCGCATATATAAAACGATCTCACTATTCGGTCTTGGGAACCAACCCAGTTACATTCCCCAACGATACACATTGGCCTAGTTAGTTATGTACTGTGTTATGGAATTTGCTTGGCCTGCTAACTCTGTAAAAAAATGAGTTAGGCCGTTTTTGTCATGTTCATAGAAATGTACCTCTCAATTTAGATTATATCTCAACGAGGAATTCAAATTTTGTATTAGGCTTAGGTGCCAGAGAAATTCGAAACGTTCATGAATTTACTACAAAAATTGAAAAAGTTCATTAATCTTGTTGAAAACACTCAGAACTCAAATCCATTAAAGCTGAACAGTTTCAGTTGACTAACATAATTTCGAAAGCATTGCAACTCTGTTTCTGTTTTAAAATCAGACCATTAAAATGTCTACGACCATAGAAATGTCCAAAGTCTACTCGAATCTCTCTCACTGTACAATAAAGCACAACTGTGCCCCAATGCGTATGTGGAATAAATCTACAATGTGACTAAGCGAAATAACCCACATACGCCACCATACACCACCAGTGAAGACTCATAATTTATATTCTATTAGGAGATTACCCAAAAAAAAAAAAACAAAATCCATTAAAACAAATAGTTCATAAATTTAAAAATATAGCTTAAAATACAAAACGTAATTGTTCGAAAAGGAAAGTCTTTAAACGTTTTGTGAAGCGAACAAATTGAAAGGGAAATCGCACATTGAATTCGCTACAGTGTGGAAAATCGAATGACTATACATATGCCCGCATATGTTATTTCTATTTTTTTTCTGTTTGGCTTCCCCAGTTGACATTTTCAATTGCGAAATGTTTGCTCTTCTTTGTTTTGGCAATTTCAATGTGTTTGCTTGAAATTCAATTATCTAATTTTATTTCAGATTCGAACCATGATAAATCGGTGATTTGTTTTCAGGTTTTTTTATATTTGCACCATTACGTTTAATGGCAAGACAGTACATATGCATGTATATAGGTGGGTCAAATGTTTTTTTTCGATTAAAGCGAAAACCAAAGAAATAAACATGGGTCTAAAACAAATCCCGAGTTGTATGGAAGAAAAAAAATTAACAAAACGAAAACCACGCAATAACGAAAACCACGGTAACTTCTATGAATATTTTACAAATAAACTAAATATGTATGTCACATTTTACCGAAAAAAAAAGTTCTGGCAAAAAACCACAAAGAAACACCGGTGCAGAGTGATGAAGAAAGCAATTTCATCGGCCAGCAGTTTGTAACTTTTGATCTAGTAAACGAAAGAAAAAGTCGAAACAACATTTTCAAAAAAACGAATTCTGCACAGAAAATAGAATGAAGCAATTTTATTTGTAAATGAATGAATTTCGATGAATTCAACTGCTCAGTGCCAATGCGAGCTAGACGAGGCAAAGCTACCGCTGCAAGGAAATGTGTTAAAGGAAAATTGTTTGAACGAGACAGAAATGCATTGCACTCGCACGGTTGAATGCTTGTAAGACACTGATTTTTTATTTTCCAATATTTTCTTAATCTACCATACAGTTTCTTAAACTAAACTAATCCTAAAGAAGGAACGAGAAAGCGATAGACGCATGCGTGGGGTGGTTTTGTCAGTGGTGAAGAACGAAATTTCATCAGCCACTAGTTTGTAACTTTTGATGTAGTAAACATTTTTGAGCTCTGTAAAAGGAGTGGGGGTCAATTCTTTATATTTTAGAATAAATATTTAAAGTTGGGTACTCTTCGATTTTGAGGGGGGACATTTTTTGTATTATTATTATTTATACATTTTTTTTTTACAAATTAAATTTACTTTTTTCAGATTTTTATACCATCCTCATTATGACATCAAATTTTTATTTGTATGGTTCTAGCAAATATTTTAAAAAAATCTCGATTTAAAAAAAAAATACAAAATCGATTTTTTTTTAGATTTTTTTAGATTTCACGCATATACACCGATGCACAGTGGTGAAACCAATTTCATCGGCCACTAGTTTGTAACTTTTGATCTAGTAAAAATTTTTGAGTTTTGTAAAAAACTGGTTTTAGGCAAGGAGGGAGGGTTTATTTTAAGGTATTAATATTTACAACCGTATAATTGGTTATATTTTAGAAATATATTTTATAGTCGATTATTTTTTGTAATTTTTTTTTATAAATTTTGATATTGCGCAAAAAAATATTTTATAGCAAATATTTTAAAAAAAATCTCGATTTTTAAAAAAAAAAATACAAAATCGATTGAGTGAGCTAATGATTTTTTCCTCGATTTTCATAGATTTCACGAATATGCAGCGATGCACAGTGGTGAAACCAAACATTTTTGAGTTCTGTAAAAAACTGATTTTAGGCAAGGCAAGTGAGTGTTTAATTTTAGTTATTAATAAAGGGTGTTTTTATTGGGGTATAGAACTTTAAGTTGGCATCACTTTTTTAACTGGTGGCCATTTTGTCAGCTGTCAAGTGATTAATATTTAGTTTGGTTTGCCATTTCATCATGAACAGGTTGACAAAAGAACAACGCTTGCAAATCGTGCAAATTTATTTCGAAAGTAATGGTTCAGTTCGCGAAGTTCATCGCAAGCTCCGTCCATTTTATGCCATTACATCCACAAAAACTGACTGTTTGGTGTGCTCTATGGGCTGGTGGAGTCATTGGGCCATACTTCTTCCGAAATAATGCTGGAGAGTCAGTTACCGTTAATGGAGACCAGTATAGACTATTTTGTTCCCGAATTGGATGGCATGAATGTGGTTCCAACAAGTGGTTGAAAATTGGACCTGTAGAATTTGCTTTATTCGAGCCAGCCGCGGCGGCCACATGCCCGAAATCATATTTAAACATTAATGGCATAAAATTATCCTTCCAATAAAGCCAAATTGATGGACATTAAAACGATTTTCTTGTGTTTTATTTCAATTCGAAGTTCTATACCTCAATAAAAAACACCCTTTATTAACAACCGGATAATTGGTTATATTTTAGAAATATATTGTATAGTTGACTACTTTTTGTATTTATTTTTTTTTTAGTTTTTTTTTTACAAATTTTGATCTAGTTGTTCATATTGCACAGAAAAAAATGATTTATTTCGAATTAAAAATGTTCACTTTTTGGTGTTTTTTTAGACGTGTTGTTTTCAAGAAAAAATAAAAAAAAATCCAGTCTGCTTCATTTTTGAAGAAATATTCTCTCTGCCCACAAAGCTCAGCAAACAGTGACTTTTTGAGGATGTAATGACTTGTGGATTTTCATTGCTCCAAATGCGACAATTTTGTTTGTTATTTCAACCAAAAGTGAGCTTCATCGCTGAAGAAAATGTTCTTGTGAAAATCGGGATCGATGGTCATCTCGTTTTGGGCCCACTCAACGAACGCTGTTTCGGAGTAAGTTTATTGGTTGTGAATTGGTAAACCAAACTGAGTATGAAATAAGTGACAGCTGTCGAAAAGACCACCTCCGAGAAAAGTGTGGCCAGATTGAAAACCACACGTCAAAAAAAACACCCGTTACGATTTTTGAAAAAAAAAGTAATTTGATTTCTACACTTTGTCGAACTGTATCTTATATATTTTAAGAGTTATGCCACTTAATTTTATTTTTATTATAAAGTATGTTTTCTTTTAATATTATTATGACATCAACAGTTTATTTGTAACACATTAAGGTTGGTTGTAGAACATATTCTATAAAATAATGCAGATTAAAAAAAAAAATCGCAAACGAAGTATTTTTTTTAGACCCATATTATATTGTGGAAATATTCTAAGAATTGCCCGTAGTTTTCGTTTTTGCAGATTTTTTTCCTTCCACACAAGTTGACCCGTCCTAATGTATGTACACGTAGAAAGAGAGAGAGAGAGTGGGAAAAGGTTATCCTTTGATGGAAAATATAAGGAGAATTTGTATTTGCTATTAATTTTATGGGGGGCCAACTGATACCCTACTCAATATTAAACAAAAAAAATTGTCATCTTATTGTATAGACTATTGAAAGCTCCTAACATTAGTAAAAATTTCGTAGATTCAAGGAGTCTGTGATGCAGAGTATAGAAGAATCTAGGATGCCAGATTCGCTTTATTGAAAAATCGTTTCTGTGAAACACTTTTTCAATGCAAAGACACAAATTTATATGATGCGAACATCACTTAAGGGAAATATGATGAATGTAACGGCGACCAAACCGGACGAAATCAATGATTTAAAAAAAAGTATGTCTCAACCCTGTCTACAATCGGCAGTCTGTAGCGTGCCAACAAAATACCAATTACAAGTGGGAATCAACCAGAACGATTCAGACATTCCTTTCAGCTATCGATTTCTGCATTTTCCGCTGCTGCTCTTATTGCATTTTTTTACATTTCCATATACGAACAAAAAAAAATCACAACAATGCAAATTAAGAAAAAAGAAAACAAAATTTGAAGCTTCTTTTCTGACCATTTCTATATATTTTCCTTTATTTTTGTTCGCAAAATGCTCAACTTCGATGTGGTCCTTGGCGGGTTATTCATGTGACTGCTTAAAACAACCGTAACCGTAACGAAAAAAAAAAAAAAACAAAAAACAAACGAACATATCTTCAGGTCAGCGATAACGATATTTCCGCAACGTACCGATGGACGTCACGATTACCGCATCTGGAATGCCCAGCTTATCTCATATGCCGGCTACAAGCAGACGGATGGCAAAATTATTGGTGATCCCATGAATGTGGAATTTACAGAGGTAAACATATTGAACATATTGTCTTTATTGAGTTTTTGTTTTCATTTCTTTTCATTATGTGTACCATAACTATAACACAAAAAGAAAAACCACAAAAGGAAAAGAAATGAAATGGAATGGAAAAAGAATTATACGGGTTTAATTTAAATAAATACGAAAAAGGTTGCACACGTACAGTGACCAGAAAGACCAGACCGCAAGACAAACAATAAATCATTGTAATCGTACGAAAACTTTGGTTAATATTTAATGGAGTAAGAAGGGAGAGCACATCTGTGGAAAAAAGCGGCAGAGGAAGAGCTGTCCAATTAGTAAAGCAGTCAGACAAAAAAACACTACTGATACTGGTTAAAAATTCAATAATTTGAAGCAGTTCAGTATTCTATTTTAAAAATATCCGAGAGTAAAAGCCAGTAAGGTTTCAGAGTGGTGTGATAACAAATTTCAAAACGGTGTCAACAGAGGCTACTTGACGCTCCTTGGTCATTGGAGCGGCCACGTAGACTAACCAACCAAAAGCCAGTCAGTATTTAATTACTAATAGCCGTTTATAGAAAAACGTATTCCATCTTTATAAACCTTTGACAAGAAAGATGTGTGAAAATTGTTTTTGTCTATTCACACATTTTCCTTATCAAAGGTTTATAAAGCTATGATACGTTTTTCAGAGTACGGGGGTTAATATCCTCGGATTTAATTATTTGTAACAGAATTTCAGTATCAACTAGTGACCCAATTACAGTAAAGGACTGAATGGTAACCCTGGAGTGTTCCTTCTCGAAACACATTGGGATACTGGACGAAATCGAACTGAAATGTAAATTATATAGAAATCCGAGAGGGACTAAGCTGGTGGAAGATCTGGAACATTCACTGTGACTTCTTACGGAAACCCAAAATGAAGCACATCTGAATTCGTGTCCCGAACGCCAACTCCCACGTAACGTCAAATCAATCATCTTGGTCACCGGAGATTAAGCAGCTCAGGAACGAGTGCAGACAAATCGTTAACAAGAACAAACGAGAGAACGCTACAGACTAAAACTATCGATGTAACTTAAAATACTTCTAGAAAAAGCCACCAAAAAGGCGTAAAGAAAATCATGATAGAAATACTGAGAAGCACTGGGCCAAACAACGGATGTCCGCCAGACTCCGTAAGGCCGAGGCCACGCGCTGAGCGGTAACTTTGAAAAATAAAAATAATACCGAGAAATTATGGAAAGTTTCAAATTTAAATCAGATTTTTACCTTTTGCAACAGCAAATCAATGAATTTCACAGACATGCGGCAGTTTTCTTATACACGGTCAAATTAGCCATAACGTAGACGTGGTCGATTTATAGGATGCACACCAAATCTTCTTTTTCTTAATCGCATTAACTTCTTATATGTACGATTTTCGCACAATAGTGTTAAACTAACTTCAATGGCATTTTAACCACTAACTGCTCAGAAATTACGCATAGTAACAAGACATTTTCCGCTCAGCCGCTCATTGCGTGGTTTAAGGTACTCTCATCGTATAAATCCCGATTGTTTCCTGGACACACACGCTATCAAGATTGTAGAGAGGTGACGAAAACAGTTGAATTTCCTAGCGCAATCCCAATAACACTACTCAACAAAATGAAAAAAATTTCATGTACTCCGGATGCGATAATTTTTTCTGTGTAGATAACCTTGACATGAGCTCGCAAAACGCAATAACAATTTTTTTTTTCGTTTGGTTTTTGTTTTTTTTTTTTTTTTAAATTTTAAAAAAAAATTTTTGGTTAATTTGTTTCGTCCGGCATAACTCGGGAACCACTAGCCCGATTTAATTGAATTAAATTTTAAAAAATTTAAAATTACAATTCCCTTAATCTGTTCATATATTGTTTTCCTATACAAGCAACAGTTTCCAAGTTAAAAATGAATATATAAAGGAAAAAACTTATTTTTTGCCTAAAGATTTAAATTTTTTTTTTTTAAAAAATCCATAAAAAATCCAAAATGAAAAAAAATGTCAAATCTTATTACTTTTACGTAAAGTCACATAACCTATGAGCAAAATGAGACAAAGATCAAAATGCAAAATGAGACAAAGATCATGAAAATCGATGCACGCGTTTCGCTTTTATTCGCAATTGAGTAAAGGTATGAATTTCAAATTTTCATATATTTTTGTCACCCAACAAATTTTAATTTTTTTTGTAATAAAAAAGAAAAAACCTTACCATAGACAAAGTTGTGCATATGTCGAGCAAATTTTTGAAATTCATACCTTTACTCAATTGCGAATAAAAGCGAAACGCGTGCATAGATTTTCATGATCTTTGTCTCATTTTGCTCATAGGTTATGTGACTTTACGTAAAAGTGATAAGATTTGACATTTTTTTTCATTTTGGATTTTTTATGGATTTTTTAAAAAAAAAAAATTTAAATCTTTAGGCAAAATTTAATTCAATTAAATCGGGCTAGTGGTTCCCGAGTTATGCCGGACGAAACAAATTAACCAAAAAAATTTTTTTAAAATTTAAAAAAAAAAAATAAAACAAAAACCAAACGAAAAAAAAATTTTTTATTGCGTTTTTCGAGCTCATGTCAAGGTTATCTACACAGAAAAAATTATCGCATCCCGAGTACATTTTGACTGTTGACTAGTGTAATCAGGCGCGGGCTAACAAAACCAAAAGGCTATTTTTTATTTTTATTTTTTTTTATTTTGTTTATTTTTTTTTATTTTTATTTTTAATTTTTTTTTTTTATTTTTATTTTTTATTTTTTATTTTTTATTTTTTTTATATTTTTATATTTTTATATTTTTTTATATTTTTATATTTTTATATTTTTATATTTTTATATTTTTATATTTTTATATTTTTATATTTTTATATTTTTATATTTTTATATTTTTATATTTTTATATTTTTATATTTTTATATTTTTATATTTTTATATTTTTATATTTTTATATTTTTATATTTTTATATTTTTATATTTTTATATTTTTATATTTTTATATTTTTATATTTTTATATTTTTATATTTTTATATATTTTTATATTTTTATATTTTTATATTTTTATATTTTTATATTTTTATATTTTTATATTTTTATATTTTTATATTTTTATATTTTTATTTTTTTATATTTTTATATTTTTATATTTTTATATTTTTATATTTTTATATTTTTATATTTTTATATTTTTATATTTTTATATTTTTATATTTTTATATTTTTATATTTTTATATTTTTATATTTTTATATTTTTATATTTTTATATTTTTATATTTTTATATTTTTATATTTTTATATTTTTATATTTTTATATTTTTATATTTTTATATTTTTATATTTTTATATTTTTATATTTTTATATTTTTATATTTTTTTATTTTTATATTTTTATATTTTTATATTTTTATATTTTTATATTTTTATATTTTTATATTTTTATATTTTTATATTTTTATATTTTTATATTTTTATATTTTTATATTTTTATATTTTTATATTTTTATATTTTTATATTTTTATATTTTTATATTTTTATATTTTTATATTTTTATATTTTTATATTTTTATATTTTTATATTTTTATATTTTTATATTTTTATATTTTTATATTTTTATATTTTTATATTTTTATATTTTTATATTTTTATATTTTTATATTTTTATATTTTTATATTTTTATATTTTTATATTTTTATATTTTTATATTTTAGTCATACTCCCTAGGGAGATAAGAATAGTAACACTCTGCGACAAATGGTAAGGGTCAGTGATCGGTTTGGAATGAAACCACCGGGGAAAGTTATATTGGTAAAAAAAAAAGTCATACGTGTTCCAGCGTTTCGCTGGGTCTCATCTAGGAATCGAGATATATCGATTTGAAGTTAGTAAGTATCGTATAAAATTGTCTTAAGGTTAACCCACCCAAATGTCAGGCAATTTACAATTTTAACTTCCTTTTTTTTGCATTTCAAGGTCATTTCTTCTTTCCTTCCTTAATGACGTGTTTTTTAAAGAGGATCCGTATAATTGTCTGCCCTTTTATAGTTTCCTTTCCTTTATCGATTACAGTGAATATTTATGGTTTCTGTGTGTGATTCGTTGAATTCTACATTTCTTTCTTCCATTTTAGGTGTGCACGAAATTGGGCTGGAAAGGCAAAGGCACGGAATGGGACATATTACCCTTGGTGGTGTCAGCCAATGGTCATGATCCAGACTATTTCGATTATCCACCGGAATTAATTTTAGAAGTTCCATTAAGTCATCCAAAGTAAGTTTGTAACTACATTTATTACCCACCAGACACACACAGGCATATGCAGACACACGCACACACTGGCAGACACTCACATAAATGCCAGCATTCAAACAGACAGGGGCGGGTGAGGACAATTGGGGGGCAGTTGGAATATTAAACTCCAGGTGTCATATTGGGGGCACAGGTGTTGTGGTATGTGTGTGCAGGTGTGTGTGCATGTGTATTGGTTGAAGTTGGTTTGTGGCAAAATTGTTTCAATTCGATTTTTTATTGAATTTTGTGGTTTTTACTTTATCGTTCGAAAGATATACTGACTTGACCGGGCCATAAGATTGGCATGTGTACGCGTGTCGTTCATTCGCATACAGATGAGTTCATACACACATACATACAAGCATGCATCTGTATACAAATGCTCTGTATAAATTTATGTATGTACATACATATGTATGTGCGTTGGAGTGTATCCTTCGGTCGGTGCTGGCATTTTAAATGAATTTTGATCGTATTAGAAATGATACTATTGAAGTTCAGTTTTCTTTTGGCTTTTTTTTGTTGTTGTTATTTGTTTTATATGTCTGCAGTGTGGGAGATGGGGCAGCGGACTTTGGGTCATCGTTATGGGGCGGGGGTGGGGGGTAAATTCCAATTTAAATTCATAATAACTTTGTTTGCCAAAGGAATTAGTTTGTTTTCGTTATTTAAAATAGTTTAAGTGAAAATTTGCATATGAAAATGTGTGTTTGCAATATTTATTTAGCACTTAAATTAGTTTCATAAAAAAGTGTTTGAAATTTAAGGAATATTTTGGTGGCGTATTTTAGTCTCATATTTGACAATAATCCCAGCTAAGTATTTGAAGTAATTGGGAATTTTATAAATATTTTCAAAAACATTTTCGATATTTTAGAATGACTTATGACTTGACCTATGACTTGACTTATGACTTGACTTATGACTTGACTTATGACTTGACTTATGACTTGACTTATGACTTGACTTATGACTTGACCTAGGACTTGACTTATGACTTGACTTATGACTTGACTTATGACTTGACTTCTGACTTGACTTCTGACTTGACTTATGACTTGACTTATGACTTGACTTATGACTTGACTTATGACTTGTCTTAGGACTTGACTTGACTTATGACTTGACTTATGACTTGTCTTAGGACTTGACTTATGACTTGACTTGTGATTTGACTTATGACTTGACTTATGACTTGACTTATGACTTGTCTTAGGACTTGACTTATGACTTGACTTGTGACTTGACTTGTGACTTGACTTATGACTTGTCTTAGGACTTGACTTATGACTTGACTTGTGACTTGACTTATGACTTGACTTATGACTTGACTTATGACTTGACTTATGACTTGACTTATGACTTGACTTATGACTTGACTTATGACTTGTCTTAGGACTTGACTTATGACTTGACTTGTGACTTGACTTATGACTTGACTTATGACTTGACTTATGACTTGACTTATGACTTGACTTATGACTTAGAGTTTCCAGTCGAACTAATGGATCTGCAAATAGACTTAGGACGTATGCCCTAGACATGCTCTTTGACCTAAGTCTGAAAGTATTACTACGTCTACATACTCCAGAACAATTGTGTGCTTCGTTCGTAGAAAAATCTATAGCTGGAAAACTTAGCATATGATTAAGGTCGTCCAGATTGCCTCTTTATTAAAATAAATCAAGATTGTCATTTTAATAAATAACCATTTTGTAAAACAAATTTGCTCTTTTTGGTAGATTTTTGCAAAATTTTATGGATTAGCAAATGATTTCAAATATATCAAATTTTTATTTTCTTCCCACGACTTTACATTATTTTTTTTGTAAGCCAAAAAGTCTAAAGATTATAAAATATTTAAAATATCTCGCACGTGTCTACGATTGAAAGCCTTTGACATTTGGTTAGAGCCGGCATTTTTTTGGATTTCACGGGAAATGGGATCAACACAGACACAGACAACTACAACATTGATTTGTCAATGCCTGTCAGCCCAAATCAAACCAAAGTGACACATTTTTCACTTTATTCGAGGAAAATATGAAATGTGCGAAAATTTTAATTAACAAAAACGTAAGAAAATTAGAAAAACAAATTTAATGAATTCTTGATAATTTGTAAGGGAATAGAAATAAACTTGGGGTTTAGTTACAAATTTAAAATTCAAATTGTTTTTGTTTTCATTAATTTCTTAAAAGGCCACACAACTGAAAAAAAAAAAATACTTTGTAAACTGAATAGTTAAATTTTTGATTTGCAACCACCATAACATTGGAATTTAAAATCGTTTTACTAAATTGTTTTCCCATTTATTCTCACTCTCTCTCTTTCTTTTTTGGCATCCCCAGATTTGAATGGTTCGGCGAAATGGGTTTGCGCTGGTATGCCCTGCCGGCGGTGTCCAGCATGTTGTTCGACGTTGGTGGCATCCAATTCACGGCGACCACATTCAGTGGTTGGTACATGTCCACCGAGATTGGTTGTCGCAATTTGTGCGACACAAATCGACGTAACATTTTGGAGGTAAGCAAGGAGGCCACCACTCCCCCTGACCGTTGGCCACAAACAACCATTCGTACGGACCATGTTAAACATGACAAATGTCATGTCATAAATTGTTGTTATTGTTATCTTTTATTATGATGATTATTGTTTACATTGTACACTCCATTATAAGTTGATTAACATTCATTTAAGCATTATTTTGTTCGTCTTCCATCTAATTTGTCATATTTTTTTTCTTATAAAATCCTGCCGAATGATGAATTGTTTATTTTGGCTGGGGAGTTTATTTAGACTAAACTTTTTTGTGTGTGTGTGTTTTTGTTTTCGTTCCAGACGGTGGCTTTAAAAATGAACTTGGACACCCGCACACCCATCTCCCTGTGGAAGGACAAGGCCGTGGTGGAAGTCAACATTGCCGTATTGCATTCGTATCAGAGTCGCAACATCACCATCGTCGATCATCATACGGCCAGTGAGAGTTTTATGAAACATTTTGAAAATGAATCGAAATTACGGTAAGTCAGTCAGCCGTTGACTTGGATTCATAAGTCATCGTTGGCTTTTTTTTGTGTTTGTTTGTTTTTGGTTTACACAGTTGTCGAACATGGTGGGAGGGGTGGGAGGGAGGGTAACTGAACAAAAAAAATATATAAATAGGGGAAAACAAGCGAAAGCAATATGGTTTTACTGTATTTTTTTTTTTTTTTTTGGTTCACCGTTAATGGCTGTTAAGGGACTTTTTATGGCACCATCAATATTTCGACCTCATATGGTTTATTACACCATCGTATAGGATTTTCCGGATAGGCGAGAAAAGGTTAGCAAATGGTAGTGACAGTTATTGCGAAATGGAAATTCTGAAGAGACTGCTAACGGTAGAGATTCATGAAAAACTCCGAAATTTGAAGACTTTTTCTTTGTAAGACAAAGAAAAGTTCTTCATAGTGAAAAGTTTCACAAAAAAACGAAGTTTAGGAAATAGAAAAATCATGCAGTACAATTTGAAAACTAGCGACCTGAGCCAGAAAACCGAGAGGAGCAAAACAGTTTTGTCGATAATAAAAAAAAAAAAAAAAAATTGATAGTGAGAACTTGAACTAGCAATTGTGGAATGAGCAAAAATATTTACAGCATTTTCCAACAAGTGGTGTTATTTTGGTATTCAAAGACAAATGATTTTTTTTTAAATAAATGATCGGATGTTTATTTCATTTCATAATATATATTTACCCTCGACACTGATTCACTGATACACTGATTCCCTGATTCCCTGATTCACTGAAAAAAATTTTTTTTTCTTACAAAAATTTTTTTTTCCCAAATTTTTTTTTCCACAAAATTTTTTTTTTCCACAAAATTTTTTTTTTTCGAAAAATTTTTTTTTTCAACAATAATTTTTTTTTTCAGCAAAAATTTTTTTTTCAACAAAATTTTTTTTTTCCACAAAAATTTTTTTTTTCAACAAAATTTTTTTTTTTCAACAAAAATTTGTTTTTTCAACAAAATTTTTTTTTTTCAACAAAAATTTGTTTTTTCAAAAAAATTTTTTTTTTCATAAAAAATTTTTTTTCCACAAATTTTATTTTTTTTCGACATTTTTTTTTACAAAATAGTTTTCTCAAAATATTTTTTACAAAATTTTTAAAATTAAGTAACAAATACTTTCTCTAGCAAATTAACGGGCGCCATAGGCGCATTTCAACTTACTAGTTTCATAATAAAGAGGAAGGTTTGCCGTTAATAATGAAGAACAACATCAGCCACATGGCCACCACGGCCACGCTTACAGAAACATATATTTTTCATGAAATTATCCATAACCACATTGCAAAGTGGCTGACCTATGTCCTCGATAGCTCTTTGAGCTCTTGAATCGACGCTGGGCTGTTGGCGTAGACCTTATCTTGCACATGGTCCCAATGGAAGAATCACAAGATCTCGGTGGCCAATTGTGATCACCTCTTCGAGAAGTTTCCCATTTGTTTTTTCGTGAAATATTTAGAGAAGCACATTGTTGTATTACCTCTCAATCGAATGCCCTTTTAATATTAAAAAATTTCCCGCAAACCATTCAACCGAATTCCCCATTTAAAATTCGTTGTCTAACCTTTGACAGCACTTCCATCACGCCCCGACTGGCACACCCTCCTTTGGGTTTTTATGGCTTTTCATTCACGAAATTGTTAAAAGTGCTCCTATGAGTGCAGTGCATTGGATATCTGTGAGAGAATGCGTTCGTCTGTGTGTGTGAGATTCTCTATGCCAGAGTACGAGTTGTAAATGGAATGAGAATGTTTTCGGTGAGTCGGAGGGGGTGAGAAATTGCGATAATTTATGTGTAAACATGTTTTATTTGACATTATGTTTATGTGTGGGAGTGTGCTGGTTGTTGTTGCTGTAAATGGCGGTGGTTACGCACACACGTACACACGTACATACGTACGTGTATCTATTCTCAGTTATTGTGTGAGGTCCTCCAGATTTCAGATGTGCGAATATCTTCTGGCACACAAACAGTACCAGTGTGTGTTGTAGGTGTTCACGTGTTTGTTTTTTTTTTTTTGGTTATTGTGCTACTCTGCGGTTGTATTTTTGTGAGGCGTAAATGCGTTTGTGTGTGCGTGCATACCGGTGTTTCATTGTTTGTACTGGGGCTGTTGTGTGCTTATCAGTTACTTTATCAAACAGGTTGTGAACGTGCAAAACAAATTGATGCTTTTCAATTTGTTTTTGTTTTGTGCAAAGTGTGCTAATGTTATATGATTAATACACATGCATAGTATGTGTGAGTGTGCCGGGTGCGTGTGCGATACCTCACATGATATGTCCGTGTTAGGACGTTTATCATTCGTTCGGTCGTTTGGCCCTCTCTTCTATCAGTCCATTCGGGTGTGTCAGTGTAAATTTCCGGTTTGATAAATGTTTTCCCTTTTCGCTTTAGTGTTTGCCAAGGTAGGCAATTGTGTTACAAATTCCGAGGCAATTCATATAAATACCTATTGAGGTAAGCACACATATATTGCACTCGATTATGATGGCGTTCGTGGCTGTTTGTATGTTGGAAAAGGCGTCGGGGTAGGGTTTGAGTAATGACACACAATCTGTTGTGGGGCCAAGGAATTTAGTGTATTTTTTTTTTTTGGATAAAACTCAATTTCAAGAGATTAGTATTTAATTTTATTGGACTAATAAATCGAATTCTTTTTTGAAGCAAGGGGAAATATTAGACGAATTCATAGAGAGAGGAGGAAATAATGAATATTGCTGAGAACTTTCAGTTGGTTGATCCGACTCAAATAATCACATATATTTAAACTAACATTAAAGCTTTTTCTGTTTATTTCTTGAGAAAATTTGAAAGAGGATAATTAATAAATTTTATAAATTAATAAACTAATAAATTAATAAATTAATAAATTAATAAATTAATAAATTAATAAATTAATAAATTAATAAATTAATAAATTAATAAATTAATAAATTAATAAATTAATAAATTAATAAATTAATAAATTAATAAATTAATAAATTAATAAATTAATAAATTAATAAATTAATAAATTAATAAATTAATAAATTAATAAATTAATAAATTAATAAATTAATAAATTAATAAATTAATAAATTAATAAATTAATAAATTAATAAATTAATAAATTAATAAATTAATAAATTAATAAATTAATAAATTAATAAATTAATAAATTAATAAATTAATAAATTAATAAATTAATAAATTAATAAATTAATAAATTAATAAATTAATAAATTAATAAATTAATAAATTAATAAATTAATAAATTAATAAATTAATAAATTAACAAATTAATAAATTAATAAATTAATAAATTAATAAATTAACAAATTAATAAATTAATAAATTAATAAATTAATAAATTAATAAATTAATAAATTAATAAATTAATAAATTAATAAATTAATAAATTAATAAATTAATAAATTAATAAATTAATAAATTAATAAATTAATAAATTAATAAATTAATAAATTAATAAATTAATAAATTAATAAATTAATAAATTAATAAATTAATAAATTAATAAATTAATAAATTAATAAATTAATAAATTAATAAATTAATAAATTAATAAATTAATAAATTAATAAATTAATAAATTAATAAATTAATAAATTAATAAATTAATAAATTAATAAATTAATAAATTAATAAATTAATAAATTAATAAATTAATAAATTAATAAATTAATAAATTAATAAATTAATAAATTAATAAATTAATAAATTAATAAATTAATAAATTAATAAATTAATAAATTAATAAATTAATAAATTAATAAATTAATAAATTAATAAATTAATAAATTAATAAATTAATAAATTAATAAATTAATAAATTAATAAATTAATAAATTAATAAATTAATAAATTAATAAATTAATAAATTAATAAATTAATAAATTAATAAATTAATAAATTAATAAATTAATAAATTAATAAATTAATAAATTAATAAATTAATAAATTAATAAATTAATAAATTAATAAATTAATAAATTAATAAATTAATAAATTAATAAATTAATAAATTAATAAATTAATAAATTAATAAATTAATAAATTAATAAATTAATAAATTAATAAATTAATAAATTAATAAATTAATAAATTAATAAATTAATAAATTAATAAATTAATAAATTAATAAATTAAATATTTGTAACGAAAATAATTTTGTAACGAAAGAAGTTACAAATGCGTATGAAAGGGAGAATGATAAAAAAAAACATAGACCAGTATTGTTTGTATATGATTATCTGTAAATCGCAGACATTTTTAATATGGGATTGTTTTGAGAACTTGAAATAATAAAGCTTTTTGCTCATTCTTCACATGGAACCTGTAGATTTCAACAATTATTTTTAATTTATTCTCCAAATTTTCCAAATAATTTTGTAACGAAAGAAGTTACAAATGCGTATGAAAGGGAGAATGATAAAAAAAAACATAGACCAGTATTGTTTGTATATGATTATCTGTAAATCGCAGACATTTTTAATATGGGATTGTTTTGAGAACTTGAAATAATAAAGCTTTTTGCTCATTCTTCACATGGAACCTGTAGATTTCAACAATTATTTTTAATTTATTCTCCAAATTTGTATTTCAGCTAAAAGAGAAGTTTATTAAATTCTGTCATTAAAGACTTTAAATTGTTAAAAAGAAACGTTTATTTTTTACGATGAATTGTTCTATGGAACCCTCCAAATCCTTTGATTAGAATGTAATCGGATATTAGGAAGAATGTAATTATCCATATTCCAAACAACCAACCTTAAATTGTTCAAAATAAGAAAAAAAGTACATAAAACCATAAAAAAAATCCTGTCGTATGTAAAACTTCAGTACATCCAAATGACAATAAGATTTAATTTGTCAAACAATGCCCCAAAGAAATTGTATGATTTCCCAGGAACTTTCGACAATCGCTTCTCTCATCCCTTCGTCATAGGGCGCATTTCCAATGACGTCAACGATTTATACACTTTAAATAAACATACACACACACACACACACATAGATAAACACATTTGTAGATTTTTATTGTTATCCCCTCCTATTATACCCGTTCCTAATGCTGGTTTAGAGAAAAACATTAACCGTCTTTTGAACTGGCAATTTTACAGAAACGGTTGCCCTGCCGATTGGATATGGATTGTGCCACCACTGTCTGGTTCGATAACGCCCGTCTTTCATCAGGAGATGGCTCTGTACTATTTGAAGCCTTCATTTGAATATCAGGATCCGGCATGGCGTACTCACATATGGAAGAAGGGACGTGGTGAGGGTAAAAGCAAGAAACCACGACGCAAATTTAATTTTAAACAAATTGCAAGGTAAGTTTTATTCACGACCATGTTGATGGCTTCTTTACAGCGTCTGTGGGGTGGGGCGGGGCGGGAAACCGTACATCGGAAGTATCCGCATAAACGAGGAAATGGAAGACTTTGAACATACACAATGGATAAATATCAATACTCGCATGTGTACAGATGTAAATAGGAAATGTAATTGTTGCCAATATAGAGATATCGGAGATTAACGACAAAGAAAACAAATTCAATAGGATTTTGCGAAAGCAAATAAGAATCTACTTAATTGATGTAATGCAAGGGGGGTGGGGCAACATTACAGTGAGCTACAGTGGTTAGGAGGACCTTGTGGGCTGCAAGGATGAGTATGAGGATAGTTTTTTTTATTTATGGGAAGTTCATGTTGAAAATGACCTCGCCCTAATTACACTTGTCGAAACCGGTAAAGAGCTGACAATGCCCTAGGAACCCTTTGTCTTATCAAGCAAATCAAAGGCTAATTAAATAATCAACTAATTGGTTAATTGCAAAATTGATCAATTAAAATACCACACATACGGACACGATCGAAAAGTATCCAACATGACACAGGGAATGATAAATTCAAAAATTATTAATTGAAATTTGAAAACGTCATTAAACAGAAAGCCCAAGTGTAGGTTAATTAATAGATTATTTTATTTATTGTTTAATTATTTAAATTGATTAAACAATTAATTGTTTAATTGATTTATTTATTAATTGATTTCATAATTAATTGATATATTTATTAATTGATAAATTGATGGATTAATTAATTGATTAATAGATTAATTAATTAATTGATGAACTCAATAATTTATTAATGATTAATTGATTTATTTATTAATTGGTTAATTGAAGAATTTACTAATTGACTATTCACTAGTTAACTAACTTGTTAATTGATGAATTGACTAATTGATTAATTTACTAAGTGATAAATTCACTTATTGATTAATTGACTAAGTGTTTAAACTGATTAATTGATTAACTTATTAATTGATTAATTTACTAATTGATTAATTGTATAATTAATGAATAAATTAATAAATTTATTAATAAATTGATTAATGGATTTTTTGATTATTTTTTTACTTGACTGTTGATTAATTGACTTATTGATTAAATCACTAATTTACTAATTGATTAACCGATTACTTGATAAATAGTAATTTTTAATTGACTGGCATATGAATTGATTTATTTATTAATTGACTAATTAATTAATTGAATAATTTATTAATTAAATAAATTTACTAATTGATTAATTGACTAATTGTTTAAACTGATTAATTGATTTACTTATTAACTGATTAATTTACTAATTGATTAATTGAATAACTAATTAGTAAATTAATTAATTAATTAATGGATTTTTTGATTAATTTTTTAATTGTCTGTTGATTAATTGACTTATTGATTAAATTAATAATTTAGTAATTGATTAATTTACTAGTTGATTAACTGATTAATTGATTAATAGATTTACTGGTTAATTTTTTAATTGACTGACTGATTATTTGAATATTTGATTAATTTATTAATTGACTAAGTGATTAATTAATTAATTGAATAATTGATTAATTTATTTATTAACTTATTGATTGACTTATTAATCGATAATTAGTTAATTAATTGACTAATTTATTAATTGATCAATTGATTTATTGATTAATTTACTAATTACTGCATTTATTAATTAATTGTTTGATTAATCAATTAATTAATCATTAATTCAATTAACTAATTAATTGGTATATTGATTAATTGAATAATTAATTAAATAATTAATTAAAAAAAATCAATTGATTAATTAATTTACTGATTAAATAATTAATTACCTAATTACTTAATTTATGAATTAATTACCTAATTACTTAATTTATTAATTACTTAATTTATTAATTAATTATTTACTTAATTTATTAATTACTTAATTTATTAATTACTTAATTGATTAATTACTTAATTAACTAATTACTTAATTAGCTAAATGATTGAGTGTTTAATTGATTGATTGTTTAAATTGATTAATGAATTTGGCTCACAATCAGCTGATACATTCCTCTCTACGAACACTTTTTTAAGTCAACCACTGTCTCGCTTTAATAGAACTGCTTGGGTTGATTTTTTTCGTTCTGTCTGATCTAGAAAATTTCTAAACAAATTCCAATCATTCGAAGTCATGTGTGTAATTTGTTAAACCACACTCTGTCGTAGCAACACTCACACATTTACGTGTGCTTTTGAAATTTTTTGAATTAATGTCTGTCGGTCTTTCTTTTGTTGGCCTTCCGTCCGTTGTTGCCGAGTCCTTGTCGCTGTGGATAGTCACACACACGTTGAAATGTGTGTATGTGTGTGTGTGTGTAGGTTCGATTGTGCTGGGTTTAGTTCTAGGTTTTTGATCTACTTTTGGTTTTGTTCTTGTGGATTTTGTACCATATTGATGCCACAAAAAGGATTATCCTTTAAGTGGATTACAAGGGTATACAAATGTTTGTTTTCTTTTGCTTCCTTCGTACATTCATATGTTATTTTTTTTTTTGTTAGTCCCTGCTAAACTTAAGATACGGCGAGGGACACTCGGCCGCAGGGTTAACAAAGATAACTACGGCTGACGTTCTATGCTCAGCTAACCGGCTGACGAACTTGGTGTACATGTAACGTTTTCATTATCCTTCTATACCATTTCTTGGCTGTCTGTCTTTTAATCGTCCTTTTGCAAAAGTCTTCTCCTGAAGTTTTATTGCTTCGAAGTTCTTGCTATTCAGGGATTTTTTTTGTCAAACATTGGTGGGTGGGGAGGTGGTTGTTTTTTTTTGGTTTGGTTCTTTACTGAAATGTTTGATTGAAGACATTTTAATGCACAGCAAACTGATGTTGCTTTTCAATGGAAAACCCCACACAGACACACATACAGCGAGCTGTCTGTGTAAACATATGTGTGCTTAGCTATTGTTACCTATTTGCTGTGTATGTAAATCTCTTGTGTTTATTTAAAATTTAAAATAAAAGACGAAGTGTATTCTTTGTTGGCGAATAGAAACATCAAATGACAGCAAAGTAAATTCCTCATTTGATAGCGTTTAGAAAATTTCAATGTGTTGGCTTCGTGTCGCCTCCTCATCCTCGTCTGAATTCACTCTCATTACTTTTCATTACCATTTTTTTGTGTGTGTGTGTGTGTGTTGCGTCGAATTTCGTCTTTGATTTCCCCATAACTTTAGACAAAGCTTAAATGTCTGTATTATAGTCTGTGTGTCTGTTCACCCGATTGATGTTGGCGGTGGGAGGGGAATGTGTTGGTAATTCTATTTGATTTAATTAAATTTCTTAATAAATGATGTGTAAAGTAATTGTTTATATGTACTATGTGTATGTTAGTGAAGTTTCTGTTTTTTTTTCTTCGACACACAAAAGAGAAACAGAATAATTGATGTTGAATAAAATTTGAATTTGAATTTAAATTTGAATTGTTAATGGTGAAAGTCAAAAAGTCAAGGCGAATTAAGGCCAATGTACGAAGATGGCAACATAAAGGAATTCTTTAGAAATGGAATTAAATTACATACACGCAGGGGTCTCTTACAGAATAACTGAGAAATAACATAAAATTGTCATAGAAATAATTTAGACAAGTTTCGAATGGCCGATAGTGATGGAAAAACAAAGCAATGGGAAAAAAGAACAATAAAGAAAAGTCTTACAGGATGAACTGGGTCTACATAGACAGATGAAAATCTTTTTAGGTTGTGGAACATGAAAAATAATCTATTTGTTTTTATGGCCACCAAAAGGAAAATCAAGGTTTGATTAAAAACCTGACTGATCCATTATTTTATGTCTCCCTAAATCAGTCTTTGCTTTCAGTAAACACTTTTAACAGGTAAAAAAACAGGTTGCTAGGCCTGCCCAAATTCTGTACTTAGTAAAGCTATAACTGGACAAATTGTTGGAGAAAAACTTGGAAGCCTGGTCACGCCCCTTCTGGTACCTTCCATACAAATGTACCATTTGGCCCACGTAAGAACTCATGTAATAATATCAACACGACCGACGCAATCTTGCCCAAATTCTGTATTTAGTAAAGCTATAAATGGATAAAGTTTCGGACAAAAACTTGGAAGGCTGACGACGCCCCTTCTGGTACCTCCCTCACAAATGTACCATCCCGCCCACTTTAGAAATCGTGAAGTAATATTACTGTACGTACTCCGATCCGGCCCAAATTCCGTATTTTTTAAAAATGTAAACATATAAAGTTCTCCAGGAAAAATTGGACCCCTAGTCGGTCCCCTTCTGGTACCTCCCATACAAATGTACCATTTGGCCCACGTAAGAACTCTTGTAATAATATCAATACGAACCGCGCAATCTTGCCCAAATTCTGTATTTAGTAAAGCTATAACTGGATAAAGTTTCGGTCAAAAACTAGGAAGGCTGACCACGCCCCTTCTGGTACCTCCCATACAAATGTACCATCCCGCCCACTTTAGAAATCGTGTAATTATAAAAATATCACAAGCGCGATCTTGCCCAAATTCTATATATAATAAAACTATAAGCATATATTGTTCTCCAGACAAAATTTAACCCCTAGTTCTGGTACCTCCCATACAAAATCGTCCATTCCACCCACTTTAGAAGTCCTGTAATAATTAAAATATGATTTTTTTGTTTCATTGCGAAGTTAAAAATTCTTAGTGTTAAAAACGAATTCATACTTTGGACATATATAAGATATGTGTATGGATACTCGAAGATCCACAACGAGTTTCACCAGACCGAGTCGGTCAGCAACTTACATCTCCGTATTATTTACACACTTTTCGAATTCATTTGGATTTTCTGTGGAAAATTCTTAATAAACACCCGATTAATGTGTGCGATTGAAATGTAATCGTTATTATTTATTTTTCAATTGAGCGAAATATAATCTGCGTATATTTACGCACCTTAACAAATAAACTTAATTAAATTCGAACGAAAAGTAAACACACAGACACACACACTCAGACGCTGGCCAATAATCAAGTGAACAATTTACATGTTGATGGCGTAATTGAAACGACAAAGTATGCGGGCAAAAGAAAGAAAAAAAAACACAACCGCCAAAGTGGAAAAACCCAATACCCGAACAGATTCAATAGAGTCGAAAAAGGGGCGAGAAAAAGGGGAAACGAAAAAGTGAATTGTATTTAACACTTATTTAAAAAGCAATTAAATTTAATTGTTATGCGTTTGGCTTACTTTTAATAAAATTAAATTTCAGTCAATTTTCCACTTCCACAGTGACGTGTGCTCTGTTTGCGCTCACGCCCCATTCATGGGACGTTAAAAAGACCAGAGAAGCCTAGGCAGCGAAATGTAATTTATTAACACAACACTGTGTGAGTGTGTAAAACACACACGCACTGGCTCTCTCATATCGGTGGACTCTTCAATGACTGACAATGTGTAAGGATATACCGTCAGAATGTGTGTATGTGTGACATGTGTTGGTCTGTGTGAAAACAGAACAGGCCAGACCAGACTGACAGACGGACACGGAGACAGACAGACAAAAGTTACTTTACTTTGCCAGCATTTTCATTTTGGTTCGACTTTACTTGCTGGCTCCACCGCCCCCACCCCCGATCCCTGGGAACATGTTCGAATAAAAATACATATGATGCGAATGATGATGATGATGTTCATGATGACGGCGATGACAACAACGACATGTTGACAATGATTGTGCCTTTAACGACAACAGCGGGTAAAATATTTAAAATAATATAGTATATGTGTAACATGTTATAAAATATACAACACTCAACATTCACGTGTAGTTAAACTGTTCGGAGTACTACTAGTAAATTTTTGAGAGAGTATTATGCTCGTCCCATATTTTAGTCCTTGTGCTGTCTGTTGTGAGTGTCCTTATTTCCTTATGCTGTTATTTAATGAAAGCCGAGAGCTTCACGGGAATAATGAAATTATCAATCAAATGAAAATGGAAAGAAGTAAGGAATGGGTAGAGTCGAACTAAATGATACCGTACACGGGAGAGAATCTCTGAGAATCTGTGATACTTTTTTCATAGAGAAATGAGACTCTTTTCCTAGGGAAATGAGACTCTTTTCCTAGGGAAATGAGACTCTTTTCCTAGGGAAATGAGACTCTTTTCCTAGGGAAATGAGACTCTTTTCCTAGGGAAATGAGACTCTTCTCCTAGGGAAATGAGACTCTTCTCCTAGGGAAATGAGACTCTTTTCCAACCATCAACCCCGATTTCCAAAACCTAATGCGGCCCTCGCATGTTATAACTAGCTGTACAATAAACCTGAATTGAAAAAAAAAAAAAAAAAATTGTGCGGGCCTGTTGGTCTAAGGTTGGTCGTCGGTTGGATGAAAATCAAGTTGGTCAATTTGGTTGGTAACTTCTTTACTTCGTTCGCATTTTGTCATTGATTAAGTAAACAAATTTTTGAACCGGTGTTTCCAAAAAAAAAAAAATAATAAAAAATGAAAGAATGATTGATTTTATTGAGAAATATAAAAATACTAGTAAGTTGTAATGCGCCTATGGCGCCCGTTGAAATACGGAAAAAAAATTTTGTTGAAAAAAAAATTTGTTGAAAAAAAAAAATTTTGTTGAAAAAAAAATTTTTGTTTTTTGTTGAAACATGGCGCCCGTTGAAATATGGAAAAAAAAATTTGTTGAAAAAAAAAAATTTTGTTGAAAAAAAAAATTTTTGTTGAAAAAAAAATTTTTTCTTGAAAAAAAAAATTTTTGTTGAAAAAAAAATTTTTGTTGAAAAAAAAAAAATTTTTCTTATAAAAACAAAATTTTGTTGAAAAAAAAAATTATTGTTGAATAAAAAAATTATTGTGGAAAAAAAAAATATTGTTGAAAAAAAAATTTTGTAAAAAAAAAATTTTGTAAAAAAAAAATTTTTGTGAAAAAAAAAAATTTCGAAAAAAAAAATTTTGGAAAAAAAAAAATTTGGTAAAAAAAAATTTGGGGAAAACACAATTTCTGTACAAAAAAAAAAATATTTGTTTTATTATTATTATTTATAGAAAATTATAGAATGCCTATTTAAATTCCTACGTACTGCGTGACAGAGTCAGTGAATCAGTGTCGAGGGTAAATATATATTAAGATGGCTCAGTTGTGCAATTCAAAGAATAAACACCAAATAATTGAAACAAAAAAATATATAAATTAAAAAAATATGCGTCCAGAAAATATTTGCAAATGAGATTGGATAAGAAATTGGTTGAAAAGTTGTAGCGTGTGAGGAGAACAACCATCAACTGGGTTGTTGAACTCACTTGCTCAGCCAGTTGTATCGTGTGAGGGTCGCATAAGATATCTTCCGATTTGACATTGATCTATTGCCATCGAAAGCTGTAAGACACACATTTTTCTATGGGGAAATATTTGTGATTTTTGTGGACAGTAATCTAAGGAAGGCTCTTATAGGTCTGAGGGCCACATGTCTGTCTTTAATAGAATCCACAGGACATTCGTAGCAGGAGAATGAAAAGTATTGACTGTAAGCTACACATATCAACACATCGTCTGCGACCTTAAACCGCACCGCCGTTACTTCATTGCTGTCCTGACTTTGGCTAGACAGGATCCTCAGAATTCTTAGCAGACATGAGTTTTCTATGTTTGTTGGGGTAATGCAAATATTTCTTCACGTCGTGGGACTAAAATAATTTACTAAATGCAACGTATATCGACATAGAGTCGATAAACAATTATTTCTATTAATTTTCCTATCGACAGCGACATAGTCATGTCCAAACTGACTAAGCGAATAATTCTCGATTCGACAACAGTAAAAAATAAAACATATTTTTTTGTATTTCAGTTCTTTTTTTTCTGATTTTTATGTTATTGACTTAAATTGAAAAGCATGCCATCACTTCAAACTTGTTGCAAACCATCAACATCAGCATCATCATCTAAAATGTATATGAATCATGGCAACTAGTTCAAGTTAATGGAACCTACAGCACTCTGAAACATTGTCACTTCATTCATTAGAAAAACTAAAAAATTGCCAACGACAAAACAACCCTTCAACCAAATTGATTTAATTTAAAAAAGTGCCAAAAATTCCCAGTTACACCGGGAATTTAGTTTTTTTCAATCTGTTATTTATTTTTTGTTCACTTTCACGGACTTGCATACTTTCCACTCTATGGGCTATTCGGCATTGTCGGAAAAAAACCTCGAATTCCTCATCAGATGTTTTAATATTTTTGCACCTCATAAAAAGTCTTCGTTTTTTATGCTTTTAAATTGGCCCACAGATATTAAACGTGATTGCGACCAGTCAGCCAGCACCACCAATCCTACTGCAAATGTGCAGAAACATTTCACAGCCAGCATTGACACAAACTCCGTCACCTGGCAGCCATCCCTGGTGGATCATCAGCCTGCAGGTCCAACTGGCATTATCATTATTTATATGACCCTGCTAGGGTGGATTGTTTAGCTGGGTGTCGTACGTATGCATGTGTGTGTATTGAAGTCATCAACAATTCTGTGAGTGAAATAATGAAACACAAAACAACAGCCGAAGCGTTAAAAGTAGGGGAAGGTTACTGAAGTCACAGCATAAAATATATAATTAAAAAAAAACAAAGAATGCAAATCTGAGGATTTTGATTGGATTGGAGTAGGTAGACATTATTTAAGACACTATGATAAGGGTCATCATAATGAAGCTAGACAGACGTATAAACTAGACACCATAATGAAGCTAGACACATGGTTAGGTCTTCTTCTTGAAGACGGTTTAGAGAGAAGGATTTTTTTTTTTGCTTGGAATGTCTGTAAAAATACAAATAAAAATTCTTAATATACAGTTTTGTGTCTGTTAGTCGAGTTTGAGATCATTGATTATTTCTATTTCTATTTTTTTTTTGAAAAAAAAAAACGGAAAAACAAAATTGTTTTTGCAAATAAAAAATATATAGAACAAATTCAAAAATCTTCAACTAGACTAACAGAAACAAAGCTGTATAAAGAATATAGATCAACAAGACATAAACAAAATTCCCAATATTTCTGGTAATTTGTGGCTTAGCGATAGAAAAAAACTAGAAATAAATCACTGATCTGAAACTGGAATAACGGAAACAAAAACTGTATAAAGAAAAAATATCGAAAATAAACTTAAGAAAAAAATGTTTTATTTTTACTGCTGTAGAATCGAGAATTATTCGCTGAGTCGTTACCCTCCATTTGGTCTTTGACATTTAAAATAAATAAAAAATTAGCTTTTCAGTGGATCCTAAAATACAATAGAAGGATCTGTTCAGATTTCTGTAAATTCTCTCACATGGTTTTTTTTTATATTTTTTTATTGAAAGTATAAAACTGTTCAATGTATTCAATCAGGTGTGTATTTTATGGCTTGGGTTTTTCAAGAAAATCAGGCAATAAATATTCTTGTGGGTGATAATGCGGACGAGCATGGTTATAACGAGTGGAATTTCCACAAGATGTTACGCCTGAATGTGTTCAATAAATCGCCTTCTCGTTCCATCTAAATAAGATTAGTTTTGTTTAAGAAAAATAATTGAAAATAAAAATTAGTGTCTTACAAACATTCAGGCGTGTGGGTCATCTTAGCAGTTCTCTCTCGTACAGGGTCCATGGTGGAGAACTAAGATTGGGCCCGTCCAATATTAAAGACATTAGCAGCTATAATGATGACATATGGGGATTATGACTTATCTAACTCTTTGCCTCATATGACACTTTGACATCAAATGACTCTTTTGATTCTTATGACTCAATTCATTGTTGTGATTTTTTTCAATGTATTAAATCATTTGACGATGTTGACTGTTTGTGACACTTATGACTCTTTTGACGTTTTTGAAGCATCTGACTCCTTCGACTCTGTTGTATCTTCTGACTCCATTCACATGACACTTTTCACACCTTTAACTCTTCTGACATTTTGCTTTTGGACTCTTCCGACTCGTTTCACTCCTTTAACTCTTCTGACGTTTTTGACTTTTTAAGCTGTTGACTCTTCCAATTTTTTTTGTATTTATCGTTTCGAGTCATTTGACTCTATTGACTGTTTTGATAGTTTCTACACTTTTGATTTTCTTGACTCTTAGTCCCAATTTACACGATGAGTTCTTGCCTGATTTTAAAATCATGATTTTTAAGTTTATAGGGGAAAGGTTTAGAGAAAATTGCGTGAAAGAAATGTGACTTTTTTTCACAAATTTGATTTTTTTTTTCGAAATTCCTTTTTGACTTTACACATTTTGAGGTTTGTTTTGAAATTTCATTTTGACTTTACACATTTTGCTGTTCAACAATTTCACAAATTTGATTTTTTTTGTTTTGAAATTTCTTTTTGACTTCACACATTTTGAGGTTTGTTTTGAAATTTATTTTTGACTTCACACATTTTGCTGTTCAACAATTCAAGTATAAACGTCAAAAAAAAGTCAAACGGAGTCACGTTTAAATTCATATGACTTTTGGAAGCAAATCCAAAAGAGAATTAAAAAAAAAGTCAAGACAAAAAGTCATCGTGTAAACTGGAACTTAGACGCTTTTCACTTTTCCGAGTCTTTTAAAACTATTTAATCATCAACTTATTTAAAAAAAAATAACGAATATAGAATGGAGTATGTAGACATCATTTAAGACGATTTGATAAGGGTCACCGTAATGAAGCTAGATCAACGGTTATGTCTTCTTCTTGAAGACGGTTTAGAAAGGAATTTAATGTTTTTAAAATAAAATAAATTTTTAGTTATTTATGGTAATTTTTATTCCCTATCTCTATCTCTCTTTATCTTAATCTCGTTTGCTTCCTTTGAATCTTCCGAGTTGTTTGACTATTTTGAGTTGATTTATGCCTGGACTTGACTTATGACTTGACCTAGGAGTTGACTTATAAATTGACCTAGGAGTTGACTTATAAATTGACCTAGGACTTGACTTAGGACTTGACTTAGGACTTGACTTAGGACTTGACTTATGACTTGACCTAGGAGTTGACTTATGACTTGACCTAGGACTTGACTTAGGACTTGACTTATGACTTGACTTATGACTTGACTTATGACTTGACTTATGACTTGACTTATGACTTGACTTATAAGTCAACTTCGCACTTGAGGGATCTTTTGTCATCAGGCATTGAATATTTGTCCTGTTGGCAGCAATATCCTGCCATGGGCTATGCTTCCCTCGTTTTTGGGAAAATGTGGGTTCGCACTTAGCGGTCTACAGGCATTTTGGCTTTTCTAAGCTTGGCAAGCAGAACAGTTTGACAAAAAAAAAAAATCCCATCTAAAATGAGTGTTTTGAGAGCAACAAAACAAAAAGCGGTCGCTGAACAAAAACAATGACGCGACAGACTGCCTGCCACTTATGCTGTATGAGAATGTGAGTGGCGGTGGATATGTGGAATGTATGTGCTCATGGGTGTGTGTGTGTGCGGGCGGCTAAGTATGTCTGCCTCTGAGTGTGTGGTCCTTGTCATTTAGACTCTGAGTTTGTTGTGTTGTGCTGCAGTGTGTGTAAATGACATGTTGTTGATGTTTTTGTAATTGTTTTGTTAAACAACAACAACAACAACAACAGTCGTGGCAACAATGATGTTGTTGTTGTTGTTCTATTTGTTTTTCACTGGGGCATAAAGTCAACAACACCACCAACAGCAGCGGCAGCAACATTGACAGCGACAACAAAAGAACAACAAGCAACAACAAACATCATAAACTGATGATGACAGCGCTTAAATAAACGTTTTTTGGTTGTTATTGTTGTTGCTGTTATTTGCCGTCCGTCGCTGGCTTTTAAGAGTATCCGGTGTTTAGCGAAAGTTTTGGAATTAGTTGGAAATCGTTGTTTTTGTTCGAAGGTAAAAAAAAAAGAAAAACTGTTGGATGACCACGAACAACAGCAGCAAAGATGGGAGTACTTTTAGGCTTTGCTGATTCTTGTTCAACAATCGTTAGACAATCTTAAAATTCAATTAAAAATATTTACAATCAGTAGAAAGTGGCCGGGGCGGAATAGTGTATGTGTACGACAGCCAAGGGCCGGCGGCGGGGATTCTATTGTTTGTGGTTGGTGGCGGCAAAGTAGTTTTACTCGACAGGATTGGCGGTGAGTGAAATTAGTAGCGAATGTCTGTCTAAACCTGATAGGATGAGTAGTCATATTTAGAGTCGGCATTAAAATGGAATTAAGAGAAATGAAACAATCACACTTCAAACATCAAACATTTTTCCAAGTCCAAAATGCCGGCATCTTTACGAGTACGGGAATAATCTGCAAAACCATTTAAAACTTCTCCAGAAAAACCATTGGCCATTCGTAGATGGCTTTAAAGAGCCCGGCCAGTGAGAGTACCAACTAAAATAAAACACAGCTGACAGAATTGAGAGAAGTTCTCCCCTGTGTTAAGAGATATCTACCTACGAGACTTTTGTATTATTCAATTTAAATCACATTCAATGTTAAACATATTATTTATGACAATTCCCAAAAGGCCCAACAAAAAAACCCCACTTCCCCAGAAATATCATCTTTAGTCATATTTTCTTTTTTTTTCATTTTCTGTCTCCTTTCAGGGCTGTGAAATTTACATCGAAATTATTCGGACGTGCTTTATCGAAACGTATAAAAGCCACCGTACTGTATGCAACAGAAACTGGCAAATCCGAACAGTATGCCAAGCAATTATGTGAATTGTTGGGCCATGCATTCAATGCTCAGGTGAGTGAAATCAATTTCAAGGAAAGCTTTAACAAAAAAAAAAAAAAAACAGAAACACATTCAAAAGATGCGACGACACATACTACAAGTAAATTCAAATGATAACATACAGCAATTCATGAATTTCAGACCGCTTTTCCTCTAAGGACATCCGAACGTCTGCGTGTGCAGGAAATTTCTGACAGATTTTATTTTGTCCACACATTGTGTAGGTGTCAAACTCATCAGTTGCCTAGGAAGGACATCATTCATGTGGGTATTTTATTTACTGAATGTTCAATGTCAACCGGCGGATTTGTGGTATATATTATTCATATATGTATATGGACCACATGTAAGTAATCATGAGAGAGTGTCCTGGTGGAGCAAGATAAATTGCTTTTGATTTGAACCAATGATATGAAGTAGTACAGCAGATGGCCAGTTGAGTTCACTTTATGGTGTCGTTTCAAATAGACAGTAAACTCAAGAGGAATTTACAAACCTGTATCAGTTGATACACTCTGATTAGGCCGTTCTGTCAAATGATTGGTTCTTCGAAAGCCCACAGAAAATGCAGAAAATTGTTGACATAGATTGTACATTAGGGTTAGTCATTTTTTCATTTTTTTTCGAATATCTAAAATCTGTGGAAATTGCATGTAGGGCAGGCAAAACCAAGCAGAATTGCGTTTTTACTTTTTCGAAATTGTGAAAAAACCTTCCGCACAAAATGCAATTACTTTAGCTAAAAACAAACTTTTTTAGTTTACTTTTTTTTTTAATTTTTAAATTTGAGAAATTTTTTTCTGCAATAGTTGTTCTTGGAAATAATTTTTTTTAGTTGGTTTTAGTGCATCGATTTCAAATATGAAATATATGCTATTTCCACAGATTTTGAATCTAAAAAAATGACTAACCCTATTGTACATATAATCTCCTAGGTAGATTTTATCTGTCAGCAAATCTCTGTAAATCGAAAATTCGTCTGAAATGAATTTTCTAATCAAATCGGGTGCTAATAAAAAAAATACGAAAAAAACACTGCTGATTGGCTTTCAAAGATGAAAAATTTACCACATCAGCCAGGGCTAGGGATGAAAAAAAAATAGTAATAATGGGTCACAGGATTACTTAAAATGACCAAATCATAATTGCAATTAATTGTAAATAATTAACCGATCAATCGGTATTTTAAGATAACATTAAAAATGATCAGATATAAAACCATGTACATTAGGGTGGAGTGAAATTCAAAAAAAAAAGTTAACCTCGGAAAGAGATGTAGTCTAGGGTCCTAATGAGGGGAAAAATAAAGTAAAACATTTTAAAAAAATTTTAGGGGTCGCGCCACTCCCTCGTAATTTGGAAATTATCGCTATTTTGGCGTTGATTTTAGAAAAATCCTAAAAAGTTTTATGTCAATAAATGTTTGCAATAGCGTAAACAATGAAATAAGGGCATGAAAAAATTTAAAAAAAATTTTCTCATTGTTCAAAAATTTCAAAAAGTAAAATAAGTCAAATCGTCCCTTCTTCAGAAAATTGACTGAACAATGAAATCGCCACCAAAGCTACAAATATTAGTCGATTATCCTCATATTTGCCTCAAATACTTTTAAATTTCGAATAAGTTAAGTCGTTAATTTTTAGGATTTTTCTAAAATCAACGCCAAAATAGCGATAATTTCCAAATTTCGAGGGAGTGGCGCTACCCCTAAAAATTTTTTAATATTTTTTTCTTTATTTTTACCCTCATTAGGATCCCAGACTACATCTCTTTCCGAGGTTAACTTTTTCAAATTAAAAAAAAACATGTTTTCACTCCACCCTAATGTACATACAGTATCGGACAAAACATATTGGACTAAATTTAAATTTTCATTAAATCTCATAAACGTATAAAACTATTCAAGTTTAGAAACAAATATGCATTGAAATTCAAAATATAATCAATATGAATCATTCTACATTTTATAAAAAATTTAACCTTTGTAATGAAAAAACTACAATTTGTAAAAAATTCACGCGACAAAAAATATTGAAGCAAACAATGCAATCAATATTTTATGGAAACTCCCTTGTTTTTGAGGATGGCTGCATATCTTGTGGGCATGGAAGCAATAAGGTTGTCTACAGCAATCCGAGCATCTTCCAAGGCTTCAAAAAGTTGTTTCTTATCTCCTTCCACACCTTCTCTATTTATATTTTTATTAACTATTTCCCAATACATTTTCAATCGGATTTAGGTCCAGAGATTGTGCTGGCCACCAACCAATCTGTTACATGTCTTGAGGTGTGTTTCGGATCATTGTCCTGCTGATCATTGCCATACCAGTGGCATATTCCATTCTGCATGGGGATGCATAACACTTTGCACGATTTCTTGGTACATGAATCTCTCCATAATCCCATTTATTTTGTATATGAGACCTAGTCCATTTCCAGAAAAGCCACCTCAGACCATCACATTAACTCCCCCATGTTTGACAGTGCCTTGGCATTAACCTTAACCATCCGATGACTTTTAGGTTTTCAAACATGCGTCATTTCAAAACGGCTCCACCAAACCGAGCAAAACTCAATCACATTTACAGAATTTTCCCACAAGAGGTGTTATTTTGGTATTCAAAGAAAAATTATTTTTTTTTTTGAGATAAATGATCGGATGTTTATTTCATAATAATGAGGAAGGTATGCCGTTAATAATGAAGAACAGCACCAGCCAAATGGTCACCACAAACACGCTTACAGGACCATATCCTTTGCATGGAATTTTTCACAACCAAATCGCAAAGTGGCCGCCCTATGGCCTCACAAATTCTATCTTTGAGGTATTGAATCGACGCTGGGCTGTTGGCGGAGACCTTATCTTTCACGAAAAAAAGAACGAAAAAAATCGTAAGGTGTTAAATTACAAGATCTTGGTGGCTAATTGTGATCACCTCTTCGATTTTTTATTTTTCCCACATAGTTTTTATTTTTTATTTTTTATTTTGTATTTTTTTTTTATTTTTTATTTATTTTTTTTTTTATTTTTATTTTTTTTTATTTTCAATTTTTTTTTTTTAGGTCAATAAGGAAAAAGAGACGGTAGGATCAGTTCAACAACTGGTCTCTTCCCCTTACTGCTTAGTGCTTACGTCCCCTGTTGTTCGAAAAGTGTGAGAGGGTGACAGGGCCAGCCCGTCAGAAAAACATCACATATCTCGAACTAACAGTCGCCGGTACCTATTCCATAAAAAGAGAAAAAGGTGACAGGGCCGGGCCCTCAGCCCGTCACATCTTCTAGGAGTTTATTCTCAAAGTCGTGTGAAGTCATGATCCAGAGATAGTCAAGGCACATCCTTTTAGGCTTGTAAAACACAACATATATTTTGAATATTTTGTATTAAAAATATCTTCTTAATATATATTTACCCTCGACACTGATTCACTGACTCTGTCACGCAGTACGTAGGAATTTAAATAGGCATTCTATAATTTAAATTTTCTATAAATAATAATAATAAAAAAAATAATATTTTTTTTTGTACAGAAATTGTGTTTTCCCAAAATTTTTTTTTCCAAAATTTTTTTCTACTATTTTTTTTTTTTACAAAAAAATTTTTTTTCCACAAAAATTTTTTTTTTGAACAAAATTTTTTTTTAAAAAAAAAATTTTTTTTCCACAAAATTTTTTTTTTCCACAAAAATTTTTTTTTCAACAAAAATTTTTTTTTCAAGAAAAATTTTTTTTTTCAACAAAATTTTTTTTTTCAACAAAATTTTTTTTTTCAAGAAAATTTTTTTTTTCAACAAAAGTTTTGTTTTCCACAAAAGTTTTGTTTTCCACAAAATTTTTTTTTTTTCAACAAAATTTTTTTTCCATATTTCAACGGGCGCCATAGGCGCATTACAACTTACTAGTTACCTATAATACTCATATGCCCGGGTGCACACAATTGAAAATAAGGGAAAAGGTTAAGACAACTCGATAGGATTTAACCGATCCTCAACACCCAGGAACGGCTCCTAGATCTTCATATCAATTAAATCTGAATTGAAAGTATTGGCAAAAAAAAAAACACTACAAATGTTCCTGAACGAATTTCAGATCAGTAATCTCTTAGCGGTCCTAACTGATCACCCGACACTAAAGTCAAAGCTATTTCGCAAGGGACTCGCGAATAGGACAATGAACTTATGGAGTACTTTACTTTAACACTGCGCAGCTTTCGCAAGAATGAGACCCCAATACCTCACAGAATATTCGTGGATAACACTGAGTACTTAATCAACTGCTATCGCTAACAGGGCGAATTACTGGCACTGTACGTGGGTTCCTGAAATTTCTATAAAGAAACTAACGTATAACTTCTCACAACTCAGTGGGCCGTGCATTATATATTTTGTATATTCGCTGACCGGATCCTACTGTTTATAGTGGAATAGTATACGAACCTGGGATTGCTGTGTGACACACAGTACGTGTTACAGCAAGGCCTCCCGCTTATATCCAATTAGCTGTCTCTCTTTCTCCCCCTTAATAATCAATTATGTGTCCACCCGGGCGAATGATTATCTTGCATTACATTATTTTCAAATATCAAATATTCCCCATACGCCGCCATGTACCCAAAGTGACTTTCGTTTGTTTATTTGAGGGTTTACAAAAAAATTATGCACATTTTGTTTAATACAAAGAATACATACATACACAGATATCGTTAACAAAAGATTAACTAAATAAATTGGTATACACACAGACACACACACGCACATTTTCACATTTAAGATTGAAGTTTAGACAGAATAAATCTACGACCCCTATTCAAAAATGTCATGCTATTGTATTAACCTTAAACTTTATGGAAATAGCCAAAGGATAGTGGAGCAATTGAGGCTGATGTTAGGACAGGGGGTGGGGGTGTTGGGTAGAATTTAAACAAATCTTGCCTAGTTGGGATGTGAGGGAAATTGTTTTTCCCATTGAAGGGCGGTGGAAACTGGATCATTTGCAAACCAAAAACATAGAAATATCACATGTTCTTCGTTATCGTTAAAAGTCGAATCTTATAGCCAAAATAAAACAGAAGACAGAGGACGACATGTCATCGATCCAGTCCCATTTTAGCTAGAGAGAAATGAGCCAGGGTCTTCGCCATGGAAGACGATCAGTTCACAATGTTCAGGGATGGTTTGAAAACATAACCGATGCTTGCTTTGAGACTTCAGAGGTTCTTCTTTAACCTATCCGGAAAGGATCTTTTTTCCTTTTTTTTAAGTTTGTTGACACATAAAATATTCATTTCAGCTCTAGCGGATGTATAACTGGTGGGGAATCCTCCACGTCGCCCTTTTCTTTGTTGGACTTTGTCAACATTGAACTGACATAATAACTCAGGCTCTGCATTGTAAAAGGGGAGTACGCCTACTGCAATTTAGACTTTTTAAAGCTAGCGAATATTCTTAGTTTTAAAGTTTTCTATTTTCAAATCATAAAAGTCCAATAACCCTTTAACCACTAAGACCGTCTACAGACTGCCATCGCTAACAGCCATTTCTAATGGTTAAAGGGTTCGATTTCAGAGGTTAAAGGGTTACAAAATCTAGAGGATCTCATTTAAAAAAAATTAAATCGGATTTCCTTGCTTTGATTAACAAAAAATTCATACAAAATTAAGTCAACCATAATGTGTTGAAGAAAAAGAAATGTCAAAAAAATTAGAATACTACCACGAAGTCAACATTAATGTCCCCTGAAAATTTAGAACAAATAAATAACTAGCATTCTTCCAACTGTCTGGATTTTGATTACATGTTTGCCTATTTTGTGTTGTCTGTTTTTTTTTTAATTCAAAATTTAAGAGAAATATGTGGAGGACATGGGAAACACAACAAATCCTCTGTGTATAAATATACTTATGGCATGACAGAAAGGCCTCGGCAAACATACGGACAATGGTGAGCTGGTGATGGTTTTGTTTTTGTTTTATGGCTTTAATGCTGGCAACATTTCGCCATAGAATGTCAGATTTTCGGTTATTTTTATACAACGAAAAAAAGAAAAAAAAAACACACACACACATACAAGCAGAAGAATCCTCTTGGAGTGACACTTGGTTTTAATAGCTGTAAGGGCATGACAAAATCTAACCCCAACAAGGGGAGGGGGGCAGACAGCCATAACAGCAGACGCAATAACAGGCAATGACAGCAAACTCGGCCTGTAACATTAGACCGGCATCGCTATTAGCGGTGTTATCATCTACCCGCGTGTGGTAGTCAATCATAGTTTGCCATGATGCCGGACTTAATTTCATTCCTCTGAATGTGGTCTACCTTAAGGCTGTCTGTTGTTAGGCGGCCCTTATGTTGTCTTTCCCATGAAATATATTCATTTTGCACTCATCATCGAACATCTCCATGGGATTATGGTTATGCCTGGAAAGGGCAAAGGAATTCAATTATTCATCGTATTCATTAACTTGACATTAATTTGCTACTCATTTCATTGTTTTCTTTTCAGATCTATTGCATGTCTGATTACGATATCTCATCGATTGAACACGAGGCCCTATTGATTGTGGTGGCCTCCACATTTGGCAACGGTGATCCACCGGAAAATGGCGAGGTAAGTTCATTAAAAAAAAGGAATAACTCATCCTTTCAACTAAGTTGATTCCAAAAGGATAATTCCTCCTTATTTCAACTATTTGTTTTGTTTTTTTTTAAGTTGAACTTTTTTTTGTACAATTTATTTGCTGCTTAATACAGCAAAAGCAAATAACACCATTCAACAAAAACCATTTTTGTTATGATCATGTGTTTTTTTTATTGCGTTATATTGAGAGGGTGTTATAGTCGAAAGCAAGCTAAATAATCAGTGGTTATTGTTGTCAAATAGAGATTTTTTTGTAATGTTCGATTCTACTTTGGTCTGTGTCATCCAGTTTACCCCTGACATTAAAATTAGAATATAAACTAAATTTTGTTTTGTAAATCAAAAAAAAAAACTGAGTAAAAATGGCCTAAATTTGTTTTTAAGGAGAAATTTTTTAAAAAAAAAAAAATCAAAAGAAAATACTTTTTTTTAATAAAATATTTCGCTGCGTAAATTTTTATAGCCTTTTATAAATTTTTATAAAATACATTTTTATAACACTTTTTTTCCTATGAAATGGTTTTTTTTTAATTTTTATTTTAAAATGCAAGTTTTCGCGACAGAAATTGTCTTAACTGAAAAACGAATAGTCCGATTTGTGTAAAATAAATTTTAAAAAATTTACCACTAAATTGCTTTAAATGTTCGTTTTTAGTGCATTGGAATTCTAAGAACAGTCTTAGAGTTATTAACCAAGTTAAGCCGGAAACCTTTTTTTTTTTTTTTGAAAATTTTTGTTGTTGGAAAAAAATTTATAAAATATCTAAAATGTCCAAAATTTACCATTTGGTCAGTGGTTTATTATAAGTCCACATATTTTGTTATGAAAATGATGTGTAGATCATTAAAATAGATGGAGTATTTTCGGTTTTATTGATAAGTTAGTGAAGGGCCCTTCTGGTTTGAAAATTCAAACTTTTTCGAGACATACATTTTCATAGCTGGAAAACTAATAGCCCGATTTCATTGAAATAAATTTTAAAAAATTTACCAGTAAGTTACTTTAAATAGTCGCCTTGAGGGCATTGGAATTCTAAGTACAGTCTCAGTGCCAATACCAAAGATAAGTCTACAACTTTTTCTTTGTAAATTTTGTTGTTGAAAAAAAAAATCATAAAAAATTTAAAAATGTCCAAAATTTAACATTTTCAGTATTTCATTATAAATTCCTATATGTTACAATTAAAATCGAGGGAGTATTTTGGATTTTATTGACAATTTAGTGAAGGGCCCTGGTTTGGTTTGAAAAGTCGATCTTTTTCGAGACAGAAATTGTCATAACTGAAAAACGAATAGTCCGATCTGTATAAAATAAATTTTAAAAAATTTACCAGTAAATTACATTAAATCTTCGTTTTCAGTACATTGCAATTCAAAGTAGTCTCAGAGTTATTAACAAAGTTAAGCCCCAAATTTTTTTTTGGAATTTTTGTTGTTGGACATTTTTTTTTTTAAATTGAAAATGACTAAAATTTAACATTTTCAGTACTTTCTTATAAATCCACATATTTTGTTATGAAAATGATGTGTATATCATTAAAGTAGATGGAGTATTTTCGGTTTTATTGATAATTTTGTGAAGGGCCCTGGTTTGGTTTGAAAATTCAAACTTTTTCGAGACCTAAATTGTCATAACTGGAAAACAAAAAGTCCAATTTCTTTGAAATAAATTTTAAAAAAAATTACCACTAATATACTTTAAATATTCTCTTTTGATACATATGAATCTAAAGTATAGTCTCAGAGTTATTAACAAAGTTACGCAGCAAACTTTTTTTTAGAATTTTTGTTGTTGGAAAAAAATTCATAAAAAATCGAAAAATGACCAAAATTGAACATTTTCAGTATTTTATTATAAATATTTATAGCTTACAATTAAAATGAGGTATAGATCATTACAATCGCTGAAGTATTTTGGATTTTATTGACAATTTAGTGAAGGGCCCTTCTGGTGTCTCCCATACACAAGTATTTATTAGGTTGGAAAATTCGATCTTGTTCGAGACCTAAATTGTCATAACATGAAAACAAAAAGTCCGATTTCTTTGAAATAAATTTTAAAAAAAATTACAACAAATTATTTTAAATCTTCGCTATTAGTACATTTGAATTCGAAGTGAAGACTAGTTAACTACGTTAAATCGGAAACATTTTTTTTTGGTAGTTTTTGTAATTGAAAAAAAATCATAAAAAATCGAAAATAACCAGAATTTACCATATTCTTTATTTTATTATAAACACTTATAGCTTACAATTAAAATGAGGTATAGTTTAATAAAAACGCTGAAGTATTTTGGATTTTATTGACAATTTAGGTTTGGTTTGAAAATTCGATCTTTTTCGAGACATAAATTGTCATAACTTGAAAACAAAATATCGGATTTCTTTGAAATACATTTTAAAAAAATATGCCCTAAATTACTCTATATATTTGCTTTTGATACATTTGAATCCCAAGTACAGTTTCAGAGTTACTAACTAAGTTATGCCGAAAACATTTTTTTCGTAATTTTTTTTAAAAAAAAAAAAAAAAAAAAAAAACCTTCAACGGCAAAATTGACCAAAATTTGCACATGACAATGGAACCGTCCCACAAATAGAAGTTTTAATCTTCAAAAATTTAAATATTTCTTTCTAAATAATATTTATTTTCCCCTAATTCATCTGCACATTACCATAACATTTCCTTAAGCCTATAATTTAATCCTTAAATACACATATCCAATTTGTTGAGTGGCACACACAACGAAAACTATAAACGGTCATTAAACAGTTTTTTTTTCCGCACAATAGAAAAACCAGCAGATGTTTAATTACCTATAGATATTCTTTTCATTTGAGGCCATCACTCACAAATGATGTCCATTATTATCCGTATTTCATTCTTGCGTTCTCGCCATAGTCATGTGATACTTGGCTAGCTAAAATCCTAATAACTAGAATGAGGATTTTCTTGTCCCCACTCTGCACACACATATATATATTCCATTTCCATTTTCATATTCATTGTGATTATGTTCTTCTTTTCTACTTCGCATGTATTGGCTGGCGCCTTCCATAGTTGTTCTCGCAGGATTTGTATGCGATGCGAGTACAGGAATCAGCTGAAAGTGGCCAGGATTCCAGGTAAGTTTGCAAAGATTTGTTTTCTGTGTTTTTACTGTGTGTGGATTATAATTGTATGTACACTTGATGGGGATTTTCTGCAGTGACATTTGGTTGTCTTAAATCGAAACGATAATTATAGAACTTGCTTACGGAGGTTCATTGGGTCGGTTTCAATGGACATTTTTAGAAAATGAATTGTTTAATATTTGCCTTTATTTAAAAATATGAAACTCTTTAAATCATTCCAGTTTTTTTCAAATTCTTTGACCATCTTTTTTTTTTAAATTTTCCATTATCGGGTTTGTTTGGTATTAAAATTGTGAACATTTCTTGAACAGAAAGTCTAAAAACAAAAAAATAATTTTGAAAAATGTTCTTAATTTTAAAACGATATCAGGGCTACGAATATTGATCGATCATCCTCTTCTTGGCCTCAAATACTTTTATTTGGGTACTGATCAAGCTCAAACTTGTACATTTTGAAGGAGTTAATTCACTAATTTTCAGGAATTTTTTTTTCAAATCAATGCCAAAATAGCAAAAAAAAAACAAAAACATCACTAAGTATTTTTAAATTTGGTTTGCTAAAAGGAACTGAAAAATTATTTTTTTCAACGTAAGAACTTTCAATGTCCCTATAACATCAGGGACTTCAACAGCAATTGCTGAGTCCACATAACATGAAATTACGTACTCGAAAGAAAAAAAAAACACTTCAAACTTTGGGGGCTTTTAATTAAATCTCAATTGTTATTGCTGAGAAGCCTTAAAGTATGCCACCCTTTTTGTGGTTACCGGCAGCCACACAAGTCCCTTGACAATTCTCAAACTTATCACACCCCCCGCCCTTCTCAGCACAACACCCACAGTGAAAGTGTTTAATTTGGCATCATTTACTAAAGACGTCTGATGAAATGATTTGCGGTGGCGCCAGAACCGCTGAAACATATTTGACCATGATTTATGAGACTTTCACCAAAGATGCGGTCAAGGCAAATTTGTTTTTCTCTTTGTTGGCCAAAGTTTCGGCTTTTGTCGATTATTTTGTTGTTTGTTTATTTGTTTTGTCTTTGGATTGTTTTTAAGTATAATTAGATTAATGACTAATGAAAATCACCTTTAAGTAGCTGTAATGACAGTTGATAAACACGGCCCATTGTTGTTGATGATGACGGCCGGATTTCATGAGAAAAGCCACAGCATAATCGAACAGAACAGCTGTGTGGAAAATAGAACACCGCACGCATACACAGCATGAACCCCCCGGGGGGGGGGGGAGAGTGCAGCCGCAGGTGGAGTCTGTGGTCGATAGAATATCTTTAGGCCTTTTGACCTGAAACACGCACAAAAGTCGTCAAAATAAAATAAAGTTTTTGTTTTGATTTCTTCTTTGGTTTTATTTCTGTTCATCATCATTTTCCTGTTATTCCTTTCCTTTCGTTTCGTTAGTCTGAGTTTTTCTAAAGATTCGATTGTTTTGCGTTTTTCTACGTCAATCTTCACGTAACCTATTAGGCTATAATGGATGACGCACTGGGCTTGTGCAAATGTATTGGAAGATGTGTTTCCTCCACCACACAAATTCCACAATTTGTTAAATATCCCATTATTTGGAGGTTTTTCTCTTACATTTTCTTTCGTTCTCTGGTTTTTCCACCGCTTATTACCTTCATGTCACTTTAAATGTATTCTGCATTTCATATTCTTGTTCTTGCCACAAATTGAAATTCTCAAAAACTTTTGTGTTTTATTTTCTGTTTGCTCGTAGTCATCGCCTGTCTCTTCAGTGCCTTTGAAAAGACTTCATCATCGTCATCGTTCGTTGCTGTCAAAAGTTTTCTTCTGTTCTCTTCGTCTGGTTTGCCTAAAAGTTATTAACAAATTCTTAAAGTGATTGTAATTGGCTTTTCCCCTCATTGCCAAGTTATTGGCAAACATTTCAGTTTCTTTGCAATTATTTTCAGTTTCTTATTTTTTTTATTTGTGCTTCGTAATCGTTTTACAATCAGAATTTCCTCGAATTTGAATTGATTTTTATGGCATCCCTTTCTTGTGGATGGCAACAAAAAAAAAAGGATTTAAAAACTATTTTTGCGATACTTGGGCATATAATTCGGAAATATGTTCATGTTCTTAGTGCGAGAGGAGGAACGGAGGAAGGATTACCAGCAAAATATTACAACTTTCTATTGGCAATTCATGACAATGCTCAAAAATAAATTAAAGTTTCAATAAGTTTGTCAATTAATGTTAAGGGAAATTACTTAAAGTAAATACTTTCGGAAGGATGTTAGTCTCTGTAGGACATTCGTCAAAGAAAATACATAATTTGGGCTTTGGACAAGGTAAGGTGGAATGCGAAGAAAAAAATAAACAGTAACTGATGACATGGCATTCTGTAAACCGTAACCACAGAGATGCAGAGAAATTATATAAATTAAACATAAGATAATAGATTATTTTGATGCGCAGATTTGCAAAATATAAGAATTTTTTTTAAAAATATTTTTTTTTTGTTATTAAATTTTGAAAAAAAAAAAACAGTGAAAAAGTTGCAGTCGGGTAAGCCGATTTATATATGTATACCCTCACCCTCAGTAAAAAAACATACAAGTCTCATATTCCAAAGCATCGGAAAGTGAAAAGTGTGCGTGGATGTAACGTCTGATGAAATGTCATAATAACAACCTAAAATACCGAATGTTATAACGTATTTTTTTTATTAAATTTGATGCGCGGATCATGAATCTGCAGTTTGATTAAAAACAGTTCTCACGGTTTTCGAGATATACGGATTGTAGGATTTGCAAAATATAAGAATTTTTTAAAAATATTTTTTTTTCATTTAATTTTGAAAAAAACATTATCAGTATCTCATTTTTTTTTTATTAAATTTTTTATTATTAAAATTTAAATAAAATGTTATTAAATATATTTCCTACGGTTTTCGAGATATATGGATTTTAAAATTTGCAAAATATATGTATTATGTCAGAATATTTTTTTTAAATTATTTTTAACAAAAAGAATTGCAGTAGCTCATTTTTTATTATTAAATTTTTTATTATTGAAATTTAAATAAAATTTTATTCAAAATATTTTCATTGGTTGTCGAGATATAACGATTTTAAAATTTGCAAAATATAAGTATTATGTCAGAACATTTATTTTTAATTATTTTTGACAAAAAAATTTGCAGTGGCTCATTTTTTATTATTAATTTTTTTATTATTAAAATTTAAATAAAATTTTATTAAAAATATTTCCATTGGTTTTCGAGATATAACGATTTTAAAATTTGCAAAATATAAGTATTATGTCAGAATATTTTTTTAAAATTATTTTTAACAAAAAAATTTGCAGTAGCTCATTTTTTATTATTAAAATTTAAATAAAATGTTGTTAAAAATATTTCCTACGGTTTTCGAGATATATGGATTTTAAAATTTGCAAAATATATGTATTATGTCAGAATATTTTTTTTAAATTATTTTTAACAAAAAGAATTGCAGTAGCTCATTTTTTATTATTAAATTTTTTATTATTGAAATTTAAATAAAATTTTATTCAAAATATTTTCATTGGTTGTCGAGATATAACGATTTTAAAATTTGCAAAATATAAGTATTATGTCAGAACATTTATTTTTAATTATTTTTGACAAAAAAATTTGCAGTGGCTCATTTTTTATTATTAATTTTTTTATTATTAAAATTTAAATAAAATTTTATTAAAAATATTTCCATTGGTTTTCGAGATATAACGATTTTAAAATTTGCAAAATATAAGTATTATGTCAGAATATTTTTTTAAAATTATTTTTAACAAAAAAATTTGCAGTAGCTCATTTTTTATTATTAAAATTTAAATAAAATGTTGTTAAAAATATTTCCTACGGTTTTCGAGATATATGGATTTTAAAATTTGCAAAATATAAGTATTATGTCAGAATATTTTTTTTAAATTATTTTTAACAAAAAAATTTGCAGTAGCTCATTTTTTATTATTAAATTTGATGCGCTGATAATTAACAAAAATTTTATTAAAAATATTTCCTACGGTTTTCGAGATATAACGATTTTAAAATTTGCAAAATATAAGTATTTTTTAAAAATTCTTTTTTTTAATTTAATTTTGATTTTTTTTTTTAATTTAATGCGCAAATTATAAATCTGCAAATTTGATTAAATACATTTCGATATCCTTGAAGCGCCCCGGTAGGCGAGTTGGTAGCGTGCTTGCCTATCAGCGTGGGGGTTGTGGGTTCGATTCCCACCAGAGGCTTTGGTCTGTCGCTGCAAAAAATCAAGCCAAATAGTCTTTGTCACTCGGTTTATCCTTGGACCCAAAATTAGAATATAAATTTACTTTGTATTGTAATTAAATAAAATAAAAAATAAAATAAAAAATAATTTCGATATCGCCATGAATATTTCAAGTACAGCGTCAGTATATTTATTTATACAGTCCACAGTCCACATGGAATTCCTGTACCAGGAGTTTTCCCTTTCTCAGCCCAGACGAATATAAAAGTGACAAAATCGCATGAATGAATTAATTTAATTATTAATTTAAACATTTAATAGAGTTCTTACACTCGAATGCTATACAATCGGTCTATATGGAAATCGTGCAGTAATTTTATTTCTTTTTATTTAAAAATTTATTGATATCGTTCAAAAAAAAAAAAAAATGAATTAAGTAATAAGCTAATAATGATTAAATAAATAAAAAATATAGTTCCTTTTCGACTTTGATAATTTTGTATTTATAATTTTGATCAATTTCATAAATTTGTGATTTTTGTAAAACAATTTAACCATACTCTAGTCCAGAACCAGGTAAAGTTTCTCTCGAAAACGTTTAATGTGAACTTTTCTTTTAAACGAAATAATGAAATGCTAATTTACTATTGGCCTCTGTCCACCTTGAACGACGTATTTTAAGGAATGTTTCACCACAGAACAAACATGAAAATCAATTCTAATTTAAATTTGTTTAGTGTGCTCTTCCATTTCCTCTCACTTCCGTTGGCGTTTCTTTAACACACACACATTGTTTGGGTTTTTGTTCTGGTTAATACGATTCTTATTGGCTTTCCTTTTTTTACAACAATGCCATTGACGACGACGGCAACGGCGGCGACGACGACTGCTATGCTGCCGTTTATTGGTATTATTGTCAAACATGTCATACGGGAAATTCCCTGCCATTATTGTTATTATAACAGCAACAATGGGGTATTGGGAGGGGGAGGGGAGGAAAAAGGTTCACACACACACATATAAATATTTGCTCAATGAAATTAGGGGCACCAGTTCTAACAATCTCTGTCATATCACACAGACGTGCAAACGTGTAACCCAGAGACGTATCAACAGCACCGCTATTGCCTTCAACCATAGCGGCAGATCTTCCAAAACTCTAACCCCTACCGCCCCTCCCCACAGTCCTCCTATCATATAGAACAGCCTTTGTCACCGGTGGGGTTTTGCCTCGCATTGAACCCCACACAAGTTTTGTTTTTTTGCCCCAACAGGCAACTGTTCGACATCCCGAAAAGTGTGCAGATGTACCCAAATATTTGTTCACATGTACGTACGAACATACAATTTAGTCACACATCCCCACACACACACACATTATACATACATACGGTGGAGTGTATGTGTTTTTGACACAAAAAGGAAATTTATACAATTTTTAAATGCTAACGGCAGCCAAGCATTATGTTACGTTTATTCCACCACACCCCCACCCGCACTTCCGCCGAATGTCGCCAGTGACGGAATCAACGCCACAATGACAGGCACAGGGATATTTGCCGGCAAACACACACACACACACACAAAAACAGTCTCCGAATGACATTTCCATTATGACATGTTTACATGCATATCGATATGTTTTGTTAAACAACAACAGCAAGAAAGTACAAAAAATATTCATAAACAAATAAATCCAGAAAAAAAAACAACAATTGAATGGTGGCATTACTCCCGCCTAAGCCAAGATATTCATACACAGAAGCTACACTCGAGGAAAAAAATCATGAAACAACAAGCAATTCAATGAAGTGGACCTTTGGACAAAACAATCTCATCTCCCTCTCTCGGCTAATTTACTTGACCAAAGGAATCTAATTAGAAGTTTTTAAAATTAATTAGATTTCAACGTATGTTGGGTGTATTTGGTAGGTCGCTGATGAAATCTGATTTTAAATTTTGAAAAAAAATCGACGATAATAAAATTTCGTTTGTTGTTTGAAAGGAACGAAGGGGTTAGATTCGCGACGATTCCATTACTGAATTCCTCTCCGTTGCGGATGACTATAGGCCCATATTTTTAACCATGACAAAGTCGATACGGCTAGTAAGATGATTAGCGATTGTGGAGTGGATTGTGTGGATTGTGTGGCTACAACCAAAGGCTGTCCAAGTCTACATATATTCAATCTCCGGCCACAAAAAAATAGTTCATCATGCCTCTGGACCACTCAGCATGAACCGAAAAGACATTTCCATATAAATATTCAAAGAAATGTAAGCCAATGATGCCAAAAAAGATCTCTGTGTTGATTAAATTATTAAAAAATTTAATTTGAATTTTTATAAAACTATTAATCACTAATTTTTTTTGGACATTAAGAATATAAAATTGCCGGCTTGTCCCAATAATACCAAATAGGCGATGGGCCACTATTATAAATTATTATAAATAAATTAAAAAAAATAGAAAACTTCAATTACTTCCTAATTTGTTGGTTATTAAAATCTCTGCTTCTACATTAGGGTACTATTCTAATGTTTTTTTGTGTGTGTGTGTGTTGTTTTCCAAATGTGGCGATCGTTATCCCTTATGCTCACAGACAAACATACTCATGTGTGGGCATAAAAGGTTAATATAATTTGCATGTTTTTGACATGTCCCCCTTTGTAATGAGATACAGGTGACTGAATAAAATCCAACCCCCCCCCCCCCATCCAAAAAACAAAAAAATACATTTGGCATATTTCGATAATGTTTAAAATACACAGATGACATCTGGTGTTAGTACAAAACCAAATTTTATTTGAATTTAAATTAAGAAGGAATTTAAATACACATGAAATACTTTTGAGCAAGACGAAGACATTTTTCCCTTTCTGAGAATCCGGGGCTGTGGAGTCCGAGTCTTGCAGTAGGAGTGTGACAAATGTGGCCGGAGTGGGAGTCTGGAGTCGAAAAATGTTCTCGACTCCGACTGCGAGTTTTATTTCATTTATTTATTATTAATTACAATACAAAGTACATTTATATTCTTATTATGGGTCAACGGATAAACAGGGTGACACAGACCAAATGACTAGATTTTTGCAGCGACAGACCAAGGCCTCTGGTGAGAATTGAACCCCGCTAGCTACAAACTCGTCTAACAGGGCGCTTGCCTCCAAGTTTTTGTTAACTTACATTTCACATAAAATAAATAAAATGTATTGAAAACAATTAAACAGATTAATTTCAAAATTTGAAATATTTTCGATTATTTACTTATTTACTTTTATAATTATTATTTACTTTTTATAATTTGCCTTTTGATCTTGCCTCTTGTGTTCACACAACGAAATTCTTTTTCGGCAATTTTTGTTTTCTTCATTGACTTTTCAAATACAAATCCCTTTCAAAATAGGAAAATACGAAAAACGCAAAAGGAATTGCCAGTACAAGCAATTTTTTTTCCATTTCCCTTACCACTCTTTCCTACAAACTGAGAATTGCGCGCAATTAAAATTGCCTAGTGTGAATTACTTTCTTCAGTTGGCTCTACAACCTGTGGTTGGTCTTGGACGGCTTCATAAATGATTTCCAAGCACTTCGGTCTTCTTCTCCAGTTCGTCATGCCAAGGACTTGTATGTCTTTGATTGTATGAATTTTTAAAATTTGAAATATTTTCAAGTATATGAATTTTTGTAACAAACTCACCTCAGTGTGATACAGAGTAAAGGAATACTGGACGGAAATATCCTTTTCGAAATTTTGTTAATTTGAACAGCTGAAATCGGAGTCGACGCCGACGAGCTATTTAAAAATACTGGCACGCAATTTTGGCTCAACTCCACAGACCTGGTAAAAGCCAACAGTTTTAGAGAATAAACACAAAAGGAGTTTCAAAATCCGTTCGATAAAAAAATCATCCAATTTTTTTCCCCGAGTGTATCCTCATTTCAGTTGTCTTCTACAATTTCATAATTTACACTCCAAGTATGTGGTAAAATGAGTAAGTTGCTATTTCCCTGGTATTCGTTGAAATTTAATACATTTCCCACACGAAAGAAGGGGGGTAAACACATTTAATTCCAAATTTCATTTGGATTTAATGAAATTCTTGTAAAATTTCCTAGAAAACCCACTTGGAGAATGTGAAAATTGCGTTTAGAAATATTCATTCATTTATAATTGCAATAATTTCCTGGTGGCACCACCAAAAATTCCCACTTAACATTGTTGCTGTTCTTTGCCTAGTCGCTGGGTGGGGAGAAACTGAACATTTGGTGGCTTCCGACAATGAACAATTCCCTTTGCCAGCAGTGGCCACCAGTCAATGAAGGATCCTATCTGACTCGAAAGCCGTTGCTCTTGGTTACATTTGAGGTGTGTTTATTTGTTTGGTTTGTGGAGTGAGCTCACAGGAGAAGTTTCAGGCAGGCTCTGAGCTGAAAGTGCTGTCGGTTTCTGGTGGTGCACTTGCCCCGTCGTTGTGGTGCTGTATCAATCAGGACGCAATAATGATTGTTAAACGCACGCATACACTCACAGGCGCTCTCATGCCCACACACTAGCGTAACGAAAAGTGAGCAACATTATCCTCATCCTAGTGAACTGTACATCCGACGGAATGTGCAAAGTACGTGAACTTTACCACCGTATCGCCAAATTTATGAATGAATGGATGATGTTGCACTCATTGCCCCTCCCCCCAGTCACCACCACCATCACCTTGGTTGTCCTTGTATTTTGAAGTGCGAATGTTTTGGAGGGATTTAATCACAAAAGGTTCGATGTCATTTTTACACGCAATTCTCGCACCTGTGACTTTTGAAATGAAAAGTGACATATTTCTTGGCAAGTTAATATTTGGAGAAATCATTTTCAGCTATTTGCGAAATTTAAGATTTTTGAATAATGGTTTTTTGGATAATTTAAAATAATTGGAAAATTTAAGATTTTTGAAAAATTTTAAATTATTGAAAAAATTATGATTTTTGGATAATTTAAAATAATTGAAAAAATAGGGTTTTGGAGAATTTAAAATAGTTGAAAAATTTAACATTTTTGGATAATTTAAAAAATTGAAAACTTTAAGATTTTTGGATAATTTAAAATAACTGAAAAATTTAAGATTTTTGAATAATTTAAAATAGTTGAACATTTTAAGATTTTTGGATAATTTAAAAAATTGAAAACTTTGGATTATTGGATAATTTAAAATAATTAACCATTATAAGATTTTTTAAAAATTTAAAATAATTGAAAAATTTAAGAGTTTTGGATTATTAAAAATTTTATATTTTTGGATAATATAAAATAATTGAACAATTTAAAATTTTTGGATTGAAAATTTTTGGATTTTTGGATAATTTAAAATAATTGGAAAATTTAAGATTTTTGGATAATTTAAAAAAATTTTTGGATTATTAAAAATTTTATATTTTTGGATAATATAAAATAATTGAACAATTTAAAATTTTTGGATTGAAAATTTTTGGATTTTTGGATAATTTAAAATAATTGGAAAATTTAAGATTTTTGGATAATTTAATATAATTAAAAAAATTAAGATTTTTGGATAATTATAAATAATTGGAAAATTTAAGATTTTTGGATAATTTAAAATAATTAAAAGTTTAAGATTTTTGGATAATTTAAAATAATTGAAAAAATTTGGATTTTTGGATAATGTAAAATAATTAACCATTTTAAGATTTTTGAAAAATTTTAAATAATTGAAAAAGATTTTTGGATAATTTAAAAAATTTAAAAATTTAAGATTTTGGATAATTTAAAATAATTAAATAATAACACTACTCAACAAAATGAAAAAAATTTCATGTACTCCGGATGCGATAATTTTTTCTGTGTAGATAACCTTGACATGAGCTCGAAAAACGCAATAAAAATTTTTTTTTCGTTTGGTTTTTGTTTTTGTTTTTGTTTTATTTTTTTTTTTTTAAATTTTAAAAAAAAATTTTTGATTAATTTGTTTCGTCCGGCATAACTCGGGAACCACTAGCCCGATTTAATTGAATTAAATTTTAAAAAATTTAAAATTACAATTCCCTTAATCTGTTCATATATTGTTTTCCTATACAAGCAACAGTTTCCAAGTTAAAAATGAATATATAAAGGAAAAAACTTATTTTTTGCCTAAAGATTTAAATTTTTTTTTTTTAAAAAATCCAAAATGAAAAAAAAATGTCAAATCTTATTACTTTTACGTAAAGTCACATAACCTATGAGCAAAATGAGACAAAGATCATGAAAATCGATGCACGCGTTTCGCTTTTATTCGCAATTGAGTAAAGGTATGAATTTCAAAAATTTGCTCGACATATGCACAACTTTGTCTATGGTAAGGTTTTTTCTTTTTTATTACAAAAAAAATTAAAATTTGTTGGGTGACAAAAATATATGAAAATTTTTGAAATTCATACCTATACTCAATTGCGAATAAAAGCGAAACGCGTGCATCGATTTTCATGATCTTTGTCTCATTTTGCTCATAGGTTATGTGACTTTACGTAAAAGTAATAAGATTTGACATTTTTTTTCATATTGGATTTTTTAAAAAAAAAAAATTTTAATCTTTAGGCAAAAAATAAGTTTTTTCCTTTATATATTCATTTTTAACTTGGAAACTGTTGCTTGTATAGGAAAACAATATATGAACAGATTAAGGGAATTGTAATTTAATTTTTTAAAATTTAATTCAATTAAATCGGGCTAGTGGTTCCCGAGTTATGCCGGACGAAACAAATTAACCAAAAAAATTTTTGTAAAATTTAAAAAAAAAAAAAAAAAAAAAAACCAAACGAAAAAAAAAATTTTTATTGCGTTTTTCGAGCTCATGTCAAGGTTATCTACACAGAAAAAATTATCGCATCCCGAGTACATTTTGACTGTTGACTAGTGTAATTTTTTGAAAAATTTAAGATTTTTGGATAATTTACAATAAGTAAAAAATTCAAGATTTTTGGATAATTGAAAATTTTGGATTGTTTAATAATTTAAAATAATTAACCATTATTAGATTTTTGAAAAATTTAAGAGTTTTGGATTATTAAAATTTGTATATTTTTGGATAATCTTAATATATATTTACGCTCGACACTGATTCACTGACTCTGTCACGCAGTACGTAGGAATTTAAATAGGCATTCTATAATTTTCTATAAATAATAATAATAAAAAAAAAAATATTTTTTTTTTGTACAGAAATTGTGTTTTCCCCAATTTTTTTTTTACCAAATTTTTTTTTTTCCAAAATTTTTTTTTTGAACAACAAAAATTTTTTTTTCAACAAAATTTTTTTTCTGAACAAAATTTTTTTTCCATATTTCAACGGGCGACATAGGCGCATTACAACTTACTAGTATAAAATAATTGAACAATTTATGATTTTTGGATAATAATTGAAATAATTGAAAAATTTAAGATTTTTGGATAATATAAAATATTTGAAAAATTTAAGATTTTATGGATAATTTAAAATAATTGAAAAATTTAAGATACTTAGAAAATTTAAAATAATTGACAATTTAAAGATTTTTTTGATAATTTAAAATAATTCTAAATTTTTTTAAATTCTTCTCAAAATCCCATAAATCAACATAAGTGTAATACAATGCTTTTATAATTTCGCACTTAAAAGTGAATTAACATGTTTTGCCTGACCTTGATTTTTGAAAGCCTCAAATTCTCGAGGACTCTCTACACCAGTTGACCATTATTTCCTAGAGGTTATCCAGGTTTCGTTCAATGATAGACAATATTTGTTGGTGTCAGTAAAATGATCAGACCGTAGTTTGTAGTCCAGACCATTCGTGGAATTAACTTTGTTAATACGAAAATTGGGAATCAGTCAATCGATAATTAAATATGTGCCCTGAAACACATTTTCCTTATCCGAATTCCGCTTTAGATGAAAGCCGGCATAAGTGAAACCAATATTTTCCATTTTCTATTAAGAAAGTCCCGGAGACATATTGCACTTATGCCAAGGTAAAACAAATTGGTTCCATTTTATAATTTGGAGGAATTTTGTCTCTGAAAGGACTTTGAATGTTAGCATTTTAACAATATTGACCGCAGTCCGCAGTATTCTCCATTGACACCAAAAATATTTGCCATTTACATATTTGAAATTCTCCTACGGTTCACTGGCAAAAATTCCTCTCGAGCTATTGACAGATTTCAAGAACGCCAAGTGTCGGCCATTCTTCAGTTGCCGTTAAATCATGACACCCTTAAAATTTCAACAAAACCTATTAAGAGCTTAAAAGGAAACAGCGTTGCTTCTTCTTCTTTGTTTAGCGTTGCACGGTATCCTTTGTGTAGGAGTAATTATGTGAGTGGTATGTGAGGCATCTCATTGTTGCTGCTGCTCGCTATGAAAATGAAAATGTTGTTACAACGTTGTATGGTGGCATTCTAGTTGTTGTTGGTGTTGTTGTTATAATGAGCTGTTGCACACTTGCCTTGCAGTCATCGCTGCAAAAGTGCAGCAGCAGATTTAGTAGCTCTAAGTTGTGCCATAGCTTTTATGTTGCCATAGCATTGCCACACTTTGTAAGGGTGTGTGGGCGTGCGTGTGTGTGTGTGAGTGCGTTTGCCTTTTTGTGTTGCAACACCAACTACTGATGATGGTGTTGGTGTTGTTGTTGACAACAACACTTGGGCAAAATTGCCATCATCAACGCTGGTATAGGCAACGGCATCAGTCTCAGCCTCAGAGTCATTGTTACCAACTGACTACGGACAAAACGTAAAAGTTCGTGTTATTGTGGAAACAACACTGATAGAGGCAGCGGCTGAGGTAAACAGTTGCAGCCGCTGTCTCTCTGTGTAGAGTGTGTCATGTTGCTGCACAGTGGAGGATTTTTGGAAATTAGTTTACGCAAAATAATTCCAAATATAGGCTACATCAACAAAACACAATTTTGGTGATATAAAAACCATATTCTGGTCTGAAAGAAAAATTTGACAACACTATCCAAAAAAAAAAAAAAAAACAAAAGTGTAGTGTAGTGAATAACCACTATAAATTTCGTATGAACTGTGGTCCCCCCTATGAACAAAAATAGACGAACTATTTTTTTATGGATTTTATTAATTTTTTAAAAAAATTAAGTTTTTTTGAGACTAAAATTGTCATAACTTAAAAATGAATTCTCCGATTTCTTTAAAATAAATTTTAAAAAAATGATCACTAAATTATTTTAAGTTTTCGTCATCTGCACATTCAAAGTACAGTGTCAGAGTTATTAACAACGTCAATCCAGAATTTTTTTTGGTAATTTTTTTGTTGAAAAAAATTAATTAATAATGGAAAATGACAAAAAACTGCCCATTTTCGGTAGTTCATCATAAATCCCTATATCTTAAAATTAAAATGAGGTATATATCATTAAAACCGATGGAGTATTTTGGATTTTATTCAGAATTTAGTGCATTCCGCTTTTTTTTATATAAATCACACTAAAAGCGCCCCGGTAGGCGAGTTGGTAGCGTGCTTGCCTATCAGGTTGTGGGTTCGATTCCCCCCAGAGGCTTTGGTCTGTCGCTGCAAAATCTAAACCTATGGTCTGTGTCACCCGATTTACCCTTGGACCAAAAATTAGAATATAAATTTACTTTGTATTGTAATTAATAATAAATAAATAATAAATAAATCACACTAAATAAATCACAATGCAGTTTTTTAAGACATAAGTTTTGATAACATGAAAATGAATTGTCCCATTTCCCATTTTAAAAAATTGTTCACTAAATTATTTAAGATCTTCGTCTTTGGTACAATTGTGTCTGAAGTGGAGTATCAGAGGTTTTAGCAAAGTTAAGACGGAATTTTTCTTTTTTGATAATTTTTTTTTGTTTTAAAAAAATTCATAAAAAAATCGAAAATGAAAAAAAAGTAACCATTTTTAGTAGTTTATTATAAATGCACATATCCTATATTAAAATTAGGTGCAGATCATTAAAATCGATAAAGTATTTTCTATTTTGTTGACAACACAGTGATAATTCGATCGTTTTCGTGACATAAATTGTCATAACTGGAAAACGAATAGTCACATTTCTGTGAAATTAAGTTTAAAAAATGTACCGGTCAATTACTTTAGATATCCGCTTCTAATGCCTCTGAATCCGACATACAGTTTCAGAGTTATTAACCAAGTTAAGCCGGAAACATTATTTTTTTTCGTAATTTTTTGCTGTTGAAAAAAAAAATCATTTAAACTCGAACAAGACCCAAGTTTACCATTTTAAGGAGTTAAGAAGAATTAACGAAAAACTATAACGATGTGGAACTGGAGATTTTCCAACCATCGAGAAGAAGTCAGCGAAAATGGGTGAACGAGGACAAAATCAAACGCATGACTGCAAATGCCCAAGAAAGGTAGCAAAAAGACAAAGGCAGAAAGGAAGCAAGTAAGGAAGTTTGGAAGGATGTAAGAAAGGATACTTCCGAAGTAAGTAAGGAAGTAATTAAGTAAGGAAGTAAAGAAGTAAGGACGTGAGTAAGGAAGTAATTAAGTAAGTAAGTAAGTCAGGAAGTAAGGCAGTAAGTAAGGAAGTAAGGATGTAAGGAAGGAAGTAATTAAGTAAGTAAGGAAGTATGGATGTAAGTAAGTAAAGAAGTAAGGATGTAAGTAAGGAAGGAAGTATGGAAGTAAGGAAGTAAATAAGTAAGTAAGGAAGTAAGGATGTAAGTAAGGAAGAAAGGAAGTCAGGAAGTAAGTAAGTAAGGAAGTCAGGAAGTAAGGATGAAAGGATGTAAGGAAGTAAAGATGTAAGTAAGGAAGGAAGTAAGGAAGGAAGTAAGGAAGGAAGTATGGAAGTTAGAAAGTAGGGAAGTAAGTAAGGAAGTAAATGAGTAAGTAAGGAAGTATGGATGTAAGTAAGTAAGTAAAGAAGTAAGGATGTAAGTAAGGAAGGAAGTTAGGAAGTAGGGAAGTAAGGAAGTCAGGAAGTAAGGATGTAAGTAAGGAAGGAAGTAAAGAAGTAAGGAAGTAAGGATGTAAGTAAGGAAGGAAGTAAGGAAGTATGGAAGTTAGGAAGTAGGGAAGTAAGTAAGGAAGTAACTAAGTAAGTAAGGAGGTAAGTATGGCAGTAATTAAGGAAGTAACGAAGTAAGTAAGGAAGAAAAAAGTAAGAAATGAAGTAGAGATTTCCGCATTGACTTTTCGTTGAAGCATCATGAAGACAAATCGAAGCTAATTTGTTCTCAACAGTTGGTTGAAAAGGGGAGTTCAAAACTAAAAAACCTGTCGATGAACTCAAAAGCTCAAAACATGTACAGGTAAAGCACAGGTAAGGGCGCTGGAAAATAAAGTCGTTTAAGAACCAAAGAAAAATTTCTAATCTAAATAAGAGAAAACCAATGAAACCGGGTCTTCGCAACGGGGCACTTGACCAATAGTCAGTTAATCAATCAAAATTCGGTTATATTGTTTTTCGGGTGTGGCATGTGGATAATCAAATCCACTCGCGAAGAGTGGCTCAGGCAGCACATACGACAATACTTCCAGATTCGTGGGATTCTCGAAGTCTTAATGAAATTCCTTCAGAGGTATAGTTTGTAAACGATCTTTCTGGGGGGTAATTATCGTGTGTTACGATATGCACTTTTTCTACTTACATCCTGACAGTATCGCCCACTGTGCTATGCTATTTGCAAATACCGCCACCAACAGCACACTCAGCCGTACTCATACTAACGTTGGCGTTTAGTAAGTGTTTGTTCTTTTGTATCGGTGTTGCTGGTTTGCTTTGTTGTTTTTTTTTTTTTTTTTTTTTTGGGTGAGCAAAAAGTTGTAATTATTTTTATGCTTCAGTTAAATAAGTGGATTGTTTTCACAGCTCTTTCTCGCTCTCCCCGGTCTCTGCACCCCTTTCACATTGTTTGGTATAAGAGTATTTACTTTTCATGTATGTCTATGTCGGTATTTGTGTTTTCTTTGCGTTTCGATTCTTCCGGTTTTAAGGACTAAGTAGGCTAAGACGGAGTGAGTGAGTGAGTGGGTGAGTGAGTGTTGCTCGGTTAATTGTTTAAAATAATGTTTGGTTTGGCTTCAGATTTAAGTTGTTTCGAATTAAGTTGCTTTTAATTTCACTCATGAGTGGATTTTAACTTTTAAAATCAACAGAAAAATGTTCTTTGTGCGTCTTTGAAACAAAAGATGCTGGTATTTCTTTTCCGAAAGTTTCAAGTGGATGTCGTACACTTTAAGTTTAATTTGTGAAGAAGGTGGGGGCAGGAACTGGTATCGTTGTATTGTGAGTATCTGTGGGTTTGAAAAGGTGGTTCGCAATTTGGGTTATGAAAGATTGTGTTTGGAAAATACACCTTCTATTTATGGGTCAAAGGGGTTTAGCCGACACTTCCCGTTTCGGAATGAGATTATCACATGATACCGAACGATATATTCCTATACTCTAGTATAACACATACGAGTCAAATGAAGTCCTCCACTGCCACTCTGATTTACGTATTTCCCAATGGAATCTTTTCCATGAAAGAACTGACGGGGAAGTTCTCTTGAACCAGCGAGCGGGATATAATTTGTATACTCACTGAACGGAACACACTGTTTGCAAAATATTTGTTTAATTGCATTGGCTTACAACAAAAATCTAAATATTATGCACTTGATGTTGGCAAAAAAAAATGTTTACCGTTTTTATTTCCCTCCCCATGATGGCCCCTTTTTTATCCCCTTTTGGTGCGTGTTGGCAATTTGTTCGTCCCATCTCTAACTCATGACCACCTGTTGTTGCCAACAATTTGTTTACTCATTTTTATTTCATTCCATTTTGGCCCTTTTTTCGTCACATCTCTAACTCATGACCCCATGTTGTTGCCAAAAATTGGTTTTATCATTTTTTATTTCAACCCATTTTGGCCTTTTTTATCCCACCTTGGCCCTTTTTTCGTCCCATCTCTAACACATATCGAACTGTCAATCGTAGTTGTCGACCAAATTTCCAACAAAAATTTGTATATTTTTGCGTTCTTCGGTTTTGGGGACAAATGTATTTTTTTTTTTTTTTTTTTTTTTTTTTCTTTTTTTTTTTTCAAAAATCCCTTTTTTCGTTACCCCTTGTTGTTGCCAAAAATAGTTTTTTATCATTTTTTATTTCAACCCATTTTGGCCCGTTTTATCCCACCTTGGCCCTTTTTCCGTCCCAACTCTAACACATATCGAACTGTTTTTACCAATCGTAGTTGTCGACCAATTTTCCAACAATTTTTATATTTTACCAGTTTTAGTTCACTTTTCCACTTCGTCCAATTTTTGGCTCATTCCTGTCAATTGCAATTTTTTTTACGCAATTTTGTTTTTTTCCCTTTTTTTATCCCGTTTTGGGCCCTTTTTCGACTCATCTCTATCTGATTTTGACCTGTTTTGCTAAAAATTTGTTTCACCCTTTTTTTTATTTTTCTCTCTTTGGCCCATTTTTTTATCCCGTCTTGGACCCTTTCTGGTGCCATCTCTAACTCATTTCCAATCGTAGTTGTGGACCAATTTTCCAACAAAAATTATTATTTCTCATTTATATATTACTAGTTTTGGGCCCGTTTAGTGCCCCTTTCCGTTACCTCCAATTTGTCGCTCATGTCTGTCGATTACAATTCTTTCCAGGCATTTTTGTTTTTCCCCCTTTTGTACCTTTTTATCCCGTTTTGGTACTTATGTCCACTTTTTCGTACCTCCTCTAAATATTATCCGCTTGATGTTGCAAGCATTTATTTCGTCCAATTTTTTTATTTTTTCCCTTTCTGACCCTTTTTTTATCCCATTTGGGCAATTTTTTATCCCATTTTGTCCCTTTTTTCGTTTTGGTACTTTTGTGCCACTTTTTCGTACCTCCTCTAAATATTATCCGCTTGATGTTGCCAAGCATTTGTTTCGTCCTATTTTTTATTTTTCCCTTTCTGACCCTTTTTTATCCCATTTTGGGCCATGTTTTATCCCGTCTTGTCCCTTTTTTCGTGTTGGTACTTTTGTGCCACTTTTTCGTACCTCCTCTAAATATTATCCGCTTGATGTTGCCAAGCATTTGTTTCGTCCTTTTTTTTATTTTTCCCTTTCTGGACCTTTTTATCCCATTTTGGGCCATTTTTATCCCGTCTTGTCCCTTTTTTCGTGTTGGTACTTTTGTGTCACTTTTTCGTACCTTCTCTAACTATTATCCGCTTGATGTTGCAAAGCATTTGTTTCGTCTTATTTTTTATTTTTCCTTTTTTTATCCCAATTCCAATATCCATTCTTAGCGCATGTCTAGACTTCATACTCGCCAAATTTCATGATTCTGTCTTCAGCCGTTTTGTCAGGACAGTGAAAAATCTGGCTTTAAGCGCCGTCAAAGATTATTTAGAAACTAGTAAGTTGTAATGCGCCTATGGCGCCCGTTAATTTGCTTGAGAAAGTATTTGTTACTTAATTTTAAAAATTTTGTAAAAAATATTTTGAGAAAACTATTTTGTAAAAAAAAATGTCGAAAAAAAATTAAATTGGAAAAAAAAGTGGAAAAAAAATTTTTGTTGAAAAAAAAAATTTTTGCTGAAAAAACAATTTTGTTGAAAAAAAAAAATTTTAGTGGAAAAAAAAAAATTGTTGAAAAAAATTTTTTGTTTAAAAAAAAAAGTTTGTTGAAAAAAAATTTTTGTTGAAAAAAAAAATGTTTGTTGAAAAAAAAAAAAATTGTTGAAAAAAAATGTTTGTTGAAAACAAAAAATTTTTGTAGGAAAAAAAAAAATTTTTTTTCAAAAAAAAATTTTGTTGAAAAAAAAATTTTTTGCTGAAAAAAAAAATTTTGTTGAAAAAAAAAAATTTGTGAAAAAAAAATTTTTGTTGAAAAAAAAATTTTGTAAAGAAAACAAATTATTGGTAAAAAAAAATTTGTAAAGAAAAATTTTGGAAAACAAAATTTTGGTAAAAAAAAAATTTGGGGAAAACACAATTTCTGTACATTCCGATGAAATCTTATTGGATTTGGCGAATTCCGGTGGTATCTCATTGGATGTTGCCTGATCATTTATTGTATTTGTAAAACGTTCAGGGTACAACGAACCTGTGTCTGACTAACTCTACTCGCCCTTACCATGCCCACATTCTCGCTTTGGAAGAAATAAAGCTTGGAATCGAAACTAAACAGGACAGATTATTCGAGCATTTGACAAATCCATATTTCATTTTCTGTTTTTTTTTCTGCACAATCCTTTGTGCGGCCCATAACGAAAATGTCCACATCGATGATGGTGACGTCTCTTGTGTCATGATCAAAATTTATTAATGTTGAAATCTCAACCCAACCATTAGATACACGAGTATGTTCGAGTATCTAGTTATTTACTTACATATGAACAAAATGTGTGAGGGTTGCAGTTGAAGGTTTTATTTCATCACATGTTGCCTTTCCTTTGACTACGAGTACCAAAAAAAGTGCAAAAGAAAATATACAAAATATTATTCTTTATAATGTGACAACATGAACAGTTTTTCTTTTTCCACAATGAACACACACACACATGAAAATCCTTTCATTTTGATGGATTTTCTGTGTTTCCTCTCCCCTTTGAAGTTTTATTTATTTCCTGTTGACATTGTGCATTTTTTCTTCCATTTTTTTTTTTTGGGCAGCATGGGTGTCACCTCGTCAAAGTCCTTTATGAAGGCAAGTTCGAGACAGGATTTCATAAAGTTGCCACTGCAACAAGTGAAGAAAATCGATAGATGGGATTCATTGAGGGGCTCAACATCGGATACTTTTACAGAGGAGAACTTCGGACCACTGTCAAATGTTAGGTAAGTACTGGACCATGAGCATCGGTTTGATCGTGTCTCGCCATTTCGTATCAATTTCAGTTGATTAACTTTTGTTTTAATAAATTTCCCTTCCTTCTCCCCTACCACTTGTTTGCAGATTTGCCGTTTTCGCTTTGGGCTCGTCGGCCTACCCGAACTTTTGTGCTTTCGGCCAGTACATCGATAATGTGCTGGGCGAACTGGGCGGCGAACGTCTCCTTAAAATGGCCTATGGCGATGAAATGTGCGGCCAAGAACAATCGTTCCGCAAATGGGCACCCGATGTCTTTAGGGTGGCCTGTGAAACCTTCTGCCTGGACCCCGATGAGAGTTTGTCCGATGCCTCGATGGCTCTGCAAAATGATTCGCTGACAGTGAATACGGTACGTTTGGTGCCGGCCAAGAACAAGGGCTCCCTGGAGCAGTTGCTCTCCAAGTATCACAACAAAAAGGTGACCTGCTGCCAGATCAAATCGCAGCCGCTCAATTTAACGAACAGCGCCAGTGGCGAAAAGACCACCATACTGTTGGAAATTACAGCGCCCGGCATCGATTATGAACCCGGCGATCATGTGGGCATATTCCCGGCCAATCGTCCGGATATCGTCGATGGACTGTTGAAACGTCTGTCGGGCTTCGAGGATCCCGATGAGCTGTTACAGCTGCAACTGCTCAAGGAGAAGCAAACTTCGAATGGCATTTTTAAATGTTGGGAAGCACACGATAAGATCCCCGCCGAAAGTCTGAGAATCCTGTTGTCGCGATTCTTCGACATCACCACTCCGCCGTCGCGTCAAATGTTAACCCTGCTGGCGGGCTTCTGTGAGGACAATCTGGATACCGAACGTTTACAGTTGCTGGTGACAGATTCCTCGGCCTATGAAGATTGGCGACATTGGCGCATACCCCATCTATTGGATGTTCTCGAAGAGTTTCCCTCCTGCAAGCCACCCGCCTCCTTGGTACTGGCCAATCTCATGCCGCTGCAGTCACGCTTCTATTCGATTTCCTCCTCGCCCCGCAAAGTTAACAATGAAATCCATTTGACCGTGGCCACGGTCAAGTATCGCAGTGAAGATGGTCGCGGCGATGATCGTTTCGGTGTGTGTTCCAATTATTTGGCCTGTCTCGCGGCCAGCGACGATGTCTTCCTGTTTGTGCGCAGCGCGCCCAGCTTCCATCTGCCGGCGGACACAACACGACCGATTATTTTAATTGGTCCCGGCACCGGCATTGCACCGTTCCGTTCGTTCTGGCAGGAATTCGAAATGATGCGTGAAATGAATGCGGAGTGTCAGCTGCCACGCGTGTGGCTGTTCTTCGGTTGCCGCAGTCACAGCGTCGACTTGTATGCGGGGGAAAAGGATCGTTTGGTCAAGGAGAATATATTGGATCGTGTGTTTTTGGCGCTGTCCAGGGAGCCGAATATCAACAAGGTGAGTGAGTGGATGTGGGAATAATTTAAGTGGGTGAAAACAAAGGGTAAAACAAAAGGAAGGTTAGAAACTAAGCAGAGGTAAAAAACGAATGGAATTCTAATGGTGAACCTGATCGTTGATTATCAATTATTTTTTCAATTATTGAAAAAACATTCCATAGTGTAGGGTTTGTTAGTGTGATCCAGGCCGTGTAGAGCTCTTCTCTATCTTCATTTCATCTGTCGGTTGGCAAAATCTTTCGCAGGTCTTAGATTTCACACCAAGTCTTAAGAGCCAACTGTGTAAGAAGTCCTGGCATTTACCTTGACACGAAGCCTGTAATCGTTCGTTATCCTTATATGAACTGGTGAGCCATAAGCTGAAGGTGATCAGCCCGTTGTGGATTGTACAAAAAAAAAAAAAACACCAGAATGTCACCTTTGTAGCTGTTTTATTTGGAATAACCTCAGGCAGTTCGGAATATTTGGATGTGGACCTTAGTTGATTACTGAAACAGTTTAGTAGTTTCAGGAGATGTTGGATTGTTTCCATTTAGGCTTCTGCTTTATGTCTCTCAGATAGGTTGGCCCCAACCAGAACATGAACCCAAGTCGTATCGCATTAACCCACTTAGCGCCGTTTTTTTTTAATAATTTTTGTTTTTAAACTGAAAATGCAACGCTGATTAACTTTTGTTACTTAAAGAAGCTTCATCTCCATCTCCCTCTCTGACGACGAATTTCAACAAGCAAGATGATCGAACTCTAGTCAGCTTCTGATAGACGAAAGAACCCATTGATTCTGCCCGTCTCTTTCAGTTCCTGCAGCTTTCTTCTACAGTCTTTGTTACCAATCGCAATAGTCTCAGTGGTTAAATTTCAAGCGGGTCCCATTACGGGCGGTGTCCTTTCGTGGACCGAACGTTATCCTTAAATCGCCGTACTGTCTCAAACAGTTGGGGCCAACTCTTGCGGGAAAGCTCTCGGTCTCTGACTGAAACTCACCAGGCCTGGCTGAAACAGTGGGCCTGGATTTTGTGTGTTTGGACTGTGAAGCAGCTTCCAGTTTCTACGAATTCTCAAGGTTTTCTCTCTGGTTTCCATTACAACGTCCATACATCCTCCCCGTTTAAATATCAATTTCACTGAAATTTATTAAGTTTCCTCTTGGTTTTTTTTCATGTTGCCCATGTACTTTTCATTCATTCCTGAGTGGTATTATGGCAGAGTCGTTTGTCTTTTGCAAAACTATTTTCAATATCATTTCAGTATCCTTCTGTTTGTGGTGAAGCTTTGAAATCATTACTTAATCTATTATTTTATCCGCTTTCTAGTTTACCCAACAATCATACACACACACACACACATTGGAATAGAATTTTCCACAGTACTTGTGTCTTGTATTTCCTGCACATATTTCTGGCTTACAAAGGCTGAGTGTGTATGGGACGGGAAGGAAAGTGAAAAAAAGTCTCTTGTCTCTTGTTAACGGAAACATGTAGAAAATCGTGACAAACAATACCCAGATGAGGGAGGAGTTTGACAGGCCTTATTATACGTACCCCAAAACAAGGACTTTGTATTCTCACCAGAGAACCGATAAGGCCTTCTTAAAAAAAAAACCCCCGACCCATTCTCAAGTTGTAAAGGAATGCCGAAAGTTTCGAAAAAACAAAAAAAATGCGATCGCTTTTCCATATATGTAATTAAGTCGAAACTGTGTACTTACCTCGAAGGCCTTGTCAAGGCTCCTTAGTTAACACTGGGCTTGTTGTATGTGTGTGCGTGCGTTAGTGCAGTTGTATGGTGTTATTATGTTCGTAATAAAAGAGATCGGTCTGATCAGGTTTTCCACAGGAACCAGACTTTTTGTAGTTTGTAACAAAAGCAAATATGGCCTTCAAAAAAATGTAAATCAAAAACTTATAATTCATAAAAATTTAAAATGGCTTGAGAAACCTTTGTTCAGAAAAATGTGTGAAAATTGCAGCTTTTTAAATCTTTGTTCGAACATTGTTTTTTAAACAGCTTTACAAACCTGTGTTAAGAAAAATGTGTGAAATTTTTTTTTAAAACAGCTTTATAAAAACGCATAAAATGTATGGAAATTCCAGATATAGAAACCTTTGTTAAGAAAAATTGTTTTGGAAACAGCTTTAAACCCCTTTGTTAGGAAAAAAACACCTTTACAAGCCTGTGTTAAGAAAATTTTTCAAAAATTGTTTTTAAAAATGATTTCTAAAACAGCTTTACAAACCTGTGTTAAGAAATTTTTTCGAAAATTGTTTTTAAAAATGATTTCTAAAACAGCTTTATAAACCTTTGTTAAGAACAATTTTCGAAAATTGTTTTTAAAAATGATTTCTAAAACAGCTTTACAAACCTGTGTTAAGAAATTTTTTCGAAAATTTACAAATCTGTGTTAAGAAAAGTATTCTAAATTTTTTTTTTAAAAATGATTTCTAAAACTGCTTTATAAACCTTTGTTAAGAACAATTTTCGAAAATTGTTTTTAAAACAGCTTTATACACATTGTAAAAATGTGTGACATTTTTTTTAAACAGCTTTATAAAAACACATAAAATGTATGGAAATTGCAGATATAGAAACCTTTGTTAAGAAAAATTGTTTTTAAAACAGCTTTACAAAAAATTGTCGTGAAAATTGTTTTGAAAACAGCTTTAAAACCCTTTGTTAGGAAAAAATAGCTTTTCAAACCTGTGTTAAGAAAAATGTTCGAAAATTGTTTTTAAAAATGATTTCTAAAACAGCTTTACAAACCTGTGTTAAGAAAAGTGTTCGAAAATTGTTTTTAAAAATGATTTCTAAAACAGCTTTACAAACCTTTGTTAAGAACAATTTTCGAAAATTGTTTTAAAACAGCTTTACAGACCTTTGTTAAGAAAAATTCTCGAAAATTGTTTTTAAAACAGCTTTACAGACCTTTGTTAAGAAAAATTCTCGAAAATTGTTTTTAAAACAGCTTTATACACATTGCAGATTTAGAAACCTTTGTTAAGAAAAATTATTTTTAAAACAGTTTTACAAACCTTTGTTAAGGAAAATGTGTAAAAATTGTTTTTAAAACAGCTTTACAAAAAATTGTCGTGACAAATTGTTTTTAAAACAGCTTTAAAAACCTTTGTTAAGAAAAAACAGCTTTACAACCCTGTCTTAAGAACAAAGTGTGATTTTTATTTTTTAAAAACAAAATTGAAAACAATTTTTCTTAAGCTGTATTTATTTTTTTTATGAATACCTTACCGGCCTTATTACCCCACTCTCGAATGAGCAACAGGAACTTATAACAACTCAATAGAAATGGTCAATAAATACATTTTCCGTTTTTTCCACTCTCTCTCTCTCTCTCTCTTTATCTTTTTATTTATTTCCGATTGCATTTGCTTTCATTATGGACGACTGATGCTGTTGATACATCTTTCACCAACAACATTTGCCATCTTCCACCCGGCCATCGATGGCCCACCCAACAACACCAATACTGCTGATGTTGGCGCTGTCATCATGGACAACTTTGTCATTCTTCCATTCATGGCATTGTTGCGACGATGTTCTTCTTGGATTTCTACCACAACTTGTCATCATCATCATCATCATTGTCAACGACATCGTCATCCTTGTTCTGGCATCTCCTGTATCGACTATCGACATCTACCGTCTGGAATTGCATTCACATGCCCGTATTGTTGGTCCTGCAATTTATCCTTTTCGAACAACAACCAACAACAACAACAACGTTGACGACAATACAATGCGAACAATTGCAATGACAACTGGGACAAATCGTATGTGTGGACATACCTGGACGAAACCGAACGTATTCATGCATGCACAGACTTATGTTCAAGATTTGATTGAACAGGAATTTGATTCATTGTACAATTTGATTGTCGAGGAACGTGGCCACATCTATGTGTGCGGCGACGTTACAATGGCTGAGCATGTCTATCAAACTATCCGGTAAGTGCCGATGTATGCAAGTAAGCACATAAGTAAGTAAGTAGGGAAGTAAGCAAGTAAGTGATGCTAGTTTGCCGCTAAGACAATGGCACAGTGGGACATTTTGATGCAAATGCCGAAAATGTTGAAAATTATGTCATTCAGTGATAAAGTGATTGTATGTCCCCGACCTTATTATCCTGTAGATGTCCTTAAACCCCAAATGTTTTAAATCTATAAACGAGGCAGTCTTGCAGGTTAGAGGGTTGAGAACTGATAGGAAAAGATTCACTGGATACGGGTATGTGGGGAAATTGTCATTTTAAATTACTTTCAACTATAGATTATGTATTAGGCAACAGAGAGAACAATAGCCCAGGTCGGGCATTTTATGAGGCCCGAAACATTTTCTGCAAAATCCTCCAAATATTATGAAAAATATCTCAAAAAATTAACAAATTAACATTAATGGAAATTTTGAAAAATGTCCATTTTTTATATTTTTTGTATTTTTTATTATGACTTTTTGAGATTTTGAGAAATTTAAAAAAAATAATAAAAAAAAATCTGGGGTAATTTTTCATTATGCAATAATATCAGCCTAAAATGGGGAAAACGAAAAAAGGAGAAAAATACCTAAAAATATGAAAATTATGAAAATTTTTTGTAAGCGTTGTTTTTTGGGGGATTTCTACATTTTTTTTGGGGAATTTTTCACATAGCCTAAAAAAATTTACCAAAATTGACACATTATATAAAAATTTTGAAAAATTTCCATTTTTTTGGGTGTATTTTTTATTATGACTTTTTGAGATCTAAAAATGGTTCTATTTTTTTTTTGTGGGGCATTTCTCACAGAGCCTTTGTTTGCCTGGGATAGAAGAACAATTGTTTGAAACCCTAAGTGACACTATTTTCACAACAGATCTCCGACAGGATTTTAGCACTTTGAAAAACGGTGAAGTAAGGACAATAAGAGGCACCGTTATGACCGAAGGTCATAACTTCCTCGCATATACGGACGACATTCACATCGTCGGAAAGATACAGCGTATTATAACTGGTGTTTTTTCCATAATCCACAAGGAATAGGTTAAGATGTGTCCGATGGTGAACGAGGAGAACAAATCGCACACCCACTTCAGAGGTGACACAACTGAAAATTTTCATTTTTTTCAGAAAATGTGAAAAAACTGTTTTTGTGACAAATTATGCAGTTTTAACAAAAAAATTTAAATTTAAAAATTTTGAGTTAAGTCACTTTTGATGCGGGTGTGCAAAATGCTTGCAACTGTTCGAGAAATGCTGGTGGTGGTGTTTTTCCATAATCCAGAAGGAATCGGTGAAGATGTGTCCGATGGTGAACGAGGTAAACAAATCGCACACCCACTTCAGAGGTGGCACAAGTGAAAATTTTAATTTTTTTCAGAAAATGTGAAAAAACAGTTTTTGTGACAAATTATGCAGTTTTAACACAATAATTTGAAATTTACAAATTTTGAGTTAGTCACTTCTGATGCGGGTGTGCGTTATGCTTGCAACTGTTCGAGAAATGCATATTATAACTGGTGTTTTTTCTATAATACACAAGGAAAAGGTTAAGATGTGTCCGATGGTGAACGAGGTAAACAAATCGCACACCCACTTCAGAGGTGACACAACTGAAAATTTTAATTTTTTTCAGAAAATGTGAAAAAACAGTTTGTGGTGCAAATTATGCAGTCTCAACACAAAAACTTGAAATTTAAAAATTTTGAGTTGTGTCACTTTTGAAGTGAGTGCGCGAAATGCTTGCAACTGTTCGAGAAATGCATATTATAACTGGTGTTTTTTCCATAATACACAAGGAAAAGGTTAAGATGTGTCCGATGGTGAACGAGGTAAACAAATCGCACACCCACTTCAAAGATAGCACAACTGACAATTTTCACTTTTTTCAGAAAATGTGAAAAAACAGTTTTTGTGACAAATTATGCAGTTTTAACACAAAAACATGAAATTTAAAAATTTTGAGTGTGCAGAATCCTTGCAACTGTCCGAGAAGACCGGAAGACGATAGTTGCACAGTCTATGTAGTTGACGAATTTTTCTAAGTTATGGTTTTTCGGTTAAGGTTTTTCTAAAGTAAAAAAATTTTTCCTATTTACCATTTTTTTTCTTTCTTAAAATATCCAGCATAATAACCACTGTGCTTGCACGTAGACTCATCAAGTGCTTACGATTATTATCCTACCTTACACAATGATTCGAAGTACTTGACCCTTCTGTCCATGTATGTGCGATAAAATTATCATCAATATCATTATCAGATCCACACAACCACACTCTTGCAAGCGGACATCTCCCAATTGCCAATGAATGGGCTGCAGATGTCGTCAACTTCATTTAAGTTCAAGACCATAAATGAAAATTGTCCATGGCCAAGTGTCACCTATAACATTTAAGGCCGGACGACCCACGAACGTTCAGCTGTCTCAGTGGCCACTGAGGGGTTAGGCTGGGGGGAGAGCTGGACAATATTTTGTTGCTGGTGGAAAATCCTTTATCTTTTATGTTTATATTTTAGACACAGGACACAAAAGAATTCTCTATGAAATACAATTATTGTTATTACACTTGGTGGCGTTGTAGACAAATGGCCAATGGCCGTCGGTCCATCTGTCGTTATAGTGTTCAGAGTATTGTTTGGTCTGTCTGTCTGTCTGTCTGTCTGTATTGATGAAATAGGGAAAACTAATAAATTGGTATTTGTGTGTGTGCTATCTTATTGAGCATAGTCATAGGCGGAGTTGATAAAGCCTCCTTATAGCTAAGAGGGGGTTTTTTGAAAAGGGCTAAAAGGCAACAGGGAATCTATAATTTCCCTTTTTCTTTGTACCATCTGAAAAGAATCTTGTTTGGTGGTAGACTAAACGACGTACGCAGGGTGAGAAACTCTATCAGGCCCTTCAAATTCGAATGTGATATCTCCGAAAGTGTACTCTCATATTTGGCGGAATAGAGAAGCCCCAAAAATGTTGTTCACCTTACATTGCCCTCCCCTTACGCCACTGCCCGCATATACTCTGACATAGAGAGATAGAGAGATTATACAAAAGGGAAATTGTATTATATTTCCTTTACATTTCTGTGGCACTTTGTTATTATAATTTTATTGAAATACAAAATCAGAATAATCAATTTATATGGATAGACAGACAGCAGCACTTACTCCTGGTCGACTGTTTGTGTGTGTGTGTGTCTCTCCCATCTTAGAAGAATTATAGGCCATAATAGAAATTCATTGATTCGGTCTGTTTATGTCGGTTCACAATTCTATGGTATTTACATTGTTATCGGAAACTAATTTCATGTCTTACATACAATAAGTCTTAAATTAGTTTGTCGACATTATTGTGAACGATTTTGTGCCCCCGAAAACCTCAAGGGAGTTGAATTGTTGCCGTAGGCGGCAAGGAAATGTCGAGATTTTTTTTTGTAGGTGAAATATTAATTAGACCTCACAAATAATTGCTCATTTCTGAGGCCAATTGGATTTGATAGACTCTCACACACACACACACAAGTGGCAATTCAGTTTTGATAATTGAAAACTTAAATAGTCATAAGTGGAATAGAAAAAAATCAAGTGGATAACTTTTCATTTAGTGGGAATTGCTAATTAATAAATCTTTATTAGACACTACAAATGTATTATTTATTCAGCAAAGTAATGAGTTCGGAGAAACTTACTTACTTATTTCCCTTAACATTCCATGAGAGAACAGACGGGGAACTTCTGTGTTCGAATCAGTGAGCTGTGTACGATATAATTTGTATACTCACTGATGCTTTTCTAGAGAAGTTTTACATGGCTGAGAGATTCCTCTCTTACTCGTCAATCGTCGCCCACATTTATGAGTTGGAAACAGCCGCCGAAAAATGTTTGATGGTCTTACCCGGTTTCGAACTTGGGTTCTTTTGGGTCGCACACACTACCTACCACACCACTGCCTTCCACTTGGTAGAAACGAACCAAAGAAAAAAAAACAACAACATGCTTTAGTAGTATCCAGTGAAGGAGAATTCCCAGAATTCCTTCCAGCACATATTTCGGACTTTCATCTATTTTTTGTTCATTACCTACACAATTTGAAAACATTTCGGTGGACTACAGTTTCTCAACGAGGCGTTGAAAGAGAAATGGCACAATCGAAGTCGGTTAAGCGGAAATGAAAACAATCAAGAAGTTTTTTTTTCACTTATGAGGGATTTTCAATAAAATGGACTTCGGATAATTGAAGCTTCTTCCATTTAAACGAACTAAGTATGTACTTTTAAAAATGTTCTATGAAACGAAAATAAAAAAAAACCTGAGGCACAACATACATGTGTGTTACAATTAAATTCTTGGATGGAGTCACTTATTTTGATTTTGTTGAGTTGTCTTTAATGTAAAACTTCCAGAAGTCGAATTTTCTTTCAGTTAAAGCACAAATTCAAACGAATTCCCTTAAAAATTACTTTGAATCACCTGGTATTTCGGTAACGATCAATTTTTGAAATTTAACTATTTGTTGGGAAAACTAAAATTGCAAATATCTCCTAAACTAAGCCTCCTAGAGCGAAAAGGGCAAAATCCGGTGATCTCTTTTTTCCCATTTAAAATGCACTATTTGTTGGGAAAACATTTGGCGAAGCTTATTTCAGTGAGGGAGAGAACATTGAAATCAATTTGATGACGTATAAGGAAAGGAGCACTCATCGCAGACAATGAAGGTAACGTGTTGAACCGTGTTCAACTACAGTATAGTTTTAAGATCAGTGAGGGAAACTTTCCCTCAAACCGCTAAAGGGTTCCAACTTGGTTTCCTTATTCCAATCGCTTTTCGTTGAGTTGTGGTAGTGCCTTTTTCCTGCGGCTCAACCTTTTCATTCTGGCAGTAGCATCAAAAGCGGCAAGGGCGAAAACTTTCAAATAAAAAGCAGTAACAAACTGACTGTGAAAATCTATATCTATATCTGTGGGTAAAATCTTGGGCATTCTCCAATTAATCCAATACTGTACACTCTACAGGTAAAGCTACTCGGAAGACAAATGAAATGTTCTGAGTTCCTGCCAAATGACAGATGAACTTGCGCTTATATTTGAAGTGTCCAAATAATTTATTTCATATCGACGTTGGGAATGATTCCAAAGCAATGCGGTTCAGAGAGGGTGAGAAATATTCAAGCGTCTGTCTTGGAGGCAGATTTTAGTTGTCCATTTATAACATTGACTAGCGAACAGAAATGGCAGCGTTGGATTTATTTAAAATTAATTACCCCCCTGATGAACGTTGACGAAAAATTACAAGCTAAATCAACAACAGCCTCAAGCCAAACTAGAACCAACATAATTTAAAACACTCATACTTTGTCAAATGTCTTTAAAGTGTTCTCTAGAGCTTATGGACCTCAGTTTCATCAGAACATTACGATACGTGCCTCATGTTGGAAGGGACCTTTGTATGTTGGCTATCTTAATATATATTTACCCTCGACACTGATTCACTGATACACTGATTCACTGACTCTGTCACGCAGTACGTAGGAATTTAAATAGGCATTCTATAATAATTCTATAAATAATAATAATAAAAAAATAATATTTTTTTTTTGTACAGAAATTGTGTTTTCCCCAAATTTTTTTTTTGCAAAATTTTTTTTTCAACAAAAATTTTTTTTTTTACATTTTTTTTTTTTTTGCAAAATTTTTTTTCCAAATTTTTTTTTTTCAACTAAATTTTTTTTTTCCACAATATTTTTTTTTTCAACAAAATTTTTTTTTTCCACAAAAATTTTTTTTTCAACAAAATTTTTTTTTTCCAATTTTAATTTTTTTGTTACAAAATAGTTTTCTCAAAATATTTTTTACAAAATTTTTAAAATTAAGTAACAAATACTTTCTCAAGCAAATTAACGGGCGCCATAGGCGCATTACAACTTACTAGTATTTAAATATGGACCGATGGAGATCCATTTTCATGAGGTCATCATCAGCACTCATATTCTAGCTTGTATTTAAAATATGCAGGCAGAGATTTGGGCCAAATGAAGAGGACATCACTGAAACCAACGTCAATTTTGAGCACCACGAGAGAACTTATTTTTTTTTTTGGAACTTATTTTTTTTTTATTTGCATACCAATTAAAAAAGAAGGCAATAGCGAGACATAGAATATGTTTCTTTAAAAAAATCACAGTATTTACAAGCTGTTCTCATAGAAATTATTAAACGACCCACCCCTCCCTATTACAATTGTAAAAAAAAAACTTTCTAATTGAAAAAAGTAATGCCAACCTTGAACTTTTGATGCAGACATTCGGTTCGCTCGCTCGATCGCTCATGTCTCACTTTAAATTTGTTTGATGTTGTTATCACTTCTCTTTTGTGAACACTGAAGATGAACTTAATCATAATTTATCTTTTTGATGAACGAAACAGAAGTGAGAACAGAACCCGTAAAACAAAGAAATCAACATATAAAACATTGATGACAATTGCATTTAATTTGTTTTTCTTTTCTTTTCTGTTCTGTGCCATCTTTTGTTTACATTTCTTGTGCAAAAGAAATAAAACAAAAAGCTGCTTAAGTTTATACAGACATAAAACTTTCTTCTTTCAGCAAACATAATAAATTTTGAAAAATATCTTTGTACTCACCCATGTGTGTTCTTTTCTTCCTCCAATCATTCTTTTTCATCCTTTTCACGTTTGTCTTCCTTTATGTCGTTGCAATGGAATCCACTTTGTGCTGGTGGCTGTTGGCATCTTACCTTGATGTTCATGTTGCTGCTGCCGGTGCTCGGTGCTGCTGCTCCATCACGATTCGTTATTGTAGGAAGTGCATTGCCGGAAAAGAACAAAAAACAGAAGCGGAAGTTGAGACATTTCTTCTAACGTTACGTGTAAGTATGAGCGGACTGAGTAAACCTAAATGTAACAACATAATGATATACACACGCGCATCGATGTGTATGTGTGTGTGTGTGAATGTGTATAATGAAGACACTTTATTTTACACCGAAATCATATAAAATGAAGTTCAAATTATATGTGTAAACGATAAGAGTATATTTGCACACAGTGTTTCAGAACCACAACAAGGCTGACAGAATTGTTAACAAGCCGCAGTAAGGGCAAGTTATTTTTTCCTCAGCCAGACAAGAGCTCACTGGCCGACGGAAGAGAAAGACAACGAAGTATAAAACAATTTTTTTTAAAAGCGACTGGATCTGAATATCGCTCTCCCGGCTGGGACATTGAAATTGTAAAGGGTTATCCATTTTTCAAAAGTAAACGTAGATAAAACACACATACAAAATTTTTTTTTTCATGATATTTCTTTTTCATGTTATAAAGTTTGAACGTTGTCATTATGTGTGAAACACTACCAGTCGGATTATGAAAACTCCCAGGGAGATAATTCCCGGGTAATTTTTTTTCGAGAATAATATCGTCTTTTTCTAAACAGATAGGTTCAGAGATATAGATTTCAGAGATTCCATCGCAGCCCGGCTATTAGAGTAAAGGTTGACACCGGCAACGGTTACGGTTTCCGATTGCCATGATTTCTGCCTGGAAAATGATCTGTTAGCCTAATCTGGTTGCTTTGAGTCGTTTACAAAACCCACTCTTCCGTGTAATTTAGAAAAGTCTGTGTAAATACACGTTCTTTTACCTGGAATGAGTCTGTTCCAGACCTGCCGTTCGGGGGATTTTGTGAGGCGAAATTCTTGGCGAAACTTTTAATATATACAATTTTGAGTTGATGGATTTGCCTTCAGCTGTATTGGATTAATTGGAGAATGCCCAAGATTGTAAACTCAGAAGAAATACAAAACATTGATTTTCAGAGTCAGTTGGTTATAGTTTTTATTAAAAGGTTTTCGTCCTGGCCGCTTTTGATGTTGCTGCCAGAATGAAAGGGTGGTCACTAGGGCGTACCTTAAAAAAAAAAAGTTCGCCGTACACCTTCGAATATGAAGTATTATTGAAAGGTAGTTTCAAAAAAAAAATTTTAATTTTTTATGCCGAACGTAGGGGTCGCGCTTTTACATTTTTCTATATAACTTCTGCATTTATAAACGGATTTTAAAGTGTGATACATCGATGTTTTATTTTTTTTTGTCTTTGAAGTCATTGAGCTCAAGCACCCCCTTCTGGTACTTACCCATCATATCTCAGTTGCTACTACCCTAATGTACCACTCTAATATCAGAAAATTAAAGCTCGCATAAAATCATGAAACTCTTCCTAAGGAAGTATGTCGAGACAAAAACATCGTCGAGACAAAAACATCGATGTATCACACTTTAAAATCCGTTTATAAATGCAGAAGTTATATAGAAAAATGTAAAAGCGCGACCCCTACGCTCGGCATAAAAAAATAAAAAAAAATTTTTTGAAACTACCTTTCAATAATACTTCATATTCGAAGGAGTACGGCGAACTTTTTTTTTTTACTTGTAACCTGGTACGCTCTAGTGGTCACTCAACACCATCACCTGTAATTGGTAGCAGGTTTGCTTTCTACATATGATTTTTCATGACTTCCTAAGGTATTTGGCCAATATCCGGCTATTTGGCTTTTGTTAATGGTTTTTTTGTCGTTAATGGTTTGGCTTTTGTTAATTGGCTAGGTTAATGGTTTTACAAAAAAAAAATACTTCTAAATTATGACATAGTGCCACGCCCCTTCTGGCTCCTCTCTTGCCAATCGGCCACAAGCAGCTCCATACCTTTGAGCCACTGTGCACCACCAGTCAGCCTCCAATAGAGTAACGTGATATATCTGAGTGTTACACGCACAACAAATGGCAGTGGCATACTTTTAGGGGCAAACAACTTTTTCCATCTGAGCATCGTTTGTTGTGTGTGTGTGCGTGTGCGAGGCAGACATGTACTTTTATAGAACATGTTTATGTGCGAGTGTCACAATGCGCGTGTAGATGTTTATTTTTCTAAACTTAAACAGCTGACATTTGTGTGTCTGCCTTTACCGGTGTGTGTGTAGAATAAAAAGAAAAAGTTTCGTTTGCAGAGCAAATGTTTTATAAATATTTTGTAAACGAATTTAACAGACATTGTCACTTTTGCTTCATTACAATTATTCTGATACATGTGGACGATTTTAAACAAATACAAAAAAGCGGATGTTCAATGGAAGTTTAAGGACAATTGGGTAGAGAAGAGGAACTAGATCAAAATCAGCTCAAGGTAGTTTCTGACTTTTTAAGGCGCAACAGATAATTGAGTTTAGTTCAGTGTTTTTGATATTACCCATGGTTTTTTTCTGGCCTACAACCGACATACTGCTTCAGCAAGTTGTATGGCCGAAATGGATACAAAAGATTTCTATTAAACTGAAGAAGTGAATGAGGATAGATGAATTAATTAATCTAATTGGAGAGCGTGACAATATTTCTTCTAGCATACCAACCTGTTGAATGGTATGCAGGTATATCATATAGTTTTTATTGTAATTTATAATAATTTGACGAGGGGCTTTAATGTGCAAATATATGAAAATGAGATTACTCTAAATATTTTCATGAGTTTTCAATTTTTTCGTCAAACTCATTTCTTCCACCGAACCATTTTCAGATGGTATTTCCAAGAGCCTTCAATTAAATTGAAATACATTTTAAAAAAAATTATATAATTTCCTAGGAACTTCTTACACCAACCTTGCATGCTCTGGCACATATATATATAAAAAAAACCATTAAGGTATTTTTATCTTCCATTCTCAATATATTTCTATTTGTTTGTACTCTACAGGATGAAAGTCGCTATCATGAGGACATTTTCGGCATAACCCTAAGAACCGCCGAAATACACACGAAATCCAGGGCGACCGCACGCATACGCATGGCATCGCAACCTTAAATGCCAAGCCCTGAAAAGGACAAAGGACGAAGCTACAAAGGCAGCAACAACATCAAATGAAACAAGATACAAAATTTTTATTAAAAGCAATTTAGAAACGATCTACACCTACAAAACATAATCGTGCATATAATGAATATTTTTTTTGTCTTTCTTTTCTTTAAACTCGACGCAAAAACAAACGAAATTTATTGAAATCTTCTATTTTTAATACTAATTGTTGTTATAAATGAAAACTTTTATCGAATACAAAAAAGCAAGCGAAAATAACTTTTAATCATATCAAATATTTAAAAAAAAAAAAAAACAATGAATCTTGTTGTGTAGTTTAAACTAAATGAATAATAATTTGTTTTTCTTCTTTCTTTCATCAATGTTATACACAAAATACCAATTATTATGATATCAGAAATTATCCGAGTTAATCGAACTCACCGAGAAGAAAAGCAAAAAAAAAAACCAAAACTGAATCAAAAGAAAACTTTAAATAAACGAATTGAAAATGAATGAAAATGTAGGATGGTGTTTTGAATATTTGTTTTATGGGCAATGTGGGTATAATCCAGCATTAATTTAATTTTCGTTTCGTATTTCTGGAAATAAAATAATGAACGTTTTTGAAATTGACCGAGATATTTCGAAAATACGAAAACTGGCATATTTTTTTTTTTTTGGAAAATTGTTTTTTTTTTCGTTCATTACGATAATTTTAGTTCCTATCTGAAGCCGTTTAAGAAGAAAAACATTTTTTTTTTTAAATTAAAATTGTTCTATGTAGACAATTTGAAGGTTTACGAACAAATTTATAAAAAAAAAAAATACCAGTACTGAGAAAATCGCTCGATACACTCCAGCTACGTCTGTGTGAAATTTCAATCGAAGCGGATAAACCAGTTTCAACTGGCAGAGTTATTTCCAAACGTTTTTTCGCATTTCCTCCACTGTGAGACGCTGAAATTCGAAAGTTAATCGAAATATTAAAATATGTATTTTTTAAATGTTTACACACATGTAAAACGCGTGTTTGGTCTTTGTATCAAGTAAAGCTTATTTCTTTCTATACAATGCTTGTTTGGATGTAAATATGACTTATTTGCATTTAATACAGCCAACATATTCAGCTATGGTACCTCGTATGTATCAAAACGCCAGACAATGAATTTAAGGATCAGAAAAGAGATTTTTAATTTTTTTTTTGCATTTTTCGACCAATTTTATTTGATCGCACAGTAAAAAAAAATATTTAAAAAATGTGCTAAACCTTTGTTTTTATAATACTCGTATGTAAGCGATTTTTACTTTTACAATTCAATCTAAACATTCTATCCATACTATCTCCGACATTTAATGGGTTAATGCTCCATAAGATCTTGGCAAATATTTTATAAGCAGAAATTCATACTTTCATATAAGACATATTCGGAGTATAGTCCCTTTAAAAAAAAAACAAGGATAAAATAATTAAAAATTTAAAGTCGCCTCGCAATGGGATAATGGCTCGGAAATCTATACAGTCGAGTCCGGTTATAACGTACATCGGTTATAAGGAACTTTCGTCTATAACGAACACATTTTTATGTCCCAAGAGTTTTGCTTCTACCCTACTTTACCCCGGAAATATAAGGAACTTCGGTTATAACGAACCAATTTATAGAGTCCCTAGGAGTTTGTTATAACCGGACTCTACTGTACATATATCGGAAAATTGGAGAACTGGGGGACTTTACACCAAATTTAATTACCTACTCCCCCCAAAAAAAATTGGAATTATGCCGCCAATGTCAATTTGTTTCGAGTTTTGAACTGAATCACAAAAACCAAATCACTTGCAGATGTTTCAAACTGCGAAAAAGACGTAAGCGCCATTTTTTTCGAAACTCACATTTTAATGGAATTCGATAGAAAATTGTCCAACGCCCATAATCCCAAAATATTAAAAGTGACAAATTTATATTAACAAAGATAAGTCGTAAGCAACACATGCCCTTTTGCTTGACCACACAGAAAACTCTTTCTTGTAAAATTTCCCTTTTGGCGCTTACGTCTTTTTCGCCGTTAGGGCTCGATATGTTTCCTCAGACATAAAAATATCAAAGTAATTTTGATATTCGTTCAACCAAGTTGGCTCAAACATAAAACTCCACCTTGCACAAGTTGAGAGAGACTCAAAACATGAAATGCCCAATACATAATCAGCCCAATTATGGAAACTCCCTGGAAGACAATTCCCGGGGAATTTACTTTTATTTAGATAAAAATACTTTAATTGTGAACAGACCGAGAGTCAAACAAAAAAGCTGACTCCGAACAATCGAATAAGTCTGACCCTTATCTCTATTCGCCCGATCTGTTTAGAAAAAGAGTTTATTATTATCGAAAAAAAAAATTCTCCGGGAATTATCTTCCTGGGAGTTTTCATAATCGGGCTGCATGATTCTATTTAGAAATCCTAAAATCAATGCCCGTTATTTCCACCGACTTCTCAGAGAGCAAATCATTCGGCCACCTTCAGCGGCCGATTTTGTCTGGATGAAAGAAAATTGCATAAAAACATTAAAAAACGAACTTACCTTAGATCTGTGCATTATCTTTTATTTATTTACTTTACACTTTATTAGTTTATCGTATTCTAAACCGATGGACGCGTCTTCCTTTAATTGTCCAAATCTTTTCCAATGTTTATTGAATTATGTTCTCGTGAACCGCACTCACACTTATCGCGCACAATAACAACTCTCAGAACATTTTTGCCATCTGGTGTTGTTATTGCACTCTTCGATCACCTTAAACACTCATAATTCATTACTGTTATTGTTGTTTTTGTTCATGCCTTCGTTGGCTCCGAATTGTACAAACAACAACACAACTGTGCTTCATCTTCCTTGATGGACAAAGCACACTGACATTTCACCGAAAAATATGTTGAAAAAACGTTTTTTAACACAATTATGATGAATTTCCCTACACAATTTATATCGTCACCGATTGCAAATATTGTACAGAATATATTTATCGAAAATCTGAAACGATTTTGGAAATTTCTGTGGGAGTTATTTGCAAATGAATGAATGAACCACAGGAATTGCGTCCGAATTGTTAAATTTTAAGCAGCAACTGAATGGCAGATCATTTAGAGAAGAGAGTGTGAGAGAGACTCTTGAAAAAAAGCCAAAGGGGTGAGAAGATGTAATTGTTGTTGACAGTTACTTCCTTTGCCAATGCATTGTGTGGGATGATAAAGTCGATACCTTTTAGTACCTTTTCACCTTCAAAAGTACCATGGTACTCCCGCACTTCCATTGGTACCGTTTTTAGCTTTGTAAATCGCTGTCTGTCTATCGGTTCCATTTATGTATATAGAAATGAGTTTGTGGTAAAGAATTTCACGTGTATTTACTCAAAAATATACGAAAAACAATTGCAAAGTGGAAAATTGTAGTTTTGGATCATTTTCAGATTTTTAAATGCACATTTTTTTTAAAATTTCCTTCATAAAGAGAGGCTTATGTAAAAAGAGGCTTATTATAAATAATCTTTCTAAGAGCATAAGAAATCTTAAATTGAGGAGACGAATCAAAAGGAATGAAGAATAACGGTACTTTTTGGTCTAATTTGTCTATATGATAGTCATAGAAAAAATGTCACGTTCGACATGTCACGTTCGAACCAACCTAAAAATTAAATGTAAAAAAACTATCCATGATATTTCTATGAAATAAAGAGGATACGAAAGCTTTGTCATTTTTTAACATTTTACAATTTTCATCGATAACATATTCTGTTTGATTTCGCTGATTCTCATGTTTTTAAAGATGTTCACGGAAACTACTTCTGTTTTTGTCGCGTTCGACCCGCTCCCTGTTTTGTCCTTATTTTGTTATCATTATTTCGCCTGAAAAAAACTAAACCACCGGTGATAGTACTACTATGGACCTGTACGAATATGTATAAGATGAATCTAAAATATATTTTATTCTGACCTTTTTTGCACTTTGAATGTGTACAACGGTCACGTTGGACACCGTGGAATTGCCGATATATAATTGATAAGATGCAAAATATTTTTTTTTTGGAAAAGTGGGCGGTGCCACGCCTCTTTCTAAATAAAAAGCCACGACAACCACAACAATAGTCGGATCGTCCTGAAATTTTCACCGCATGTTACCGCTGTCCTAGAGATATGCATGGGATTTTTGGAAGCATGTTGGGAAAAGGGGCGTGGCCCCGCCTACACAACATTTGAACGACCATAACTCGCCGGCTATTAGAGGTAGGAAGGTGAGGTTCAGCCAATACAATAATGATATGATGCAAACAAAAAATTTCAGAAAAGTGGGCGGTGCCGCGCCCCCTATTGAAAACCGGTTATAACGACCATATTTCGCCGACTTTTAGAGGTAGGAAGTTGAGGTTTCGCCAATACAATAATGATAAGACACAAATTATTTTTTAGAAAAGTGGGCGGTGCCGCGCCCCCTATTGAAAACCGGTTATAACGATCATATTTCGCCGACTATTAGAGGTAGGAGGGTGAGGTTCAGCCAATACAATAATGATATGAAGCAATCAATTTTTTAGAAAAGTGGGCGGTGCCATGCCCCCTATTAACAACCGTTATAACGATCATATTTCGCCGACTTTTAGAGGTAGGAGGGTGAGGTTTACAAAATACAATAATGATAAGACACAAACTATTTTTTTTTAGAAAAGTGGTCAATGCCACGCACCCTGTTAAAGACACCCTTACAAACAACCCTATTAATATGGAGATTGTCGTGGAATTTTCACAGTATGCTACAGTTATCCCAGATATGTATGCGCACTATTTTCAAGCAAGTTGGATGAAAGGGTGGTGTCACCCGCCCCTAAAACCCATATTTGTAAACAATCATATCACAGAGGCTATTGGGACCAATACGCTTGACAGTTTACTGCAAATTTCTGCTGTTAGGCGAATGCTTCCGGGTTGTATTCATTGGTGATAATTGGACAAATGGGCGTGGCACCTTTCACTGAAGCAATATTTTAAATTTTCCACATCACTGAAGCTATTCGGCCCATTGCGCTTGAATTTTAACAGCAAGTTGCTGCGGATAGGTGGATGCTTTCTGGCTGTGCCAGGTGATAATCAGACAAAGGGGCGTGGCATCACCCATTCTCCCTAATATTTTGAACAATCGTATCTCATGACCTATTAGAGGTATGAAGATGAGATTTGATACATATGATGTTTTTTTTAGCAACAATAAATCCTAAAAAAGTGGGCGGTGCCACGCCCCTTATTCGAAAAAAGCTATAGTGTCATTATTAAATGGAATTTTCCCATAGTATTACTGTCGGTCGGGAAATGGTCGTAGACTGTATTGGGTAGTCATCGAACGAAGGGGCGTGGCACCGCCCATATACCTTAAAATTTTGAACCACCCTATCTCATGAACTGTTAGATATATGATGATGATATTTAATACATATGCTATTGACACAGAAATAAATACGTCCCAAAAAAAAGTGGGCGGAGCTACGCCCCTTTAGCCTTTAACTGTACAAGAGTGTGGAAATTACATTATAATCGTTATTACTGTAGAATTTTTCGAGGATTCTATAGAAAATGATATCAAATCGTCTTAACTAATACATGCAATATACTTTGAGGTTTAAATGGGATCATAATAATGTTAATCTCATAACGATAATGTTAATCTCTGCCATTCCATAAATTATTACATCGTCATTGAATTTGAAACAAAAACGTCAAAAAGAAAATATTTCATATGATTTAAGCCATAAATTAATTCACCGTTAACCTTTTTTTTTTGGTCAATATACATATGTCCAAATAAAAACGAAACGAATCAATTCTCGTTTTACTTTTTCAACTCAAAACGAAAACCAAATGTTTTGCTATATTTTTTTTTTTTTGGTGAATGAAATATGGAGCATTTCTTTGTTGTACTTGAGCTATTGGAATAAAATCCCAACGAACATATTTCGTATAAATTAAAATTGCGTGAGTGCCAGCGAATACTCTCATGCAAATTCATTTCATATGAATTTCAATGTGAGCAAGAGGGAGGCGAAGATGAAGACGTCTTTATTAAAAAGTTTCATCTCATACACATGTTTGGATGTTTGGCATTCCGCGACCAAATTAATTTATCAACACAAGAGAGAATAAGAAAAAAAAAATCGGAATTTAAATTTTTTTTTTTTTTTTTTTTTTTTTTTTGAGATTCTGAGTTTGCGAGTGTTGAAAGTATTTGCATAAATTTTAAAAACATACAATGCTTAAATTAGTGTAGTGTAGTGATTTGTATGAATGAATTGAGATTGGTGAGGGGGGGGGGAGAAAAATCCACACAAAAAAAAATAAAGAAAATATATTTTTAAAATATCTGAAATGAATTTAAATGTAATTGAGGATCAAATCAAATTTAATGGTGTTCTTTTTGTCAAGTTCTTTGTTTGACAGTTTTAAGTTGTTGTGCTCGTTTCTTCTTCTTCTAGGATTTTTCACACAATTGCCGTGAAACTAATCGGCTTAGAGATATTGAGTGCCCACAGTGCGAAATGGAAAAGGGAAACATCATTTCTGTGAGTTCTCTTTGCCAGGTTGGAAATTTGATAACAGAAAAAGAATCACCAAAATTATTTAAAGAATTTCACAAAAATATAATTCAAATTTAATATTGCCCGATTAATTTCCCACTCGAGCTAGAGTGGGAAAATTTGTTGGCAATTTTCCTGCCATGACAACAAAACGTAATGTTTTCTAATTTTTGAGGGGGCTTAAGCATTACTGGCCTCATTCCGTATCGTGGCACAAGGATGGAATTCAAAAATTTCCATCTTCCAACAATCTCAACATAATTAAATGTCCTTTTTTTTTGCATATTTCGCAAAAGTATTTTCGTCGAAAAACGAAGACGACATGTGTGAAACATAATTCAATTTATCTCAGGCTAAATGAGGGGGAGCGGAGTTAATCAAAACATCAAGAATGTTCATATTCATATGTTTTCACCAAAGATTTTTATTGAAAACATAACAGAACTTAACCCACATTGACTTTTATACAACACTGCAGTTTTCGCCAATAGCAGGAAATGCAATAGCCTCAACAGTCGTGTCAGCACATGGATTTTTTTTCCACTATGACCAACAGCACACACAAAAAAAAAACCGTTTCTACAAAAGGTTAATGACAACTAATAAATGCCCAAAAAAAAAAAATCAAAAACAAGTCCAAGAATTGTTAACACACACACACACACTCACATGAAACAACCAACAAAAAAAACAAGAGTTAACAATAATTGTAACATGACACTCCATGTCTGCCTATATCACCGACTGACAACATTTCTCACAAACTCACACATCACACCACCGCCACCACCACCACCACCACCGCCGTCACCAGTCAGCCGACATCACCTCACCTCTCGGCTGTTGTTTCGTGTTGTATTTTTTTTTTTTTTCGGGGTGCACATGAAGTGAGCCCCGGCCGCCGTATCCAGTTCTACTTCCTTCCAACTGATGAGGGCAGCATAAAACGAAACAAAAAACCGCGCCGTAAATGAAACCCAACAGAAAAATTTGCATAAGCAAGCGAGGGCAATATGCCGCCGTGGCTGCCTTGGCTTTGGAGGGCGGCAACGGCAACGGCGACGGCGACATGCTGACTGTTACATAAAATTTCGCTTTTTTTTGTTCACTTTTTTTGTTGTTGCTTGCATTTTATTATTGTCTTCGTCGTAGGTAATAAAAGGAATTGTAATTCATTTTTATTTTACAAAAGTATGCAAAAAATCAAAAAATAAAACACGACGGGGCAAATAAGGAATGGCAAATGTCGGCAGTGGTTGACTGCAGAATGCAGGCTATTTCATTGCTGGGCCAATGGAATTGTATTAGTGGAAGAGGTCACACATACTCAATATAATATAAAAAAATACAAAAAAGTGTTTGCAATGAAAACTATTCAATATAACACTGGTCAACCAAAAAATTCAAAAAAGTGTTTGCAATAAACACGCGGCCGTCCACAATATAACACTGGTCAACCAAAAAAATACAAAAGGGTTTGTAATGAAAACTATTCACTGTAACACTGTGCCGCAAACGTTTTTGTAATGAAGAACCACTATACAATTCAGATGTCAGGTGATAATTGGACAAAGGGGCGTGGCACCGCCCATACACCCTTACATGTTGAACCATCATATCACCTAAACTATTAGAGTTATGAAGATGAGATTTCTGCAGGTAAATCATTTAAGATCCTGAAAAAAGTGGGCGTTGCCCCTAATTCGAAAAACTCTATATCGTCACTAGTCAACGGAATTTTCCCACAGTATTACTGTTGGCCAGCAAATTGTCGTTGGCTGTATTAGGTCAGCATTGAACGAGGGGGGGTGGCACAGCCCCCAAAACTTTAATGTTTTGAACGACCATATCTTATGAACTATTAGAGATATCATGATGATATTTGTTACATATGCTATTGACACCGAAATCAATACGTCACAGAAAAAAAAAGTGGGCGGAGCCACGCCCCTTAATAAAAACGTTATGGAATTTACAATTCGTATGTACTGTGGTCCCCCCTGAGTATAAAAATTACCGTTTTTTCTATTGGTAAGTTTTTTTTTAAAAAAAATATTTTTTTTTAAATTAAATTTTTTGGTTCTAAATTGTCATTTCTTGAAAACAAAAAGTTTAATTTCTTTGAAACAAAAAAAAAAATTTATCACAAAATTATTTTAAATCTTCAGTTATTACAAATCTTACAAATAAAATAGGATAGTAGAAATCATTAAAATCGGTGGAGTATTTGGAATTTCATTCACAGTTTAGTGAAGGTACATGAAGCATCCGTCCCTTAGTTGTGGTATGATCTATACATGATTCAAACATTTCAATTAAATTTTTTTTAAAAAAAAAAAAACATTTTCCGACTTTAATTGTTGATTTAAATTTTTAAATTAAATTTTTTTGTTCTAAATTGTCATAACTTGAAAACATACTGTTCGATTTCTTTAAAAAAAAGGAAAGTTTAAAAAAAAAAAATTCACAAAATTATTTTAAATCTTCAGAGTTATTAAAATTCTTACAATTAAATTGAGATCGAGGACCGATTTTTTTTCCCATTGACATATTTTAAAAAAAAAAACATTTATTTTTTAGAATTAAATTTTTTGATTCAAAATTGTCATAAATTGAAAACAAAATGTTAGATTTCTTTGAAAGAATAAAAATTTAACAAAATTATTTTAAATCTTCAGAGTTATTACAATTCTTACAATTAAAATGACCGATTTATTGCCATTCATACCTTCTTTTTTAAAAAAATATTTTTGTTCTAAATTTTTATAACTTGAAAACAAACAAAAAATTAAAAAATAATGGCAAAATTATTTTAAATATGATGGTTAAAAAAAATATTTTTTTTTTAATTAAATTTTTTGATTCAAAATTCTCATAACTTCAAAAAGAATTGTTAGATTTCTTTGACAGAAAAAAAAATTTAAAAAATGTTCACAAATTTATTTTAATTCTGCAGAGTTATTACAAGTCTCGCAAAATTACCGATTTCTTTCCAATTGATATAATTTTAAAAAAAAAAATATTTTTTTTTAAATTAATTTTTTTTGATTCAAAATTGTCATAAGTTAAATCTTTGAAAGAAAAAAAATTAAATAACGTTCACAAAATTATTTTAAATCTTCAGAGTTATTTCTTGCCATTGAAACTTTTTTTTCTTTAAATTCAATATTTTGATTCAAAATTGTCATAACTTGAAGACAAAATGTTTGATTTCTTTGAAAGAAAAAAGAACTAAAAAAATGTTTTTACAAAATTATTTTAAATCTTGAGAGTTATTACTATTCGTACAATTAAAATGGCCGATTTTTGACATTCACACCTTTTTTTTTAAAAAAAATATTTTTTAAAATTAAATTGTTAGATTTCTTTGACAGAAAAAAAATGTTCATAAAATTATTTCAATTCTTCAGAGTTATAACAATTCGTACAATTAAAATGACCGATTTTTTGCCATTGATAACTTTTTTTAAAAAAAATATTTTTTTTTTAAATTAAATTTTTTTGATCTTTGAAAGAAAAAAAAAAAAAAAAAAAATATTCACAAAATTATTTCAAATCTTCAGAGTTATTAAAATTCTTACAATCTTAGAAATCATTAAAATGACTGAAATTTTAATGATATTTAATAATATTTTTTTTTAATTAAATTTTTTTAATTCAAAACTGTATAAGTTGAAAAAAAAAATTGATTTCTTTGAAAGAAAAAAAAAAAAAATTTTAAAAAAGTTTCACAAAATTATTTTAAATCTTCAGAGTTATTCTTCTTAATATTTTTTAAATAATAAATATTTTTTTTTAAATTAAATTTTTTGATTCTAAATTGTCATATTACAATTCTTACAATTAAAATGAGATAGTAGAGATCATTAATATCGATGGAGTATTTTGAATTTTATTCTCAGTTAAGTGAAGATATGAGAGGTACCAGAATTAATTGTGGGATGATCTATACGTAATTAATTTACAATTTATATAATTTTTCCACAAAAAAATAAAATAAACGTTTTTCGACTTAACTTTGTTGGGAAGATTTAAAATAACGTAGTGATCAATTATTTTAAATTTATTTTAAAGAAATTGGACAGTTCGTTTTCAAGTTATGACAATTTATGTCTCGAAAAACTGCTTTGTTGTTTGTTGTATTGTTGTATGTGATTTATAAAAAAAAAACGAAATGGTAGATTTGTAGGGGAGATTCCAGAAAGGCGCTTCACGGAATTTTGGATAAAATCGAAAGTACTAAATCGATTTTAAAGGTCTCAACCTCATTTTAATTGTAATCTGGCTTTATGGGCACATACATTTAATTTGAGGGGATCAAACCCCGAAGCCAAAAAAGAAATATTGCCTTTTTATATTCATGACCTGGACAAATCTGAAGATCTACTTTTTAAAATTTGACCGAACTGTCCAAAAAAAAAACGGACCTCCATATTTGCCTTACATTTTTTCTTCTTCACATTTTTTTTCAGAGTTACAAACCACATGCATGGTCTGTTATGCCCAACAGGGCCTATGCTATCAAAACAAGGACGTCTTTCTCTCTCTGTAACATGTACAAATTTTATTTAAGATGTGCATGCATACGTTGGATTTATGAAATCTCAAATATTATCACAGAAGGTTTTTGATTAAATATTTATATGCCGACGTTCTTACATCTCTATGAATATGAAACGTTTCCTGGGCGTGGGTGATGCTGTTGCCACAGAGAGCATAAGAAATGAACAGAGTTATGAGAGGAAGCCCACCCAATGGGAAATGTGATAAGGAGAAGTGGTTAAGCAACACAGGCAATTAACTTAAAAATTTAATATGGAACATATTCTTGATATTGTGAAGATGTTTAATATAATCATTAATTAATAAAAACTCGTACTGGAGCACGAGCGTGGGTTGCAGACTTTTAGGCATATTTGATGTTGCATATTTTTTGGAATTTTCGAAGTGGAAAATTTTACAAAAAATTGAGAAAATTCCTGAAATTCCTGGGTTGCATACTTTTAGGCATATTTGATGTTGCATATTTTTTGGAATTTTCGAAGTGGAAAATTTTACAAAAAATTGAGAATATTCCTGAAACTGCCTGACACAGTGGCTGGCCATGGTGAAATAGGCAGTGTGTGCGACTACAAACCCAGGTTCATATCCCAGCAAGAAGTATTTATCAGCGGCCGTTTCTACCTCGAGTAAGTGAGTAATCTCAAACCCATTTGTAAAGCATTATTTTGAATGCATTCGTTTCTAATCAAATTTATTTATTTTCAATGTTTGCCAACCAAACTAACAATGAAATTTCAACAAAGGATTCACAGATGTTCCTTCATGGAATGTTAAGGAAAATACCTATTAAATAAAGCGCCCCGGTAGGCGAGTTGGTAGAGTGCTTGCCTATCAGCGTGGGTGTTGTGGGTTCGATTCCCAACAGAGCTTTGGTCTGTCTCTGCAAAAAATCAAGCCAAATGGTCTGTGTCATCCGGTTTACACTTGAACCCAAAATTAGAATATGAATGTACTTTGTATTGTTGTAATTAATAAATAAATAAAGATAAATACATAAATACCTATTATATAAAGTTGTGCATAAGAGAGTTTTTCAGATTTTCAAAAAAAAATTACAATTTCAGAAAATGTATTTTTGATTTTGAAAGCGACCCGGAAGGTGATTTGGTAGCCTATTAGCATGGGGGTTGTGGGTTTGATTCCCACAGGAGATTATGGTCTGTCGCTGCAAAAAAAAAACGGTAGACATATGGTCTGGGTCACCAGGTTTTCTCTTGGACCCAAAATTAAAATATAAATATAGTGCTCTCTCATTATATTGTACATATAATATAATTTTTACAAATAAATAAATAAATTTACTTTGTATTGTATTACTTTATTTTTTATTTTTTATTTTTTATTTTTTATTTTTTATTTTTTATTTTTTATTTTTTATTTTTTATTTTTTATTTTTTATTTTTTATTTTTTATTTTTTATTTTTTATTTTTTAATTATTTTTTTTTTTAAATTTTTTCTTTTTTTTTCTTTTTTTAAATTTAAAACTTATCGCTTACATCTTGATTCCATTTCAGCAGGTTGTATTGCAGAAAGTAACTTAACTATTTTAAAGACAAACACAAATATTTCTGAATGGAAATGTGAAACATTTTTCTAGCATACCAACCTGCTGAACGGTATACGCTTTTATTATTTCGGCTATAAAAGTGTAACTATCTATAATTTCCCACAAGGTATGACAGTCTTAAGGCTCTTAGACAATTTATTACTTTTTTCCAACAACAACAGCAACTGCACAATGACAAAAACTTGTCTTGTAAAAGGTAAGTCAAGTAAATGGCTAAGACTTTATGGCTAACAGCAACAATAACAATAACTAAGCCATAAAGGCTTAGTTGTGGCAGTGTTAATGAGTCACACAGTGTAGCCTACATGTCCAACTGTCCTAACTCGCATTGTTAACGAAATGTTTTCTAACTTCACCACAACCTTTCACAATTGCAATGTCAAAAACTTCCCGATCTCTGAAGAGTTTCGTTAAAAAAAAATGTCACTTACGCTTGTTGGCCATCTCATCAGCGTTATGTGTGAACAATATAAGTGATTGCAGTCGTACGTACTCGTACTCCACATGCCCGGATTGTATTTTGATCAGTATTTTATGTATCGGAGTATCAGATGTATGTTTGTCTGTATGTCTGGAGGAATGCAGTTTCGAATGTTACGCCAAAGTTGATTGTTTGGGATTTGCCTGGTTTTTCTCTCACTCACACTCTTTCTCTCTCCCCATCTATCTCTTTCGCACAAATCAAATCTTGAGATTAACGAGATTTAGTTTGACTTTGTTGTCGATGTGTGTCTGTGTGGCGGGCGGGTGGTCGAGCTGGCGCACCGTTGTTGGCCGGGGTGGTTTTTTTCTTATGGCATTTTCAACTGCAACAATTTGTTAAGATCGCTTAACATTGACTGCGATAGCCAAGACAAGAAATGCTTAAGTCGTGTTTGTGATATTTTTGGAGTGTGTTTGGCACGAGTCAGCCGCCTCTTGTTGTTAGAACGAAAAAAAAAGAAAAAAAAAACACACAAATCAAACTACACTTTTATGGACAAAAAATAACTACAAAAAAAAAACCAAATGACAACAGTTTCAATTACAATGAAACACATAAAAAGAACAGAAATATAATTTAAAAGCGAGTGTGCGGTGTGGCGGTCCGAACTACACAAGAGTTGCCATACAAACAACGGCAGGGGGTTTCAAGTGATCAAACATGGGGAAACAAATAAATATAGAGATTTGAAACAGTTCAAAGAATTGCCATTATGTGATATGTGATGGATTGGTGGAAGGAAGTCAGAAAAATCAATTGGTTGACACCCTGTATCAACACAGGGCGAGATACAGAATGTCAGAGTAGATCACCAAGATTGATAACAATGTTTTGTAATTTTTGGAAATCGTAAACTAACACTTTCAATAAAAATCGTTTGCACGAAAATGACATTATTGATAACCTGTGTAAAAGTGTTGCTAGCTTTTAAGAAAAATCTATTGCTGACACCCTGTGTCAACACAGGGCGAGATACAGAACATCAAATTAGATTACTACGACTGTGAAAAATCTTTTATAGACTTTGGAACTCTTAAACTAAAATTGTCAGAAAAATCGCTACTTGGAAGAAAATATTGTGAACACCCTGTGTAGAATAGATGGTAGGCTTTCAGAAACATCTACTGAGGGAAAACTCTGGGTGACACTCTGGGTTATCAAAGAAGAACTCAGCGATTGTGAAAAATCTTTTGGGAACACTTTTAAAGACAATTTTGCAGTCAAAATCCTCGTCTTTCCAAGGAAACCAGTTGGCGGATCATCTTGTCGAAGAGATAGCATTCAAAAAATGGTCGACATGGTCGAGGTACAGACTATTAAGTGTTTTACTTTAAGGTGGTGAAATTAGTAGATTTTGGAATTTTTAAACCTAAACTTTTCAAGAAATTGTCCTGGTTTCTAATAAAATAAGTTCGTAGACAATCAAGTAAATTGAAAACAAAATTTTTGGAAAATCCCGCTAAAGACATTTGAGCGATAACTTTAATGAGACAAAAGGTTGTAGACGTGGGAACTTGAAAATTTGATTTTTTGCTAAAAACAAAGTTACAAAAACAAAATTTTATAAATAAAAGTATTATAAAATTTGAACTTGAAAATTTAAAAAATTTGATTTTTTGCTAAAATCAAAGTTACATAAACAAATTTTTATAAACAAAAGTATTATAAAATTTTGTTTTTTCCTAAACACAAGAAAAAAAGTTGGGATTTTCGGAAACGTAATCTAAGAAAAATCCACCCCCCCCCCCCCAAAAAAGTTAAGAATGCCCCAAATGAATAATTCTCCAAAATAAATGAAAAATCCGTCCAAATACGAAAATTCTCCCCAAAAATTCTGAAAAATCCCCAAAACAATTTATGAAAAATTACCCAATGCAAAATCCCCCCCAAATAATTATGAAAAATACCTAAAAAAAAACATTAAAAAAAATCATATGAAAAAAATAACGTTGGCTGGCGGACCCTTTATGTAATTATTTTTCCCCTAATTTGACCATATTTTTAGTCTGCTCTATGAAAAATGGCCTCAAAAAAATTAAGAATTGTCCAAAAAAAAACTCATACAAAATTTCAATTCATTATAAAAAAATTCCCAAAAAAAAACATTAAAAAAAAGCAAATAAAAAAAAACGTTCGATGGCGGACCCATTATGTAATTATTTTTCCCCTAATTTGACCATATTTTTAGGCGGCTCTATGAAAAATAGCCTCAAAAAAATTTAAGAATTGTCAAAAAAAAATCATACAAAATTTCAATTCATAATGAAAAAATACCCAACAAAAATTGGAGAGTTTTCCATAAATTTTAGATAACATTTAATTTTTTGTTTTTGGGGCATTTTTCATAGAGCCTAAGCGATGGTCGAATTAGGAAAAATTTACATAAAGGTTCCGCCATCTAACGTTTTTTTTCCAACTAGTGCTTATTTCGTTTTCGTTATTTTCCTTATCGAGCCATGTTGAAGTGAATTTTTGGCTTTGGCAAACCCTTATCTTTATAATAACAATAATTTCTTGGTCATAACATTAAACTGTATGCGTTCTATTTCTTCTTGAAAACCACACGCCTAAAAAAACACCCTTTATAAGAAAAATATTAGCGAATTCAACGTCTTCTTCCAATTTAATCCCCCATTTTATTACGTATCTCCCCCGCCTGTCAGGCCATCATCTAAGCGTCGTCATCGAACTAATCTCTTCATTTAAGCGGGTGTTTGATTTGGTATTTCTTTTATTTGTTGTTTATGGCATTTTTCTGTTTTAAGTCACATTTACGGCCACAAATATTTTTCATGCGAAAAGCCTCATTTATTTTTTATCTACTTCGTCTTCTTTACCCATTTCACTGGAAGCGCGTTTGACAACGAGCTTAAAATGAAACCGCTTCGGCTACGGCTGTTTATGAATTTATGCCGATATCGAGTGTGTCGATTTGTTGTTTATTTATGCTGACTATGAGAGAGATAGAAAAACAACAACAAAATCTGCAAAAGAAAGCAAATACAATTTCAATTTGTTGATTTGCTCGGGTTGTCTGTCTGTCTGTCTGCCCGTCCCTCTGCTTACCGCGAAAGCTGTTGAAATGGAAATTGTTGATTTTATGTTGCCAAGTTACCAATTTGCAGCCGAGGGTTCGAAAGAGGCCGGCCTGCATTTCGTTGGCGGGCAACATGTTTGATTTGAAGTTATATTCACTATGAGTGTGATCGAGCATATTTGCAGAAAATAAAAACAAATGGTGTATTCATGAAGTGATGTAAACAAATTCGTTTGAGTTAAGGCCTTCATGGCGATAATCCAAGTAGAAACTGCGCCATTGCTAAAAATGGAACGGTACACGCATCAACAAATTCATAAAGACTTGGGTCTTAAGGCTTAGAAAGTTCACTTAACACAAGAACTCAAGTCGGCCGATCATCAACAACGTCGTGTCTTTGCTGATTGGGTCCTTGAAATGCATGAAAATGATCCGGAATTCCATTGAAAAATCATCTTGACTGATGAGGCCCATTTCCACTTCGGTGGCTACGTCAACAAGCAAAATTATCCCATCTGGGGCTCGGAAAAGCCAAGAGTTGTGGTTGAGAAGCTTGTCCATCCTCAACGTGTGACTGTTTGGTGCGGTTTATGGTCCGGCGGGGTCATTGGACCTTACTTTATCGAAAATTAGGTTGTTACGGTGAATTATCCCGTCTTGGCCCCTTTTTCGTCCACCTCTAACTTATTTCCACCTGTTGTAGATTATTTACCAGTATTGGGCCAGTTTTGTCCCATTCTCCATTTTGTCGATTAAAATTGTTTTCACACATTTTTAGTTTTTCCCCTTTCGTACCTTTTTTATCCCGTTTTGGCCACTTTTTCCGCGCCTTCCCTAACTTTTATCCACATGTTTATGACAAAAATCTGTTTCACAGGGTTTTAATGTTTTCCACTTTTTTATCCCGTCTTGGCCCCTTTTTCGTCCACCTCTAATTTATTTCCACCTGCTGTAGATTATTTACCAGTGGGCCTGTTTTAGTCCCATTTTTCATTTTTTTTTTGGCCCATTCCTATTGTTTAAAATTGTTTTTTCCCAATTTTTGTTTTTCCCCTTTTGTACCTTTTTTATCTCGTCTTGGCCCCTTTTTCGCCCACCTCTAACTTTTTTCCACCTGTTTTAGATTGTTTCTCATTTATATTATTCCAGTTTTTTTTTTATTTTTTTATCCCGTTTTGGTACATTTTGGCCACTTTTTCGTACCTTCTCTAACTATTGTCGACATGTTTTGGCCAAAATTGTTTTTCAATCTTAACCCATTTTTCTCTCCCTTCTTGGCCCCTTTTTCGTCCCATCTCTAATTCATTTCCACCTGTTTCGTACATTTTTATCCCGTTTTGGTACATTTTGGCCACTTTTTCGTACCTTCTCTAACTATTGTCGACATGTTTTGGCCAAAATTGTTTTTCAATATTAACCCATTTTTTATCCCTTCTTGGCCCCTTTTTCGTCCCATCTCTAATTGATTTGCACCAGTTTCGTACATTTTTATCCCGTTTTGGAACATTTTGGCCACTTTTTTGTACCTTCTCTAACTATTGTCGGTATGTTTTCGCCAAATTTTTTTTTCAATCTTAACCCATTTTTTTATCCCATCTTGGCCCTTTTTTCGTCCCATCTCTAATTCATTTCCACCTGTTTCTGCCAATCGTAGTTATGGACCAATCTTCCAACAAAAATCATGGTATTTGTTTTGTTTGCGTTTTTGCGTATTTCGAAGGGTTTTGGGGACACATTTTACCCATTTCCCCGCCCATTTTTATCCCCTTCCAATCCGAATTTCCAAAAACTCGTTAGAAGGCAAGGGCAACATACACCCCAAAGTTCATGATTGTAGCTTCAGCCGTTTGGTCAGGACTGTGATGAATCAGTCACGCAAGAGTTTTATATTGTACTCTCTCCTTGCGGACATCCCTCATAAACGGACACTTTTTTCAGTACCATTCCGCTTCAGTCCTCTTGTGTACTTCTCTCATAAGCGGTCAAAATTCTCAGTCGCTTAGGTGTCCGCTTATGAGAGAGTACACTGCTCCGTCCCATAGGTGTCCGCTTATGAGAGACTGCACTGTAGTCATTTATTTTTTCGATTTCTTCAAAATGTCTACTCTGAGCCATGAAACTCTATGGATCCACCGGAAAATGGATCCACTTAAACAAAAAAGAAGTGAGTTGAAAATAAGTAAAAGTGCTGAAACGATGGTCACCTTAATGTTCGATGTTCGTGCTCGTACGCTCGATCGCTTCACAAGCAAACATGTTCGAAACAAACTTTACTTTTAATCACGGCTCATAGTCGGCAGCTTCAGCTTCAAGCAGCGGTGATTGAAACTACAATGACGGCGACGTTGATGTGTATGACGATGAAATGAAAAAGAGTCAAACAAATTAGCCCGTTTGTTGTGGTTGTTGTTGTTGCTGCTTCAACATAAGCGTAACGCTAACATTGAGACTTGAACTTGATGATGCTGCTGCTGCTGCTGCCGATGGGTGTTAACAGAGGAGACAGCCAAAAGAAGAAGAATGGTTGGAATGACTCGCTGCATCTAACCGGGCTAATAGGTGTGTGTGTGTGTGGGTGTCTGTATGTTGCGGATGAGAGTCGTATGTTGTTTAGTTCTTAAACTCCAGTTTGGTGCGATCTTTGTTGGGTTCTTCCGACTGTTGCGCTAACATAAGTGTGATGTTGGCTCTTGGTGTCATTTTTTTCTTTGTTTTTGTTGTTGTTTATTTATTTTTTTTCATTTAAACGTTGCTCAAACCAAGTTTTGGTTGGATTGTTGGTTGTGTGTTTCAATGGGGGGGGGCCCCAACTGTTAGCTCGTTGTCTGCTTGTCGGCTTGTGTGGGGCCTTTGGCTTGTGAGGGAGGTGGGGGCGCTCAATGGTTGTTTGGCTGACTAAGTAACTAACTGGCCGTCTGTCCGTGTGTCTGTTTTGGCTTGTTTTTTGTTGTTGTTGTTTTCGCTGCTTATGTTGTTTTTGTCTGTGTGCTGTGTAAACCATCACAGCCAACGGGCGGGCAATTCGCCGTAACCGAGCCGCGTCGCATTGTTCGCTGTGGCTGTTCTCTTCCATATACAACGACCACGACGACGACGACGACTACGACGTTTTAGTCTGTTGTTTAGTTAAATTAGTTTAGTTAGTGACGAGATTTCAAGCGTTAAACTTGTGTTTTTCTTACGGCTTTTGTGGCGTTTTTAAAACACACAGCCAGTCCAAAATTTTCAAATAAACACTGCAGTCTCTCTCTTTGTCTCACACTCTCTCAGTTGCACTCAAGTGCTCTTCAACCGCACAACTTTGCCCGGTGGCCCAGAGGAAACAATCGGAAAAGATATTAATTGCTAGACAATAAAAATAAAGAAGAAGAAAAAACCACAACACAATAGATAATCGCCTTCTTTCCAACAGAGAGCAGAAAAGTAAAATTGTGGGGGGGAGTTGAAAAACGGAGTTCAAAAAATAACAACCAAAATAGGTAGGAAAATTGGTTTTTAGTTTTAAACGAAAGAAAATTATGATCTTTGGTTTTCTAAAACCAAAAAAAAATCAAAAAAAAAAAAATTTGGATAAACTTCCAGAACCTTTCGCGAAATTATTTTGAAAGTCACAACAAACAGTTATTGTCGTTACCAGGGGGAAACGACAACCAGAAATAATACACACACACAAAAAAAATCACTGAAAAATATAAATTCCAAAATTTTCCAAAGAAGTGTTTAAATTAAATTCATGTAATTCAAATGCAAAATTAAAAATTCCCAAACGAAATGTCCGGCAAGTGTAACAATCCAAAAAGTGAAGTGAAACGAGTACCATTAAAATCAATTGCATTCAAATTAAGTCCATAAAAAAAAATCACACGAATCAGAGCAAACCCTAGAAAAAAAGAAAAAGAAAAAATATATCCAACAAAAAGTTTGCAATTAAAAGTTTGGAGGTGTCGCCATCACACACACACACCCCAAAAAATATCGAAATCGAAATCGAAATTCAATAAAAGAAGAAAAGGCGGGAGAGTAAAAATAAAATAAAGTGTTTTTTCAAAATTAACATAAATGTTGTTTCAAACCATTTAAGTTAACACCCCAACCGAAAGGTGTTTGTTTAAAATATTTGTTAATATTTTTTTTGCCCGTATGCGGTGTGGACTGACATTAACAACGTCACTGTCGTCGCCGCTCATATGTGTTGAAAGATTATTATTTTATTTTATACATTTTTTTTTTCATTCATTTTTTTTGTTTTCGTTTTTTTTTCTCAAAGAAATATTAAAAAAAAAAGTCTTATTGAGAAAGTGTTAAATTACAGCCGGCTTTTGCGGTATTTGGAGGAAAACACAACACAACACACAGCGATAGACAGACCAGACCGCCAGAGAGCCGCTTAAACTTCGTAACATAACGTATCGTCGTTTCGTATCATTGATCATTGATATACATATATATTTTCCATAAAGGTAATTATCATAATAATCGTTTGGTGTACACAGTATTTAAATATGGCGGGTGCTGGAGGGGCTGGGGGAGAGATGAAATACATAATAAATCCATTTGAAATTAATGCCTGAACTGCAGCTGAAGTGGATGTTAACAGAGGAGTTTTGTAAGACATTGTGCAGGAAATAGAAAAATGCGAAAAATTATGGGAAATTTCTGGAGAAATCTGCGATCACAAGTGTGAGAAATGTGCTTCATAACCATAAACCGTAATCTCCTCTTAAAGTCCGATATGTGGCTGTGCCAGAATCACCATTTCTGTAGTCGGTTTTAATAATTTGTACGCGTTGTGTGATAGTTAAGCGATCCAATTTCAGATCGACAGACTTCCAACACAACAGAAAAAAAAATTTGTTTAACAATTTAATTTGACAGATGTCGAATTCCAGCCCCAAACTTTGGAAACCACGAAATGAATAACCCTTTAGTTAATGGGGGTGGGTCACAAGTATTCTTAGAGATGAAAAACTAAAAATGCAATCATATGATGTGACCAACGTTGTGGTGGGCAGGCGGAAGGAACGTGACAAATTACTCTGTAAGCAGCTGGGTAAACAGACTCGTCTAAAACAGGATTTGGATTTTGAATTATTCCAAAAAATTAACAAACATTTATTTTCTAAAAATGCATAAATTTTGTGTTTTTTAAAATATTCCAAATTATTTTCTAAAAACTAAAGGACTGAAAATGCAAAATATACCAAAAAAAAAAAAAAATTATAAAATTAAAAAAAAAAAAAAATATTACCAACAATTATTTTTTAAATACTGGAAGACAAAAGTTCCTTTTTTTTTTCAAAATATTCCAAAAAAGTAAACAAATTTTTTTTTCTTTAAACTAGAAGACGGTCAAAATAAAAATGCCTTTTTTTTTAAAAAAAAAAAAAATACCACCATTTTTTTTTTAAATACTGAAAGACTAAAGTTCCTTTTTCCAAAATATTCCAAAAAATTAACAAAACAGTTTTTTCTAAAAACTAGAAGACTGTCAAAATAAAAGTTCATTTTTAAAAAAAAAAAAAATATTACAAAAAATGAACAAGTTGCTTTTTTTCAAAATACATATTCAAAAAAAATTAACAAAAACATTTTTTTCTGAAAACTGAAAAGGAACTTTTATGTTGACCAACCTGTGTCAACATAAAAGTTCCTTTTTTTAAAAAAAATATTACATAAAATTATTTTTTAAATACTGGAAGGCTAAAGTTCCTTTTTTTCAAAATATTCCAAAAAATAAACAAAACAGTTTTTTCTAAAAACTAGAAGACTGTCAAAATAAAAGTTCCTTTTTTTAAAAAAAAATATTACAAAAAATTATTTTTTAAATACTGGAAGACTAAAGTTCCTTTTTTTCAAAATATTCCAAAAAAATTAACAAAAAAAGTTATATACATAAAAGTTATTTTTTTAAAAAAAATATTAAAAAAAAAATATTTTTTAAAATCTGTCCAAAATAAAAGTTCCTTTTTTCCAAATATTCTCAAAAATTAACAAATTTATTTTCTAGAAATTGGAAGACACAGAACCGTCAAAATTAAAGTTATTTTTTTTCAAAATATTCCCAAAAATTAATAAAATTTATTTTCCGAAAATGCAAAATATTCCAAAAAAAAATTAATAAAATATATTTCTAAAAAGTAGAAGACTGAAAAAGTGTATAAAGGTCAAAATAAAAGTTCCGTTTTTTTTTTAAAAAAAATAATCCAAAAAATTAACAAAAAATTTTTTCTAAAAACAAGACTGTTATTTATTTTCTGAAAAAGACTGAAAATGGGTATAAAGGTCTAAATAAAAGTTATTTTTAAAAAAAAATATTCCAACACTGAAAGTACCATCGCGTGAATGATGAATGAAGGTTCTTTTTTTCAAAATATTCCCCAAAAAAAAAAAACAACAAAAAATTTAAGCGCTTAATTTGGTGTGGGTTTTTTAGAAATGGTAACAATGTTGACATCAGCGGTTCTTTTTTATAACAGTCTCCATACTCGATAGGCGAGAGTGGAAAATATAAGCCACTTTCCCACTCATTGGTGGCAACACTTTGACAAACGGCAATATTAATTAATATTAGTTTTTATATTAATTGATTTCTAACGAAAATTGTTATTTAAAAAAAATAAAACGGCTTACACCTAAATCGAGCACAGACCTTCATCCTAGCGTTCATCCTAAAACAAATTTTCGGAATCCCAAGGATTCCTGGACCATTTTTTGTCACCAAAAACAAATTGGTCATGATTCTGACTCACAAATGTGAAATTTCAAATACATTTTGACTCTGTCGACAACTGCAACACTTTCGATTAATCACCCAGGGTTAATTTGTATAGCAACTGAGTCACTTCCTTGCAGTGCCTGACTATCCACCGTCGTCTCCCATGAAATAACTAAGAATGCCTGTGCTAACTTGTTGGTCGGGGCAGAATCGTTGGTCACACGGCTTCCCTCAGTTGTTGGCATTAACACCTTCTTCTTCTATGCCACTCTGCGCCAGCAGTCATATGAGTTTGTGATAACAAGCGTGTTAATTTCTTACGTTGATGATTATTATTTTATTCGCCTAATATTCGTCTTGGCCAAACAAAAGTGTTAGAAATGCCTAAACAACCACAAGCAAACTGAAGAAGACGAAAGTTGGAAAAGACAAAAAAAAAAAAAAAACAAACGCGTAAAAACACCGGCCGACCATGTGCTGGGTAAAGACCTCTAAATATGGGTTTGGTAACCAGCCATAGAATAGAAGAGGAATCAAAAAAAAAAAAACGCAAACACACTCACCATGTTTCACCACCTTCGATTTTGCCCGCCGTTTCGGGCGAGCGGTCATTGATTTTACGATGAAATGAAAGAAATCAAAATAAAACACAAAAAAAAATATTAATAAAAATATTTTTAATTAGAATTGTTTTTTCTCTCCACACACGTACTTGAGTATGTGTTTTTTTTCTTTCTAAAAACAAAGTTAAAAGTAAATGTGAATTTTTATGCGAGTTCATTCGCTTCTCTGTGTTTTTGGTTAGCTTTAATTTTTGTTCAAAAAGTATTACGTACATTGCTAAGGTTCGATGGCATTGCAGACCCTGACAATGTCTTGAGCTTATCCATGGATCAAATTTAAATCAATTGAAGGTTAGTTGTACGTGTATCAGTTATCTATTTATTGTGTGTCATTGGAACAAGTGAATTGACAAAACGTTTTATTTCTAAGCTAATGTTGCAGCAATAACTGGCATTAACTTAAATTGGGTGTGTGTGTTCGTTTTTTTTTTGTATCGGGGTCAGAATTTTTGTGAAATAATTTGCTTTTTGTTCGAAAAGTTTCTAAATGATTGGAGTTGTGATCCCTAATAAAAAGGATGATCCAAATACAAACTTATGCCACAAGTAGTTCTGGGAAAATATTAACCCATGTACAGTTTAAAAGCGATTGTTTAACACTTTCGTCATCGTCCGTTGATTCTTTTGAGGTAATTTTGGACCACTTTTTGGCACATCTTGGGCGGAATCTCAGCCATAACTTGACGAATGTTGATCTTGGTTGTTGCTCAAGAGTTAAAGGTTTATCTGCATAATCCAGCCCTATACTTTTGAAACCAAGAAATGGATAACCCTACATAAATTATAATTTTAATTTTTTTTTAATGTTTGTGTTCAATTTTTTTTTAATTTTCTTTTATAATTATCTAACACTTTTTTTTATATATTTTTTTTTAAAAGAATTAAACCGATAAATTTTTTTTATCAGCCTAAGGAAAAACTTATTTTTTTTTTAAGTTTTATTAATAAGTTCGCTATTTTACATAGAATTGACTGGCTTTTAAAAAATATATGTCTTATAAAAGAGTCCATAAAATGGCATATAAAATGATCAAGTTATAATTTAAAAAAAAAAAATGGTTATATTTTTTTCAATGATTTTTTAAATTTTCTTTTTTTTAGTTTTTAATACTTAAGAAAACAATATGGTAGCGTGCTTGCCAATTAGCGTAGGGGTAGGGGGTTCGATTCCCATCAGACGCTTTGATGTGTTGCCGCAAAAATCGGCTTAACCATGGACTCAAAATTAGAATATTAATTTACTTTGTATTGTAATTAAATAAAATTAAAAAATTAAAAATTAAAAATTAAAAATTAAAAATTAAAAATTAAAAATTAAAAATTAAAAATTAAAAATTAAAAATTAAAAATTAAAAATTAAAAATTAAAAATTAAAAATTAAAAATTAAAAATTAAAAATTAAAAATTAAAAATTAAAAATTAAAAATTAAAAATTAAAAATTAAAAATTAAAAATTAAAAATTAAAAATTAAAAATTAAAAATTAAAAATTAAAAATTAAAAATTAAAAATTAAAAATTAAAAATTAAAAATTAAAAATTAAAAATTAAAAATTAAAAATTAAAAATTAAAAATTAAAAATTAAAAATTAAAAATTAAAAATTAAAAATTAAAAATTAAAAATTAAAAATTAAAAATTAAAAATTAAAAATTAAAAATTAAAAATTAAAAATTAAAAATTAAAAATTAAAAATTAAAAATTAAAAATTAAAAATTAAAAATTAAAAATTAAAAATTAAAAATTAAAAATTAAAAATTAAAAATTAAAAATTAAAAATTAAAAATTAAAAATTAAAAATTAAAAATTAAAAATTAAAAATTAAAAATTAAAAATTAAAAATTAAAAATTAAAAATTAAAAATTAAAAATTAAAAATTAAAAATTAAAAATTAAAAATTAAAAATTAAAAATTAAAAATTAAAAATTAAAAATTAAAAATTAAAAATTAAAAATTAAAAATTAAAAATTAAAAATTAAAAATTAAAAATTAAAAATTAAAAATTAAAAATTAAAAATTAAAAATTAAAAATTAAAAATTAAAAATTAAAAATTAAAAATTAAAAATTAAAAATTAAAAATTAAAAATTAAAAATTAAAAATTAAAAATTAAAAATTAAAAATTAAAAATTAAAAATTAAAAATTAAAAATTAAAAATTAAAAATTAAAAATTAAAAATTAAAAATTAAAAATTAAAAATTAAAAATTAAAAATTAAAAATTAAAAATTAAAAATTAAAAATTAAAAATTAAAAATTAAAAATTAAAAATTAAAAATTAAAAATTAAAAATTAAAAATTAAAAATTAAAAATTAAAAATTAAAAATTAAAAATTAAAAATTAAAAATTAAAAATTAAAAATTAAAAATTAAAAATTAAAAATTAAAAATTAAAAATTAAAAATTAAAAATTAAAAATTAAAAATTAAAAATTAAAAATTAAAAATTAAAAATTAAAAATTAAAAATTAAAAATTAAAAATTAAAAATTAAAAATTAAAAATTAATCAAAAAAAATTAATAAAAAAAAAAAAAAAATGAGAAACTAAAAATGAAAATCTCAACTAAGAGAAACAAAAAAAAAATAAACTATTGCCAATCGAACACAGCTAATGTTCCTTACAAGTTGTCAATACCGAATTCATACTTTGGCCGGATCGATAGGGCCGAACTCATTTTCACTTGTTTCAATATATCGCTGGTGTATCGTTGGTATGTCGTTGTCTGTATGGATTGTTACATTTATGCGAGGGCGGTAACTATGGCAAAATACATAAAAATTCCAGGCCAAACAAAAATAAAATAATATAAAACCAAATCAAACAATTCCCACATTATTTATTTCCATATGACATATTTCTTCTCTACATTTGTTATTAAAATATCCGCAATATCAAAATATATACGTATGTATGTTTATTTGCAGGTATTGTCTTTCAAGTTTCAAGTTTCTTCATAAAAAAATACAAAAAAAAAAAAAAAAAAAAAAAACACATTCACCACCACATCTCGCCAAAAGTTCCGTTTACAAATTTGATACTTCGCCCGAGTCGAACATACACAGAAGTTCATCCGAAAGAAAGAAACAAAAACAACGCAAGACAAAACGGAAATAATTTTTTTTTATTTACCAGTCATGATCATGCCAAATATGTGTTTCTTTTTGTCATTTGAATATTTATGACACAAGATTAATGATTTATCTCAATCATCGCGAGATTAATATGCGTAACACATATATTTTCCGTTTGACTCGTCAAGAGCAGTCGCTTCAAGTTGATATGTGACTGTTGGGACTGAGTGGTCACTGCAAGGGGTGTGTCCCAAAAGTATCTCTGCTAATTTGTCATATTTGATGTCACCAAAAAAAAAAATAAATTATTTAATTATATAATAATTTAAACTTGAAGTTGGCATCATTCATCAAGAGACCATGTAAAGTGAAGGAGACCATTTGTGGTTTGTGATCATGGGGCTGATATGCGAAACTCAGTAAATGCCAAGAATTTTCTTAATCATTTTCGTAAAATGTCAAACAGAATGTAATAACGAATTTCTTTAAGACGTTCAAAATAAATTAAAGGGTGAGACCTTTAGTTGCTATTCAAAATATTCTCAGTTTGTTGGAGAGACAGGTAAGGGAAATGGAAAGAGAAAAAGTTTGCTTGAACTGGAAATTCCTTTTGTGTTTTTTGCAATTCTCAGTTTGTGGTAGTGGGCGGTAAGGGGAAAGGGAGAGGAAATAAATTTGCTCGTACTGGAACTTCCATTTCTGTTTTTCATAGTGTGAAGTTGGCTGCAGATGATTTTGACATTTTGAAATGCATTTCCATTTGAGCAACAATTGAGCATAAACTGAGAAGAAAAACTGGCGAAACCGAATTTCCGTGTGTGAACACAAGATGCAAGTTCAAAAGGGAAACCGAAAAATGTACGAGTGTGAATCGGGTACCTATTGTCATAAACGGTATCTGTCGTCTCGCCGTTGTCAGTGCTGCAATTTGATGCCGCTGGACCTTTTAGACCCCGCCTTGTTAGAAAATTGATGTTCTTGTAAGACTACGAACCTGAGTATATTATGAGACAGTCGCATTTAACTTTCCACACCAGCTCATGAATTCCTCAATGACCAAGGTCATTTCATTTAGACCGCAGAGGTATTTCATTTTATTGGCAAATTGTTTAGATGCGAAATTTTCTCAAATCGTATACATCTCCTTCATTTCTAATAAAAATATAATATTAAATAATAAAAAAAAAAATACCTCTGCGGTCTAAGTGAAATGACCTTGGTTTGAAATCTGGCCATATTCATTTAGACCACACACTTAATGTGCTAATAAAGCACTTAATTCTGTTTTTTTTTTTATTTATTTTTTCATAATTGCATAAGTTTTTAATTCTTTCGGATTAGATTTTAATTGGGAGCTACCATTCGCTGTGGTCTACATGGAAGTATTAAAGTCATGATTAGTCACCATAGAGTGGAGACACTGTTGATTTATTTGCGAAATATTTAATTTCCTTCCAATCATTTAAAAGTTATATTTTTATAGTGACATCTAAGCTTTTTATAGTGCTAATAAATTATGGGTGATCTTAAAAATGAAAACAGATAAAATAATTAGCAAGGTGATGATATTTGGAATTTGTCTTAAATAATTTTAAAGATCTGTACTCGGGCTGGGTCTTCGTATGGTTAACATTAAGTTGATTACCATCCAAAGGTTTTTTTTTTTACAAAATTTACTTTAGATCGGCCAGTATTTGTGGCTTTTTTAGGGACCTTTTTCATGTTGAAAATATCAACACAAAACTTTGCCGAACATTTTCATTCGTTTTGGGTGCATTTTGGGGCTAATTTTCATTACAAACTTTCAACGCTCTAGGGTTGAATTTCCTACGGCCCGTATTTATTACTCTCTTTTTGGACGTATTTTCGTGGGGTTCATTTTCCTACCGCCCACAGAGCCCTCTGAATATATTGTGGCACAATCATAATCGGACATCAATTGCGGCTTGTAGGGAAACTTGGTTTCAACTTGACTTAGGCCTTTGTCTTATATTTACCATTGAGTTCAATCCCCACAATGATAGTAGACCATCTGAAATGTTCCAGCAAAATCGTTACACATTTGAGATGGGAAAAAAAAGTAGACGGAAGGACGGGCAAGAACCGTCCAAAGATAGTTTTTTCTTATATTTTTGAAAAAAAAATTTCTTGTTTTATTTATTTTTATTTTTTTTATTTTTATTTTTATTGTTTATTTTTATTGTTTTTTTTTATTTATTTTTTATTTTTTATTTTTTATTTTTTATTTGTATTTTGTTTTATTATTTTTTTTATTAATTACAAGGATCCATGGGTACACAGGGTGACCATAACCGCAAAAAAAACGTAAGCGCCAAAAAAAATTTTTAGAGAATATTTTAGAGAAGGAGAAGATTTTGTGTGTGGTGCTTACGATACAATTAAATTAGTCTTATCTGTGTAACTATAATTTTTTAATTTTTACTATTTTGGTATTAAGAGCTTTGGACAATTTTCTATCGAATTTCATTGAAAAGCGAGTTTCTAAGAAAATGGGGCGTACGTCTTTTTGGCACACCAAAGCATCTGGTGGGAATCGAATCCACAAGCCTCATGCTGATAGGCAAGTACGCTACCAACTCGCCGCCTGGGGCGATTGTATAAAAGTCTTATTAATTCATATACAATGTCATTGATTCGAAAACAATTTTCTTGATTTTTATAAGAGTGGGTGTCATCGCATTCTGTTGTATTTCCTGGATTTGCCAGGCACTTTTATTCAATCCAGGTCTTGTCAATTCATAACAATTTTAATTTACGTTCACAGAAATTGAATGACAACGGGAGGGTTTTTCTGAAAACAAATTTATTTCCGGATTCGTCTGGATAAGCTTCGGCCTCTGAGCTTCGGCTCATTTTCATTTCAAATGGGCATTGGAGAATCCATGAAAGTGAGAATCCTTTACATTCCTCTGGTGCTACTGTTTGGCCTTTTTCTTTGGAACTGGAAATGCAGCCTTTAACGTCCACGATATGCGCTGGGAATGCCCGAACCCTCCTCAGATCTGTTGCCTCTATCCAAGTGGCCTGGGGCCGACTTCGAAGAATACAGAACAGATATCACCGCCATCTAGGAAATATCTACCTCAGCCGCCATGAAAACAAGCTCCAGTTCGAATGCGCATTTATTGTAAACAAACCAATTCATCAACTGGTCGCTGGTTTCACATCAGCAGGCAACGGGCTGGTCCATTTTAAGAGGTCTTTTATGAAAAGTCCTTGTAAGATTTGCCTTCTTCAAAGGCCTTCTATAAAGTATTTTTATAAGCAGGCTGCAGAGAATGTGAATTTATCAGAAGGCTTCAAGAAGACCATTCATCGGAGGGTCTCTTATCTGAAGGCCTTCGAAAAGGTCCTCTGTCAACAAGTCGTTCTCAGATAATAAGAGACAAACTAAATGGGTTTTTTTTATACGTATTTCACACAAAAAGGTACTCCAGACGATTTTTCTTTATTAGAAGGCCTTTTATCTAACGGTTCGTGTTTATCTAAAGCCCCTCAAGAAGGTATTCTACATGAAGTTATTTTTATTGTAAGGCCTTTTAGAGAATGTATTTTATTATAAAAGACCTTCTGAAGATGTTTCACTAGAAGTTCTTTCATCGGAAGGTCTTTTATTAGGAAGCCTTCTAGAAGGTGTTTTATAGGAAGGCCTTCTGGAAGGTCTTTCATCGTAAGGCCTATTACCGGGATAAGGCCTTCTCCTTTATGAGGAAGCTTTCTAGAAGGTATTTTATCAGAAGACCTTCTAGAAGGTATGTTATTGGAAGTCCTATTACCCAGAATGTTTTTTTTTTATTAGAAGATCTGCTATGAAGGTCTTTTATCAGAAGGCCCTCTAGAAGGTCTTTGATAGGAAGGCCTTCTGGAAGGTCTTTCATCATAAGGCCTATTACCCAGAATGTTTTTTTATCAGAAGGCCTTCTGGAAGGTCTTCAAAAAGGGTTTTATAAATCTAATAGTCTATCTAATAAATTATAGGAACTGTTAAAGAAAAACCGAAAATCATCCATTCATTGATCTACGACAAAACAGAAACCCTTACCCTAATCTTATGCTGACTGCTACCACTTAATTACTATTAACTGGTATTCGCAATGTTGGCAGTCGACAGCTGAGTTGCCACTGCGAATAACAAAACAGACACAAATAATACAAATGTGCATTTAAGCCTAATACGAATATTATGAAAAAAAACGAAAAACAACATTTCATTCATAATTTCATTTACTTGGCCGTTTGTCTAATTACCTACTCATACATACTCGCGTATGAATGTGCTTATGTATAAGTGTAAAATACATACAAATGCAAGAGCATACAATAGACCATCCTCATAGGTACGTAGTACAGTTGACTCTGCTTAATTGCAAATGAGATAATTAAATTTATAATTGCAAATGGTCAATTTATTGCAGTTATCTGTGTTTTTTTTTCGAAAGTGTAGTTCGAGTCTTTCATTTTGTAATTATCCGAATTCATCAGCGCATATAAACGAATACTTTTGGAAATTCACTTTCGGTTAACCGATTTTTTATAATTTAATCCCGATGTTTTCAGCGCATGTCTTTTTGATATGGTTTCACTTAAGCGAATTGCATTTACACGGAGTGTCCGTTATCGCATATTTTAGGTGCACATAAACGAATTGATTTGGTCTTTCATTTTTCATTTATCCTATATCTATAGAGCACATAAACGAATTCTTTTGGAAATTCCATTTTTTTTTCAGCTCATGTAAATTAATTTCTTGTGGTTATTCGATATTTTTCAATTAAGCGAATTTCCTTCCGTTTCAGTTATCCAATATTTCAAGAGTACATAGACAAATTGTTTCTTCTGGAAATGTACTTTCGTTAATCTGATATTTTATCATTCAATCTATTTTAGTTATCCGATATTTTCGGGGCACATAACCAAATTCTTGTGCAAATTCACTTTCATTTATCCGCTATTTGTATTATGAGTCTTCTTCAGTTTCTCCAGAGACATGTGTACTGGTATTATTTATGTGTTTGTGAGTATTATAAGTCTGCCGACGATGGCGGCCTGAGTCTCGCATTGGCTGCAGTTGTTAAAATAAAACTTACCTAACTTTCATGCGTTGTTGTTGTTTTAATTTTAATTAACAATTGTTGCCTGGTTAATAATTGTTATTATGAATGAATTGTTTTTCTTTATTTTTTTTTTTTTTTTTTTGTTTTTGATTCGTTGTTTTTCCTTTTGTTACTTCTTTTCTGTGTGTTCACCCAAAGTTTATTGTTGTCTTCAGCACCCAATGAAGAAATGCAAAAGAAAGAAGTGGAGACTGAAAAAACACAAAACAAAATTGTTGTTCATTTATTACAGTTTGTCATACAAAATAGGTTTTTGTTGTTGTTGTGTTGATATGAATGTCGGAAGGCACGTAACAATTGTTTCTTTTTTTTATGCACAACCAGTGGCAAAATTAGCTAGAGTAAGGCTGATGCCAGGCCTTGCCGGAGGCCTTTCTAGGGAGCGATCCAAGGTATGGTTGCCGCTTATAATACTCCGTCATGGAAGGGGGGCGGGGACGGGAGTCTTACGAAGCTAATAGGCAACTGTAGAGGAGATGCCGGCATGATTATTGGATGAGTCTAATTGGCAACAAGAAGGTCTTCAGAACAATATTCATGATCGTCTTAAAGGCATTCGAGTTTGTTTTTTAACGGCAGATGATTTTACAGAAGGGTCTCTTGGAAGGTTTATTGACAGAAGGCATTCCAGGCGGCCTAGTAACCGAATGACTTCTATGTAAATGTTTTTTAGGAGCCCTTCTAAATGTTTTGGGTCTTCTATAGGAAGGCATATATAAGGTTCTTTCTAGATAGTCTTTTATCAGAAGGTCATTTAACAAAAGACCTTTCAGAAGGGGTTTTATAAGAATACTTTCCAGAAGGTCTTTTATCACAAGGTCTTCTAGAAGGTATTCTTTAGAAGTCCTTTAGGAAGGTTTTTTTTGGAAAACCCTATGGAAAGTCTTTTATACGATAGCCTTCTAGAAGGTGTTTTATCAGAAAGCTTTTTTTATCAGATGGCGTTCTGGAATATGTTTTACTAAAAACTCTTTTAGTATGAGTTTTGTTAGACAGCCTTCTATGAGCCCTTTTTTTATAATACGGAATTTTTATTACGAATCCTTCTAGGTCTTTTATCAAGAGACCTTCTAGAAGGTCTTTTATCGGGAGGCCTCATATTAGAAGGCCTTTGGGAACGTCCATATATCAGAATGCCTTCTACAAGTTTTTTTTTCTCAGAATGTATTCTGGAAGGTCGTTTATTAGAAGACCTTTAAGGATGTTTTTTTTTATCGGAAAGCCCTCTTGAAAGTCTTTTATACGAGGGTCTTTTATCATAAGGCCTTCTAGAAGGTGTTTTATCAGCAGATTTTTTTAAATCAGATGGCGTTCTGGAAGATGTTTTACCAAAAACTCTTTTAGTATGTGGTTTATTAGAAAGAATTCTATGAGGTCTTTTTATAATGCGTAATTTTATTACGAATCCTTTTAGGTCTTTTATCAAGAGGCCTTCTAGAAAGTCCTTTATCAGAAGGCCTCATATTAAAAAGCCTTCAGAAAGCTCTATTTACCAGAATGCCTTCTACAAGGATTTTTTTATGAGAAGCCATTCTGGAAGGTATTTTATTAAAAGTCCTTCAAGGAGGTTTTTTATTGGAAAGCCTTCTAGAAAGTCTTTTATACGATGACCTTCTAGAGGGTGTTTTATCAGATGGCGTTCTGGAAGATGTTTTACCAAAAACTCTTTTAGTATGTGGTTTATTGGAATGAATTCTATGAGGAATTTTATTAGGAACTAGTAAGTTGTAATGCGACTATGGCGCCCGTTGAAATATGGAAAAAAAAATTTTTGTGGAAAAAAAAAAATTTTGTTGAAAAACAAAATTTTGTTGAAAAAAAAATTTTTTCTTGAAAAAAAAAATTTTTGTTAAAAAAAAAAATTATGGAAAAAAAATATTTGTTGAAAAAAAAAATTTTTCTTGAAAAAAAAAAATTTTGTTGAAAAAAAAAAATTTTGTGGAAAAAAAAAATTTGGAAAAAAAAATTTGTAAAAAAAATTTTTGAAAAAAAAAATCTTTTATCAGAAGGACTTTTATCAGAAGGCCTTATATTAGATGACATTATATTAGAAGGCCTTCAGGAAGGTCTATTTATCAGAATGTCTTCCATAAGATATTTTATCTGAAGGCCTTTTAGAAGGTCTTTTATCAGAATGCATTCTAAAAGGTTTTCTCCAAAAAGACCTTTTAGTATGTGTTTTATTAGAAAGCCTTCTAAGAGATCTTTCTAAAAGACATTAGAAAATTAGAAATTCTTCTAGGTCTTTTATTAAAAGGCCTTTCAGAAAGTATTTTAACAGAAGGCCTTATATCAGAAGGTCTTTTAGAAAGTCCTTTAACAGAATGCCTTCTATTAGGCTTTTTTTTATCAGATGCCGTTCTAGGAGGTCTTTTGCCAAAAAGCCTTTTAGTATAAATTTTATTAGAAAGCCATTGAGGAGGTATTTTTATAAGACGGTGTTTTTGAATATATTGAAAAAAAAAATCAATAGAATAAATTAAAATATTTATCAAATTAATTGAAATATCAGTTGAGAAGAAATGAATCCATTCAGTTAACTTAGTTTTTAATTGCAATTCGATCTTCTTTGGGCAGAAGTGCCTGAACATTTTATCGTTGGATAAATTTGAAACATTTTTTCAATGTTCTGTATAAAATCAACCTGCCCATTTCCCGGATGCATAGAAGACAACAAAAATTGCATAGAGTGAAAAATAGTGTTCTCCATTAGGATTGCTCCAATAGAAATGATAAATCCAGGAGCTCTATAGACAACCCATAGGCTTGTGAAGCTCAGTGTAACTTAAAGCTTTGGTTTTTTCCTTAAAGTAACATAACGTTTTGTTTTTGTTTCCGTTCTGTTTCTGGAAATCGGTTTTGGCACACTGTCAATTATCTCCTGAACTTAGCTTGCCCACAGAGACCATAAGTTGTCTTGACTTAAATAGAAAATAAAATCCTCTGAATGAAATATGTTACGATATTTGGCCGGAGCTTAATTGGTTCTTAATGGTTATGGAAATTTTACAAATTGATTTTGTGTTGGATTTTTTTGTGGAAAATTCATATTCGTGATCTGTTGTAGGAAGTTTATGGCAGGAACAAAAAAAAAAAAAAACATTATAAAATTTAAATAAATATTTTTTTTTCGAACATTTGTGCTGTGGTGATTTGCAAAACTTATTAGAAATGTGTATTGAAAAAAAAACAAATTGCAATGTAAATGGAATTTAATAGACCTCGCCAAATATAAAAGGTGTCCCTAACCTCCTAGAAAAAAAGGTCTCGCCAAACCTATCAAATCCTGTTAGACATTAATTCATCCTTTCTTAAATTGTAATTTAATTAAACGATAATTTAATTCATCCTTTCTTAAATTATTATTTTATTTAATAAAGACTGAATTAAAGTCTAACAGGCTTTGATTGGGTTAGGGAGAGCTTGGGATGTTTACGAGTGTGAAAAAGCATTTAAAATTTGAAAAAATCATGACTTAATTTCTCTTCCAGCCACTTGTTATTTAAATTGCTCCAAAATCGTTCACGTGATTTATGTTGGCCAGTAATGAGTAATGCTGGCATTCAACATCATCATCATCGACATCAGCATTCATTAATGGCACGATTATCGGCCTCATGAAAATCAGTCCGTCCGTCCATACACAACATGTTCCAGCCCATCTAATTAATTTAAAAGTTCGAGTCGTACGAGTATGTACAAAAGTCAATAGCATAGCGCGGACAGTAACAGCATGTAGTTGCTGTCGACTAGACAAAACATTAAAGTTACACCGTGGCTCGAAACGGCACAAATAGCATATGGAATTAATTGTGGATGAGAGCCGGCAAAACGCCAATGAAACTTTATAAAATGTCCGGTTGCAGGAGTTATATATTTTTTTAAAATTTTTTAAAAATCCACCAAAAATAGAGTGACATACATTCTAGTGGCGCCATCTATATGTGAATTTATGTAACATTTCGCTCAAGTTGAAGCTCGACATGTTGACATGTCGTCTTGCCAAGTTTGGATGTATCTAAGCGGTAATAAGAAGGCCTTCTAAAAAAACCACTTCCAAGCACTTATTTGAGAAGCGAGACGAGGATGTGTTTTTCATGTGCAAAGAAGGTCGGATCTTTTTTATTAGAAGACTTTAAATAGAAAGTGTTTTATCTGAGTCTTTTGTCAGAAGGCCTTCTAAAAGTACTTTTGTCAGAAGTGTTTTAATCTGAGGACCTTTAATCAGAAGGTCTTCTACAAGGGTTTTTTTTATCAGAAGGTCTTCTAGATGACCCTTTATCAGAAGCTCAGATTGCGCTTCAGAAAGTCCTGTATAAGAAGGTCATCTAGGAGATATTTTATCGGAAGGATTACGTTAAGATTTCTCGAAGGTTTTTTATATTGAGAGCCATTGGAAAGGGTTGTTTTATCAGAATGGTTTCTAGAAGGTATTTTATTGGGAGACATTCGAGAAGGCGTTTTTTCATAGTGATATGAAGACAATTTTTTAGTCTTCTTCTTCTTAGTTGCCAGCATAGAATGAATAAAAACTCCGTTTAATATTAATCCATTAAATAATTCACATATAGATGGCGCCACTATAAAAAAACAGACAAAGACCCTTACAAATCTAACTGGTCATGAAACAAAAACAACGAAATGAATGGCCTACAAATTATAATGTTATTGTGACTTTAAAGCATTTCAATGATTTTTAAATAAATATTTTCCAATTTCATATGCTTCACTTATAGATGGCGCCACTATAAAACATGGACAAAGACCCTTACAAATTTAGCTGGACATAAAACAAAAAAACACAAAATTAATGGCCAGCAAATTATAATGTTAGTGTGATTACAAAACATTTTAGTGATTTTTAAATAAATATTTTCCAATTTCAAATGCGTTACTTATAGATGGCGCCAATGTAAAACATGGACAGAGACCTTTAAAAATTTAGCTGGACATGAAACAAAAACCACAAAATGAATTATAATTTTAGTGTGATTACAAAACATTTTAGTGATTTTTAAATAAATATTTTCCAATTATAAACGCTTCACTTATAGATGGCGCCACTATAAAACACAGACAAAGACCCTTAAAAATTTACCTGGACATGAAACATATTCATAAATGTACTTCGGAAAATAAATTATGTAAAATAAATTTTATTAAAAAAAAAATAGAAGAAAATACATAAGAACTAAAAATTAAATTTACCGTTGGGCGTCATTTGCGATACTCATAAGTACCTGGCAAAAAAATTACGTAAATTCAATTTTTATTGAGAAAAAAACAGAAGCAAATCATTAAGAATATAAAGGCCATAGGAACTAAAAATTAAATTCCCCGTTGGCCGCCATTTTAAGAAAGTAATATCTCAACCAAACAAGGCGACGGAAGAATATGTCATTCGACGTTGGGCGCCATTTTTTTTTATATATACCTCGTCGTTTGCCAGGGATGTTCGTAGTAAATCATAAGTAACATTTACAAAAACAAAATAACAAACAAAAATAAATTCACCGTTGGGCGCCATTTTAAGAAAGTATTTTTTTTAAATAAATTTTAACGCTATAAACTCTCTTTCTGTGATATTTTCTTCAAAACAATCGCTATTAGAATTTTCTTAAATTTTTTGTCAATATCTCAATATCAATATCGCCTAGGAAACACTGTGCTATTATACGTGAAACCAAACCTACAACTCTACTCTCTACACTTGTGTTTTTTTCCCTGCATTCCCTGCAAAAATGTGGATGTTTAGTACGATTGCTCCGGCTGTTGTTACTGACGTTTTACAAAAGTGATATTTTTGTTGGAATGTACGGAGGAGAAAAAAAATAATAAAAACACAAAAAAAAAATAAAACAGAAAATCGTAATTAATTTCGTGTAATTATAAGAGCGTGCAACAAGTGAAAATTTTCATTACATTTCGTTTATCTCCAAAACCAAACAAAAATAAATCGACATTCGGAAGATTTTGTTTAAACACGAAAAATTAAAAAGCACAAAAATAGAAAGACAACAACAACTAGTGTGAGCTTTTTGTTTTGATTTATAAACAACAAAATATTTAATTGTTTAATTCGTTTTAATTGTAAACTTTTAAGAAATCCAAATGAAATGATATAACATTATTGTGATAAAAGGGGTGGGGGGGGGAGGCGAAGGGGAGAGACGACAAATTTCCTTAAAGGTTGGACTTTCCATATTTTCCAGATTGTGTATTAAACGTGATGTGGTTAGTCAGCCACGTCTGGTTTAGGGGTGTGATGATTTGTTGTGGTGGTGAATTGAAAGTGAATAAAATCAATAAAGAACGGGGAAAGGCTTCCTAAAAGGTTGATCCAGCAAGGGACAAACAGAGACTGAGAAAAACGAGACTGAGTGTGATCAAAAGAAGTCATCAGCAAATTTAAGTAGATTTGCTCTGTATTCGTTTCGTTTTCCTGTGGCCCAAAAAAATATAAATAATTTTTAAAAACCGATTTTGTGTCATCCGATTATGTTGACACAGATTTGTGTATTTCCCTGAAATGTGAACTATTTATTTCAATTTGTATTTATTTATTTCACTCACCTCACAAGAAATGATGTGACTCATTAATGGTGAAGACTGTTTTCAGCCCTCATCTGCTCATGTGCGTCAATCGTTCGTTCGTTCGTTCGTGGAGGTTATGGATTTTCCAGTTAAAACATCACTTTGGCGAATTCCGGTCCTTTCCAAGAAAACGAACCCACAGACATTTGACCACAACCGCAGTTTACTTATGGCGACAATATCATATTTACCTTACACAACAACCAGACCAACAACAACACCCGTCACAACGCATTTATTCCAAAGTAAACAAAAGTAGTAAGACGACAAGAAGAAGAAGATACATTTCAAAAAGAATTCATTGGAAATATGAAATCAATTTCTTCAACACTCAACTGAAGACCGAATGTGTTGGAGTCTCACCCTGACTTTCAATATAAATTTGCTATTCAAATAATTTCTGTTCGTTTAAAATGTGAGTTTGGAGTTATTCGCATGTTTATGTGTGTTAGTGTGTTTTTTACCTAAGGTGACTTGGCAAGCTCTTTAAAATATTTATTCACTAATCCGACTGTTTTAATCGGAAACAAATATTATTTATAAAGATTTTTGTTGAGATTTTATTTATGCACTTTATCAAAAGCTATTTGTCTTGATTGAATCCGGATTTTTTTTTTTTTTGCTAAAAACAATTGAACAATATGCACACAGAACAATAATCGGTGAATCCAACAAAACTAGCAAGTCTAGATTTTCAGAAGAAGGCTCAAGACGACGAATTTTAACATGGCTACAGAAAAAATCCGTTGAATAAAATTTTTTCTTTAGGTGAGCTTCAAATCAAATTTCCCCCTCAACGATTTTTTGTGGCGAAATCCACAAAACTAACAAGTCTAGATTTGCAAAAGAAGTTTGAAGAAGATGAATTTAAATGTGGATACAGGAAAATCAGCTTCTGGCTCTTTTTTGTTTTAAATTCCTTTTCATAAAAATGTCCTTAGATGAGCTCCAAATCAGGCATGGGCCTCAGAGGCCCAAAAACCGGCCTCAAGCGTACTTAAATGTAGGGAAGTTACCTCAAGAACCGAAATAGACATGTCAACAACGGGAACCCAAAGGACTCATGGACCAAAAATCTTTAAGAATTAGGACACATGAGCTGAGGCCCAAAAACCGGCCTGAAGTGTACTTAAATGTAGGGAAGTTACCTCAGGAACCGAAATATACTTGTCAACAACTGGAACCAAAGGACTCATGGAAGTTACCTCAAGAACCGAAATAGACTTGTCTAAAACTCCTCAAAATTTTAAACTTTAGGACTCATGGGCTTCGGAGGCCCAAAAACCAGTCTCTTAAATCCCCCTATTTGGGGGATATTTTCAACATTTGGACAAAACTTCGAATCGAATGAATGGAAATTTTCTCAGCAATTTAAGAGTTGGCTGGCCAATTGCCACCCAAGAAAGTCGAGACCCAAATGGAGATCAATAGAGGCGTAGGAGCCCAAAAACCGTACCTTTGACAACTTGGGCATATACATATATGTGTACTTTTCGGAAAGACATTTATATCGTGAATCCAAATAAGTCTTTTTGAATATTTTTGAATTTTGAAAAAAAAAAAAAAAAAAAAAAAAAAACACCAGAGACTTTTTGGACTATACGGCCCAAAAACCGGCCTCTTAAAACATGTACAAATTACCACAACACTTCAAATATTCCAATGGTTTTTAAGAATTGTCAAAAATCTTAACATTAAGATAGGTGTGAATCCGGGGCCCAAAAACCGGCCGCACAAAACTTGCACCTATGAGTACTGTAGTAAAGGGAAATAATCTATACACGCATTCGTTTCTTAAGGTGGACGTATGAGTACTCTTATTAAAAGAAACTAATAATCTTTATATGAAATGATTTTTGAGAAATTTTAATCTAAGGATGCTTGGGGCCCAAAAACGGCCCCTTAAAATATGACCATATGGTTACTCAAAAAAAAAATTACCTCAAGAATATAAATAGGCTTTGGTTTTTTTTCTCTAAAATTTTAACCTAGAGATTCATTAGCCTTAGGGCCCAAAAAACGTCCCTTAAAAATATGATCATATAGGTACTCAAATAAACAAAAATTACCTCAAGAATGTAAGTATTCCTTTGTTTTTAAGTTTTTTTTCGAAATTGTTAACCTAGATACGCTTGAACTTTAGTGGCCCAAAAAACGTCCATTAAAAATATGACCATATAGGTACTCAAATAAACAAAAATTACCTAAAGAATGTAAATAATTTTATGTTTTAAAGTTTTTCCAAAAATTTTAAACTAGAGATTTATTAGCCATAGGGCCCAAAAAACGGCCTCTTAAAATATGACCATATAGGTACTCAAATAAACGAAAATTGCATCAAGAATGTAAATATGTTTATGTTTTAAAGTTTTTCCAAAAAATTTAACCTAGATACGCTTGAATTTTAGGGGCCCAAAAACGTCCCTTAAAAATATGACCATATAGGTACTAAAATAAACAAAAATTACCTCAAGAATGTAAATATGTGTATGTTTTGAAGAGTTTCCAAAAATGTTAACCTATATACGCTTGAATTTTAGGGGCCCAAAAAACGTCCCTCATGAATATGACCATATAGGTACCCAAATAAACAAAAATTACCTCAAGAATGTAAATATGCTTTTGTTTTTAAGTTTTTTCAAAAATGTTAATCCAGATATTCATGAGCCTTAGGGGCCCAAAAATCGGCCTCTTAAAATATGACCATAAAGGTACTCTAATGAACGACAATTATTTCAAGATCCTAATTAGGATTTTGTTTATCAGTTTCTTACAAAATTTTTTCCTTGGTGTTCATGAGTCATAGGGGCCCAAAAAGCGGACCATTTGACACTGGACTATATGGGCTACCAAATGAAGGAAAATCTCCCCAATATGTATTTTATTCATAGGTTTGGCTGAAATTAGGACCCAAAGGACTTATGGTCCACTTTTCAGTATCAAACAATCTTTCAAAAAATCGTGTCACAAACCTCCAAATAAACTCCCCATACCTTGTCAATTATAAAGCCACTGATATACACCGGCACGCGGTTTTTCTACACACATTTTAATGAAATTCAAATAAAGTTCAATAGATTTAAGACAAACTAAACTCTGGGCAAATGAAGTTGTTCTCCCTCGTACGAGTTCGATTGCGTGTGTGTGTGTCTGGGTGTACGAGTCTCTGGGTGGTTTGCCACAAACCAATGACCATTCCAAGTGACAGCTTGACATTCAATAAATTTTAGTTTTGAATTTAAATGTTGATATTAATTAACAACGAACTAATCGCCAGCTTCATAGGAATTTCGGCTGTCGTGTTGGTGGCTGAAAAAATACGTTTATTTACATTTAAATAGCTACGACTTTGCATCGCTCAGTCAGTCAGTCTGTCTTTCATTCTATGATTTTGAATTCCATTCATCGATTCTTGTGAAAATAGACAACAACAAAAAACACTGAGCTTTAAACAGAATATTACCAAACCATTTTTTTCTATAGATTTTTGAAATTTAAAATTATTTATGAATTTTTTTTTTGTGTTTTTTTTTTCACTATGAGTTTTTATGATTTTTTTCCTAACTCTAAACTTTTGTTATTGTATTTGTTCTACGAAACAGTTTCGTTTTAACTTTTTTTGTTCTATGTTTAGCGCTGTGCATTAGGGTGGAGTGAAAACATGCTTTTTTTTTAATTTGAAAAAGTTAACCTCGGAAAGAGATGTAGTCTGGGGCCCTAATGAGGGGAAAAATAAAGAAAAAAATTTTAAAAATTTTTTAGGGGTCGCGCCACTCCCTCGAAATTTGGAAATTATCGCTATTTTGGCGTTGATTTTAGAAAAATCCTAAAAATTAACGACTTAACTTATTCGAAATTTAAAAGTTTGAGCTTGTTCAGTGCCCAAACAAAAGTATTTGAGGCAAATATGAGGATAATCGACTAATATTTGTAGCTTTGGTGGCGATTTCATTGTTCAGTCAATTTTCTGAAGAAGGGGCGATTTGACTTATTTTACTTTTTGCAATTTTTGAACAATGAGAAAATTTTTTTTAAATTTTTTCATGCCCTTATTTCATTGTTTATGCTATTGCAAACATTTATTGACATAAAACTTTTTAGGATTTTTCTAAAATTAACGCTAAAATAGCGATAATTTCCAAATTTCGAGGGAGTGGCGCGACCCCTAAAAATTTTTTAAATTTTTTTTCTTTATTTTTCCCCTCATTAGGACCACAGACTACATCTCTTTCCGAGGTTAACTTTTTTTTTTTGAATTTCACTCCACCCTACTGTGCATAAATAATGAGTTTTTTGTAAAAAAATTTCATTTTGCATTAACAAAAATGGAGAAAAAATGGTCAGTCAAAAATAATTGTATATGTCCACCAGTTTGGAGAGGATTTTCACTGAGTTTTTGCTGGATTTCTTTTGGAGTAAAATTAACCAGCTGATTTGATATGATGTATGAATGATAAGGGGTTTCAAGTCATATATGAGTTCAATTCTGAAATGATTTGTATTTCCATAGACGAAATTAAGTTTTTGAACTGAATATCAAGAGTTTGGAGGCGTTTGGGAAATTTCACAGACAAATTCTTGTTGTACTCAACAAAACCTACAAGAAAAATTGTATTTTAACTTCCTTGTTTTTGTAGCACTGTGTTATGGGAAATGTGCATGCAAATGAAGCTGTGGGTATTGAGGAACGTCAGTATTTCGTCCCTAACTTCAAGAACTATGGCGGTCCCAAAAAGCTGATAAAATTTTGAATTTGTTAGATTTAGATTTAGCTTGATAAAAATTAAATAAAAATCGTCGAACACAATTTAAAAAATTTAAATTTTTAAAAAAAAATAAAAAATTTTTCCAAAATAACAAAATAAACAATTTTTTAAAAATTAAAAAAAAAAAGTTTTTCAAAAAACGCAGATGTTTTTTAAAAAAAGTTAAAATAGAAAAAAGTTAAAAAAAAAATTTTCATAAAAATTCTAAAATATTTTTATAAAAATTCTAAAAAAAATCATATTTCCAAAAAAAAAGCATAAAAAAAATTCCAAAAAAAATCTAAAAAAGTTTAATAAAAATTCTAAAAAACATTTTTATAAAAATTCTAAAACAAATTTCATAAAAATTCAAAAAAAAAATTACTTGAGAATTTTAAAAAAAAATTATAAAAAGTCCGAAATTTAAAAAAAAAATGTGAATATTTCATACAAATGTTGATATTTTTTATAAAGTTTTAAACAAATTCTGAAATTTTTTATAAATAATATAAAATTTTTTCATAAATACATATTCTAAAAAAAATTTCATCAAAATTCTAAAGAAAATGTATAAAAAAAAGTTTCATACAAATTCTAAAAAAGTTTAATAAAAATTCTAAACCGAACGAATTTCATTAATGTTGTAAAAAATTTCATAAAACTTCTGACAATCTCATAACAAGTCCGAAATTCTAAAACAAAATCATAAAAATTCAAAAAAAAAAAGTAAGAATTCTACAAAAATTTAAAAAAAATCATAAGAATATAAAACAACTTTTAAAAAAATTTCATAAGAATTTTAAAATAAATTCATAAGAATTTTTAAAAAAAATTTATGAACAATTCTAAAAAAAATTTCATACAAATTCTAAAAAAATTTTCATACAAATTCTAAAAAAAATTTCATAAAATAAAAAGTCATAAAAAGTCCGATATAATAACAGAAATTTCAAAATTTCGTTCAAGTTTTTAAAAAATGCTGAAATTTTTTATAAATAAACCAAAATTTGTTCAAAAATATTCCAAAAAAATGTTCTTCAAAATTCTAAAAAAAAATTCGTTTCTACAAAAATTTAAAAAAACTCATAATAAAAAGTTAAAGAAAAATTATAAAAATTTAAAAAAAATTATAAAAATTTTAAAACAATTCATAAGAATTTTAAAACAATTCATAAGAATTTTAAAAAAAAATTCATAAGAATTTAAAAAAAAATCGTAAGAAATTTAAGAAAAACCATGAGAATTTAAAAAAAAAAAACTCCATTCCAATTCTAAAACAATGTACAATGTAAATTCATAAAACTTCTGAAAATCTCATAAAAAGTCCGATATAATAACAAAAATTTCGTTCAAGTCTTGATATTTTTATAAAAATTTTGGAAAGTTTCACAAAAATTCTGAAATTTTTTATAATAATTTAAAATTTTTTCAAAAATATTTCAAAAAAATTTTCTTCAAAAATGTCATAAATATTTTTAAAAAAAATCATAAAGATTTTAAAAAAATTCATAGGAATTTAAAAAACAAAATCAAAAGAATTTAAAAAAAATACATTAGAATTCTAAAACAATGTTCATACAAATTCTAAAAAATTTGATAAATCTTCTGAAAATCTCATAAAAAATCCGATATCAAATCATAAAAATTTAAAAAAAATCATCATAAAAATTTAAAAAAATATTATAAAAATTTTAAAACAAATCATAAGAATTTTTAAAAAAATTCATAAGAATTTTAAAAAAAAAAATCATAAGAATTTTAAAAAAAAAATCATAAGAATTTTAAAAAAAAATTTATAAGAATTTTAAAAAAAAAAAGTAAGAAATTTCAAAAAAATCATAAGAATTTAAAAAAACACCATTGCAATTCTAAAACAATGTAAAAATTCTGAAATTTTTTCAAAAATATTTCAAAAAATGTTCATCAAAATGTCAAAACAATTTATAGAACGACTAATAAAAATTTCAGAAAAATTTAAAAACAAATTCGTGAAATTTTTATAAAAAAAAATGGACAAGAATTTTAAAAAAATGCATAAAAATTCTGAAAAAAATTTTCATACAAATTCTAAAAAATATTCATAAAACTTAAAAAGGATCATAAAACGGCAGAAATAAAAAATTCTGTCTTTAAAAAAAAAATCTGAAATTTATTTTAAAAAATCTGAAATTGTTAAAAAAAATCTGAAATTATTTAAAAAAATTCTAATATTTTTTAATAGATATTTTAAAAAAAAATAGCGAACATTTTCATAAAAATTTAAAAAAAAATCATACAAATTGAAAAAAATCAAACAAATAGTTTTTTTTTTTACTTTTAATGTAAAAAACGTTTTGTGATTTATAAAAACAATTCTGTCTTTAAAAAAAAATCTAAAAATTTAAAAAAAAAAAATCTGAAACTTAAAAAAAAAATCTGAAATTATTTAAAAAAAATTCTAATATTTTTTAATAGACATTCTAAAAATAATAAAAAAAAAATAGCGAACCTTTTCATAAAAATCATAAAATTCCTAAAAAATTTCATATAAATTCAAAAAAATCAAACAAATTGTAAAAAAAAATTCATAACAATTTTGAAAGATATTTCATTGACTTTTAATGTAAAAAACGTTTTCTGATTTTATCAAGACAATTCTGTCTGAGAATTGAGGAGCCTCTATGGATATTTGAAATTCCCAAACCGTCTATCAACGATTCATTCAATGTGAATGAAAAAATTGTATTTGGGTTGCATTATTTCAATAATAACGTTCAGGAGAGCGCATGGGCCATGGGCAATGGGAACCCCAGTCCAAAAATAACTAAATGCGACATCTGTCGATTATCAGCAATTTTTAATCACGCTTTATCTCTTTAAACCGGCTGGTACAAAGTGGAACCGCGACAAAAGCTCAGCCCCATAAATTCTAATACAATTAAAATTTAAATATCATAAATTCAGCTGATGACGACCACTCGCCACTTTTGAAATAAACAAAATTAGGTGAGAGAGAAAAAAGATTAAAATTAAATGTCCATAATTCGTTTGTGAATTATTATAAATTTGTCCGTATCAGAAGCAGAAATTCAGTGAATTTATGACCGAAACTAATAAAGAGTTGTATTGAATTTCCAGTGAAGTAGACAACAGAAACCAGCACCTGTTTTGGATAATGTGCAGAGGACAGAAATTCAAACACCTATAAACTGTGAGAGGTTTCAAGTGTTTCCATCACCTGCTATGGAACACCCTTTATCAAACAGCAAATGTATTGTTAATGCTTTGTACTGTATTTCAGTTGGAGAGTGTGAGTTTGGATTTGGTTTTTGTTTTGTGTTTCTAAAAATAATATAAATTACGTTCCAGATCATAACAATTTCCTATATACATTCACACATACATACATATGTATTTAGATATGAATTTATACATGTTGTTTATATGCTTTACGTTTTTTGTTGTTTTATCATTACTATTATGATTATTTTGTTGGTTTGTGTGTGTGTTTTTTTTTTCCTAAATTAATATTTCAAACAAAATTCGGAGCAACTTAAATGGTGCATTTTCAGTTCACTTCGGTTCAGCTCAGTTTCAGTTCGTTTGTTTGTTTAAGTTATGAAATCCATCAGTCCGTCCGAGCACGAGGCAAAACTACAATAAATAATTTTGGTTGAAATTCGTTGTGTGTTTAATTTTCTGAAATTCCTTATTTTCAATACTACCGGTTTTATTAAGCGATTCTTTTTCAGTGGTTGTGGCGTCACAATGTACGTATGACTGTCTGTCTGTTTGCCTTTATGTGTGTGTGTGTGGATATGTCGGCTTAAATAAATGACCTGATTATCTTTGTTTCGTTTTGTTTCTTTTCCACGCGAAGCTATAAAAAAAGGTGATTCATTCCTCAATGAAATGAAACAAAAATGTTTAAATGGTTTTATTTCCAAAAATTCGACCGGCAAAAATATTTTCTGAACTGCACCGAAAATATGATAACTTATTTGGGTTTCAGGAAAGGAAAAGTTAAATGAAAAAATTTCATGAAAAAAATTAAACAAAGTCAAAAGCCGTAAAAAGATACAAAAAATGAATTCTATGAAGATATTTCTGACTTTCACATATCAGGTTCGTATCCTGGTAAAATATTAAACATTTTTAAGCGGGGGTTTCCACCGCCGACTTTGGTGATTTCACCATTTAAGAGAACGCCATTCAAGAATTCTCAATTAATCAATAAATCTATTAGTCAATAAATCAATTGAGAAATTCTAAAAATTATCATAAAAATTCTAAAAAAAAATTTAATAACAAATTCTATAAAATTTTTCCATTTTATTCAAAAATTATTCCATAAAAATTCTAAAAAAAAAATTCGTACAAAATGTAAAAAAAAAAATTAAACAAATTCATAAGAATTCTAAAAAATTATTATAAAGGGTCCGCCAAATCACTTTTTTTTTTTTGGAAAATTCTATAAAAAAAAGCTACTGGATATTTTCTTGAATTTCTTTTATTTGAAAGTACAATCCTTCCGGTTAATAATGAAAAACAATTTCATTCAAATGGCTGCCTCGGCTGGCCATGCACTGGCCTAACGACATTAGCTCTGCGCCTGATAATGCGATCTTCAAAAACAGGGCGCAAAACATCGAGTGTAGCTTCGGCTGTGTGGCACGTAGCGACGTCCTGTTGAAACCAAATGTTGCCAATATCCTCCTCTTAAATTTTTGTAAACAAAAATTCTTTCAACGAAAATAACAAAAACGAAATAAGCACTAGTTGAAAAAAACGTTAGGTGTGCGGACCCTTTACAACTTCTAAAAAGATCATACAAATTCCAATTAATCAATTAAATAATTAATCATTTTTTTTTAAATTCAGGTTTATTGTGTTTGTTTAATTAATCAACTAATTAATTAAATAATTATTCAATTAAGCAATTGATCAGTTAATTAATTAAACAATTATTCAATTAATCAATTTAATAATTAATTAATTAATCAATTAATCCATTAATCAATTAGTCAATTAATCAACTAATTAATTAAATAATTAATCAATTAATAAATTAATCAATTAGTGAATTAATTAATTAATCATTTGATCAATTAATAAATTAATCAATCAATCAAGTAATCAATTAAACAATTGATCAATTAATATATTAATCAATTAATAAATTAATCAAGTAATCAATTAAATAATTGATCAATTAATATATTAATCAATTAATAAATTAATCAATTAATATATTAATCAATTAATAAATTAATCAATTAATAAATGAATCAATTTATCAGATATTCAATTAATCAACTAATTAATTAAATAATTATACAATTAAACAATTGATCAGTTAATCAATTAAAAAAAAAATTTAATTAATCAATTAAATAATTAATAAATTAATCAACTAATTAATTTTATAATTAATCAATCAATCAATCAATCAAGTAATCAAGTAATCAATTAAACAATTGATGAATAAATTAATCAATCAAATAATTAATCAAGTAGTCAATTAAACAATTGATCAATTAATCAATTAATAAATAAATTAATTAATCAATTAATCAATCAATCAATCAATTAATCAATTAATCAATTAATTAATTAATCAATTACTCAGTTAATCAATTTAATAATTAATCAATCAATTAATTAATTAATCAATTAATCCATTAATCAATTAGTGAATTCATCAATTAGTCAATTAATCAACTAATTTATTATTAATTATTAATATTAATTAAATAATTAATCAATTAAAAAAATGATCAATTAATAAATTACTCAATTAATCAGTTACTCAATTAATCAATTAATAAATTAATCAATTAAACAATTTATCAGTTACTCAATTAATCAACTGATCAAGTAAACAATTACTCAGTTAATCAATTAATCGACAAATCAATTAATCATTTTTTTAATTTTTACCATTCATTCAATAACTTTTTTTTATTTAATTACAAAGACTTCATTTCTTTAACTTTCCTAACGGAAATCTCCTTCCAATTTCCATGAAGAAACAGGCGGGCCCCCTAAAAAAATGTTTGATGTTCCTAACCGGATACGAATCTCTATTTGCTCTTTCCCTAATTCCCGCTCTCAGATTTCTTAAAATCAAAATTCCTTGTTGGCGTTTCGAAAGCTTATCTTGATTCACGATTTTTTTTTTGATTTATCATAACCAACCATGTCATCTCGTAAATATATTTCGAAACGAAAATTTCTTTTTGACAAATCATCGGCCAAACATTTTAAAGCGCTGTGTTTCCTCTGTAACTCATGCCGTTTCATTTTATTTCATAAAGTGTGATTAAATAATTAAATGGCATCGTCGCATCGTGCTAATAACTTATTCAAATAAATACACGTCAAAGATGACGATGGCGATAATGGCAAGAGATTAACGACGACAAACCAAAAGAGAGAAGAAACACAAATTAAAGTTTTGAATTTACATAAATTACGCGTTCAACGGTTAAACGTTGGACAGCTTCTGTTTGAAATGTTAGCGTGTTTTGGCCGACATCATCAGCAGCAGCAACAGCAGCATTAGCGTCGTCATAACCACCGCATTCACAACGTGGCCTCAAGCGACAAATGGTGTCTGCTCATTACATTTCGTTGTTGTTCATGTGATTGTTGAACGTCGTTCTGGAGAGTTCACTAAAAACGAGACTCACTTGTATTTTAAACAATTTTCTAAAGCATAAAATGAAAACTGTTGAAAGCAACGATTAATAGTTTATGGGGCGACAAAATCGTTTGCATTTTTCCCAGTCTCGATGATTAACATCTCAAACATGTTAATCGTTGGGCACGATTTTAGGCGATGAGTCAAGTTTAAATGTTGTTTGTTTTGAGATTTACAATATATGAGCGAATGAGCTGGTATTTTGCTCTAACCCACACAAAGATCGCAAATGAAACAAAAAATGTTTGACTAGGACAGAAAACATTGCAAGTCTTTAAGAATCCAGAGTATGGGGTGAATTTGCTTAGAATTTACGTTGGGCGCCATAGATAAGGTTTGCTGCATAAATTCCAAATCGTTAGCCAAATGGAATATGCCAGAATATTTTTTTGTTGGTCCATCAAAATATGTAGCACTTGGATTTCCTAAGACTGCTAAGGTTTTTGCGTTGGGCGCCATTCGGGGTTTTTTCCGTTAATTTTAAAATAGTTGGAAAATTAAAATTAAAAATTATTATTTTAAAATTAATTTTGCCCCGATACACGATGACTTGCCTACCATGATGGGCATACATGACATTCGAAGATGAGTGGTGAACGGGGGCAGACAAGTCACGAAATAGACATTGGAGGGGTGAATTTAACTTCTTAACCATAACTTTCAACCCATGACTTTTACGAAGTAGAAATTGATTAAAAATCTCAAATAAAAAAAAAAAAAAAATTCTGACTCTCTCAATTTTATATTATACTAGTAAGTTGTAATGCGCCTATGGCGCCCGCTGAAATATGGAAAAAAAAATTTTGTTGAAAAAAAAAATTTTTTGTGGAAAAAAAAAAATTTTGTTGAAAAAAATATTTTTGTGGAAAAAAAAAATTTTGTTGAAAAAAAAAAATTTGTTGAAAAAAAAAAAATTTTTGAAAAAAAAAAAATTTTGTTGGAAAAAAAAATTTGGACAAAAAAATTTTGTAAAAAACAAAATTATGTAAAAAAAAATTTTTTTATTATTATTATTTATAGAAAATTATAGAATGCCTATTTAAATTCCTACGTACTGCGTGACAGAGTCAGTGAATCAGTGAATCAGTGTCGAGGGTAAATATATATTAAGAAGATATTTTATACTAGTAAGTTGTAATGCGCCTATGGCGCCCGTTGAAATATGGAAAACAAAATTTTGTAGAAAAAAAAAAATTTTGTTGAAAAAAAAATTGTTTCTTGAAAAAAAAATTGTTTCTTGAAAAAAAAAATTTTGTTGAAAAAAAAATTGTTTCTTGAAAAAAAAAAATTTTGTAGAAAAAAAAAAATTTTGTTGAAAAAAAAACTTTTTTGAAAAAAAATTTTTTTTAAAAAAAAAAATTTTTGTAAAAAAAAATTGTAAAAAAAAATTTTTGGTAAAAAAAAAATTTGGGGAAAACACAATTTCTGTACAAAAAAAATATTATTTTTTTTTATTATTATTATTTATAGAATTATAGAATGCCTATTTAAATTCCGACGTACTGCGTGACAGAGCCAGTGAATCAGTGTATCAGTGAATCAGGGTAAATATATATTAAGATTTTATATTTTATATTGTTATACAAAAGAAGAACACATGTCAGAAAACAGCATGCCTTCCATGTCAATGTGTAAAAATGTTCGAAAAAACCATGGAGAAAAAATCATCTTATAAATTAGGAATTTCTTAATCTGCCAAGGCTATTGAGTCGGGCGCCATTAAAATGTATTGCTGAATAATTTAGTAACAACTGGACAGAATTTGCTTAGTCTGCTGATACCCTTGTGTCGGGCGCCATTTAATGTCGAACAACACAACTAGTGATTCACATATTTGCCAATGTTCACACGTTGGGCGCCATCAAATCCCACATTTACTGCCAGCAATTTCCTAGACTTCCTAAATATCCCCTGATCTGTCAGAAAAGCCAATGAACTTCTTATCGTTTTTCTTTTATGTAAAATGTTACTCTTTTTGTTTTTCTTTTGCTGCCATGGATGGATGATTCATTACAACTTGTTAACATATTTATCGTTGGTATTTTTTTTTTATACTGTAACTGCCAATCATCTCTAATCTGTTTCTTTTTTTTCGTTAACTTGAGATATTTATCAGAGCTGTTGGCTGTTGGGTTTGTTAATCATTTACGATGATTAACAATAAATATTTAAAGTTTCATCAGCCACAGCGATGATGTTGCCGCTCGAATGTGTATCTCATGGCTGGGTTAGTTGATCGGTGAAATAAAACGAAACCAAAAAGAGACGGCGTTTAACTGAAAAACGATGCCGCCACCGCTGATGTGTGTTATCTTTAATGTTTGTCTGATCTGAGTCGGTTTTAACTTAAGGCGGGTTGTTTTTCTAGACGATCAATTCTATCTTGCTGGGTATTTATCCACATTTAATAAACCATAAACCGTCATTAATTTCAATGTTAATATTTATATTTATATTGTTTTTTTTTTTGTAATTTTGCTTGTTATTGTTTAGTCTTTAATTTTGTTCTCTCCTCTCCTCTCCACCTCTTTTTAATAATATGCATATAAATAATGATGAAATAAAAACAATGACAACTATTCAATATTTGTGCTGTTGTGGATAATAAAAACATCAATTTCAGTCAGTGTGTAATACGTTTTTTTTTTCGTTTTTTTTTTTGGTTGGACGGACAGACATACCTTGGAATGACGCAGTTATGTGGATAATATGAGAGTTTATTAAACCGGCGTTGACACTAAAGTGGCCTTTAATGATTTCTGTTTAAATAAAATGCCATTATGAGTATTTGCTATTTAAACAAGATTTAAATTGTCTGTAAACACAGATATGGCGTTAATAACTTTATCGCTGGTCGTAAATAAGTACTTGAATTTCAACTTGACAATTTCTGGCTAAATGATTTAAATGAGGAAATACAGCTGTGTGATGCAATGAAACTACTGGGGGAGAGTTAAAAATTTTTGTACCAAAACAGAGTGAGAACATTGGAAGAATTTCGAAGAATTATGGATATTCACGTTGGGCGCCAGTAATTATATTGGGCAGATATCTAATGAAATAAATATTATTATATTATAGAACAAGGTCTGAAATACTAGAAAAATTTATAGCATGGCTTTGGGCGCCATTTAACAAATAAGAAAATTATATCTGTAATGAAATAATATAAAATAATATAAATAATAAAATAAACATATAAGGCGGCATTTTATGAAATTCTGAATGAAGAAAACGCCAAACGGAAATCGCCATAGAATTGTACACATACGACCCTTTGGGTAATGTTGCAAAACTAATGACCTATGCTCGTTAAGTATTTAAATAAATTTCGCAACAAAACGCAAATTGAAACTAAGAATAGCAAACTGAAATAAAATTTTCCGGCTGTGGAGTCAGAGTCCGACAAATTCGCCCAGAATCGGAGTCTGGAGACGAGAAATTTGCTCGACTCCAACTCCGAGAATTGAATCACTTACATTTTCCATAAAATAAAAAATATTTTAATTTTTTTTTATTTAAGGAAATGTAATTCAATTTAAAAAAAAATTAAAAAAAAATTTGTTTACTTTTAAATATTTTCGATTACAAAATATCTTTTGCCTACGATCGCATCACAGCGTGAGATAGAGTCTAAGAAAATGGACGGAAATAGACATATTCCTAAATTTTGCTATTGAACAACTGAAGTCGGAGACGAGCTATTTAAAAAATCCTTAAGTCGAATTTAAGCAATTTTGGCTCGACTCCACAGCCCTGATTAACTAACTGTAATTAGTTTTGCATGCCCGTTGGGCGCTAATTAATGCATGCAGTTATTCATATATTACCAATTAATATAAGCACTTATATACAAGTTTTACTACTCGGCTCATATCACCGTGTTACACACATTCTGTCCTATGAACCAAATTTACTATGGACCAAATCCATAGGACAGAAAAAAATCTATTTTTTTGTAACACGGTGTATTTATCAGTTCTACTTGAAGAATTATATGTTTACCCACTTGACGTTGGGCGCCATTCAAATTCAAGTCAATATGAAATTTTATCAAATTTATTTGTCATGTCGAAAGAAAGCTTATGTTAGGCGCCATTTCTGTCATCTTAAATAACATTCCATCAAAAATGTGTTTTAATTTAGTCGCCAATTCCGTTATTTTGAATTACAATCTACCAGGAATGTGATATAAAAATTCTACAGAAAATGACAGTCGTTCATAATCACATTCCATGTGTTTGACATGCCCTTAAAGGTCTACGTTGGGCGCCATTTAAAATATAATCTACGAGTATGACATACAGTTCATCAGCCATTTGGTGGCATTTCTAAATGTCTGTGGTCGCCATATAATTTATTTAAAGTCAGATTCTAGTTGCACAAATTGCCTTTTCATGTTAAGCGTCTACTTAGACTCCCAATTTGGTGTGCATCTAAAATGTCTCCACTTTGTCGACAATAATTTCAAAAAAACAAAATGTGAGTGTCTAAATGTTATATCAAGAAATGAATTCATTCAAATTTCAATTATCATGTGCCTGAGCCACATGTTGGGCGCCATTTAATATTTCTAACCACACATTCCTTCTAAAAAAAAAAACTGTGGCAATCAGATAGGAGGGCTATTACTACACTTCCTCTAAGAGACTTTCCGTTTATTGGCCACGTTATGAATAAATTCTTCACTCGAAGTGAATTAATCCACCGAGGCCCCATGTTGGGCGCCATTAAATCCATATAACGGACTAATATATTCTGATTTTGTTTTACAACCCCACATGCCATTGTATTCAACAGTAGCACTTGTCGTCTTTGTCCTCGCCAATGTCAACAGAACAACAGCCACTTCCACAAAAATGTAATGTACAACCGCAGTAATAATACTTAACTATTCTTTATACACTTTGACTGTGTTGGTTTTTTTTTTAAATAACCTTTACGAAGGATGGTGAGGCATATTGGGTTCATCATAACATTTGTCCTTGTGATATGTCCGTTAAGCGACCAACTAATTAGAGCAGTCAGCCTTGTTGATTAGAGCCGGTCAGCTGATTTGATTAATTAATGTAGAACAATTAATGAAAATCGTCAGCTATTTTAATAAGTGAGTGCTGTGGTCTCTTACTACTTCCCAGTGGGCACCGACAGCAGCTTATTCTGTATAGCTGAGATATTTGATGGGAACTTATATTTGTTGACAACCTCACGTTGGGCGCCATTCGATGGAAGTCATATAGCAATAGAATAATGTACAGACCCTTCTTTGTACTAGACTCATGTTGGGCGCCAATTCTATATCATATTAAAGTACATTCTATCAGAAACTACAGACTTTAGATGGTTACTAAGACTCGACTCGGAGAGATTTCAGATATTTATTAAGATCCACAACCTGAAGAGGTTGCAAAGGTCTAGTTAGTTTTTGTTTCCTAAAGAAAATCGTGTTTATTCAAACTGAAATTTGCGGTGACACGTTGGGCGCCATTTATTTTGGAAAATAAATATATGTGTAACACTGAATCTTGACAATTGGCTAATTTGTTTTGTCACGACCGGACGAAAAACATTGAAATTCTCCAACAGTGTGTTTGAAATATTTGCGGAATTTTCACGTTGGACGCCATTTGATATTATCATATGGTAGTCCCATTATAGATATACAGGCTCATTCCGAAGAAACTTTCATTGTCGAATTAAATTACATATTTATTCAAATCCATTGGAATTGCATGTTGGGCGCCAATATACTAAATATAGTCCCTAACGATTATAATCAGCACAGCTATTCCCCTGAAGAATAACGAAATTATTAAAATTAAACCACCAGTGTATGCCATTTCGCTTGAGCTCTCACGTTGGGCGCCATTTGATTTGTATACTTATGCATACATCATTGCAAATATAGTGATAGTAATTTTCTGGCTCATTGTGAAATTCTCTTTCAGTTTATTTAAAATTTCTGTTCGCGTTGGGCGCCATTTCATAATGTCATGTGGTAGACGACGAAATTGTAAGCCGATATATAACAAATTTTCTTTGTCGAATGAAAGCACACATTTCTCCTGTCGTTTTTTTGTTTTTCCGTATCTGTTTAAGGCCCACGTTGGGCGCCATGGTATGAAAAAATATCAAAATTGTTGGAGCTTTTTTGAACAACATTTTTATAAAAACAATTCAGTTTTCCTGATGTAAATTAAACTGGCATTATTGGCCATACCTGGTTGAGTTGCCACGTTGGTCGCCATTTGTTTTTTCTAAATATGTGTAAAAACAGAAATGGTGGCACTTGTTTTGAGGCTGTGATGAAAAACAGTATGCTTTCGAGTTTACCATCCCTTTATTTTCTGTTCCAATTGAAACTTTACATTGGGCGCCATTTGAAAAATATCGTATAGTAAGAGACGAGGTTTTAGTCCTATGTATAACAAGTGGTCTTTGTCGAATGACAGTGCATATTTATTGATATTTATCTATTGTTTTTGGTTATTTCTATTGAGCTTCCACGTTGGGCGCCAAAAATAAAAAGATACACTATGAGAAATATTGGGGATATTTTCTTCTTAATACAAAAAATAACATTAAGTAAAAAGCATCTTCCATTGTTTGTCATAGCTATGACTGTTAAGGTGTAACGTTGGGCGCCATTTAAAAAAAAAACTCCACTGTATGAAACACAATGGAGGTGCTTTACAGAAAAAAAAAAATTTAGACAATGTCATTCATAGGTAGTCACCTAAAATTTGTTCTGTCATTTTAGGGTCCACGTTGGGCGCCATGTAACAATTCGATGAGCAGTTTTGTAACCAAAACTTTGCAGATAAAAGAATTCATTCAAATCTACCTCCTTGAAAACAGTGTAGCAAATGTTTTTACTATGATAAAAGGCATCAGTCTGTACTAGGTTCCCCACTACTAATTGACTAGAGTACTAAGGACTAGTACTAAGGTGAGCCTCAGCCGATGTCGTGACATTTCATTATATTCCTTCCCCGACTAGTGTTTGACATTTCAAGCTGACTCTGAAGTAGATTTGTATTTTGTATAAAACTGAAAATTCGAAATACGCGGATGTTTTCAACGTTTTGACTGACTTTTATGCCGAAGCCACTACAAATGGATAATTGGGTCCATCGCTTTCGGGATTCTGCGATGACAAACGTTTCTGTATGAATTTCCCGTTCCTAGATCAGAAACGTCACTAGATTTGAATATCTGTACAAAATGGATCGCCTGTCTGGTGCTCTACGAACTCTGCATATGTTTTGTATTACATATGTGGCCCTTTCTGAGCTGCCAGTAGATGGCGCTGGTGTTGGCGTTTGTGGTTCATTTGAACTGTTTTGTAAGAGCTGGCACGTTCAGTGATGGTACTCTAGAGCAACTATAGATAGTAGACGAGTTTCGTTGACTAAGCCGCCCATATACCAAAAAAGTCTATTTCTGGACACTAGGGTACATTGGAATCAGCCCGACAGTTTGGTTTTTGCCCCTACTCTTTATATATTTTTTCTTTTGTAGCTCTGCTGTTTTGTCTGTTTTTTCTTATCATTTTTTTTTTGTGTTGCTGCTGCCATTACAAAGGTTTACAGTTTTTTTCTTTGCTATTTATTCGCTTTGTTTGTCTGCTGTTTTTTTTTTCTCTTCATTTTATTTCCCTTCTGGTATAGATTTCAGTTATTGTATGCAATCAACACAAAAAAAAACATTAACGCGTTGGAGTTATTTTTTTGTTGTTTTGCGCTGCAGTGGTAAAAGTCATAATCACAACAAAATATTTGTTTGTGTGTGTGTGTGTTGGTTTTTTGTATAAACATACCACTTTATGGGTGTGTGTGTGAATGGATATGACTGCAACTATAAATATGACTATGATTATGAATTTGAGTATGAGTATGAGTATTCGGTTATGATGGCTATGAGAGTCATGTGCCCCATATTTGTAATCGATATTACCTCGAATGCTGTCGATACCTTTGCGACGTTTTATTTACATTGTAATATTTATGTTTGTACGTGTTGTTTTAGTTAAAACACAAACTGTGGAATGTCACAACAAAAACCGTAATCATATCGTAAATATTCATTATAGAGGGAAGTTATGACTTCAAGAGCAAATTAAATAGTTCGTTTGTTTGGGTGGGTGAAGGTAAACTAATAAAGTTACAATGACATTAACTGAAGGCACTGAGGGGGATATTTGGGGAACTGTCTTTGGGGCAAGACAGACCTACATATTGTCCGTGACTCTGTGTTGGGCGCCATTTAATTTATATTAAACCTTAGACTTCCTTCGAAAAAAAGAAACATTCATTCGAATTAGGGAAGTTGAATTTGAATCAATGTTGTTTTTTTTCGGTTGTATTCACGTTGGGCGCCAATTTCTAGTGTTAAATAAATAGAGATTTCTGATTTCCCCCTGAAACCGCACTGAATTAAGTTCATCATGTATCATAAGTTGGGCGCCAAATACACATTTCAGAGTTTAGGCTTAAAACCGCACTGATTTAAGTTCACCATGTTGCTTCATAAGTTGGGCGCCATATTCTATTATGACTTGTTTTAAATAGCAAAACTTCACCAACTTTTTTTCTTCTTTTTTTTTTGACTAACGTCCAGGGGAAGGGCCCTATTAATGCAATGCACTGCGTTAGCGATAGCAAAGAAGGGTATTGGAGAAGGAAAGATGGAGTAGTGTTTGTTGATGTTTGTCTTGAATTTGATAATGTCACAGCTGGCAGGAAAAACACTTGCAGGAAGATTATTCGTTGGGCGCTATTACATAATTTCATATAGTAGCAAATACTCACATTTTTTATTGTCGAGTGACAGCACAGATTTATTGAAATTTACCTTTCGTTGTTTGCCAAATCTATTGAGTGTCCAGAGCGGCGCCACGTTGGGCGCCATTTAATACAGCCACATATCAGCAGACATTTTGAAAGTACTTTCAGACAAACATCATTTCAGACTCCCTAAAAAATGTAATTTATTCAAATCGACCTGCCTTTGTTTGCCGAATCTACACAGGGACCACATTGGGCGCCATGAAATAAAAATAAACACTATGCGAAGTATTGGAGGTCTTTAGTAGCAAATTTTTTCTATTTCCCAATAAAGAATGGATAATTAAGTGAAATGCACATTCCACAATTTGTCCTAACTGGGAGAATTGAATTTTCACGTTGGGCGCCATTTTATAAAATCCCAGCCTATTATAAATATTGGATGTCCGTTACAGAAAAACTGTTCAGGCCATGAGATTCATCGGCATTCACTCACCATTTGTCATTTTATACAGCTGAGGATCCTATTTGCGCCCTATTTATTTTTCTAAAACCACATTACAGCATCTCCAGTATCGTTTGAGGCCCCACGTTGGCCGCCAGTAATTTATATAAAATTACATTATAGCCGAACAAATTCTTATGACATTAAAATAAACTTTTCAGTTTTTATTTAAACACGCAAATATACTTTCTACTTTTATGCAAACCCTTACTTTGGGCGCCATTTTTTTTTTAAATATACTTATATGGTATTATATTTTGTAGGTTAATAAATAAAGACTGTTTTGACTTCTGGAGTAAAATAATATTTTTTTTTTTGTCGGTTGAGAATCCTCGTTGGGCGCCATTTAGTTTACGTAAAATCGCATTATAACTGCACAAATAAATATATTTTTTAGATTTCTTAAAGAATAACACATTCATTGAAATTCCGCTCAAATTGATAAGCTCTTGCAAAACGTTGGGCGCCATATATTTAATTTATATCTTAAAGCTATAGATCAGTCTTAAATATTTGATTGATGTATACGTTTCCCGAATATTTTATTAAATTTGAATAACAGGTATTTTCATCTTCCAATACATCCTGGCCCCTCTAATACACATCCCATGTCTACATTTAGCCAAGCAAGAAAAACAAACAATAACCCCCCTTCCGCCCCGTAAAACAATACAATGTAACTAAAAAGTAAAATTATTACCTTGCCTTGTAAAGGAAGATAAACCCATATCCAGAGGTGCAAAAAACAGGCAAACTGTAGAGAATAAGAAGAAGAAGAAGAGAAAACACAGAACATTTACCTACACAACAGTTCTATTGTTACATATAATTACTGGCACAACCAAGGGAGGGGAAAGAGGCAACAGAAAAAAATATTTAAGGAGAACGACAATGTTGAAAACAATGATGACGATGATGATTTCAAAGGAAAACAACAACAAAAACACTGCAAGAGGCGTCAAAATAAACAAAACAACAAAGCAGAAAGTATGCTGATTGATAATAAACACTTGTATACAATCATGTAACCCAGCAAACATTTTTGTAGTACAAATGATATTTGGTTTCATTAGGATGACGCACATCAGTCTGTAATTTCGTGGTTTGAAAGTCTTTTTATCTCTCTCTCTCTATCAATCTATCTCTATCGCTCTCAATCTTTCTCTATATCCAGCGTTGCCGTTTTGGACTTGTTCTACCAAATTTGGTCGGATGGGTTTTAAAAATGAATATTTGGTCGTGGTTTCGGTCCAATTTGATTTTTGTCGATTTAGAATGTAACCGTAAATTGTACGTTCAATTACTATATTTTGTTATTAATTTTAAAACATGTGTTATTAAATAGTACATATTTTAGTTATAGAAAAAAACAAATTCTCAATTTAGTTTTTGGTTTGTTCTAAAAAACGATTATTCAATTCAATTAATGTTACAAGATGGTTAAAGTGCATTTTGATTTATTTTGAAAATTTTGGTCGGCTACAAGGCATTTTGGTAGGTTTTTGGGAAATTGTTGGTAGGAAAACAAATTTTGTAGTGGCAACGCTGTCTATATCCCTCTGCATTTCATCTGCCGCAATCTCTCTCTCTCTCTCTCTATCTTATTTGCCTCTATCCAGGGTTACCGTTACGCCACTAAAGTGGCACATTTGCCACTTTTTTCGAGCTATGATACTTTTTTATATTGATACTAAATATGACACTTTTTGATATTTTGTGCCCCTTAGTTATACTTTTGTGCCACTTTTCGCGTAATAGATTAATCTTCTTGTTTATATTATTTTGACAACACTGATGATTTGAAAATCACAAAGAAAACGCTATGATTACATTGTGGAACATTGTGGGAAATTCCAAGTCAGGGTGAAAGTACTCGGTCAGTATAGTAAAACACCCAAAGGCCAGTTTATTTGTTATGACTTTTTAATTTTTTTTTCCTTATCTTGATGTTTCTTCCCTTAGTTTTATTTTTTTTTTTGCCAGCAAATTTGTTTTGTGTAAATCGAGAAGGACCCTTTTTGCTGAAATAAATTTAGAGAATTTTAAAATTACATTTCCCTTAATCTATTCATATACTCATTCTCTACACAGTCAACAGTTTTGTTGTTAATCGCTTTTTAAATTGTCTTTTATTGTTAACTCTTTATTTTCTTGATGTGGTTTTCTGAAAATAAAAACCAAAAAAGTGTGCCACTTTTTTAAAAATATTGTGCCACTTTTTTTTTAAGAATTACCCTTTTTGAGATACTTTCTGAAAATACTCGGCGGTAACACTGCCTCTATCTCACTCTCTATCTCTTTCTATTTATCTCTATCTCACTTTCTCTATCGATCTCTTTCTCCCTCTGTATCTTTCTACCTATCGTTCTCCCTATATCAATCTGTCTCTATCTCTCTCTCTAGCACTCTCTATCTCTATCTATATCCCTATCTATTTCATCTGCCTCTATCTCTCTCTCTATCTTATTTGCCTCCATCTCTTTATCTCACTCTCTCTGTCGCTCTTGTTCTACCTTTGTCTATCCCTCTATCTCTCTTATTGAATAAATATCTTGGGCCACACCCGTGTTTTTTTTCTCTAAAATTTTCGCCATTTAAGCTTTGCTGGACCTTAAGTTAATCTAGCAACGTAAAGAGGAGACTTTGCACATCGGCAGTACACTGTGTTGACACTGCAACGCATTGAGAAGAATAACCAAAAAAAAAAAAAAAACCTACTTTTATTTGCAGTTTTAGCCAATTTACACAACACTTCAGAAATGCGGCCATATGTATTTTAAGGTTATTTCAGTAAAACTAAGAGTAGTTTCCTTTCATTACTGAGCACAAGAAATTGTCAATATTTAAAGAATCACTTTTATGTTGGGCCTACTTATTAATTTGAGTTTTTTTTTCTCTTCTTTTTTTCAGGTAATTACTGACTGACAAAACGCAAGAGGTTTGTTATTTAAGTAAATAAATATTTTGAAAAAACCATGACAACTTTTTTTTTGTATGCTTACTAACTGTTATTGAGGGTAGGAGGTCGCCGTTGCAAAAAAAATATATAGCATGTAATGTGAAGAGAATGAAATGAAAATAAAAAAATATGTTTGTTTTTTGACATAGGAACAAACTCCCTAAGTGAATAGTTATTTCATGATAACCAACCAAGTACGAAAACCTACCAAGTTATATTATGATAGCTAAATTTATTCACGCATAGAAAATTACAAAAATATGAAGAAAAAATCAGTTTTTTTTTTAAAAAAAATCAATATTGACAAAATATGATAGTTAAATAGTTAAAACTCTCTGTAATCTATTTTCTTAAAGACAATTTACAGGCCCGAAAAACAAGTCCACTCCAAGCAAAATCCGTAAATAAATAACAAAGTTAACGTTGATTTCGTTACCGTAGTCCTGTGAATTTTGACTATAAAAACTGTCCGTCTACCTGAATGGCAGCGTACACACTAATAATTTTGTCACCTTTCAATCGATTTTCCAGTTCGCTTCGCAAAGGTACACTTTTTACGATTAAGATGATTGAAAAATCAACTTGCTACACTTGTCGTGAAAGTATCGACTGATGAGTCAATGCTTTGTTGTACTGGTGGGATTTTTTAGAGACTATTTCAATGCCTCAGATATTTGTTTTGAACACGTGGCTTCTCAAAGAACTTTATATAAATAAAACCCCCAGCATGGATGATATATCACCACTTTCCCTATCTACGTACTCATCGAAGCTAGCTCGTCCATTGTCTAATCTTTTTAACATGTCGGCCCGGTAGTCAGCTGATCCTCAAAATAGTTGAGGCTATAAATTGTAACACTGGCAAATTGCTTGAATTTCGACGTCTGGCGGCACAAGGGGTACAGAAGCAAGGCACAAGCAAAACAGTCACGAAATGCAAATTTGAGGAAATTTTGATTTTTTAGTAGACAATTTTTAGAACAAAAAAATTTTTTTTTTTGATATTGTAAATTTTGTATTGCTATACAAAAGAAGGATACTTGTCGGAGGCAGGCACGCATGTTGGAATTTAGAAATTCATAAGATTTTCAAAAGAAAAATCCTGAGATCAAAAAGTCATCGTGCAGTTCTTTACTTTGTTGTTACACATTGATGCCAATTTATATGGGTGGAGTGAATATCAATTACAACAACAAAAAAATTTAATGGAGAGGATTTTTTTAAAAAAAAATGTTTTTAATTTTAATACGAATTAACTTGTCCGTTATTCACTTTTAAGGGAGAGGATTTTTAAAAAAAAATATAATTTTTTTAATTAAATTTTTGAATCATAACCTGTTTTAACTAGAAATGAACTTGTCCAATTTGTTTGAAACTAATTTAAAAAAATACAACTAATTTGAAACTAATTTTAAAAAAGCAACAACAAAATTAAAAGAAAAAACATTGTTAATGGAGATGATCTTTTTAAAAAATTTTTTTTTTTATTTTTTTTTAAATTACATTTTTGCGTCATAAATTGTCTTAACTAACTTAAATTTTTTTTTTTTTTTAATTAAATGTTTGAGTCGTAACGTGTCTTAACTAGAGATTAACTTGTTCAATTTGGTTGAAACTAATATAAAAAAAATAACAACAAAACACTTCTAATGGAGAGGATTTTTAAATTAAAGTGAATTTTAATTCTTTTTTTAAATTAAATTTTTGAGTCATGACTTGTCTTAACTAGAAATTATATTGTACTTTATTAACTTTTAATTGAGATGATTTTTTAAAAAAAAAAAGATTTTTAATTTTTTTTTTAAATAAAATTTTTAAGTCGTAACTTGTCTTAACTAATTTCGATTTTTTTTTTTTTTAATTAAATGTTTGAGTCATATCGTGTCATAACTAGTGAACTTGTCCAATCTGGTTGAAACTAATTTAAAAAAAAATAACAACAAAATACTTTTAAAAATAACAACAACAAAATTTATTTTTAAATAAAATTGAATTTTAATTCTTTTTTTAAATTAAATTTTTGAGTCATGACTTGTCTTAACTAGAAACTAACTTTTAATAGAGATGAGTTTTTTTAAAAAAAATATTTTTAATTTTTTTTTTAAATCACATTTTTAAGTCATAACTTGTCTTAACTATCTTAAATTTTTTTTTTCAATTAAATTTTTGAGTCGTATCGTGTCATAACTAGAGATTAACTTGTCCAATTTGGTTGAAACTAATTTAAAAAAAAAAAACAACAAAACATTTTTAATGGAGAAGATTACTTAAAAAAAAAAATATTTTTAAATTAAATTGAATTTTATTTTTTTTTAATTAAATTTTTGAGTCATAACTTGTCTTAACTAGAAATTAGATTGTACTTTATTAACTTTTAATGGAGAGAATTTGGTTGTAATTTTTATTTTTATTTAACTTTTGAGTCATAACTTGTCTTACTTTGTCCAATTTGGTTGAAATTATTTTAAAAAAAAAAACTCTCCACAACAGTTTTTTAAAACAAAAAATGTTTTATTAAATTACATTTTTTGGGTACACCGAGCGAAAAATAGCAATATCATATTGATATTTTGAAATATTGATTTGATATTGCACAAAATGATATTTTTTGACGCTGGCGTAACCACTTTTTTCATATGGTTGTTGTTAATTTTATTTTTGATGCGACGTAAGCGTCGTGTTTGATATTTATAATATCAATGTGATATTTATAATATCAATTTGATATTGATCAATATCAAAGCGCTCGGTAACCAAGTACAACAATTAAATGTTTGTTGTGATTGTAGGCAATTTTTTCGTATGGTTGTAGTAAAATTTCATTTTGAAAATTTATAATATCAATTAGATATTTTGTCAATATCAAATGGATCGGTTGACTTTCAAGAAAAAAGTTTATTATAATTTATTATTTATTTATTCCAAGAGAAAATAGCGACCGAGACATTTGATATTGAACGATATCATATTGATATTTTTCCCACTTAGCCCCATTTTGTTAACGTTTAATATCAATTCGTTTACGAAAATATCAATTTGATATTGTTTTTTCGCTCGGTGTATGTTTTTTTTAATTGAATTTTTTTGTGTCAAAACTGTCATAACTCCAAAATTAATTTAAAAAAGTGTTGTGAACAATTTATTTTTAAAAGAACTTATTTCTTATAACTGTCATAACTCGAAAACGACTTGTCCGATTGGTTTGAAATTAATAAAAAAAAATCGTGGAGTTTTGTTTGTTTCTATTCTTTGAAACATAAAATGTTTTTAAAAAGATTTCATATCTTGTGTTTGCTTTGACTGCAGGCAAGCTATACAGATCCGTTTGTAACTTATTACTAAATGGTCCTATTTGTCTTAAGTTTTTACCAAACTTTCCATTCGGTACACAGGAACTTAAGCTAATTTTTCTTAAAGTCCATTGCACATTTTAAATATTTCCTTTCGTCTTTTCTTTCCCGGTCTTGCCGGAGTATGACCCAGGGATTTTGTTTAGCGTAAGTCCTCTTCTACAAACACGCCCATGGCTTTTGATGCAATCGCTTCTGAAATTTCCGACATCTAAAACATTTTAAATATTTGATAATAATTTTACAATTGATATGATTTTATAAAAGAAAATATAACCTGTTAGCAAGTTGTATGCAAAATCAGGTTTGTCATCCACCTCTCCACAGAAAATTCCTGACGTCCTCCACAGCACAATACACCCATTTTTATCCACAGCCATGCCAGGAATAGTTATTCCAAAGTACAATAAAAAAAAAGTTATCACAATAAACGCCAAACATATTAATACATGTCTGTCTGCCTGTCTGGCCCTCCATAATAATCAAAACCTCTGTGTTGTGCTTTGCAGTTTCATTCATAAAAAAAATTCCATAATTTTATTTCTTCAACACACCCACCTTTTTTGCACCAACAAAAGACAAGGAAAAACGTCGACGTTTTTCTGTTTTTTTTTTCGGTTTCTTGTGGTGACCTAACCCAACATACCGCGGCAACAACAACAAAACAACCATGAAAACGAAAATCATATGCAAAACAATAAAATAAAAAAACTTTAAATGAAATATTTTTTGAATTTGTTGGTGTGTGCGTTCAAAACGTTTTGGCCATGTTAAAAACGTGTGTGGTGTTCACACACACACACACACAAATATACTTTTTTCCTTTGGCTGTCAGCGACGCTTTTGTAAATTTTTACGTATTCATATGAATGTTTAGTTTTTCTGTTATAAAAAAAACCCCCCTCTAAAGGGTTTAACTTTTTTTTTTGGTTTGAATTTTTATTGCCTTCAATTTAATTGTTTGCATACGATTCAAACACTAACAGAGCCACAAATTAACAATTTGCCATCTAAAGTAGTGGACGAAAAGTCACTTAACAAATTAGTAACGTTGTAGGCAAAATTGATTTTCCGTAACGTAGGGTGAGCTGTAATGAAGAAGTATCAAAACGTCTATAGGTTTTATTAGAGAAGAGGAATATTTTATTTTTTTTTATTATAAAAGTAAGGCAATTCTTGAAACATTTTTATTGAAAGCTTTGAGTTTAGGGTCTGATAGAAAACCCAATACCCTATGACCACAGTTGTGGCCACAGCTAAATAACTTTATTTCAACTAAAAAATATATTTTACAAAATTATTTGTTTATTCCAGAAACCAAACATTCCATCACTTTAATATAATAATAGTGTATAATACACTATAAACTATACAGTATACGCTATTGTTATATTGAAGAGATGAATCCCATTATTTATTGAATACGATTTCACTCACTGACACAGGGTGTCAGTCTGTACTGACACACAGAAGCGATTACACCAAAAGCCATGGGCGTGTTTGTAGAAGAGGACTTACGCTTAACGAAATCCCTGGGTCACACTCTTTGTCAAAGCCGGGTCATACTCCGGCAAGACCGGGAAAAAAACGACGAAAGGAAATATTTAAAATGTGGAATGGACTTTAAGAAAAATTAGCTTGAGTTCCTGTGTAACGAATGGAAAGTTTGGTAAAAACTTAAGACCATTTAGTAATAAGTTACAAACGGATCTGTATAGCTTGGCTGCAGTCAAAGCAAACACAAGGCTTGAAATCTTTTTAAAAAACATTTTATGTTTCAAAGAATAGAAATAAACAAAAAAAAAATATGAATTCCCTCAACATTTCATGATGCAAAAGTCGGACGAAAAATTAAGCTAAAATTGTTCAGAGGTTTTACTGTCAGATATGTGAGTTTATGATAAACAACGGAAAAATACAAGGTTTAGTTTAGATTTTTTAAGAATTTTTTTCAAAAAACAAAAATGAAAAATACGAAAAAATGAAACTCTCTCTGAAACTGTCATACAGATTTAAAAGCCCTCATAAGTTTAAATATAAGTTAGAGGTTAATAAATTAGTTTCAACCAAATCGAACTATTCGTATACGACTTATGACAGTTTTTAATCCAAACAAATTTTATTTAAAAAAATATTTTTTTTTAAAACCTCCACGATTTTTTTTTTATTAACTTCATACCAATCGGACAAGTCGTTTTCGAGTTATGACAGTTATAAGAAATAAGTTTTTTAAAAATAAATTTTTCACTACATTTTTTTAAATTCATTTTCGTGTTATGACAGTTTTTAACCCAAAAAAATTTTATTTAAAAAAATATTTTTTTTAAAAAACTCCACGATTTTTTTTTTATTAACTTCATACCAATCGGACAAGTCGTTTTCGAGTTAAAATACTAAATATAAAAAAAAAATAAAAATAAGTGTTTTAAAAATAAATTGTTCACTACTTTTTTTTTAATTAATTTTCGAGTTATGCCAGTTTTGACAAAAAAAATCGATTTCCAACAGAGGCTTTGGTCTGTCGCTGCAAAACAAAATGTAACCATATGGTCTCTGTCACCCGGTTTAGCCTTGCACCCAAAAATTTTACTTTGTATTGTAATTACTAATAAATAAATAAATATCTCTTCATAATCTTTAATATATATTTACCCTCGACACTGATTCACTGACTCTGTCACGCAGTACGTAGGAATTTAAATAGGCATTCTATAATTTTCTATAAATAAAAATAATATTTTTTTTTTGTACAGAAATTGTGTTTTCCCCAAATTTTTTTTTTACCAAAAATTTTTTTTTACAGTTTTTTGTTTTACAAAATTTTTTTTTCAACCAAAATTTTTTTTTTTACAAAAAAATTTTTTTTTTCAAAATTTTTTTTTTCCACAAAATTTTTTTTTTCAACAAAAATTTTTTTTTGAACAAAAATTTTTTTTTTTACAAAATGTTTTTCCATATTTCAACGGGCGCCTCAGGCGCATTACAACTTACTAGTATTAAAATATGTTCAATAGTTTGTGTCACTTTCCCATTAAAATCAGATTTCTTAAAGTTATAAGCCCAAATTGTTAAAACACCCTATGGATTACTCTGTATTAACACAGGGTGTCTGGCAGTTTTTCGGAATGTCCAGCAAATTCTCGACAAACTGTCTTTTTAATCTATGGGAATCTGTTTAAGAGTCGTCGGATATCCATCCGAAGAAACCAAACCAGTTAACACTGGCATAATTGTTAAGCTATGAGACCCCTTAACTCAGTTTGTGTTAACACTGGGTGTCTGCCAACAGCTTTTTTTCTAAAAGCCCAGATTCTTACTAAACTCTCTACATAAATCTCTGTTCCCCCAAAACTCTCACCCCATTCCACGTACATCATAGTTATGCTTGTACTACAAGCCAAACTCGCCATGTTTCCTACACCCGGTGAGCGGGTGATTAGAAATGGATTGAACGAATAAATATTTTGAGGGGGAAGGAAGGGGGAATGGGGCTAGGTGTCGAACAGCAGCAAATATTTACATGCGTAACAGCCAACAACACCAGCAACAACAACAATCATATTCGATCGGTTTGCTGCTGACAGTGTGGACGCCACCACCATTGGCCGACATTTGCATGGCAATCAGAAAATCATCCGACCGCCGATCGACTGCTCCAACATATTTCTGCGTAGATATGTGAGGAAAACCGACATTAATATTTTGCCCAAGTACACCATTCTGTGCACTGTTATAATTTCGTTTCGGTGTTTGGTGGTGTTTTTGTTTTCCAAACGCCCGAAAACCAAAAATGAAATTTGCAAAAAAACACCCAACACCAATGAAAACGGGCAAACAATTGAAACAACACTTCTTTTAATGCTTTTGTTTTTGTTTTATTTTTATTTGTTTTTTTTTTTTTGTATTTTTTTGTTAATGAATGAATGAAATTTAAGGCGCGCATGTCAAAAATTGCCAAAACGTTGATAAAATTTTAATCATTTCGGGCTCGATTAAAAGAAAAAGCGACAAACATGCACACGGAAAAAAAAGCGAAAAGTCCATTAAAAAGTGTTGAACAACATATGCGCAAAAAAAAAACGAGAGAAGTTGAGGAAAGAGGGCGAGAAATGCGTGTGTAAACAAAATTTCGCAAAAAAAAAAAAAACAAAAAAAATGAACTGGCAAATAATTCTGCAATTAACAAATTCATGTTAAATCGGGAAATCGTGACTTTAAGCCATTATTCGGTTGATTCTAGGGGAAGAGTTTAGCAGCATTTGGTGCGAGTGATAACATGATGGGGGGGGGGGGAAGAATTTTCTTATAATCTGGGGTAAGCTCTGCAGGTGTTCAATCATCAAAAAGAAAAAAGAAAATGGTGTTGAGCTTGAAGTGGACAGAGATAATGCAGTGGAGCAAGAATATTCAAACTTAAACAGAAATTTGAAAGAGAAAGGCTTATCAGGGAAAACAATTGTTCAGTTGGGTTAGTCCTAATTCAATATACACCCGTATATACGCATTAGGGTGGAGTGAAAACATGCTTTTTTTTTAATTTGAAAAAGTTAACCTCGGAAAGAGATGTAGTCTGGGGTCCTAATGAGGGGAATAATAAAGAAAAAAATTTTAAAAAATGTTTAGGGGTCGCGCCACTCCCTCGAAATTTGGAAATTATCGCTATTTTGGCGTTGATTTTAGAAAAATCCTAAAAATTAACGACTTAACTTATTCGAAATTTAAAGCTTGTTCAGTGCCCAAACAAAAGTATTTGAGGCAAATATGAGGATAATCGACTAATATTTGTAGCTTTGGTGGCGATTTCATTGTTCAGTCAATTTTCTGAAGAAGGGACGATTTGACTTATTTTACTTTTTGAAATTTTTGAACAATGAGAAAAATTTTTTCATGACCTTATTTCATTGTTTACGCTATTGCAAACATTTATTGACATAAAACTTTTTAGGATTTTTCTAAAATCAACGCCAAAATAGCGATAATTTCCAAATTTCGAGGGAGTTGCGCGACCCCTAAAAAATTTTTAAAAATGTTTTCTTTATTTTTCCCCTCATTAGGACCCCAGACTACATCTCTTTCCGAGGTTAACTTTTTTTATTGAATTTCACTCCACCCTAATACGCATATTAGTGATTCTTGGATCTTTTAGAATCACAGCTGCGGATCTCGTAGTCTAGTGGATTTTGTGTGTGGAGGATCTATAAGGATCTCAATCGTGGGTCATTTAGGAACATAGTCGTGAGCCGTGGATCTTTTAGAATTATGGTCATGAGTCGTAGATCCTTTAGGATCACAGTCGTGAGCCGTGGATCTGTTAGGATCACAGTCGTGAGTCGTGGATCTTTTAGGATCACAGTCGTGAGTCGTGGATTTTTTAGAATTATGGATCGCAGTCATGGGTCTTGTAGGATCACAGTGGTGAGTCGTCGAAATTTTAATATGACAGTCGTGAGTCGTGGAACTTTTAGGATCACAGTCTTGTCCTGGGTTTTGTAGGATCACAGTCGTGAATCTTTTGGCAGCATGGTCTACGATCTCTTAGGATCAAAGTTGTTAGTCGTAGATCATTTAGGATCACAGTCGTGAGTCGTGGATCTTTTTATAGTATGGTCGTGACTAGTGAACCAGTTAGGATTTCAGTCGCGGATCTTTTAAAAATCACAGTCGTGATTTTTTTAAAATTACAGTCGTGAGTCGTGGATCTTTATTGAAAACCTCACAGTCTAAGTGCCACTTTACACGACGACTTTTTGGCTTGACTTTTTTTTTAATTCTCTTTTGGATTGACTCCCAAAAGTCATTTGAATAAATACGTTGACTTTTTGCTTGCGACTCCGCTGGATTTTTTTGAAAAGTTTTTTTCTACTTGAAACTTGTTGATTTGTAAAATTTTCGAAAAGCCAAATGTTTGAAGTGAAAAAGAAATTAAAAAAAAAACCTGAAAAAGAGAACAAAAACTCAAATTAGTGACTTTTTTTCGACCATGCAATCTACTCTACCATTCGTGATTTTCATGATTTTAAAATAAAGCAAAAAGTCATGGTGTAAATCGAGTCTAAGACTTGTTCCTTTGCAAAAAGGCTCATAATCTTAGATTTTTTTGTTAGGTGGAACATAAGAAAAAAAAAATACAAATTTGAAATTGGTTGCGTTGTTTTCTATCCCGCCATCTTCTCTACCTTTAGCCTACAAACTTCAAAATCATAATTAAAAAATCAAGCAAAAAGTCATGGTGTAAATCGAGTCTAAGACTTGATCCTTTGCCAAAGGATCCATGGTAAGACCCTTCGTTAGTTAAGAAGGGGTAGAAGGTAGAGGATTGACGATTGAGAGGGAGGGCGTATGTTGAAGAAAGCACTGAGTAGTCATACTTTCGATGAATTTCGTTGAGGAAGTCAGAGATGCACTGGGTAGCGGTTCAATTATTTTGTAAAAATTTCTTATAAATAAAAGGAAAAAATTAAAAAAAATATAAAAAAAAATAACAACCTCTTTCCCGGGTGAGTGAGTCAATGTTCCTGTAGATCTGGACAGTGAGATAAAAAATGTTCTACTGATTCTTCCATTGCTGCGACTTATTTTCGAATATTTAATTTTTCCTATACAGAAAAAACCATTTGATGTTCACCTTGAATTTCATTCAATTGAATTTTAATTTCCCCACAATTAAATGTTCTTGGCAATTTAACATTTCCACACAATCTTCTTAATTGAAAGAACATATACAACACAAACATAAACAGTGGAAAATGGAAAATGGAAATGGAAATTCAATAAACGTTTATGAAAAACGCACATTTTTCTTCTGTGGAAACTCGAAGAAACAAAAAATCGTTTATCTTCTCTTTCGCATTTTGCGGACGATTGAGTCTGATTGTTATTATGTTTTATTGGTTTTTATTATGTTTTTGTTTTTTTTTTTGGTGTTCAGCACTCGCAATATTCTTCTCCGACTTATATTTGTATATCATTTCATTTCTTTTCATTTGTGGGCGCCCTCCGGCTCTCCTCAACCTCCACCCGGCTGGCGGATGTTGGCCGATACGCCGCACATCATAATTCAGTGAATTTTTAATGAATCGAAGAACAACTTCAAAGAAGGGAATAATAAATGAGGGAATTATGGACGTAGAAGTAAAAGTGACGTTGGAGGTGGAAGGTAGGCAAATGGTGGGCATGGGTGGGAAAATATCTCAAAAGAAGACGATTTGTAAGGACTTTTCCCCATTCACCCCCTTGTAAATCGAGTTTACAATGGTAATAGCGGTTGACTGTTATTTGAAAAGAGTAGGATGAATGTTGACTGTATGTGGTATGGGGGGAATTTCAACCCACCCCCCTCACACTACCCTTCACCCATTATGGATTTCAGGCGAAAGTCTAACAATTGCCGTGGATATTCAGCAGACTTAACAAACTTAATTTCTGAATATATTCAATGAGAACCACGAATTGTTACTGGGGTCTATTTAGTGGAGAGCGGCTTAAGTGTCCTTGGCTAGTGTGGATAGTCCTTAAACCATATTGACTTAGCGTTCGACAAATCGTACTCTATATGCCAACAAACACGCTGGGAAAATTCACTGGTTAAGCAGATTAGGGAGAATTGATTACATAACGATTACAAGTTTCATTGGATATCTTTAATATTTAAAGGATTTGTTTTTCCCCAAATTATTGTGGAATTGGAAAATTGTCTAATTTAACTAACATCCTAAGCCACGATTGGTGAACGACAACGTTCGCATGCTTTTCTGGAGACAAATCGCTGTTTAGTGCCTTCGAAATCAGCTGTTTGTCTCTAAAACAAAAGCATGCGAACCTTGTCGATCCATTGTCGTATGACATCGTGGCATAGGCTGTAAGACTTAAGTAAACAATTGGAATTTTTAAAAAAAAATTTCATTCGCTCAGAAGTACACAAATAGTAAATTTTAGTCAATAGACTGTCTATTAGTATTAATCATACGCCACCATAAACTATTTAGGAATTATTTTGATTTAGCTGGAAGTTTTATAAGAAAGAAATGGATCAACTACTTCATGGCTTCCGAGTATACGTGGCAAATACTGCCTTAGGCAATATTTAGGCGACTTTCATTTACAGAGTTATAGCCATCCCTTTGACTTCTCGATATCAGATATATCAGCCATACTGATTATTTGCCTACGATTCACATCTTAAACTAGTAAGTTGTACTGCGCCTATGGCGTCCGTTGAAGTATGGAAAAAAAATGTTGTTGAAAAAAAAATTTTTGTGGAAAAAAAAAATTTTGTTGAAAAAAAAATTTTTGTGGAAAAAAAAATTTTGTTGAAAAAAAAATTTTTTCTTGAAAAAAAGTTTTTTCTTGAAAAAAAAAAAATGTTTTCCTGAAAAAAAAGTTTTTTATTGAAAAAAAAATTGTCCTGAAAAAAAAATTTTTTTTTCAAAAAAAAAATTTTTCCTGAAAAAAAAAATTTTTGTAGAAAAAAAAATTTTTTGTAGAAAAAAAAAATTTTGTTGAAAAAAAAAATTTTCCTTGAAAAAAAAAATTTTGTTGAAAAAAAAAATTTGGGTTGAAAAAAAAAATTTTGTGGAATTTTTAAAAAAAAAAAATTTTGTTGAAAAAAAATTTTGTAAAAAAAAAAATTTTATAAAAAAAAAAATTTTGTAAAAAAAAATTTTTTGGTAAAAAAAAATTAGGAGAAAACACAATTTCTGTACAAAAAAAATATTATTTTTTTTATTATTATTATTTATAGAAAATTAGAGAATGCCTATTTAAATTCCTACGTACTGCGTGACAGAGTCAGTGTATCAGTGAATCAGTGTCGAGGGTAAATATATATTAAGAAGATTAAATATGCGACCTAGAGCAAAACGAGGTGAATTCTGTGATCACTTGTTTCCATGCTAGAAATTCAATATTGCCTTTGAAAACTTCAAACAGTCATATCTCAGTAAACCGGCGTCCTAGAGTGAAAATCAACGGTCCAGCCGTCAATCCATGTGAGCATTTGACTTCGTCACCAATTCCAAACCGCATGGGAGAGATTTCGTAAAATCGGCAGTGACTGATAAGTGTGTGCGTCTTGTGTGACCAACCCAGACTGACAAACAGTTCGCGACGCCTGACACACAGATGAAAGAAATCCCATTCATGTTGCAATAGAGTTTTTATCCAGAGCCGCTCATATGTTCTCGCAGACAGTGTTTTTATCTTGACGTACGCTGTCAATAACACATTCAATTTGAACATCTACAGCAATATCTGATTGCGGTGATGCCAGGCTTCCCACAATTTCTTTCGATTTAGAAATATTAAATGGCTGCGAGACATGCACTCGTATTGAAGAAATCCTGCCATCGATCAGGGTCTTGCCAGCTCGTCTATTCCATATTCCCTTCAAGGATACAGCTCTGTGAATACAGACAAAGCTATTGTAGATCCATGGCTCGTCTAACCGGCTCTATGAAAAATAACCCAAGGGAAAAATGCTCCAAAAAAAAAAAAAAATAAGAATTCCCCAAAATAAAGGAAAAATCTTCTCAAAAGCCCGTTATGAAATTTTTTCGAAAAATTCTGAAAAATCAACCAAACAATTTATGAAAAAATACCTTAGTTCTATGAAAAATATCCCAAATGAAGAATTCCCCAAAATAAATGGAAAATTCCACCAAAAGCCCAAAACGAAAATTTCCCTAAAAATTCCAAAAAAAAACCCAAACAATTTATGAAAAAATTACCATGATTCGACTACCCTGTTCTATGAAAAATACCCCAAATGAAGAATTCCCCAAAAATAAATGGAAAATCCCCCCAAAATCCCAAAATGAAAATTTCCCTAAAAATTCGAAAAAAAAAATCCCCCAAACAATTTGTGAAAAATTACCATGATTTGACTACCCGGTTCTATGAAAAATACCCCAAATGAAGAATTCCCAAAAATAAATGAAAAATCCCCTCAAAATCCCAAAAATGAAAATTTCCCTAAAAATTCGAAAAAAAAAAAATCCCCCAAACAATTTGTAAAAAATTACCATGATTCGACTACCCTGTTCTATGAAAAATACCCAAAATGAAGAATTCCCCAAAAATAAATGGAAAATCCCCCATAAGCCCAGTATGAAATTTTTTAAAAAAAATCTGAAAAATCCCCCCAACAATTTATTAAAAAAATACCATGGTTCGTCCAACCGGCTCTATGAAAAATACCCCAAATAAAGAATTCCCCAAAATATATGAAAAAATCCCTCCAAAAGGCCAAAATGAAAATTTCCACAAAATATCGGGAAAATCCCCCAAAACAATTTACGAAAAATATCCAAAAAAAAAAAACGAAAAATTCTCAAAAAATAAAGAAAATGTGGAATTTCCCCAGGAAGCTGTAGTATTATCCGTATCCTCACCAGAACGTCTGTCCGACAGTTCCCAACCTTATGGTCACAGAGGACTAGCAGATCCTCCCTCCTACAGTGCCAAGGCCTCCTCTTGTTATTCCTGTGAAACCTCAAAGAAGTATCTTTAAAGTGATACGAGGCAAAGGCTCGTGTTGAACTTTCCCTGGTAGCTGTTAGCTGGTTCACAGATACATTCGCCCTCTTGCAGATCCTCCTACAAAGACAAGACCCCCAGTCTTGATATTGGATTTCAGAATAGTATATTTCTATAATACCACAAGAACTCCTTAAAGAAACATTTTACGAATTAAATATTCCCCGGAAGCTGGAAGTCTGTTGGCAGTCTCACAGAGCCAAGGTCTCTCCATCTATTGTGCTTTGTAAAATTCTGGTTTGACCCTATTAAATGACTTAAATACAACTTAAACTCCCAAATATAATAGCTCATAGTTGAAATCGGTTAAACCCAAACTAAGAGACGATTGTACTCCTCTCTTGTCGAGTTATACAATTTGTATGAGGTTTTTTTCACGATGGCAAAATCCGGACTCCGAAGGAATGAGAGCAACAAGAGATTCGGTTTCTTAATCAGACCTGGATAAGATTTGCTTATAGGACATGATTTCCTTTTGCAGGTTTGCTTCGTGGTTAAAGCATTCTCTGTTTCCTTCAGATCAGAAATTCGGACATTCCAACTCACGTTGGTCTGTAAAATGAAATGAAATGAAAAAAAACCAACCTCAATTACCCCCATTTACATCAAATGTCCAAAAGTTCAGTCCAAAACAACAAAAAAAAACAAGTATCTCTGTAACCCATAATCATAAGACATTCATCCATCCGTCTGCGGACAATTGCAATGCCTGTGATTATTTTTAATTTCCTTTAATGTGTTAACAACCTCGGCGTGTCATGAATCTGGCGTTCAAAGAATTCACACGCACATGCAAAAATGCGTAAAGAAATCTGTTTAAAACAAGACGAGCCAGCAACTTGCAGATGGCCAAGAAACGAAATGAATGGTTGCGAATGGTACGCGGACCACGAACAACGAACAACATCATCAGCATCAGCACCAATGGTGCGCTTCAGGTTAGGCCATCATCTGTAAGCTGTATAAACACCCTGCGATCGTTTTTTTTTTTTTTGTAACATTCCTTAAGATGACTTCGTCGTGGTATTCTTCCTCTTCTTGTGTCTGACTTGACCAATAAAAAGATTTATGTTCCTTTCTTTTCCCTTCCTTTAGGAATTCACATTCTGAAAAATTCTTGTTCTTCAATTTTTTTTTTTTTTGGTTTGGTTTGTTGGTTTATTGACCGCATCATCAGCGTCATCTTCATGTGGTGAAAAAAGAAAAAACAGAATATTGTTTGGTTGAATCACCACTTCTTGGGCAACTTCATCTTCATGGTCTTCATTTTTGGCCTTAAGGAATTGTAATGACCAGAAAGAAATCTTAAAAGATATTTATTTTTATTTCGAAATTATTTTCGGGAAAAAAAAAACACCAAATGCAGCTGAGATCCCTTATGGTCATTGCCTGCAGTCTCCATGGGCATGTGTTGTTGGGCAACCAGCAACAGCACAATCTGCAACAACATCGTCGTCATCATCAGCAACGATAAAGACATACGAATGACGACGACGACGACGACAACAACGCAACATCACCTATCATTAACATAATCAATGGCTTCACACACACGAGAGTAAGACTCATTTAATACTTGCCGAGACACAGCAATGCAGTAGATGCGAGGCGCGCTCGGCAAGTTTCGGAGGAGGTTAATAAAATGACAGGCTAATAACATGGCTATGAGTAAAGTTGCCTAATTTTAATTGGCACTGAACTATTTCAAAATCGCCCGCAAAGGACTATAAAAAATGTCCCAAATAAAAAGTGACCAAACAGAACATTTTCACAAAAATTCTGAAAAATCCCCCAAACAATTTATAAAAAATTTCCCAATGCAAAATCTCCCAAATATTATGAAAAATAGCTCAACATTACAAAAAAAACATTGACTTCTGTTATGAAAATATCGCAGGAAAAATCGAAAACATTTCCCGAAAATAAAAAATTGGGATTTTTTCATTTGTTCCAAAAATAAATTCGGAATACCGAACAAGGACTATAAAAAATGTCCCAAAAGCCCAAAATGAAAATTTTCCCAAAAATTCGGAAAAATCCCCCAAACAATTTATAAAAAATTACCCATTGCAAAATCTCCCAAATATTATGACAACTAGCCCAACATTACAAAAAAAAAAGATTGACTTCTGTTATGAAAATATCCCAGGAAAAATCGAAAAGTTTCCCAAAAATAAAAAATTGGGATTTTTTCATTTGTTCCAAAAATAAATTCGGAATACCGAACAAGGACTATAAAAAATGCCCCAAATAAAAAGTGCCCAAAAGCCCAAAATGAAAATGTTCCCAAAATTCTGAAAAATCCCCCAAACAATTTATAGAAAATTTCCCAATGCAAAACCTCCCAAATATTATGAAAAATAGCCCAACATTTCAAAAAAAAAAAAAAAAGTTTGACTTCTGTTATGAAAATATCTCAGGAAAATCGAAAAATTTTCCGAAAATAAAAAATTGGGATTTTTCATTTGTTCCAAAAATAAATTCGGAATTCCGAACAAGGACTATAAAAAATGCCCCAAATAAAAAGTGCCCAAAATTTTCATAACAGAAGAAAATATCCCAGGAAAAATCGAAAAATTTCCCAAAAATTAAAAATTGGGATTTTTTCATTGTCCTTTTTTTGGGGGGCATTTTTCATATGAAAAACAAAAACTGATTTTTTGGGGAATTTTTCGTAATGCATTTTTTTTTTTTGATTGGGGGAGGACTCTGATAAATTGTTAAACAACTGAGCCGAAATTCTGGCCTGAAAAGTAATGCGAAACTTCGGTGATTAAGAAGGTTCCCTGGGCTAAGTCCGAATTCCCATAATCATCATTTTACTCCCCCAAAAATCACATGAAACAAAAGTTCTGGGAATTTTTTCTATGGGTGATTTCAGATATCTTTTTCTTTTTAGCAAAATCACCTAACCAAAACATTTGCCCATTCATCAAAGGATTTCTAATCAAAAAATTGTCTCTGCCTAAGAGAAGAATTCTCTCTAAGTCAGACTACCATGAAATATCTGGATTGTGTCGTTCTAAAATCAATATTAGTCACACACTTAACTTCAGGACAGCCTCTCGCATATGGCCAGCTTAGGAATACATTTCATGCCAAAAGGGATCTTAAGCTATTTTTAGTATTAGAAACATTTCAATGAGTGGTGCAATGAGTATTTATGGCTCTCCCTACATGTGAGAATGCCAATGTGAATCCAAGGACCGCTCGTGTGTTCGTGTGTGTACGTGTGTGTGTGTTAAGCCATATGGAATACCTGTGTGCTGGCGAATCTGGGAATGAATGTTTGTGTTATTTTTATAATACCTTTGAGTCATTAAAGGCAGCTTCAGCCAGACCACTGGTTGGTTGTTTGGTTGTTTGGTGGCAACAATAATATCGACAACATCGACTGTGGCAAACGACAACAACATGAACGACAACGGCAACAAACATGATTATTATCAGCATAAGAATGGCATGGAATTCCTTTTCTTAATTCCAGTAGCATTTTCAAGATGACCATTTACGATGTCTTGAGAATTTTTAATGCCAACTTGTATGGCAAAGACAAGACGACAAACAGTCAAACACACACACACACATGAGTGCCAACAGATATTTAGACAACGCCAAAGAAGAAGAAGAAGACGTAGAAGACAAAGATGATGCCATCACCGATTATTATGCATAACACCCAACAGGAGTGCTTAGCTGCATGAACACGAACACGGACACGGACACTGGGCTTCATGTGGCCTGCTGCATACGTAGCACTGAATGTGCAACAGCATGGTGCTGCATTCCCTGTCCATCTACACCACGAACAAGTGTTGATATTTTTAGATTTCTGATGGCTCGCCTAGTTATTTTTGTATTTGAAATTGTTCTTTATTCTACAACATCTTGCCCGCTTTCCCCCTTCACCAGCTCTGCCTGTTACCCCATTTGTTTTTATGGCTCTCCCGTGAAGGTTGCCACAGGAATTGACGGGAAATTATAGTGATTATGTGGTCTTTGACTGTGTGCATTTTTGTATTTTCTTTGGTTTTCTTCGCGATGTCTTTAATTTTATGATAAGTGTTTAAGCAGGAATTTGAGAATGGTTTTCGTTAAGGGCGTTTCAGGTGATCTCCCCTTTCGTCCCCTTCGTTCCGAGGTGGAAACTGTTGGAAAAATGATTTTATTTCCATATATTTCTTTTTATTGTTTTCCAAATTAAACCGCGGAATGCGATTAATGTTTTTGCATAATTTTGTAGAAGATTTTGTAAATGGAAATGGTGCCAGGGTCGCCGGGCAGAAACTCTTGGCAAAATAATCGATTTGGGGCGGGACTTTAATTAAAGCATTGGTGCCAGTAATTTACGGTGATAAAGAAGTGAGTGGAGTTATTATTCAATATTGTATGGCAACTGCTTCCAGTATTGGTAGTTACATTGTTAGACTCTGAATCAGGATTTTTTGTTTTAGTAAGATTTATTTATCCAGTTTTTCAAACAATTATAACAATTTGAAATCAAACTTAAACAATTAAAAAAAACCGATTAAAGAAATCCAAACGGCAGAGAAAAAATATTCTTTCAGCAGGAATTGGAAATCAGAGTTCCAAAATTTGAAATGTAGAATTTATGAGCCGACGAAAAAAGAAAAAAAAATTTAAAAAAATATTTTAAAAAGAAAAAACATGACGCACATGACATTTTAATGTTTGGCGTTCACAAATTGATATTTAGAATTTAAAAATTCAAAAAAAAAACGGATTCCATGAAAAAAAAGTAGTGGCTGTTCTGATAGATGTTGATCAGAAATTTCAAATCAGGGTTACAGCATTTGAAATGGAGAATATAAGATGCCGCCCACAAAAAAAAAAATATTTGAAAAAGAAAAAAATGTCGCAAATTTTGGTGGTCGCTGATCACAAGTCGATATTCAGAATTTAAAAATTAAAAAACCACGAAAAAAATAGTAGAGATAAGTTATTCCATTTTTTGGCAGTACTGGTAGACTTGGATCAGGAATTTAAACTCAGAGTTCCAAAATTTTAAATCAATATCAATATGACATTTTGATTGTCGCCGATAACAAATTGATATTCATTTTTTTGAATTATAAAAATTCTGTATTTTTCAAAAACTTATTTTTCGAAACTAATTAATTTTGTTGATAAAATGTAAGATAAACAATGTCAAGAGGTTGCAATAGTTGCCAATAGACTTTAAAATATTTATATGAATAAAAGGAAAAAAATTAAAAAAACAAAATGACCACCTCAATTAAAATCAATTACATATAACCACAAACTGATTTTTTCATATAAAATGTTATTATTATTATTCTAAAAGAGTCGTAACTGCGTCGCTTAGTTACCTTTGAATTATAAAAAATAAATATAATTTATGAAAAAACAAATATATAATCTTTAAAAAAATATAGTTTAAAAAAAATGTAATTAATTAAAAAAAATATAATTTAAAAAAATATAGTTTTTTTAAAAAAAATATAATTAAAAAAAAACATAATTTTTAAAAAATATATATAATTTTTATAGAATTTATATAAAAAAAATAACTTTAAAAAAAAAATAATTTTTTTAAAAAAAAATATAATTTTTAAAAAAAAAATATTTTTTTTAAAAAAAATATAAAATATAAATAATTTTTTTAAAAAAAAATATAATTTTAAAAAAAAAAATATTTTTTTTAAAAAAAATATAATTTTTAAAAAAAAAATATATAATTTAAAAAAAATATATAATTTTAAAAAAATATCTGATTATATTCGACATCAGTTGTCTTGTTCAGTAACAGCTGAACCAGTTCGGTAAAAGCTGATCAATCCAATTCAGCAACAGCTGATCCAGTTCGATAACAGCTGATTTGGTTCAGTAACAGCTGAACCAGTTCGGTAAAAGCTGATCAATCCAGTTCAGCAACAGCTGATCCAGTTCGATAACAGCTGATTTGGTTCAACAATAGCTGATCCAGCAGGGCAACAGCTGATCCACTTCTGTAACATCTGATCCTGCTCGACATCAACTGATCTTGTTCAGTAACAGCTGAACCAGTTCAGCAACAGCTGATCCAGTTAGATAACAGCTGAGTTGGTTCAACAACAGCTGATCCTGTTCGATAACAGCTGGTCCAGTTCTGTAACATCTAATCCTGCTCGACATCAGATGATCCAGTCCGGCAACAGCTGATCTTCAGATGTGTTTATTTCTACGCCTCAGGGTTCTGTTCTCTGCCTGTCTCTTGCATAATGGATTACTGAGGAAACTACTGAGAAGTATGTCTGTAAGTAAGCAAACGCTCCTCCAATTATCGTAGGCGATATAGAACTCCAACGAACTGCGAAAAAAGTATTGAGTAACAGCAACCACTTCTCTATAAGTTCAAACTTTTAAAAGCCTTTTAAAATTGTTCAATCGGAATCCACTACACCTTCCATTTCACCTTTCCATTTCACACATTGATTGGGTCTGTTTGGTTTCCTTCCTTTGTTTTCGTTTCGTTTTTTTTTTGTTTGTTCGTTTCGGGCCAAACCCAAGCACTCATAACACTATTATGTGTGTCTATCAGCTGGCTAATTCCCTCAAAGCCTTTTGCCAGCAATAGACTCGTATCGGCTCTTTTTGTGTTTTTCTTTATTTTGGCCTTTTGAGATGCGAGTAGTTGTGCGTATTGTTTTTCCCACGCTGCATACGTGGCAGACCACAGCAGGGACAGCTGGACAGACCTCAATGCAGAGCTAAGGAGGAGCTGATACATGTGCATGTGTGTGTGTGTGTGTTAAAATCTCTTAAGACACACATACACTCTAAGGTGTCAGCGTTGGTCATTGCGGGCACAACATTTGAAATGTTTCTGCTTTGTTGGTTTTGTTGAATGGTGAAGCAACAAAAAAAAAGAAAAGAAAAGACACAGAAGATGACGCTGTTTATAATGGCTTTGGTGATGAGGATGACGATGGCGTTGACGATGAAGAAGGAAGATGGTCATAACCACACAAGACACTTGTTTTCTTTCTTTCCTTATGTGTTCGCATAGCCAAGATCGCCTGAATGTCGGATGTCTCGGTGCGGACGTGTGTCGTGTCGCGTCGCGTTTGCTTTAAACACTCTGGGAAATGTCTATTGGCATACTCGCAATAATGCCCTCGAGGAATGGCAATCAAAGTGTAGGATGTGAGCCAAGGAAGAGTGCCTTACATACAAGTCTGGTTAAAGCTTAATGTCAGCGCGACTGCCCGTTGATAAACAGTGGACTGAATGGGGAACCAGTGTAGAGGAAAACAAAGACCATAAGAAGGCGACAAATCTTAAGGTTCATCTACATCTCCGGTCGATTTGAAAACAAAAACTATGTCCTCCTTTAGTTACTTATGACGGATTTGTAGTCCATTAATATCACCGTGTTACACATATTCTGTCCTATGAACCAAATTTACTTTTTCGGAAAGGGGATAAAAAATAAAAATAAACGTGTATCGGCGATTTTCATGTACACGTCAGATTTTTTGTTTTTTTTTTAAGTTTGAAGTATGAAGCTCGTAGTGGCCTGTGTGAAAGCCTTTGGACCGATTTTTAACCCTTTTTCAGTGATCCAATCGAGCTGATTTTTTGCAGGCAGACTCGTGGAAATGTCCGTACCACGTAAAATTTTTTAAAAAATTGATTTTTTATCAATTCTCAGGTTTTCCTAAATTTCCGATACACGTGTATTTTTATTTTTTCCCCTGTGCATTTGGTTCATAGGACAGAAAAAAATCTATTTTTTGTAACACAGTGTGTTTAAGGACTCCTTAAGCATTTCGCTCCTACTTCCATCTCAATGATATTGCTTTTGTTTTGCGGTGATTTCACCCCACTGTGCAACATATCACCTCTTCAGGTTTCCCCATTCTTTCACACAGTTTGAACACAGACTCAAAAGCCAGCAACAACAGAGAAAAAGACACATCAGCAAATAAAAAAAAAAATCCCCCAACCGACCGACCGAAGATTTTTTGATGGGATGATAGCTAACAGGCTTTGAAGGTTAAAACAACAGCAGCACCATGAGAAGGATATCTGTCATATTCTGTTTGGTTTGGATCGAATGCCATGGCATGGCCGGTTGTTGGTTTTGTTTTTAATGTTTTATGCATTTTTATGTAATCTTTAGCTGTTACCAACAACAAAGGATCATTCGGCGAGCTTGGCCAGGGGGAAGAGGGAAGTGTGTGATTTGGCCGTTGTTTGGATTTAAACCCCTACAAGATGTTACCACTCGAATGAATGATATGCAGTACTACACCAACAAAAATCTAAGTCAATAAACTTTATTTATTGTTGATTTTCGTGTGGGGTGGAGGAGGGTTGTTTCTCGTGAACCCCAGCCACTAACAACATGTTGTTACCATGGTTATTTTTGACGGCAGTGTAGTGTGTTAGTTTTTTATTTCGCAAATATGATTTGAAAATCATATTTGTCAATAACTGTTTGTGTTTTGTTGGCCAAATAACAATAATCGAAATGGCTTCGACATAAATTGTTATATTTGAAGACAACAATTGATGTGAGTTTTTCATTCTATCCAAAAAAAAAAATTCAGAACATAGATGAAAAGGGTCACTTATTGTTTGTCCTTTAAATCCTTAAGTAAAAGAAAGACTAAACCATTGTATGAAATTGAAATAATTTAGATAGAAAAATTGTCAGTTAAAGAAAGTGAAATTATTTTTATACACAATTTTATAATTGTTTCAGTGACATAGCCATTGGACCTGAAAATCAGCAAATCAGAGTTTGGAATGACATAAATGGTTTACCGGGTATATACGATTTGGTCAAGATTGGGGACATGGGCCTATGAAACACTTTGAATTACTAAATGAAATCCATAAAAAAAAATCGAATTGTCTTATCTTTCTTAATATTTCATGCAGGAATAGACGGGAGAAAAGATTTCTCTGAAAGAGCGGTACACTGGCCGCGATCTACCGGTTCCAAAGGGCTACTGATTTTTCTAGAAGAGTATAACAGGGATTTGAGATTATTACTGATAAAGGCTTATACGAGAAGCAGAACGGTCAATGAAAAATGGCTAATGTTTCCACCAGGATATGAACCTGGGTTTGTCTTACACACTAACCAAGACACCAAGGTCACACTATTCCTAGTACAGCTTCGGAAAAATCCCGCGATCACCGTTTCCCTGTAAGTTGAATGTAATAACTCTATAGACTCGATTCATGCTGCCCATAACACAACGCTGCAGGGTGTAGACACAAGGAGAGCTGAGAAATCTCGATTATCACTCTATCCATAAAACTCATCGTACAACGATGAATGTAATAAAGCTATGGACTCGATTAATGCTGCCCATAACACAACGCTGCAGGGTGTAGACACAAGGATAGCTGAGAAAACTCGATGATCACTCTCTCCAGAGAACTCATCGTACAACGATGAGTGTAATAAAGCTATAGACCCGGTTCATGCTGCCCATAACACAACGCTGCAGGGTGTAGACACAAGGATAGCTGAGAAAACTCGATGAGCACTACTTTCATAGAACTCATCGTACAAGGATGAGTGCAATTAAGCTATAGACTCGATTCATGCTGCCCATAACACAACGCTGTAGGGTGTAGACACAAGGATAGCTGAGAAAACTCGATGAGCACTCTATCCATAGAACTCATCGTACAACGGTGAGTGTAATAAAGCTATAGACCCGGTTCATGCTGCCCATAACACAACGCTGCAGGGTGTAGACACAAGGAGAGCTGAGAAAACTCGATGAGCACTCTATCCATAAAACTCATCGTACAAGGATGAATACAATAAAGCTATAGACTCGATTAATGCTGCTCATAACACACCGCTGCAGGGTGTAGACACAAGGAGAGCTGAAAAAACTCGATGAGCACTCCTTTCATAGAACTCATCGTACAACGGTGAGTGCAATAAAGCTATAGACTCGATTAATGCTGCTCATAACACAACACTGTTGGGTGAAGACATTCGGGAAACCCGGAAAGATGAAAATTGGAAGATGACAAGAGGAAAAAGAGGCGACCGAATCGACAGCAGCCTTTGAATAAGACTAGTAGTGAACTCGCGCATTATCTCGCGACATGGCCTCGATCAACGTTGACAAACAGTGGCCTGAATGAGGAACCAGTTTAGTGGAAGACAAAGACCCGCAGCTAGTGCCATCTACATCTCTGGTCGAGTTGGAACAAAAACTATGTCCTTTAGTTACCTATGTCGGATTTATAGTCCATTATTTCGCCCTTACTTCTATCTCACTGACATTGTTTTAGTTCGCCATTCTTTCATACAGTTGCCTCCAAGATCGTAACCACGCGGCCAATCTTACAAAATGTTGCTTAAGATAATTATTCGATTTATTTCAATTGATTGATTCAATCGGTATTATCATCATCACAAAGACTTCTTGCGGAGTTTGTAGAAGACTTCGTTCACTACCTCAAAGAACTGTTTAGGTTGCCCTCAACCCATATGAGTATGTAAGTAGGGACACCCTATTACAAATTTATTTATTTATGACGATTCCCGAAAAAAAAAACATCATATCCGAAAAACTGCTAAACACTTACGGGCAAATGTTTTATTCAATCATCATCATCGACGTTGTCGTCGTCGCCGTCGTCATCGTCGCCATCGACAGAGATAACGTCGCTGACGTTGACGTTGTCAGCGTCATCATCAATCGTTTTGGGCCATAATTGCCATACAAACTAAAACAATTAAATATTTAACAATCCTCTCGTAACAACCGACCGTCCGGCACCAACAACAAACCAAATTCCATACAATCGAATTCGAGTTTGGAGCCTGAAATAAAAGTGAATTCATTTGGCGATTGTATTGTCGCTTTCGGAATGTTTTGCTGTAATTTAGGGTTGTTGCTGTTGTTTTTCACTGATATTGTGGATTTTATGTGAATAGCTAATTAAAACATCTATACGCAATTAGCAAATATTGTTAATACGTGCGTATCTATAATATGGCCCCAAAAGAAGGTCAATCAAATGGCAACGGCACGTCCAACACTTGTCCAAAATTCAAGTAGTGTATCTTCGACTAATAAAACCCATTCATACATATGATATGTGTCTACTACAGATGTACATACACATGTAAATATAAAACATTATATGTAAATACATATGTATTAGTGCCATGATAGGCAAATATTATTTTGATGGATCTATGAGTAGGTGGTTGATTTCTTCAGAAGCACTCACTCACTTCACTGCTGATTATTTTCTCTGGCACAGAGTGTGGGAGTGATACAACTGTGTTGTTTGTCACAAGCAAATATTTGTTTGACATATTGTCATTGGGTGTGCGAGAGGGTGGTCGAAGGTTGGCCAGCATAGTTTTAATGGTGCATTAAATATGAGAGTTAATTAACCGGTTATTTCTTAGCCATAAAGTGATAGCTGTCAATGTGAATACTCTTCGATAGTATGGCCGAGGTTCGAGTCATTGGCCAGTTAGGACATGGTCAGTGTTTTTTATTTAGAACGGTTTCGTGGTACGGGAATTAATTAAATCTTAAAGGTTGAGATTTGTGGAGATCCGATTTGTTTGCAGCCGGTGTAGTTCATATAATTCTTCCCGCAGAGCGTCTCTTCAACTGTTTGTTCAGCCCAAAGTAGCAGATGTTTGCTTATAGGTCGGTCATCCGGATGATAAATGACGAGGGAAACGCGATACACAAACTGCTGTAAATCGTCTTGCAGAATGAAGTTTTTCTCCGACAAAATATGACGTTTTTTTTATAAATATTTATCTAGCCCAAAGTAACATCTAATTGATCCTAGGTAGACAAATAAAGAGTCCGCCGTCTAACTTTTTTGTTTTCAACTAGTGCTTATTTCGTTTTCGTTATTTTCGTTGTTGAAGTGAATTTTTGTTTACAAAAATTGAAGAGGAGAATAGTGGCAACATTTGCTACGTGCCACACAGCCGAAGCTACACTCGATGTTTTGCGCCCTGTTTTTGTAGATCGCATTATCAGGCGCAGAGCTGATGTCGTTAGGCTACTGCATGGCCAGCCGAGGCAGCCATTTGAATGAAATTATTTTCCATTATTAACCGGATGGATTGTACTTTCAAATAATTTAAGAAATTTGAGAAAATATCCAGTAGTTTTTTTTTATAGAATTTTCAAAAAAAAAAACAAGTTATTTAACGAACCCTGTACATCTTGAAAAATCCCCCCAAATTCACAATGTGAAAATTTCCCAAAAAAAAAAACCCCCAAACAATTTATGGAAAATTACTCAATGCAAAATCCCCCCAATTATTATGAAAAATACCCCAAAAAAACCAACCAATTTGTTTCACACGTTTTCATTACACCGTGTTACACACATTCTGTCCTATGAACCAAATTTACTTTTTCGGAAAGGGGATAAAAAATAAAAATACAGGTGTATCGGCGATTTTCATGTACACGTCAGAATTTTTTTTTTTTAAGTTTGAAGTATGAAGATCGTGTGAATGCCTTTGGACCGATTTTTAACCCTTTTTCAGTGATCCAATCGAGCTGATTTTTTGCAGGCAGACTCGTGGAAATGTCTGTATCACGTCAAATTATTTAAAAAATACGTTTTTTAAAAAAAATTCTGACGTGTACATGAAAATCGCCGATACACGTGTCTTTTTATTTGTTTCCCCTCTTTCCGAATATGTGCATTTGGTTCATAGGACAGAAAAAAATCTATTTTTTGTAACACGGTGTTATGACACAATAGATTGTCATAATGTATCTTAAAAAAAAAAAAAAAAAAAAAAAAAAAGTATAACAAAATTTTTAATTTTACGGCTCAATGAAAAATTTCACAAATGACAAAAGCAAAAAAAAAAATCTTCAAAATAAATGGAAAATCCGCCAAAAAATTCTGAAAAATACCCAAAAACAAAGTACATGAATTTTTCGAAATTTGGAAAAAGTGTATTTAAAAAAAAAGTATGAATCACCCCAAAATTTGCATTAAGCAATATCATTGGGGAGCCTAAAATGTAAAAGGAAAACCCCCAAGTAGAAATGAAAAACGACCCAAAACAAAACTGAAAAATTCATATATCGCAATTTTATTTTTATATGTTAAGGATACGAACCTAATTATTACATTTGTTCCAAAAATATCCCAAAAAAAAAAAAAATCGCGAAATTAAAAAAGTTGGGCAATTTTTCTTTGTTCAATGACATATTTTCTAATAATTATGAAAAACTCCCCAATTTTTTTGGGGAATTTTTCTTTGTGAATTTTGTATGAAATTTTTTTTGGAGTGTCATGAATTTGGGTTACGATACGAACCTAATTATTACATTTGTTCCAAAAATATCCCAAAAAAAAAAAAAAATCGAGAAACTTAAAAAGTTGGGCAATTTTTCTTTGTTCAATGACATATTTTCTAAAAATTATGAATTTTGTATGAATTTTTTTTTTTTGGAGTGTCATGAATTTGAGTTAAATTCATCCATACATTAAAAGTTTCGATATAAATCCACCCCAGCGCCACCTACCGGTTCCAAATTACATATAAACCTAATCGAACCTATTCAGTATGTATGGCCCCTGCAGCTCATATGGCTAACATCTGATGCACGAACGTTTATGTAATTTAAGATTTGATAAAAACTGGTTTTGTACCTTTTTTATCCCGTTTTGGTAAGTTTAGGCCGCTTTGTCGTCCGTTCTCTAACTTGTATTCACCTGCTGTTGGCAACAATTTATTCCAGCGTTTTTATCCACCCATTCCCCATCTTTCTGTTCCTTTTTTATCCTGTTTTGGTAAGTTTAGGCGGCTTTTTCATCCTTTCTCTAACTTGTATTCACCTGTTGTTGCCAACAATTTATTTCAGCGTTTTTATATTTCTTAGGGGCCCTTTTTTTCTTTTCCCGTAAAATGTTCCCCAATTTAAATATGTTTTCTTTAATTTTCGGGACACCCTAATGAGCGTAACAAACATTCTTACCCGTTTTGCGATTTGATTGTTTGCTTGATGTGTCTGTTAGTCAGGCACTGCAACTGATAGCCGTCAGCTAGCAGTGGCTGCTCACTGCTGGCTGGCATCTCCTTGGATCCGATTGCTCATAATTGATTGACCCTGTTTAATAACGCACACACTTGGCCGTACGTGACTTGGTTGGCTGAAAAGAAAATTGAAATATTTTCGTAGTGAATTTCGGTTTCGGTATTATTTTGTTTCATTGATTTAATTATTGTGCGAATACACTGAGCTCTGGACATGTGAAAATGAACGAATTTTAATGATTGTTTTTTTTTTTTGGTTTTGTTGTTTGCTTAAAAAAAAATATGTGGGTTAAAATTCAAGTGAATTTTTTTGTTTAAATGCATTTCAGCGCATTTGTGCAAATTTCTGCTATACCGAAATACTTTCTTTCATTGAGAGAATAAGTGGCTTTAAATATTTGTGTATCGAGAGAAAATGGTGGGAGCAGTAATTTTGGTTTATTTTTAATTGTCTTGTTAAATTTAATCATTGCCAATAAAATAATCTACATAAATCCTCCGCCTCTCACTAGTGTAAATTAAATCCAATTTCGATAATATCTCCATAATTGTATAATTGTCAGTGTATTCGAATTTTAATCAAAACCAAATACATATTTAATTTATAATATTCCAAATAAATACGTTGAGCTCCCATGTGTCACTGGGTGTGTGTGTGTGTGCCAATACTCCAACCCTCACTCCACTCACTACAGCCCTTCGATGCTACAAACACGCACAATTTTGCCCATGATTATTAACATAACAATTCCATAGACACATGACAGATGATTAAGTATTCAACCGAATGGTAATGTTTGGATGGCACACACACCAACACACACACTCATCCGTTGCCAATGATAAATGTGATAAATCTGCATTTACAAAATGTCACACTGTTATCAGGGGAAAAATGCCAATAATACGAGACATTAACGTGTAGAGAGAGCAACACACAGACAATGGCATGTTCTTCAGACTTAATATTGAACAGTTTGCTACTTTTGATTTACAAAATAGTCTAAAGGGACACCGAGTTAGACGAAGAGAGAGTCATCATGATCATGATGACTTTTGAGCAAAGTCTTTTGTTTCATTCGATACAACAAAAAAAAAACGTCTGCAGGCGAAGAGAGCAGTGAGGCATTCAGAATAATGTTTTTCTGAATCTAATTTCAGTTTTCTGAACTGATTGACTGGCTGATTTCCCTTAGCATTGCATGAAATTAACCCAAAGTTTGCTTAGTCTTTTAAATGGGGGGGGTGATAATCGAATCTGTTTTCGATTGCCGACCATCTCAATTCATTACTTTTAATTTAGAGAAGATCTACTCTGTTATCGATTATCGATTAATTGAAACATGTAACACCAATTTCCTGATCCCTTGATTCGAAATTTTAAATGTTAAACAAGACTTGTTTTTTGAATCACCCGGCATTTCGGTAGCTGTCACTTGTGAAGCTTTTATTGTTTGACATTTGACAAGTAGAAACAACGCCATTACTAAAAATGAAACGATGGAAATGTCTGTATCACGTCAAATTTTTAAAAAATAGATTTTTATCAATTCTCAGATTTTCCCCAATTTGTATTATTTTTGAAAAAAAAAATATTTTTCTCACTTTTCTTAGCATAACTTGAAGAGACTCCAATTTTTTAAACTACTTAAGCGTTACGAAAAAAAATGTTTTTTGACTGAAACCTTAAAAAAAACGATAACCATTTAAAAAAAAAAAATAGGAAAATCTGAGAATTGATAAAAATCTATTTTTTAAAAAATTTGACGTGATACAGACATTTCCACGAGTCTGCCTGCAAAAAATCAGCTCGATTGGATCACTGAAAAAGGGTTAAAAATCGGTCCAAAGGCTTTCACACAGGCCACTACGAGCTTCACACTTCAAATTTAAAAAAAAAAAATTCTGACGTGTACATGAAAATCACCGATACATGTGTATTTGTATTTTTTATCCCCTTTCTGAAAAAGTAAATTTGGTTCATAGGACAGAATGTGTGTAACACGGTGTTATGAAATAAACATCCGATCATTTATCTTGGTGGTCTTTGAATACCCAAATAACATCTCTTGTTGGAAAACCCTGTATGTAAAGGCATCTTGGGTAAGTAAGACATCCTAAGTTTACCCTATTGGATTGCGTTTATTTTGATACCAATGATGGACTACACGATTCTCACAGCAATTGGAACAAAGTCTGACTAAAATGGTCAACACCCTCAGCCCAACTTATGAAAGGAAGAAATTCCACCTGATTGAAATATCATCAGCGACATCAGCTCTACATGGCTGATTTTCTAGACCCTTGCCACCGTCTTGCCCCCAAACCTTTGGCAAGTAAATCTTTCCTAATGCAATTTTTCCTTTTCAATCCAATGAGAAATTTGTGCAGGCATTTCATAGAAAGGGTGACCAGAGTTTCACAGACTCCTACCCGATTGATTTGATTGAGCGCTGGCTGTCTCATGCTGATGCTAATCGAAACTATTTAGTATGTGTTTGTGTGTGTGTGACAAATATAATTAAATGCTGCGATCACTGTAATAATTTCTATATATTTAAGCAAACAATATTAAATGTCATGAGAGGCTAATGATGACAACTTGTTGATGATTTGTCGCTGGAACGTGTGTGTGTTTTGTTGCCTTTGTTTATTGAATGTTATGACATTTTTCAAATTCCCATGACTATGACTGAGTGTTTGTTTTTGGAGCTGTTCGGTGTTAAATAGGTATTGTTTTTTTTTGTTTGTATTGTCTTAACAATTTTTCACTCCCAGTTTAATTAATTAAACACGATTTATTAATAAAAAAAATATATATATATATGTGTTTTGTAATTCAATTAAGGGCGGGGGAGCAGGTTGGAGGTGAAAACACATTCAACAAATTGCATTCTCGATTTAAACAGTTGTTTTCCCCTATTTTTTCTTTTCTCTCTTTTATTATTAATGTTTCCCCTGCCCAATTAAAATCAACAATATAAACGATATTACTTTTATTATTATTTAATTAATTTATTAAATTGAATGCAATGCATTGCAAAGGCAAAAAAAATGAAAACAAACTACAAATAAAAACAATAAATCATCTGACATGGTCATTAAGCGAATCGATTCGTTTCAATTTGAGTTGGGCGCCTTGAATGCATGCATGTCGTGGCAGATGGAATCATGACCACAACCTGGCAGAGGATATGTAGGTGGCAGTTGGCACGGCCAAAAAGTGTAACTTGCACTCCAGCTCAAGCCATACGAGTCAGAGCCATGAGTATACATGATGGTAAACAAAAGACAGACAAAGATTGGAAGTGTAACCACGCCTTGCTAAATTCGATTACCCCAAAAGAATCGTATTTTGCAATCTTCAGGATAAATTGCAATCACATACGAGTACTAAGTCGCTCATTGTCCAAAAGGGTTTCTTCAATTTCTGTAATATATATATTAGGGTGGAGTGAAATTCAAAAAAAAAAAGTTAACCTCGGAAAGAGATGTAGTCTGGGGTCCTAATGAGGGGAAAAATAAAGAAAAAAATTTTAGGGGTCGCGCCACTCCCTCGAAATTTGGAAATTATCGCTATTTTGGCGTTGATTTTAGAAAAATCCTAAAAAGTTTTATGTCAATAAATGTTTGCAATAGCGTAAACAATGAAATAAGGGCATGAAAAAAATTAAAAAAAATTTTCTCATTGTTCAAAAATTTCAAAAAGTAAAATAAGTCAAATCGTCCCTTCTTCAGAAAATTGACTGAACAATGAAATCGCCACCAAAGCTACAAATATTAGTCGATTATCCTCATATTTGCCTCAAATACTTTTGTTTGGGCACTGAACAAGCTAAAACTTTTAAATTTCGAATAAGTTAAGTCGTTAATTTTTAGGATTTTTCTAAAATCAACGCCAAAATAGCGATAATTTCCAAATTTCGAGGGAGTGGCGCGACCCCTAAAAATGTTTTAAAATTGTTTTCTTTATTTTTCCCCTCATTAGGGCCCCAGACTACATCTCTTTCCGAGGTTAACTTTTTCAAATTAAAAAAAAAGTATGTTTTCACTCCACCCTAATATATATATTAGTAAGTAGTAATGCGCCTATGGCGCCCGTTAATTTGCTTGAGAAAGTATTTGTTACTTAATTTTAAAAATTTTGTAAAAAATATTTTGAGAAAACTATTTTGTAAAAAAAAATTTCGAAAAAAAATAAAATTGGAAAAAAAAAATTTGTGGAAAAAAAAATTTTTGTTGAAAAAAAAAATTTTGTTGAAAAAAAAAATGTTAAAAAAAAAAAATTTTGTGGAAAAAAAAAATTTGGAAAAAAAATCTTGTAAAAAAAAAATTTTGTTGAAAAACAAATTTTGTAAAAAAAAATTTTTTGTAAAAAAAAAAATTTGGAAAAAAGTATTTTTGGTAAAAAAAAAAATTTGGAAAAAAGTATTTTTGGTAAAAAAAAAATTGGGGAAAACACAATTTCTGTACAAAAAAAAAATATTATTTTTTTTATTATTATTATTTATAGAATTATTATAGAATGCATATTTAAATTCCTACGTACTGCGTGACAGAGTCAGTGAATCAGTGTGGAGGGTAAATATATATTAAAAAAAAACATTTCTTTACTTTTTTACTGTAATAAGACCACCCGAACGCATGATTGATATTAATAATAAATATGCAAAAAACATATCTACATGAACGAGTACATACATATACAAATACATACAGTACATTGTCTTAAATTATTTCAACTTAATTTTAAAAAATAATTTATGGCAAACAAAATTGTTTAACACCGAATATACAGACAGTAAACTGAATGCATCTGTCATTCATATAACTCGGATCTCATAACAATAAAAAAAAAACGAACGACAGCTGTCGTTTGAATTGATGTCGCCGTTTAACCCTTTAAAAATAGGCGTTGGGAGATTAAGGTCTTACAAGGCACTATTTAACTGAAAGTAACATATTCCTTCCAGAAATAATACAGATTCACGCTCTAGGAGATAAAAATGATGCCGTAGAGTAACTCCTCTATTAAATATATCCCAACTTATTCCTATAGAACAAAATACGATAGTTTCGAATTTTAATATTATCCTGAGCCAGATTTCTTTCAACTGTATTGCCACGTTTCTCTGAAGGTGTTAATGCCCATTGCCTAGGGTTGGTTAATTATTTTAAACCATTTATTTCACAGGCAATTAACTTTTTCACCTCAGTTTATTTTTTTTTTATTTCGTTTAAATTAACCAAATTATCTGTCAACTTTTATTGATCACTCCAGACACACAAAAAAAAAATTTTAATTTGCATCATTATGTATTGATTATGACATCAATACAGAAATTGAGTTATGATAATTGGTGAGAGTGTTGAGGGGGGAATGCAATGCAAAGAGTTAAAGCAAGTTAAGGTAGTATCATAAAAACAGAGGCCTTGCTGTGGATTGTGCTGTAAAAGAACCATTTTCCCACAGAGATAAAAAGATCTCAACTAATCAATGTATTAATTGATAAATTGATTAAATGATTAAATGATTAAATGATTAAATGATTAAATGATTAAATGATTAAATGATTAAATGATTAAATGATTAAATGATTAAATGATTAAATGATTAAATGATTAAATGATTAAATGATTAAATGATTAAATGATTAAATGATTAAATGATTAAATGATTAAATGATTAAATGATTAAATGATTAAATGATTAAATGATTAAATGATTAAATGATTAAATGATTAAATGATTAAATGATTAAATGATTAAATGATTAAATGATTAAATGATTAAATGATGAAATGATTAAATGATTAAATGATTAAATGATTAAATGATTAAATGATTAAATGATTAAATGATTAAATGATTAAATGATTAAATGATTAAATGATTAAATGATTAAATGATTAAATGATTAAATGATTAAATGATTAAATGATTAAATGATTAAATGATTAAATGATTAAATGATTAAATGATTAAATGATTAAATGATTAAATGATTAAATGATTAAATGATTAAATGATTAAATGATTAAATGATTAAATGATTAAATGATTAAATGATTAAATGATTAAATGATTAAATGATTAAATGATTAAATGATTAAATGATTAAATGATTAAATGATTAAATGATTAAATGTTTAAATGAATAAATGATTAAATGATTGATTAATTAATTGAGGGACCATGTTAATGCCATAGGCGCTGCCATAGATGTATTTACATTGACTTTCCGCATCAAGAGCAGTTTGGGTTGTTAATGCTTTGCCCTTAAATTCCCTTAAGGTTTTCAAAACTTTGTACGCTTTTTATTCTATCAGAAAAATTAAGTTCAATTAAATTTAAATACACACAATTGTAAACATAAACCAATAATTAATAACATCATGATCATGTTGTGCGTATGAGTGTGTGTATGAGTGGGTGTGCAACAAATATGCGATAATTAAATTTGTAAATATGATACGATGCTACTTATTAGGGGATTATTGTGTGTAATTACAACACAACAGACTGTAACAAGTAACGTAATAAACTGACAACAATACAAAATAACGATTTTTAACAAATTCTAATTAACTGCAAATGTGTAATTATTTGCGAACATTTAAGTGGGGGAATGATACCGTAAAGTACCGGCAACATTCTAAAGAAGCAAGGACGATATGACTCTCCTGTCGATCTTTAAATTGTTATTATATTCCAAAGTACACCATTCTACGTAAACTAAGTATTTGAAATTAATTACATAACACTTCTAACAACGTGAAATTACCTAACAACTCGCTCGGGGTCTCGGTGTAATTCAAAAATTCTTCTGCAAATTTTAAGCAGGGTTCTTCTTCGTTCTCTTTGCTTTAAAGGTAATTTCAATGTTGCCCTTTAAAGTCAATCCAAAAACAAAATAAAGTTTCGTGAGTCATCCGCTGATTGTGCGTTGCTTGTTTTAATGTATTCTGGTAACGTTTCTATTTCGCGTTCGCCGGACTCACATATTTTCCTATCAAGTATAATTTTTACATAATAACCAACATTTGTTTTTGTTGCCTCTGTAAATTTGAACACATAAAGAGGCATTCAGCAAAACATTAATGCCAACTGTTGTGGTCTTCATTGACATTTAAGAGGCGGCAACAGCAGTGGATACTTTTTGGTGGGGGGGTTGGTGTGGTTGACAATGCCCTACAATATGAATGAACCGATATGGGAAATTGTAATAGAGTAATCGACACACACTAACTATTCAATTAATCGATGTAATCAATTAATCAGTTAATCAATTAAACAATTAATCGATTAATCAATTAATCAATTAATCAATTAATCAATTAATCAATTAATCAATTAATCAATTAATCAGTTAATCAGTTAAACAATTAATCAATTAATCAGTTATTCAATTATTCACTTAATCAGTTAATAAATTAATCAATTAATCAGTTAATCAATTAATAAAGTATTCAATTAATCAAGTAATCATTTAATAATTTAATCATTTAATCATTTAATCATTTAATCATTTAATCATTTAATCATTTAATCATTTAATCATTTAATCATTTAATCATTTAATAATTTAATAATTTAATCATTTAATCATTTAATCATTTAATCATTTAATCATTTAATCATTTAATCATTTAATCATTTAATCATTTAATCATTTAATCATTTAATCATTTAATCATTTAATCATTTAATCATTTAATCATTTAATCATTTAATCATTTAATCATTTAATCATTTAATCATTCAATCATTTAATCATTTAATCAATTAATCAATTGATCAATTAATCAATTAATCGATTAGTCAATTAATCATTTAATCATTTAATCATTTAATCATTTAATCATTTAATCATTTAATCATTTAATCATTTAATCATTTAATCATTTAATCATTTAATCATTTAATCATTTAATCATTTAATCATTTAATCATTTAATCATTTAATCATTTAATCATTTAATCATTTAATCATTTAATCATTTAATCATTTAATCATTTAATCATTTAATCATTTAATCATTTAATCATTTAATCATTTAATCATTTAATCATTTAATCATTTAATCATTTAATCATTTAATCATTTAATCATTTAATCATTTAATCATTTAATCATTTAATCATTTAATCATTTAATCATTTAATCATTTAATCATTTAATCATTTAATCATTTAATCATTTAATCATTTAATCATTTAATCATTTAATCATTTAATCATTTAATCATTTAATCATTTAATCATTTAATCATTTAATCATTTAATCATTCAATCATTTAATCATTTAATCAATTAATCAATTGATCAATTAATCAATTAATCGATTAGTCAATTAATCATTTAATCATTTAATCATTTAATCATTTAATCAATTAATCATTCAATCATTTAATCATTTAATCATTTAATCAATTAATCAATTGATCAATTAATCAATTAATCGATTAGTCAATTAATCATTTAATCATTTAATCATTTAATCATTTAATCATTTAATCATTTAATCATTTAATCATTTAATCATTTAATCATTTAATCATTTAATCATTTAATCATTTAATCATTTAATCATTTAATCATTTAATCATTTAATCATTTAATCATTTAATCATTTAATCATTTAATCATTTAATCATTTAATCATTTAATCATTTAATCATTTAATCATTTAATCATTTAATCATTTAATCATTTAATCATTCAATCATTTAATCATTTAATCAATTAATCAATTGATCAATTAATCAATTAATCGATTAGTCAATTAATCATTTAATCAATTGTTCATCTATTAAAATTCTTCAACTGAAGTGTGTACATTACAATCGACCAGCCACTCGTCTGTGTCCCCTCCCGTATTCGGTAGTAAATAGTTGCTGGTAAATATGTACAAATAATTGACAACAACAACAACAACTACCAGAATCACCCACATATTTCAGTTAAGAGCGGCATAAATGTTTAAATGAATGCCGTTAATGGTCATGTTGGCAGGTTGTATTCGGTCTGGTGGCGATGGTTAGGTAGGGCTGACGGAGCTCGGGCTGGTGCTGTTGGAATGAAATTAAGTTGTAATGAAACAAAACGACGGACAGTTCATTTAGTCACTCACAAAAGAGTCTTCAGTTTTTGTACAACTAAAGCAAAACCACGTAGTGAAGGCGACACCACTGTGAATGTGTAGACTGGTTTGTGGAGGTGAATTGATGTTCACGAAGATGAAAAAAAGATTATTTAATTATAACTTAAAGTGTTATCAACACACGTTGCCCCGACCATAATGATGATGTTAAAAATGTTAATTTTTAAAGTGGCGCAAATATCATCGCCGACACAGCCACATACAGCTGGCATCCCATCATTAAAATAATAAGATGCTTTTTAACGGTCTCGTTTAAATGCTCAGGTTAATCGCTGGGCAGTAAAGGCGTTTTTAAGGCACTCTCGCGGTTCGCTTCACCCTGCCCATAAATAAATGCCATAAACTCTGGCATGTCCTAATTTTTCATTTAATTTTAACCTTTTGTTTTTTTTTGAGATTTATGACAATTTCAATGTCATTTGGAATTTTTGTTTTTTTGTTTATTTATATTCCTGAAATTTAATTTTCTTTTTTTCTGTATTTTGTTCGATTTTCAGCTTTAGTTTGCCAAAAGGTTTTAACATTTCGTCGCCGCAATTTAAATGGGCGTAACACCACTCTATTGCAATCTGAATTATCCAACGGTCGCCAGCGAAATGATTCAGAAGAATACCACAAATAGACGACGCAGCTTCAAGAGAAGGCGTTTGGAGGGCATCTGTTGCTGGATCGGTGTGGCACTGATATGTGTGCTGCTGCAAAATGTTGCAAAGACAGAAGCAGGTAAGTGTGGATTTTTTGTAGATTTCGATAAAGTCAAAACAAAAGTCATAGAAAATTAGGTAAACATCGTATCTGTAGAGACGAAAATTCAAAATGCCAAAAAAAAACTATTTCCGGCGCTTTAAAGAAATGTAATAAAATGACCACAGAACTCACGTATCTTTAGTAGATATGCAGATTGGTTCTTAGAAAGTTTCTGTGAACATTTTGCTGTTCTAGAGTTTTTCTTCTACTCCAAGAAACAAATTTTCCACAGGATTTATTGAACTCCATTTTTACTATACAAAAACCACATCCCCTTTACAAGAAACAAAAATATCCGGATACACTTTACACATACATATACTCATTAATTTATAATGACAAAATATCCTCCAATTTCCCTGGCAATCCTTCACAAATTGTCAACGTTTCTTGTAGCCCTCACAGTTCTGCTATTTCAAAGTTGTCTTTCCCAACAACTTGTATTAAATAACCATTTTGGGGTCATTAATTTTAGATTTGTTTACAAATAGAGAGAACCCTTTTGTCTGCTAGTCAGAAGAAACAAAAACACCGGACACATTCCTCACAAAATGACCTCAGGCTCGTGCAAATAAAGTTTACAAGATGGGAATGATAAGAACAATAAACGATGGAATAAACGATAAAAAAAAGGAGCAAAAGCATAAAAACTAAACCAAACGAAACTTAAAAAAAAAATCCAAAAAAAAGAAACGACTAAGATTTTACAGAGTACAACAATAGTGATTGTTGTACAACAAAACATTGATTGTTGTACAGCAATCGTTGTTTCATCGATTGTTGGCTGCTGCTACCAGTGCCACTCGGCTACAAAAGAAGACATGTCAAATATGTCAATAATGTCAATATTCAAGACAAATTGCAAATTGCAACCTCAATTAAAATCACATCAATTAGCAGCAGTTAACAGCTGCTGCCAGCCAGCATTGGCTGTGTATGTGTGAGTGTCTCTCTGTGTATGTTTCCGTGTAGCAGTGTAGCATTGACGACGAGAAAAACGCTGATGTTGACGACGATGATGACTCTGCTGCTGATGACTCAGAAAACAGACTCGAGAGTCATATACACATGTATGTATTCAATAAACACAAATCTAGAATAGACGAGGGATGTCTGACGAGTACCGGGGCGCTTCTCAAAAATTATTTTGGAAGTATTTGTGAATAAAAATGTATTTCACAAAATAAATTCCCATGGGGATGCGGTAATAGCGGAGATATAGGAGGATGCATTCAAAAGTCCCTGTTTACCCTAATATCCATCCAACATAAAGTAAATTCCAATAGGGAGATGTGTGATGGAGATGGCTTGGAACGCACTTGGCCACCGACTTTTCACGCACCATGGCTGTGAGAGGGGGAAGTGCTCTTACAACAAATTTTTTTATCCAAATATTCCTGCGAGTTGATCAAACCTTTACATCTTGTACACTCTTATTTTCATGTTGACTTAATTTGTATAGAGGGCCAGCATTTCGGGGCATTGTGCTCACTTACCCTTGACCAAAATGTTGTCAATAATGAGAATAATAAATCTTCAAACTAATTTATTAATTATTTTTTCAATTCAATATCATCAGAAAAAAAATAACAAAAAGAAATAATTTTACTTTTAAAACTTCTACAATACTTTTTTTAAAAAAAAAGTTTACTTTTGATATTTCCACAATATTTTTTTTTTAAATATTTAAAAAAAAATTACTTTTCAAATTTCTACAATATATTTTTTTTTAAAAATTTAAAAAAAAAAATTATTTTTAAATTTCTACACTATTATTTTTTTAGAGAAGTTTAAAAAAAAAATTTTACTTTTCAAATTTCTACAATATTTTTTTTTAAAAAATTTAAAAAAAAAATTTATTTTTCAAAATTCTACAATATTTTTTTTTAAAAAATTTAAAAAAAAATTTTACTTTTAAAATTTCTACAATATTTCGCATTTTTTTTATAAACACACCTATGCCCAAAAATATAGAAATGTTAAAAGTAAAAGCAATATCTTAATTTTTTAACAGAGGCCAATCTCATCAGAACATTTTTTTATTTTTTTTTATTTACTTTATTTTTTACATATTTCTACAATATTTTTTTTTTTAAATTTAAAAAAAAATTACTTATCAAATTTCTACAATCTTTTTTTTTAAAAAAATTTAAAAAAAAAATTTCTTTTATAAAAAAAAAATTTACTTTTAAAATTTCTACAATATTTTTTTTAAAAAATTTAAAAAAAAAATTTGTACTTTTCAAATTTCTACAATATCTTTTTTTTCAAAAAAGTTTAAAAAAAATAATTTAGTTTTTAAATTTCTACAATATTTTTTTTTTTTAAAAATATAAATTCTACATTTCCAATTTCTACAATATTTTTTTTTTTTAAAAATTTACAAAAAAAAATTATTTTACTTTTCAAATTTCTTCAATATCTCGCATTTTTTTTATAAACACACACGCCCAAAAATTTAGAAATTTTAAAAGTAAAAGCAATGTCTTATTTTTTAACACAGGCCTATCTCATCAGAAAAAAATTGTTTTTTTTTTTTACTTTCATATTTCTACAATATTTTTTTTTTTAAAAAAATTTAAAAAAAAAAATTTCTTTTAAAAAAAAAAAACAAAATTTACTTTTAAAATTTCTCAATATTTTTTTTTTAAATTTCTTTTTTTAAAAAAAAATTTTACTTCTAAAATTTCTACAATATTTTTTTTTTAAAAAATTTAGAAAAAAAAATGTTGCTTTTAAAACTTCTACAATATTTTTTTTTCAAAAATTTAAAAAAAATCTACTTTTCAAATTTCTACAATATTTCGCATTTTTTTTATAAACACACCTATGCCCAAAAATATAGAAATTTTAAAAGTAAAAGCAATATCTTAATTTTTTAACAGAGGCCTATTTCATCAGAAATTTTTTTTATTTTTTTTTATTTACTTTATTTTTTACATATTTCTACAATATTTTTTTTTAAATTTAAAAAAAATTTACTTTTCAAATTTCTACAATCTTTTCTTTATTTCTTATACAATTTCTTTTTTTTAAAAATTTAAAAAAAAATTGTACTTCTAAAATTTCTACAATATTTTTTTTTAAATTTAAAAAAAAAAATTACTTTTCAAACTTCTACAATATTTTTTTTTTTAAAATTTAAAAAAGAGATTCTACTTTTCAAATTTCTACAAAATTCTTTTTTTTAAAAATTTAAAAAAAAATCTACTTTTCAAATTTCTACAATATTTCGCATTTTTTTTATAAACACACCTATGCCCAAAAATATAGAAATTTTAAAAGTAAAAGCAATATCTTAATTTTTTAACAGAGGCCTATTTCATCAGAAAAATTTTTTTTAAATTGGACAATTTTAAATTAACCTTGTAAAATGTTAAAATAAAATGTTGCACTCTATGGTTTGAAAATCATTTATATTTAACATTGTTCCATTTCATTTCAACATTGAATCATGTTAAAAGACACTAAACAAATCGGTGTACAGTTACAATAAAATTGTGACATTCCTATTATTTCAACATTGTATCATGTGAAAATAACATTGGTTCCATTTAAATCAACATTGAATCATGTTGAAATAACATTGGGCATTTAAAACTAACATTGCGTTAGATTGAAATAAAGTTGATCGTTGTTGATTTAATATGGAATCACGTTGAATTAAAGTGGATCTTGAATAAAATACCGTTATTTCAGAAGATAAACAATCTTAATTCGTTTCTTAGTAAAGTATAGTCATTGTAGCGATCATGTGTGATTTTAAAAATATATTGAGTGATAATGGCTGGCGAAAACAATACGAATGTGAATTTTTCTGAACTAGTGCAACAACCCGTATTAATAAATGAAAACATAAATGTGTAAAGTGACGAGTATGGAAATATTGTCTTAAATTTACCAGGTTTTACCAACAACACACAGAGTGTTGAATTAGACGAGCTGTTGGAAGAATTTAATTTAAAAGAAGTGAAATATTTTTTAACAAGTAAGTATTGTAAAATAATATTTGAGGCAAGGACTGGATAATAAAAATTCATTTTGTAGAAGCTGAAGTCACTTATGAAAGTTTAAGATACTTGTCGAAAGATGACATAAAGGAAGCCATTCCACCCATTTGTCTTCGTGTCCAATTTCGAGAAAAAAATTTTAGTTGGAGAAAAAAAGAGGTATGTACGATTGTTTTTGACGGCGGCCCAAACGGGTATTATATCACAAATTGCAGTTTAATATCTGCAAATTAAGCACCACTATGACGATTCGTTAGTGTATCCAAAATGATGACGATTGCCTAAAGGATTTTTTTCATTAGGTACCCGTTTTCGGGGGACGCCCTGGCGCGTTTCCCCCTCCCCCTTGTGTTATCTAATGGTATTTTATTTGTCATAACTCGAGAACGGCTGTGCCGATGTTTTTAAAAGACTACTATGTATTTACAAGCCCACCGTTACATCTTTTTCCAATTTGTAATGGTAAAATATATTTAAGAAATAAATCTTTGTAATTTTTATTTTAACATCATTTGAATTTATATGATAATTTGTAATAAAAATTATTGTTTTTGAAAAATCAACAAAATTTTTTATATTATTTAATTTTTAGTATCCAACATGTTTCAACATTCAACATTGATTCAACAGGATCCTCATGTTAATTCAATATTACCACCATGTTGAATTAACATGATGTTCATGTTATTTTAACATCGTTGTCAAGCAGTAATGATGCAAAATCATAGGGAAAATCATAGCTAATCACGTTGATTTTACATTGTTTTTTTTCTGTGTGTATATTCAAATCTTAACAATAATTTTCCTACAACCCTCGTTTAACAGATACAATCGACTACTCCGCACAGACCATTCAAACACGCTCCCATAGCGAAGCACATGCCAGTACAGGATTTCATATAAGTGGGTGGCAAAAGGATGGAGGAAAAGTTACACATACACTCGACATTTCAGTCGTTTATGTCAAGAGAGACACACACAACTATTGGCCCGTCTCCTCGCAGCAAGAAAAACTATTGGTTTTTATGCAATTTGAGCAAAAGTGGTGGGAGAGGGAGAGAGAATAAACAATTTCTGTAAAGAAGCAAAACCTCACCAAACAGAAGAAAATCTTATGAGTATTGTTTTCAAATCCTCAAGAGGATATGAAGAATTTAGATTCCAACTACATATTCTGATTGCACATGAGTGTTTCACTGAATTTTTTTTGCCCCTCTTCACTCTTTCTGGTATTTGGTTTCATCGGGGGCTTTATTTTTCGTGATGTTGTTTCAGTTTATAGATTTTTTTTTTTGCAATTTTTTTCGGTTGTTGGCAATTTTTGTTTGCCTTTACTTTCGTTGTTGTGCCATCAAGAAGTGTGTTAAATACTTTACAAATCGCAAGAGGAAATGTAGGGGGGTGGTACAAAACCTACGCATGAGAAGATTTATTGTATGCAAAACTCTGACGATGGGAGGGAGCCACTGAGAAGCGGCAGACGACGGAACACCACATTAATCATTCAATTTAATTTGTCGTTTAAGTGATTTAGGAGACATCACAAAGATTTCTTGTTGCTGTAATTATTTTACAAGTGGTTTTTGGGTTTTATTTTCAATTATTATTGATTTAGCAAATAATTTATTGATAATAAAACAATTATTTTCTTAAGTTAGCTAAAGTAAAACTGTCTTTCAATAATGAGAATTTCTGTAAAGAGAACCTCTGGGGTTTTTTTCTATAAAAAGGAGAGGAGGAACAGTTTCTCTCAAGCTACTTCTTTCTTAGACTGCCTTTCGTATGAAGAAGAGTTCTTTTTTTCTATAAAAGAAGACGTCAGAGGTCTTTTCTCTTCTATAAAAGAAAATACCTCAGGGGTCTTTTCTTATATAAAAGAAAATACCTACGAGGTGTTCTCTTCTATAAAAGAAGACCTCCGAGGTCTTCTCTTCTATAAAAGAAGTCCGAAGAGGCTTTTTCTTCTATAAAAGAAGACCTCGGAGGCCTTTTCTTCCATCAAAGAAGACCTCAAAAATACTCGTATACCACAGAGAATTCCTGAACAGTTTTTCTAGAAAAGCCAACATCAACTCCTTTTTCATTTAACACTACAGCCTATGACATTCTTCATTACTACCACAACCCCACTCTCCACCCATACCCAGCTCAATTGCTTCCGGGTTTGTTTTTTTTTTTGTTGTACTCCCTCATAAACTGCAACGACTTAACATTCATTTGAATTGCAAGCGATCTCTATGCAAATGTCATCGGTCCGTCTGTCCGACATCGTGTAATGGCAGCCCATAACACGAAATTAGCGCAGTTTATTTGTGTTGCAAGCGGGGGTGAGGCAGGCAGCACCCACAAAAATTGTCGATTGCAACTATGTTTGAGACGACAACCAACTGCAGTAGTTGCACAGTCCGGCAATAAATGGATGGAGTGGCATCGACTCGATGCGAGAAGACTCTGTTTGTTTTTAAACCACCGCCATTGTTTCAGGGCCATGTGGGAATGTTTGTATGTCAAACAGTTAAATGCGGATGCAAAATTTCCAATGTTTTGCCATAACTTGCATATGAATATTTTATAAGCGCCGCCACCAGAAGCCAGAAGTGTGGAAGGCCACTGGGGAGGGGGAATGAGGACTGTAGCATGGACTCTGCCCATGCTGGGCTTTAAAGTAAATCATGCCACAATGCGATGGTGGTGAAGAACAAAGTGGAAATTTTGCCAGATTTTGGTGCTAAAAGCGGAAAACCACAAGAGCGCACATAAACCTTAAATGCAACAAGCTTGGCCTGTGTGTGTGTGTGTGTCTATGTGTGCAAGCCAATGGAGTGCTGGCATGGTTGTTGTTGTTGTTGCCGTGACCATCATTACTTCCGTTTCATAAGCGGAAGTTGGTAACACGCGTAAACTTATGGACGCATATGCGTTTTGTTTTCCCACAACAAAAACATCCTTAATTGTTGTTGCTGTTTCGCGCCAGTAAACAAATGCAATTAGGCCACAATTTTTATAAATGTGTTAATTTTGGAAATGAACTAAACGGTTGGCGTAAGTAAATCATGTAGCTTTAGGAAATTTAAAGCTCAAAATGGAATAAAACAAAGATTTGTTTTGGGACAATTTTACGTTTTTAAATACATTTCAGTTTTCTTAAACTTTTTAATTAGTGTGTAAGAAAAATTGGAAAAAGTGTACACTTTTCTTGGAATTTATTATTTATTGAGAATAAAACACTTGCTTTCAAGAGTTAGTAAATATTAAAAACATCCCTGGGATCTTGTTTTTGTAAATCGCACTTTTCAAACTTTACTTTGTTTAAAGAAAATGTCCAAGTTTTTCTTTCTATAAAGCGGACTTTAGGGGCTTCTGACAATAAAGAGGACCTCATAAGTCCCATTTCATAAAGAGGACACCACAGATCATATTTGTATAAGAAGGGCACACAAGACTGTGTTTCTATAAAGTGTAGCCCTCAGGTTGTCTTTCCAAATAAAAGATCTCAGAGATGTTATTTTTAAATAACACCGTGTTACAAAAAATAGATTTTTTTTCTGTCCTATGAACCAAATGCACATATTCGGAAAGAGGGGCAAAACTCGTGGAAATGTCTGTATCACGTAAAATTTTTTAAAAAATAGATTTTTGTCAATTCTCAGATTTTCCTAAATTTTTTTTTAAATGGTTATCGTTTTTTTTTAAGGTTTCAGTGAAAAAAAAATTTTTTTTCGTAACGCCTTAAGTAGTTTAAAAAATTGGAGTCTCTTCAAGTTATGCTAAGAAAAGTGAAAAAAATATATTTTTTTTTTCAAAAATAATAAAAATTGGGGAAAATCTGAGAATTGATAATAATTGTTTTTAAAAAATTTGCCTGCAAAAAATCAGCTGGATTGGATCACTGAAAAAGGGTTAACAATCGGTCGAAAGGCTTTCTGACGTGTACATGAAAATCGCCGATACACGTGTATTTTTATTTTTTCCCCTCTTTCCGAACATGTGCATTTGGTTCGTAGGACAGAAAAAAACTATTTTTTGTAACACGATGTAATTCTTTATTCCACTCTTCCATATGCTGCCACCTTGTAATGTCTCATCGATTATGATAACTTTGTTATTTCGTTTATAGATTTGATTTTTTTTTTACTACTTGACTCACTTACAAAGTACATATTTGCATATTTGGCCAACAGAAAATGTAAAAAAACGAAAAAAAAAACGTTACACAAATGCAACCAAAATCGGCTCACACAAAGCTCTGCAACAACGGAGTCAGACCACCCAAAGAAGAAATGGGGGGGAATACTCGTAAAGAAGGAAAGAATAAAAACACTGCACTATCATAACAATATTTATTCATAGTTTAACATTAACATTACAAGCCATAAAGAATGTGCAGCAACAACACAGCTAGAAATTTAAGCGCGGGGGGGGATGGGGACATGTGGTATTTGCATGTGCATGAACAACCGGAAAACGGAAACAGATTTGCATATTTTGACACCTACACTCACTCATGTCTGAATGGCTGTTGTTGTTGGTGGTTGTGCTGCTGGTGTTGTTGCGGCTCATGTTGTTATTACTGCTGTGTGTGTGTGAGTTTGGTTTGGAAAATACTCTTTCACTCACGGCTTCACTGTACAGGGGAATGAAATTCACGTACGCATTGCAAATGTATTCCTAGTATACTTTTTTGTTTTGTTCTCTCAGCTACACCATGTGATTTGTTCATGTTCTAGGAGTGAGAGGGTATAAAGGAGTACAGCACGTACCACACACTCTCATTTACAATTTCTAGTCAACGTATTCCCCGAATGATGTATGACTGCTGTAACAAAATGTTCATGCAAACATTCCAGCAGAATGCGTGGCAGTGGCAACGTCTACGATGTGAATTTGCATAAAATAAACACGAGATATAGGAGGGGAGGTATGATAAGTGTACAGAAAATATCACTAGATAAGGACAGTAACTGATAAATATTCGAATTCTTCTTGGGCAGCTGGTTCACAGACGATTTTCCTATAGAACATTTAAGTTGGGCAATTACTCAATTGCAAATTTATCAATTATTCAAACATTTGTGGGTGAGCTTCTCAATATTTGTTGTTAAGCAGCTCAACATTTGTTGTAGAGCTCAACAACATTTGTGGTTGAGCTTCTGAACATTTGTTACAGAGCTCATCAATATTTTCTGTTGAGGATCGCAACATTTGCCTATATGTTTCTCTACATTTGTTGTTGAGCTCATCAATATTTGTTGTTAAGCTCATCAACATTTGTTGTTGAACGTCAACATTTGTTTTTCAGCTTCTCATAGTTCATTGTTGTGCTTCTCCACATTTGTTGTTGAACGTCAACATTTTTTTTTGAGCTTCTCAATATTTGTTGTTAAGCAGCTCAACATTTGTTATAGAGCTCATCAATATTTGCTGTTTGTCGTTGAGCTCCTCAACATTTGTGGTTGAGCTCCTCAACATTGTTGAGAACCTCAACATCTGTGGTTGAGCTCCTCAACATTTGTGGTTGAGCTCCTCAAAATTTGTCAATGAGTTTGTCAACATTTGTTACAGAGCTCATCAATATTTTCTGTTGAGGATCGAAACGTTTGTTGTTAAAGTTCTCAAAATTTGCCTATGTGTTTCTCAACAGTTGTTGTTGAGCTCATCAACATTTGTTGTTGAACGTCAACATTTATTTTTGAGCACTCAAGATCTGTTGTTGAGCTTCTCAACATTTGTTATAGAGCTCATCAATATTTGCTGTTTGTTGTTGAGCTCCTCAACATTTGTGGTTGGGCTCCTCAACATTTGTCAATTTGTTTCTCAACATTTGTTACAGAGCTCATCAATATTTTCTGTTGAGGATCGCAACGTTTGCTGTTAAAGTTCTCAACATTTGCCTATGTGTTTCTCAACAGTTGTTGTTGAGCTCATCAACATTTGTTGTTGAACGTCAACATTTGTTATAGAGCTCATCAATATTTGCTGTTTGTTGTTGAGCTCCTCAACATCTGTTATTGAGCTTCTCAACATTTGTTGTTGAGCTTCTCAACATTTGTTATAGATCTCATCAATATTTGCTGTTAAGGTTCTCAACATTTAAGGTTGATCTTCCCAACATTTCTTCTCAACATTTCTTTGTTAAACTGTTCAACATTTGTTGCTAAGCTGCTCCGCATTTTCCTCCAGATAATTTCAGTTGAGCACAACTTTGCTCCATGCCTGTAGTTGCATCCCTCGTTCGGCCACGCATGATGTGATGATAAATCTTCTTTTAGTACAACTTAACAAGTACTTGATGTTCTCTGCCTGATGCTACAGCTTATGTTGAAAGCATATTGCCAACGATATTATGATTTTTGGGACTTTCATTCTTTACATCGGCGGACGGGTGCGACTCTGTGTGTGTGTGTGTGTGCGGTGTAATAAAATGATATGTTTGTCGTACAACACACGTACGAAATGTAAATAAAAAAAAACCTTAAAATGCAATAGTTGAGAGCAAAAGACCATCATCAACATCATCATCAGCGGAGTCATCATTCCCACAAACATCTAAATTGTGGCAAAACCAAGAACACTCTCACATGAGTGTCATGGCTGGCGTATATGAATGTTTGTTGAACTTTTCCTTGAGAGACTTGCAGGGGAAGAGTTCGTTGTTGTGCGTTGATGATGAAAAATGATCCGCAAAGTTGGCGGCCTGGCATGTGTGTGAATGTGAGAAAAATAAATAAATAAAATGTTAAGAAAACTATTTTTTGGTGGAATTTATGAATTTTTTATGTGTGGTTCCCACGTAAACTATTCCGTACACAACGCAGCATGCAGCTAAAGAGAAGTGATGGGGGTGATGGAGACTTCACAAAATTGTATTAACTGCGAATTAAAGTCCCTGGAGCTCCCATCTGTCCTGCCATGTTCCGTGAAGTTCATAAACTCTCAGTTACTTTACTTTACAAAATACATATGTTGGCTGACTAAGGTACAAAAAAAAACGTAGTTTTCTCCCTAAAGTGTTGTCAAACAAAACCAATTCTGTCAATCAAGATTAGGACGTGTTCAAGAAGAAATTTTAAATTTCATAACGTTTGTTGGTACCACTGAGGCTACGGAAGGAACACAGAGTCATCTCCACCCTGTGGAAATGGCCAATGATAAGTTAAATGATGTGGAAAATGTTTGGAAACCTCAAAAAAAAAAAACGTGACTTGTTCAAAAGTTAGCAATTACATTCCAAAAGACGCAAAAGGCTTAAGGAGGAGGAAAAGAACTTCCGGCAGACAAACTAGACAAAATTAATAAGATAAAAACGTGATTTCGTTCATAAGGCCATAAGCCTTAGCATGTGTATTTATGGTTCTAAAACAAAGAAGACCTTGGAGAATATGTCTCTGTGCGATTATTAAAACCTTTTTTGCGAAAAAACATACATACATTTGGCTAGACTCCTTATCCATCCCAAAACACACACTACAACCCTACTTCATTTAATAATCATTTCCTTTTTATTACATTCCTTCATCCCCCAAATAGTCCCATGATTATTGTGTTGTTTTCTTTCGTTTTGGCATCTCTTAGATTACAACACCTTAAAAGTGTTGTAAAAGTATTACAATATTGTCTGAGAGAGCTGTACTTATAGTTCCTTATGTTTCGAAAAAGATCACGTAACAAAAGAAGCAAATACCAAGAAAAACTTACGATATTGACCCAAATACCCAAAAAAAAAATCATCTTTAAATCATATAATTCGCCAATAATACCGACAGACAACAACAACACAAACATAACAGCCACATTTGGCCAATGGCCGCAAGTAGGTCAGCAGTAAGGAGTAGTAATACCTGGTAGAACCTCTTCAACTTATGGCTGGACATAAAAAGTTAAGAATACTAAAAGATGTCAGCAGGCCGAATCCGTAGACAAACAAACCTACCGAATAAAAAAATTCAATAGTGTTGCGTTGGTGAGCATCAAGCAACAAGTTTGCAACGGAAAACGTGTGCTGTTCAGTAGCTCAGCAGTAAACATTGACAAGCTCTGCATGTAGAGAAGCTCAACAACAAATGTTGACCAGCAGAACAATAAATGTTGAGCAGTTTAACAACAAATGTTGAAAAGCTTAACAACAAATGTTGAACAGCTTAACAACAAATGTTGATCAGTTCGTTAACACATTTCGAATAGAACAACATCAAATGTTAAGTAGCTAAACAATAAATGTTGAACTTCGAAGCACTAAATGTTGAGCAGCTCAGTAAGAAATGTAGAGCAACACAAGAACAAATGTTGAACAGCTAGACAAAGAATGTTGAGCAGCTGAAAAATAAATGTTGAGAAGCTCAACAGCAGATTTAATAAATAATTGATCATTACATTGATTAAATCAGTAATTAATTAAATGATTAAATCAGTAATTGATTAAATGATTAAATAATTAATTGATTAATTGATAAATTCGTTAATTTATTAATTGTTTAATTGATTGTTTGATTTATTAGTTTTTTAATTGATTATATGATTAATTGTTTAATTTAATAAATAATTGATCATTAAATGATTAAATGATTAAATGATTAAATGATTAAATGATTAAATGATTAAATGATTAAATGATTAAATGATTAAATGATTAAATGATTAAATGATTAAATGATTAAATGATTAAATGATTAAATGATTAAATTATTAAATTATTAAATTATTAAATTATTAAATTATTAAATTATTAAATTATTAAATTATTAAATTATTAAATTATTAAATTATTAAATTATTAAATTATTAAATTATAAAATTATTAAATTATTAAATTATTAAATTATTAAATTATTAAATTATTAAATTATTAAATTATTAAATTATTAAATTATTAAATTATTAAATTATTAAATTATTAAATTATTAAATTATTAAATTATTAAATTATTAAATTATTAAATTATTAAATTATTAAATTATTAAATTATTAAATTATTAAATTATTAAATTATTAAATTATTAAATTATTAAATTATTAAATTATTAAATTATTAAATTATTAAATTATTAAATTATTAAATTATTAAATTATTAAATTATTAAATTATTAAATTATTAAATTATTAAATTATTAAATTATTAAATTATTAAATTATTAAATTATTAAATTATTAAATTATTAAATTATTAAATTATTAAATTATTAAATTATTAAATTATTAAATTATTAAATTATTAAATTATTAAATTATTAAATTATTAAATTATTAAATTATTAAATTATTAAATTATTAAATTATTAAATTATTAAATTATTAAATTATTAAATTATTAAATTATTAAATTATTAAATTATTAAATTATTAAATTATTAAATTATTAAATTATTAAATTATTAAATTATTAAATTATTAAATTATTAAATTATTAAATTATTAAATTATTAAATTATTAAATTATTAAATTATTAAATTATTAAATTATTAAATTATTAAATTATTAAATTATTAAATTATTAAATTATTAAATTATTAAATTATTAAATTATTAAATTATTAAATTATTAAATTATTAAATTATTAAATTATTAAATTATTAAATTATTAAATTATTAAATTATTAAATTATTAAATTATTAAATTATTAAATTATTAAATTATTAAATTATTAAATTATTAAATGATTAAATGATTAAATGATTAAATTATTAAATTATTAAATTATTAAATGATTAAATGATTAAATTATTAAATTATTAAATTATTAAATTATTAAATTATTAAATTATTAAATTATTAAATTATTAAATTATTAAATTATTAAATTATTAAATTATTAAATTATTAAATTATTAAATTATTAAATTATTAAATTATTAAATTATTAAATTATTAAATTATTAAATTATTAAATTATTAAATTATTAAATTATTAAATTATTAAATTATTAAATTATTAAATTATTAAATTATTAAATTATTAAATTATTAAATTATTAAATTATTAAATTATTAAATTATTAAATTATTAAATTATTAAATTATTAAATTATTAAATTATTAAATTATTAAATTATTAAATTATTAAATTATTAAATTATTAAATTATTAAATTATTAAATTATTAAATTATTAAATTATTAAATTATTAAATTATTAAATTATTAAATTATTAAATTATTAAATTATTAAATTATTAAATTATTAAATTATTAAATTATTAAATTATTAAATTATTAAATTATTAAATTATTAAATTATTAAATTATTAAATTATTAAATTATTAAATTATTAAATTATTAAATTATTAAATTATTAAATTATTAAATTATTAAATTATTAAATTATTAAATTATTAAATTATTAAATTATTAAATTATTAAATTATTAAATTATTAAATTATTAAATTATTAAATTATTAAATTATTAAATTATTAAATTATTAAATTATTAAATTATTAAATTATTAAATTATTAAATTATTAAATTATTAAATTATTAAATTATTAAATTATTAAATTATTAAATTATTAAATTATTAAATTATTAAATTATTAAATTATTAAATTATTAAATTATTAAATTATTAAATTATTAAATTATTAAATTATTAAATTATTAAATTATTAAATTATTAAATTATTAAATTATTAAATTATTAAATTATTAAATTATTAAATTATTAAATTATTAAATTATTAAATTATTAAATTATTAAATTATTAAATTATTAAATTATTAAATTATTAAATTATTAAATTATTAAATTATTAAATTATTAAATTATTAAATTATTAAATTATTAAATTATTAAATTATTAAATTATTAAATTATTAAATTATTAAATTATTAAATTATTAAATTATTAAATTATTAAATTATTAAATTATTAAATTATTAAATTATTAAATTATTAAATTATTAAATTATTAAATTATTAAATTATTAAATTATTAAATTATTAAATTATTAAATTATTAAATTATTAAATTATTAAATTATTAAATTATTAAATTATTAAATTATTAAATTATTAAATTATTAAATTATTAAATTATTAAATTATTAAATTATTAAATTATTAAATTATTAAATTATTAAATTATTAAATTATTAAATTATTAAATTATTAAATTATTAAATTATTAAATTATTAAATTATTAAATTATTAAATTATTAAATTATTAAATTATTAAATTATTAAATTATTAAATTATTAAATTATTAAATTATTAAATTATTAAATTATTAAATTATTAAATTATTAAATTATTAAATTATTAAATTATTAAATTATTAAATTATTAAATTATTAAATTATTAAATTATTAAATTATTAAATTATTAAATTATTAAATTATTAAATTATTAAATTATTAAATTATTAAATTATTAAATTATTAAATTATTAAATTATTAAATTATTAAATTATTAAATTATTAAATGATTAAATGATTAAATGATTAAATTATTAAATTATTAAATTATTAAATGATTAAATGATTAAATTATTAAATTATTAAATTATTAAATTATTAAATTATTAAATTATTAAATTATTAAATTATTAAATTATTAAATTATTAAATTATTAAATTATTAAATTATTAAATTATTAAATTATTAAATTATTAAATTATTAAATTATTAAATTATTAAATTATTAAATTATTAAATTATTAAATTATTAAATTATTAAATTATTAAATTATTAAATTATTAAATTATTAAATTATTAAATTATTAAATTATTAAATTATTAAATTATTAAATTATTAAATTATTAAATTATTAAATTATTAAATTATTAAATTATTAAATTATTAAATTATTAAATTATTAAATTATTAAATTATTAAATTATTAAATTATTAAATTATTAAATTATTAAATTATTAAATTATTAAATTATTAAATTATTAAATTATTAAATTATTAAATTATTAAATTATTAAATTATTAAATTATTAAATTATTAAATTATTAAATTATTAAATTATTAAATTATTAAATTATTAAATTATTAAATTATTAAATTATTAAATTATTAAATTATTAAATTATTAAATTATTAAATTATTAAATTATTAAATTATTAAATTATTAAATTATTAAATTATTAAATTATTAAATTATTAAATTATTAAATTATTAAATTATTAAATTATTAAATTATTAAATTATTAAATTATTAAATTATTAAATTATTAAATTATTAAATTATTAAATTATTAAATTATTAAATTATTAAATTATTAAATTATTAAATTATTAAATTATTAAATTATTAAATTATTAAATTATTAAATTATTAAATTATTAAATTATTAAATTATTAAATTATTAAATTATTAAATTATTAAATTATTAAATTATTAAATTATTAAATTATTAAATTATTAAATTATTAAATTATTAAATTATTAAATTATTAAATTATTAAATTATTAAATTATTAAATTATTAAATTATTAAATTATTAAATTATTAAATTATTAAATTATTAAATTATTAAATTATTAAATTATTAAATTATTAAATTATTAAATTATTAAATTATTAAATTATTAAATTATTAAATTATTAAATTATTAAATTATTAAATTATTAAATTATTAAATTATTAAATTATTAAATTATTAAATTATTAAATTATTAAATTATTAAATTATTAAATTATTAAATTATTAAATTATTAAATTATTAAATTATTAAATTATTAAATTATTAAATTATTAAATTATTAAATTATTAAATTATTAAATTATTAAATTATTAAATTATTAAATTATTAAATTATTAAATTATTAAATTATTAAATTATTAAATTATTAAATTATTAAATTATTAAATTATTAAATTATTAAATTATTAAATTATTAAATTATTAAATTATTAAATTATTAAATTATTAAATTATTAAATTATTAAATTATTAAATTATTAAATTATTAAATTATTAAATTATTAAATTATTAAATTATTAAATTATTAAATTATTAAATTATTAAATTATTAAATTATTAAATTATTAAATTATTAAATTATTAAATTATTAAATGATTAAATGATTAAATGATTAAATGATCAAATGATCAAATGATTAAATGGTTCAATGATTAAATTTTTAAATGATTAAATGATTAAATAATTAAATGATTAAATAATTAAATGACTAAATGATTAAATAATTAAATGATTAAACGATTCAATGATTAAATGATTGAATGATTAAATGATTGCAGGATTACATGATTGAATGATTGAATGATTAAATGATTAAATGATTAAATGATTAAATGATTAAATGATTAAATGATTAAATGATTAAATGATTTAATGATCGAATGATTAAAGTACCATACTGATTAAACTACCATAAATACCAGCTGCGACGAATTGCATTCAAAAGTTTCCTGCCGAATATTTTTCTATTCCTTTGGTCGGGCAAAAGTTACCACAACATATTAAACCTTTTAAGACCAATTGGCCAAATACAAAGACAACTCTGACAACAACAACGATAACATGTGTAAACAAAGTTATGCAACCCCTATAAAAGGTATTTGAACTTCAAACGTACCACCAGAACAAACAGTCCCAAAACAAGTCGGCATAAATGTTTCCGTTTCCATTCGAACTGAAAGACACACGTACTAACTCCATACCAAACCACACACACACGCACACATGTTTGCACAATAATGACAACAGCATTTGTACACACTTTTCTAGTTAAAATTGTCATCCATTTGGACACATTGCTATGTGCGAGCAAGGAGGCAGAGGATCACTTAACAGTGGGGACACCGACAACACAAGTAATTTTCCATTTGTAGCTCTTAGGGGAACAATTTGCCAATTTGTGTACCTACACACACATACATACATAGGCAGTGTTCCTACATTGGCCTCCTCATCACACTAATGATGGGAGCTCCACTTGTGAGTGTGTTCGAGTGTAAGGATATGAGGCACATTTTTCGTTCTGAAACTGTTTTAAATTTGTTCGTTTCTGGCAGACAGACACACAGAGGATATAAAATGTTTAGACAGATAGACATGGCTGGCAGATGCTTGTTTATTTTTTCCTTTTTTTTGGGGGCCGAATTCGGAGTAGAACGTATGCCAACATTTGCAATTGCTGCTGTTGCTGCTGTTAGAGTCATGTTTTGCCACACTTGAGTCTGCGTCCGGTAAAATGTGTTAACTGGTATTGAAAAAAAACAAAAAATTGAGGCGAAAAATCAATGTGGTTTTGCAGCAATTGTTGCTTATAGTCTATGTGTCATTATTGTATTTTGCTTGATTGTTGGTTTATTTTGTAAAAGTTTCATTCTGATTATCTGTAAGTCACAGGCGGGCTAAAAAGTTTGGTTGTAGGAGATACATGTGAAATGGGTAAAATAAATACTTAACTTTCTTACACCAGCCTCTGTTGGTCTTCGTTTAATAATAAAAATACAAAAATATTCACAAGTTGGCTAAATGTGGGTTTTACTGATCTACCATTTTCGTATCCAGATTTTAATTATTTGTATGCGGTTGTCGAGTGAAACTGATGTCATTTTACAAAATTGTACATCTTTTACAACGACAATAAAAAATCGTAACAAATAATACTCTACAGAAACAGGAAATAAAAACACAATGGTTTGTACAGCCTTTTGAATTTTGAAAAAAATATCCACAATTTGGATTCTGGGAACCCACAACTTGGTCAGAACGTGTTGTACAGTGTAATCAACCATTATGAGTCCATGGCATAATTTTAAAAAATTTGTGTGCTTCACCCCTTTTCTAGACCGATGATGATATTCAATACTTCACTTTATTTACGCAACAAAATGGTCCATGCAACTATTCTACTGTTACACAAATATTGTAAAACAATCGAATCACATTGTACTACATTTTATTATGTAGTATGATTGATTGCCCTAGTAACCCTTTTCGTTTAACCTCATTCAATTACGCTCGTCGTATTTAACCTTTTTGCAAATGTTCTGTGATGAAGTTAAAAATTACCCACTAGCAACACAACACTTACTCACTCGTAAAAACTTAATTACACATGTACTACGAACACAAAGGCCATGTGTGAGTGTGTGTGTGTGTGTATGCAAGGGTTTCTAAATACCACTACATATGTATCTCTCATAGTTATGCTGTTGCTGTTTTCCAAGAACTCAAATGGTTTTTCTGGGAAAAGCAAAAGTTTGTTCATTTGTAAATGATACTTTTGCTGTGCCATTTCATTTGGAAAAAACCCCCAACCGGAGCTCGGATGCAGCAACAAAAATAAAGTTTAGTTTTTCATTTAAGGAGCTTAGAGCAGCTCAACAAAGTGTCTGTCTGTCTGTCTGTCTGTTACAAGGATAAGTATGAGCTGCCATCCAGCTGAGCACATTCTAAGGGAGTCTTTGAATGTTTCAGCTGGCTGAGTGTGTTATTGACACACTCGCATTTTTTTGGTTGAGGGAGCTGAACGGATAAAACTTTTATTTACAATAAATATTTAAAAGATTGCAAGGTTGAATTTATATAAATAGTAATAGTACTCGCATTGTATGGTTGAAGCAAAAAAGTGTGTGTAACTAAACATTCATTTGTTATTTTACACAAGTACTTGGGTAAAGTAAGGGGCGGGGGTGTGTGACAAAGAAATGTTACTCCCAACAATGCGAATAAATTGTGTAGTTAAAGTTATTGTTTCGTTCTTTGAAATCGAAGTTATGCTAAAAGTACGTGGGAGAGAGAAAGAGGTTGGGGATATTGGAAATTATTGCTTTCCCCCCCATTTTAAATGTTTATTTAATGTGGTTTGGAATAACTTAAGAAAAACTGTCAAAAGTTTTCTCAATACCACACAAGTTTTGAACTGATGTACACAAGTGACAGCGAAACACCAGGGACCTGAATGAATGAATGAAGACTATAAGTTTTATTGGTAATTTAAAACGGTGCTTAAGGAGGCCTTGAAATTTAAGATTCTAGAATGGGACCATATAAAGCAAAAAAGTACAAAAAGAGTACAAACAAACAAGGGAAAACAATTTATCTTAATACCCTCGACACTGATTCCCTGATTCACTGACTCTGTCACGCAGTACGTAGGAATTTAAATAGGCATTCTATAATAATTCTATAAATAATAATAATAAAAAAAATAATATTTTTTTTGTACAGAAATTGTGTTTTCCCCAAATTTTTTTTTTACCAAAATTTTTTTTTCTTACAAATTTTTTTTTTCCAAAATTTTCTTTTTCAAGAATTTTTTTTTTTCAAAAAAATTTTTTTTTCAAGAAAATTTTTTTTTTCCACAAAAATTTTTTTTTTCAACAAAATTTTTTTTTTTCAACAAAATATTTTATTTTTTTTCGAAATTTTTTTTTACAAAATAGTTGCGCCATAGTAATGCGCGCATTACAACTTACTAGTTGTTAATAATATGAAAGAACTAAAAAAACACGAAAAAAATGGAAAGAAGTGCATTTAGAAAGAGAAATGTAAAACTACTTAAACATAAAACGTACTAAAACGGGACAAAAATAGTGCAATAAAAATAATGTTTTTTTGTATTTAATACAAGACAAACAAATGGGGAAAATATAAGGGAAATGTGACACGATTAAACATAAAAAGTACTAAAATGGGACAAAAATGGAAAAAAAAAAGAGTGCAATAAAAATATTGTTTTTATCACTTTTTTGTAATACAAGACAAAAAAATGGGGAAAATATAAGGGAAATGTGAAACGATTAAACATAAAACGTACTAAAACGGGACAAAAAGAGTACGAATAAAATACTGTTTTTATGACTTTTTTGTAATTAATACAAGACAAAAAAATGGGGGAAATATAAGGGAAATGTGAAACTATTCAACATTAAACGTACTAAAACGGGACAAAAAGGGTGCGAATAAAAAAAATGTTTTCACCTTTTTTTATTTAATACAAGACAAACAAATAAATAAAAAATAAGGGAAATGTGATTCGATTAAACATAAAAAATACTAAAATCGGACAAAAAGGGTGCAAATAAAAAGAATATATGGGAAATGTGAAACGATTAAACACAAAACGTACTGAAACGGGACAAAATAAAAACAACACAAACAAATTATGGTTTTGTTCCTATTTTGTATTTAAAACAAGAAAAAACTGAAAAATATCAATAAAATGTGAGAAAACGATTAAAAGATGAAGTCGCAGAATGGAAAGTAGACAAGCTAGGGGAATAGAAAAAAATTTTGGAAGTGGCAGGAACCAGAATTGATAAAAATAGTTTTTAAAAAATTTGACGTGATACAGACATTTCCACGAGTCTGCCTGCCAAAAATCAGCTCGATTGGATCACTGAAAAAGGGTTAAAAATCGGTCCAAAGGCTTTCACACAGGCCACTACGAGCCTTCTACTTCAAACTTAAAAAAAAAAAATTCTGACGTGTACATGAAAATCGCCGATACACGTGTATTTTTATTTTTCCCCTCTTTCCGAATATGTGCATTTGGTTCATAGGACAGAAAAAATCTATTTTTTGTAACACGGTGTAATAAGCCCGACATGTCGTACGTAAAATATATTTTTTTCCAGATGTTCAAAGGTTGCATCTAAGATTTTTTCAGTCCATGTTTTCGTACGACTAACATCGGCTGAAAATTCATAAAAAATATTTAAGAAAAAAAAAATCCTCCTGTTTGTGAATTTTTCTCAGTCCGAAAAGTGTAAAACGTTTTTTGTCCTTCGTAAGTAACTTCGTAAGTTCATTAAAATTATTTAAAAATTAAATGGGGGATTTTTTTCCCGTTTTTTGGAATTTATAAATATTTATTATTTTTTATCGTTTATTAACATGTCGGACATTAAATAACCTCTTTTCTTAGACATTGAAAGGAGATTTTGAAGGGAGTCCTTGTCCTTTGAGTAATCTTGCAAAGTCACTAATAAAATATACTAAATAAACAGAAATACTTTTCTATTAATTGTAGAAAAGCCCAACACGTTCATAGGTTGCCAATGTTGCCCTTTTTTCTGTCCTCACTTTCAAAGGTCTAAAACGATGCTGTTGAGTCCATGACCTGATAATAATCCCGTTTGACTAAAATCAAATGCAAGTTCATGAAAAATAGTAAAAAAAAAAAAAAAAATCTGGGGAAATGTCTGCTCTTAAATAATTTTGGAGGAATTTTCGCTACAGGTTTGGAAATTCCTGTATTCTTTTAGTTAAGCCACTTTTTTGATTTTCTATTAAAGGATCATTGCCTTTAATAGAAAATCAAGAAAACTAACATATCGGATATTTAAATTCCCTTATACTTGGTCAAATACCTCCATAATTCAGAGTCCACGCTATTGAGGGTATCTCTTCATTGTTAAAATGAAGGCCGCTTAGAAAAATTCTTTACAGGTGAAGGTTTCTTCGCATTTCATTCTAGTACTGTCAGTATTGGACTATTGTTCATGTATTACACTCAGCTGACATTGTAAGATCTATGGATTTCATTCCATCAGTTTGCCCTCTTTAGATGATCTCTTTGGCAGAAACTGACACTTATCCTTCAGAAGCCAACAAAGAAGTAAGTGCATTTTATTTACAGAAAGTAGTTCTCTTTTCTTATCTTAAATCTCTTCTAACTCATCCCTTAAAGAACTAAAGAAAAATTTCCCAAAAACAAATCTCAACTCCCACAAGCAAATAAAGAGTCCAGCAAATAACGAAAAGGCCTTTGGAAATGTAATAAAATGCATAAGCCATGTTTTAAATATAATCTGCGACCCTTTTCTCGGTCCTGTCACTGGAGTTACCTCAGGCGGAAAAAAAACCCAAAATCACCAAAGATGTTAACAATTCTTCACAAGGTTAAACAGCCAACAAAGGATAGTGGGGGGGGGGGTGAGGGTTGCAATTTATTATTACACGCCAAGGATGTGTATAAAGGACTAAACGAAAGAAACCAGTGAATAATCCTTTGAAAATGTGAACATATTGACCCTTATCTAACTTCATTTAACGGAGATTTAATTTTGTTTTGCAGCCGATACTTTAAATTCACAGTCACCCGGTCTTTTTTTGTTGTCGTTTTTCTTTTCGGTTGGCTGGCACAAGAAAGTGTTAATCTTCAATAAACAATTCAATTAAATGGGCACCTTCGATGGAAGTTTTATTTGGGTCCAAAATCAAAATCTCAACACTTTGTTAAGGGCGTCGTCTGTGGGTTTGGTTAGCGGTGCCGGTGCTAAGTAGTGGAAAATTAAAGCGGCCTCACGATAATCCTTCTATTTCTCCTCTTTTTTTTTAAAGAAAGGAACAAATAACGATATTGGAATTCTTCTTTTTTTGTGAAACATTTAAAATTCAATATTGTTTCGGTGAAGGAACAATGAAACTTAAATATGCACACTTTTATTTGCCCTGGCCCTGCCAAGTGTTTAATCAAGGGAAAATTAAAAATTGAGCAGAATTGCAGATAAATTGAAGAAGGAGGATGGAGATTCCTCAATGTAATCATAAGATGATGAATAGAAGGCATTGCAATGGATCGATATCAATAGCTCCAATCAATAGGCAGCAATTATTTTTGGATAGAACAATATTTTTTCCGGTTTAGAAGAAATTAAAATAATAGGAATTTTCCCAACAACGTCTCTTAAATTTTCACTTTCCCCAATCTGGCAACAGCCCATCTGATCACACAAACTAACAGACAAAAAAACTAACGCCTAAGAATCCCACCACTTGGCAGCACCCTTCCCCATCATCGCCAGCACTTCACTACTTTAGTGCTTGACTTAATGACAAAGAAACCAACTGAATACAAAAAGAAAAGAAAAAACAATAACAAAACACGGAAAGACCAGAATTAAGAAAAATTTTATGTAAATTAAAGCAAAAGTTTGTTTGGACTTTCTGGGTAAAAACAGCAGAGAGACGTAGAGCTGTTGCTTCGCAGATGAGGCTGCCACTGCTGTTGTTGCTCAGATGTTGATTTTTTTTTTTATGGGGGGGGGGGGGGGAACTTAAGTTTAAATGCTTGCCACATTGTTGATATTACCCAAGGGCTGTTTGTTTAATTCATTTGCTGCCACTAGGACAGCTTCAGCCAGCCCCCCTCCCCCTTCCCCCGTCAACTCTGGTCTGTCTCACATGCAAAACAGCGAAAAACGGAAGCAAAAGCAAATGAGATGTGTTGGCAGAAGCCAGAACCAGGAAGTAAAAGACACAAAAAGAAACGCCACTTCTGTACAATGAAATCATATTAGAATGTACCCTCTGCGTTTTTCCTTTCAAGTGCCGTCCCATCTCCTCATACGCCATCCCTCCACCCTTATGCCTTTCCGCCTTTCTGTCTGTCGTGTTATTTGGTGTTACTAAGATTTTAATTTTTTGTTTCTGCCTAGATGTACTTTGCGATGTCCTTCCTCGAGTTATTTTTTTTCGTGGTACATATTGTTGGGGTAGCCCTCCCTCATTTCTTCATGCCCAAAAATCCCTAAAGAAAACAAACATTCACAAAAAAAAATGGTCCATAAACATAAACACCGTCCGGCGAAAGGTCAAAATGTTACAGAATTAAATTGGCGTTAAAACAATTAAATGAAACGGGAAATTAAAACATTTCCGGTTTGTTAATATGAATGGCATAACAACAACAGCAGCAGCAACAACACGACCGCCATTACAACAGTAACGGGACATTTGTGAAAATTTATGACATTTAAGTTGTCCGTATGTTTTTTTTAGTTTTCTACTTGTTTCTTCTTTTTTTTTTGGTGGAATCATTTCTTGAGATGAATTTTCCGTTACTGTTTTCTGTTTCAAGACTAATTGCAGACGCGCATGCCATGTACCAAAGAGGGACAATAACCGATTCCAGGGTTCATGGTGGACAACAACAAGTATGCAATGTTTTCTTAATTGCCAGCAACCGTAGTTTGAATTGTGAAAATAATCAACGGAGAATAAACGCTGGAACACTCGAGAAAAATGCAAGATTTACATTCTCTTAGTTGAAAATTTTAGAAAATATTTGATGATTTTTTTTATAAAAACACAGTCGCCATAGCTGGTCATCATTTAAAAAAAAACGGTTTTAAAATGAAGCTCTGCTGTAAAAAAAATACAATAAAGTTTTTCTAAAAAAAACACAGTCAAGCTTTCATATAAAAAAGCTACATATTTTTCATATCAAGATTTTATAGACGCTTAGCCATTAAGAACTAATATAAAAAGTTCCACAAAAAATTTTTCCATGAAGATTTTATATAACAACTTTTCCATGAAGCATATTTATAAACAACTTCTCAGTGAAGCATTTATGTACAACAACTTCTCCATGAAGCATTTATGTACAACAACTTCTCCATAAAGCTTTTATAACGAAAACATATCCATGAAGCTTTTATATAAAAAAAACTTCTCCATGAAGCTTTTATATAAAAAAAACTTCTCCATGAAGCTTTTATATATAATAAACTTCTCCCAGAAGATTTTATATAAAAAACTTCACCATGCTGTTTTTATATAAAAAACTTCTCCATGCCGCTTTTATATAAAAAACTTATCCATGAAGCTTTTATATAATAAACTTCTCCATGAAGCTTTTATATACAACAACATCTATATGAAGCTTTTATAAAGAAAACATATCCATGAAGTTTTTATATAAACAACTTCTCCATACAGCTTTCATATAATAAACTACTCCGTGAAGCCTTTATATAAAAAATTTCTCCTCTCTATAAAAAAAGTTCTCCATTAAGTCTATACATACAAAAACTTCAACATGAAGCTTTTACAGGAAAAACTTCACCATGAAGATTTTATATACAACAACTTATCCATAAAGCTTTTATATAACAAAAACTTCTCTATTAAGCTTTTATACAGAAAACATTTCCATGAAGCTTTTGTATAAAATCTTCCCCATGAAGCTTTTATATAAAAATCTTGTCCATGAAGCATATAAAAATCCTCTTCATGAAGCATTTATATAAAAATCTTCTCCATAAAGCTTTTATATAAAAAACTTCTCTATGAAGCTTTTATATAAAAATCTTCTCTATGAAGCTTCTCCATAAAGTTTTTGTATAAAAATCGTATCCATGAAGCTTTTATATAAAATCTTCCCCATGAAGCTTTTAAATAAAAATTCCATGAGAGTTATATATAAAAATCTTCTTCATGAAGCACTTATATAAAAAACTTCTCCATAAAGCTTTTATATAAAAAACTTCTCCATAAAGCTTTTATATAAAAAACTTCTCGACGAAGCTTTTATACAGATAACATGAAACTTTTATATAAAAATCGTCTCCATTAAGATTTTATATAAAATGCTTTACATAAAGCGTTTGTATAAAATAGTTTTCTATGTAAAATAGATTATTTTATTTAAACCACTTTTTAAAATCTAGGTAATGAAACTAGTCTGTTTTAAAACTAGTTTCTGAAAAAAACACCCTTCATAATAAAACTTTAAATATTCTAAATGAAATGGATTTTGACTCTCACTTTTATTTATTCTATAAAAAAAGCTCCACAATTTAGCTCCGATATATACGCTCCATAATCGAATTGTCTATAAAATGATTGTTAATGCTTCTCCATAAAAGCTTTCGGGTTGTTTTGAACCTTTCGGTGTGGGAAAGTGACACTCACTCTCGTTTATTTACCGAACATGCTAATCCAATCAATAAATAATGAATTTTACTAATTTTATCTTTTTTTCTTTGCAGGTAAGCACTTGATTTTCAAATATTCGTTAATATTTGTAAGTATAAATATTTAAATCTAACTATAATAACATCATTTAACTACATATAAGTTCTGAGGATCCTAAGATGAAAGAGAATATCATTCAAGGATTTTTGGAGAGAAAATTAAATCACTCGTCCAGTAATTGCTCTCGCACAGTGTACGTTTTAAGTAACATCCCTTTTCGAGTGTAAGAACTTTTAACCACCAACACATGTTCGTATTCGTATGCGTAAAGTTAGCCGACATTCATTACCTCTACTTAAATACTATGAGTGTTGTGTGTACGTTCCTACGTTTGTATTTATTTGTGCTTTTCATTATCCTTCCGGTCTCACAAGGAGTCTTCTGAACAAGTCCTTAATTCCCACAGTGATTGTTAAACAATACACACATACACACACCCATACACTGACACATTCTCCCCACATTCAGATGCCGAGAACCCGAAGAGAGTCATGTCATCATGTTTTATGTGTACTCTATGACTCTGTGCTGGTGGTAGCAACAGCAAAAAAAATCATAGTTGTTGACGCTCTGCTATGACTGTTGATGTCCTTTCAGCTCCTTAAAATAACAATGCCACTTTTGCAAAAAACAACCAAACACACACTATAACAAAAAAAAACCATAAAAGAAAACAAAGCAAAAAGAAAAAACGGATAAAATACGTGCTTGGGCCAAAAAAAAATTGTCATTCAGTTTAATTTTGCGCTTGGGTTTCTTTGTTGTTCCCTTTCGAAAGATTGCAACACTTTGGCGCTTTGTTACACAGTCACAGTTCTTAAAGGATCCGTTTTCTTATTCAGCTAAGTTGTCCGTCGTGGGTGGATGTGCTTGATCCTTTTTTTTCCGTCTCTTCTTTGTGGTTTATTGTTAAGAAACTGGTATTTATTGCTGTTTGGAGAGGTTTTTTTTGTTGCAATGACTTTAACTTGCTCTCTTTGGAGCCATGCAAGTCATGGAGAGGAGAATTTAAAGTGGATAATTGGAAAGTGGTGTCTAATGCAATTGTCACTCATAGTTAGGTCAAAGTAGGAATAATGAATCGGATGAAAGCCGTTGTTTTCACGAAAATCTGCAACAAAACATAAAGTGTCTTCACCAGAAAAACTAACGAACTACCTAACCTAGAAAAACTTTAGTTGAATCTAGTTTTATTTACAATGAAGTAAAACTTAATCAGAGTGTAGTTTCGTTTAGCAAAAAGAATAAATAGATGAGAATGACTTTACAAGGATAATATTTGCTTTGCGGAGATTTCATAAGTGTAAAGCACAAAACTGTTTTTCATAAACCGCTTTCCAACGAAAATTTTGTTTAAAAAGCGTCCCAACGAAGCTTTTCTTTAACAAACTGTACAACAAAGTTTTATATGAAAAGCTTCCTAGTAAAGCCTTTCTATAAAAAAAACTTCTACACATTGTTTTTTTTTTCAACGAAAAACTTCGGTAAAATCATTCCCAAAAAAGCTACGCAGTTTTGCTAGAAAATCCTATTTCCGATTTAATATTTTTTAAAATAAGAAAATTTAAAACAACAATTGGAAACGTTTTATGGAAATCTTGTTTTACTTTTTATGAAAACTCTTATTTAGGATTTTTTATAGAAACTCTTTTATTTTTATAGATTTTATATTATTAATAAAGCGTTATTAGAAAATTGCTTTTATGTTTATATATTATTATTGTAGCTTTTTATAGAAAAGCTTAATAATGAATCCTTTTTATAGAAAAGCTTAATAATGAAGCTCTTTTATAGAAAAGCTTTTTATAAAAAAGCTTTTTATAAAAAAGCTTATTCATGAAGCTTTATATAAAAAAGCGTATTAATGGAGCTTTTTTAGAAAAGCGTATTAATAGAGATTTTTATAAAAAGCTTAAGAAAAGCGTATTAATGGAGCATGGAAATTGTTATAGAAAATAGTATTCAGGAAGCTGTTTATAGAAAAGCTTGTTAATAGAGCTTATTAATGGACCTTTTTTTGTTTAATACTTTGTATGTGCTGTTATTGAAGCTTTTTATAGAAAAGCTTATTGATGCAGCTTTTTATCGAAAAGCGAATTAATGAAGTTTTTATAGAAAAGTTTGTTATTTAAGCTCTTTACAGAAAAGCGTCATAATGAAGCTTTTACAGAATAAAGTTTTTATTGAAAAGTTAATTAAACAAGCTTTTTAATGAAGCTTTTTATATAAAAGCTTATTAATAAAGCTTTTTATATAAAAAAAACTTATTAATGAAGCTATTTATATAAAAGCTTATTACTTAGTCTTTTATATAAAAGCTTATTAATGAAGCTCATAAAGATTATGCATGGAGCTGTTATATGAAAGTTTATTAAGGATTTTTTACATGATATTGTTTTTTTATAAACAAAAATGCAAAGAAGGTTTTTAATAAAGAATTTTTCTAGAAAAGCTCATTTATGAAGTTTTTTTTTATTCATTGTGAAATATTTGAGCTTAAATCTGTTTTTACAATTTAAATATGAATACGAAATATGAAAGGTTTCGTAATAAATCTTTGCTAAACTCAAACTGTTCAATAAAAATCTTCAGAATAAATCAATGAAATTTTTTTTACAATAAATTACTTTTTTAGGAAAAACACTGCGCAGAACAAAGTAGAGCTCCTATGTAAGCTGTATTTAAATTACGATGTTTTTCAAGATTTTTTTGGATAGAGAAACTTACTTATTAAGCTCCAAAAACTGCATTTAAAAATTTAAGGATAAAGGGTTTTTATTTAAAAACAAGTGGACAAATAGTAAGTTCGGCCGGGCCGAATCTTATATACCCTCCATCATGGATCCTTAAAAAGTCAATAAATAAGAAAACTAACTGAGTTTTTGGGCCGCTCGTGACCCGATAGTCCCAGGAACCCGATCACAAATTTTATCCAAATCATGAAAATAAATGCATATTTGGGTTCGCGAGAAAATTTCGTTGCATTTCGATACCCATATGTCCATGTTTGTCAAGGGACGGTTTTTGGGCCGCTGGTGACCCGATAGTCCCAGAAACCGTATCAAAAAATTTAGGCAAATCATGAAAATAAAGGCATATTTGGGTTCGTGAGTAAATTTCGTTGCACTTCGATACCCATATGCGCATGTTTATCATGGGCCCTTTTTTGGGCCCCAAGGGTCCACGGAACCCATGAGCATGCCCATTTTTGGGATTTTTTTCCCATCTATAAATTATATAAACTTAGAACTTAGATGTAGTGAAAAAAAATATTTGAAAAATTTGATTATGGCCGGAATATATTTAGTCCCGTAAAGGGGAACTTTTTCCCCTTTGGTCCGATATGGCCCATTCTAGAACTTAACCTGCTTATGGGCAAAAAACATCTTCCTACAAAATTTCAGCGTTTTTAGCGTTGGTCGTTCGCACTCTATCGTGATTTCAACAGACAACAGACGGACGGACGGACGGACAGACGGACATCGCTAGAATGTCTTAGAATGTTACACTGACCAATAATATATATACTTTATAGGGTCGCAGATCACTCTTTCGAGGTGTTGCAAACGGAATGACAAACTTAGTATATACTCCATCCTATGATGGAGTGTATAAAAAAGCTTCATTGTGAAGAATTTCTAAGAAGGAAATAAACAATTCCCAGCAGGAAGACTTGTAATGTTAAAGACTATATTCGATTTCCTAATGAGAACAATCTAACCACCATTGTTTATCCTCATGGTTGGCATTTTTCACGTCCCAGGATTAATCATTATTATTAATATATTGCCTATTGACCACAACGGCGTTGCAATGACCCTTTAGTAACACTTCAACCACATAAAAGTATCCCATAATCTCTCCACCTCCCCCTGTCATTCTTTTGCATTTTTCTTTTAATTTGACCATAAATCGTTCGTTTTATGCTTTCGCTGGTGCTAAATTGTCTTATAAATCGCTCATAATAATAACACTTAATAATATTTATGGATCATGATATAACTTTAACTTTTGGCTTCGACGGGTGATTTTTCCACCACACATTTCCGTTGTTAAAAATTATGGCTGAACTGTTTTGTCATAAAGTGAAACCTAAACAACAGGACGGGCGTCTTTCTTCCTTTCTTCTCCTTAAGGTCACATAAATAAATCTGTGTCATAATATTGTTAAGTAACTTCAGGCAGATGAATGAACGGGATTGATGGATGGACGATGTGGCAGCATGGCTGGGAGATAGTTCAGTGGAGATGGACTTTTGGATGGTTAAGTTATTAAAAATAGACAAGAAACGAAGTGGGAGAAGGCTAGGAAGACATGTGAAACCGCAATTTAACAATTCAGGGGAATAGTTTTAAAGGAGAACATTTTTTAAAATGTGTTTTATTAATTTAAGCTGTTGGAACTCCGTCACTGCATTAAATATCCAGTTTTTATTGGATAACTAAAAATTGGAAATTTCCAAAAATAGAACTGAAGTTTTTCTAAATGAAAACATTTCCCTAAAATATTTTAAAGATTTTTAAATTTTCTAAAAAAAAAAAATGTATCTAAAAAATAAAATAAAATGTAAATATATAAAATATTTGGGAAGTAGCCGATGTTCACAACTTCCGAAGGGACCCTCGTATAATTCAAAATTTCTTATTAACGAGATATTAAGATCAGTTACGTTAAACATTCTCTTTCGCTTCAAAGTTTATAAGTTTTAGTTTTAATTAGCGTGAGAGAGAAAAAAACGAATGGAACATAAATCTCACAAAGAAGAAAAATTACCAAATTATTCAACAATGAAGGCAAAACTGATAAGACTGATGAAAAGTTTCCGGCCAAAACTGAAACTGACAAAATGTAGTTTATGTCGAAAAAGAAAAACAAAAGAGTTCGGCGAGACTTTACAGAGCGCATGGTAAAAGTCAACAAGTTATTCGTACTGGGTAAAGGGTTTTTTTTTTGCAATGAGGTTTTCTACAAAATGTCTACATTATCTAAGATAAAAAAAAGTAATAGTAAAAAGTGGTCCCGAGATGGCGCCAATGAAGTAAAAGCAACTGGTTTATAACAAAGACATCCTAGGGCGTAGACGACCCAAGTATATTTTGCAGAAGTGTTAGTAGAACGTCAGCAAACTATTGATGTCATGTATGTATCCCATATCTCAATTGTTTACAACAAGTAGTCTCTCATTTCCATTGTAAGACAGAACTTTTCCACAACAAGCCCGAATTTCTATTGGAAGGACAATACAAATACATGTCATGGATTACCGAAGAGCAGGAAAATATTTAAAGGACCTACCCTCAAATCCCCAACAACTTAATTCTACTTCCTCAGTTCTTCGTCTTACCATTCAAAAGTTCCCCCCATCTATATTCTCAGTATCCTTTAATATGACGTGGTGGTTCGTTTATTGTATTGCTTCGCGGTTAAGGATCATGTTGTGTTTCTTCCTTTTGAATAATTCTAGTGTTTCCCCGAGCAGCTAATAAACTGTTTTCTTTTTCTTTTTAATGACCTTCATCATCTCAGCTTAAGTCCACAGACTGGTTAATATTTATAACTCTATTCATGGTAGTTCTTCACTCTCTATTTAAATGCCGTCATCGTGTTCTTTCAGTTCTTATTTTATTTTAACACCCCTGTGAGTGCTATTGAGATTAACACTTTGTCTGCTGTGTTGTTGAGCATGAGAATCAGTTAAAAGAGAAACAAGCGTGGAATTAACTGCTGGTGTTGGTTGCAGTAGCAAAGTATCTTCAGTAGATGACGCTGATTATCCGCAACTACGGCTACTACATGTATAAGGCACAGGGTGACAACAATGGATGAGTACAAAAAATGTTTGTATATTTTTACACCCTTCAGAACCCAATCTCCAATAAGATTTTCTAGGAGAAGATTTTCTATGAGAAAATCTTCTTTGAAAAGATCTTCTATGAGAAAATCTTCTTTGAAAAGATCTTCTATGAGGAAATCTTATGAGAAAATATTCTAAGAGAAGATCTTCTATTAGAAAATCTTCTATGGGAAGATCTTCTATTAGAAAATCTTTTATGGGAATATGTTCTAGGAGAAGATCTTCTATTTGAAAATCTTCTAGGAGAAGATCTTTCTATGTGAAAATATTCTAAGAGAAGATCTTCCCAAACTCCAATAAGATTTTATAGGAGAAGATTTTCTAGGACAAGATCTTCTATGAGAAAATCTTCTTTGAAAATATTCTAAGAGAAGATCTTCTATGGGAATATGTTCCACGAGAAAATCGTCTAGGAGAAGATCTTCTTTGGGAAAATGTTCTGGCAGAAAATCTTCCAGGAGTAGATCTTCTTCTATTAGAAAATCTTCTATTAGAAGATATTCTATTAGAAAATCTTCTATTAGAAGATATTCTATTAGAAAATCTTCTATTAGAAAATCTTCTAGGAGAATTTCTTCTATTAGAAAATTTATGGGAATATGTTCCACGAGAAAATCGTCTGGGAAAATGTTCTGGCAGAAAATCTTCCAGGAGTAGATCTTCTTCTATTAGAAAATCTTCTATTAGAAGATATTCTATTAGAAAATCTTCTAGGAGAAGATCTTCTATTAGAAAATCTTCTAGGAGAAGATCTTCTATTAGAAAATCTTCTAGGAGAAGATCTTCTATTAGAAAATCTTCTAGGAGAAGATCTTCTATTAGAAAATCTTCTAGGAGAAGATCTTCTATTAGAAAATCTTCTAGGAGAAGATCTTCTATTAGAAAATCTTCTAGGAGAAGATCTTCTATTAGAAAATCTTCTAGGAGAAGATCTTCTATTAGAAAATCTTCCATGAGAAAATCTAGAAAATCCTATTGGATAAAATCTTCTAGGAGATGATCTTCTTTGAGCAAATTTTCTAGGAGAAGATCTTCTGTGAGAAAATCTTCTAGCCGAAGATCTTCTATAAGAAAATCCTATAAGATAAAATCTTCTAGGAGATGATCTTCTTTGAACAAATTTTCTAGGAGAACATCTTCTATGAGAAAATCTTCTAGACAAGGATCTACTATGAGAAATATTCTATGAGCAGATTTCAGTTAATTTTTTTTCCTATTTTAGGATTATCCACATTGTGTCCATCACTTTGCGAATCACCCTGTGCCAGCAGTGAAAATTTAAAGGTTGGCATTTTATGTCAGTTGCAAAGTTCGCATGAGTGTAGAGTACCAGCCTCTGTGTGTATGTGTCAGGAGACTGTATGAGTGAGTTGGCCCATTTGAACAAGGATTTTAATGCCGCAACGCAGCGGAACAAAAAGACACTTTAACGGATAATAACAATAATAAGTTTGTATTAAACACTTTTTTGTTAGTCCTTTTGAAACAATGACTTCACACTTGTACAATGGATGACTGCAGCGAAGTGCTGCGGTCTAGTGGACCATGTTCAAAGTAATGCTGATGGTGATTATCATGATTTTAGATGTTACTATGATGCTAAGGACGGCCATGTTTGCCTCGGGAACACTGCAGCAACAATTGCTGCGTTTCACCCACCGTGGACTCGGTAGCTCAACAAACATTGATAGCAGCGGGCAATCAAGGCAATGATGATAATGATGATAAGCGTTTATTAAATTGTTTGAATTGCTGTTGTCAAACTGTACTCGCCTTCTCAAATGATCTCATAAAAGTCAATTGCATTGTGGCGAACACCTCTCAGCACAACGTCAACATCGTCATCAACCCCGCCCACAATTGCTGTTTGTTCTATGGCCATTAATTTAACGACTCACTTGGCTCAGTAACGAGACTTAGTTTTACTCTTAGTTGGAGGGGGGATTTGGGTCCTTTCCTGTCTATACAAAGTATCTGACACTTGCAACACTTTTGTCCAATTACTGTGTAATGTCGCTTTAAATGTTTTCTTCATTTTCGTTGTTAAGTGTTTAAACAATTTAGATGAGATAATGACAAACATTTTAAATGAGCTTGACAGACGGTGCTTGATTCAGACGACCAATTGAAATTTCAATAAAACATAGTCTTAGAATACAATTTGTAAAGAAATGTCTAATTTCTCTTAAGATGTTTCTCTTTACAGAAAGAGCGATTAGCGTTGGGGATAATTGTTGACTGTGTGTTTCATTTTGTCGACGAGCAGATATTGTGTCGACATTTCCATAAGATACTAAAGAAACTAAAACAAATAATCAACTCAATTGAACATTTCAGGATTCAATTACTTTTCTAAATAAGTAGTTGATTTTTTGTTTGTTATTCGAGGAGAAGTTCTCCTTTGAAAGGGTCTTCTATGAGAAGGTCTTCTATGAGAAGGTCTTCTATGAGAAGGTCTTCTATGAGAAGGTCTTCAATGAGAAGGTCTTCTATGAAAAGGTCTTCTATGAGAAGGTCTTCTATAAAATCTACTAAAAATCTACTGTTTCTTAATTTTTTATTAAATTCCATGGATGTACACCAATTTTATTATCCTGAATTACAAAAAAAAACACACACAATTTGTTTTCAAAATTCATAAGTTTTTTTTTTCTCCATTTTATTGAATGACTAAATTTCTCAGCTGGCCTTTTCTATTAAATAACATGTGATTATTAAATTAACTATCATTTGAAAACATAAACACTATTTCATTGCCAATGTCAATCAAAGTGAATTGGAAATTGAATGACAGACCGACAACATTCACAATCATGTTTCTGTTTCTGTACAAAAAAAAAACCCGCTCCCCGTAAATAATCCGATAATTGGATTAATCATACGCCCACCGTACATCAGAAACAAGAAAAAATTGATGGAAATATTTGTTGTTGTTGTTGTTAACATCGGTGATAATTGTGTAATAATAAAGTTATCTAAAAAAAAATAACTACTGTTGGACAGAAGAAGAGAAAAACTGAAATAGATGAAAAAAAAACCCACCGATTGAAACAAATTAAATGGCAGAAGTAAAAAAAACAGTGTATATTGGCTTTTAAAGACATAATTGGCAAGAAAATCGGAACATATTTGCCGCCTCATCACATCACCTGAAATATAAGGACGGACTGCAGATCAGTCTCGAGAAAAAAAAACTACCCGTTGAACCACTTTTCATTTTGTTGCGTTGTTGCTGCTTCTGTGATTTGATTCCATTACAGTTTGTTTTTTGTCGTAGTTGTTGTTGTTATAAAGTATTAACTACACTAACAACAATATGTTGTTGTATGTTCATTCATTTATTCAGTCCGTTCGCCATTCATTCATCATGTACTCGTATTCCGTCATTTATTTATAGATCAACTCACCGAGCAAGTCACTGAGTGTGTTAAACAACCACAACAACAACAACAACCACAGGGAAAAAAAACGGTAACAAAATTGGTATCAAACCAAACGCCGAAGAAGAAGAAAAAAGTTGTACATAAAACAGATGCTTCCATTTTGGACGTGACCACAATACAATTACGCGCTTTTCATACCAAAATCATGACACTGGCACTCACTCACTCACTCCAGTCCAAAGGCACCAAATGCGAGCCCGGCCAAGCCAAGCCATGTTGATGGCATGGTGTCAGTTTTTTTTGTTGGAATTGTTTGGAGTCGCGTAATTTCAGTAGCTGAAAATCGTTAGTGATTTGTTGTAGGTGTGCTATAATGTTATTGTTGCTGCTGCTGCGTCGTAGAGTGTCATAAACAAATGCTGGCGAACAAAAAGTAAGACCGACCAACCGAACCGAACCGACCTACTGTCACAAGTCAATCTATTTAAAAGTTAATTTACATTCGTAGTCATGATTTTGTGTTATATAGACCCCTCCAGTGTCTCGTCTAAACACTCTCATACACACGAGCACGCACACACACATACCGTGATATTGTGTGTGTATGAAAAGATTGTTCGCTTAGGCATGGAATGTTGCTGGCTGGGTCTGTGACCAGCAATAAATGTGGACAATGATTGGGGTGCGGGGGGTTTTCATAAAAATGCCGGAGAAATTTTCTTTAAGGCGAAAAACAAATCCGATAAACAGAGAATATTTTCTAGAAACAAACAAAATTTCTTAATTCCAGTTTTACGGAAAAATTTTTCATTGAAATTGTACGTATAATAGAAAAACTCGTCGAAATTATATACAAGTACGTCTAGTTTTTCTATAATACAAAATCTCGTCGAAATTCTATGTTTGTATTCGAAATTCTATAGTCGAATTCTCCTTAGATTTGGGGGATATCTAGTCAAAACTCTATAACTTTTATTTTCGCAAATTTAGAGCAAATTTTTATCAAACTACTGATGATTTTTTAAAAAAAAAAACCAAGATAAATTCGACATTATCTGTGGTTACTTAAATTTTTGAAATTCTATGTACATAAAAACTATCGTCGAAAATCCATGCCTTTAGAAAAACAGGTCAACGTATTTGGTTCGTCGATAGTAGATTTTTGGAAAATCTACTCGAAATCAGCTAGACCGAATTTTGTATTTAAAAAAAAATTTCATCTAAAATTCGGAATTTTTTCTTTGTAGAAAATTTGGTCAATTTGGTCGAAATTTTTTGTTTATAGAAAATTTTGTTGAAATTTTTTGTATAAGAATTTTTTTTTGAAATTTTTTGATTATAGAAAATTTTTTCGAAATTTTTTGATTATAGAAAATTTCGAAATTTTTTGATTATAGAAAATTTCGAAATTTTTTGATTATAGAAAATTTCGAAATTTTTTGATTTTACGAAATTTTTGACGAAACTCATCGTTTATGGAAAATTTCGTGGAAATTTTTTGTTTATAGAGAATTTCGTCGAAATTTTTTGTTTATAGAGAATTTCGTCGAAATTTTTTGTTTATAGAAAATTTCGTCGAAATTTTTTGTCGATTTTAGATTTTTGGAAAATCCAGTCGAAATTAGAATCAGCTTCTGAAAATTCTGATTTTTTTGTTTATAGAAAATTTCGTCAATATTCTCGGTTTATAGAAAATTTTGTCGAAATTCTTTGTTTATAGGAAATTTTTGACAAAATTATTCGTATACATAGAAAAGTTTTTGTTTATAGAAAATTTCGTAGACATTTTTTGTTTATAGAAAATTTCGTCGAAATTTTTTGTTTATAGAAAATGTTGTCGAAATTTTTAGTTTAAAGAAAATTTCGTCGAAGTTTTTTATTTATAGACAATTTTGTCAAAATTTTTTGTTTATAGAACATTTTGTCGAAATTTTTTGTTTATAGAAAATTTTGTCGAAATTTTTTGTTTATAGAAAATTTTGTCGAAATTCTCTGTTTATAGAAAATTTTGTCGAAATTTTTTGTTTATAGAAAATTTTGTGTATAGAAAATTTCGACATTTTTTGATTACAGAAAATGCCGTCAAAATTTTTAGTTTAAAGAAAGTTTCGTCGAAGTTTTTGGTTTATAGAAAATTTTGTCGAAATTTTTTGTTCATAGAAAATTTTGTCGAAATTATTAGTATATAGAAAATTTCGAAAGTTTTTGATTATAGGAAATTTTTGACAAAATTCTTCGTTTATAGAAAATTTCATCAAAATTTTCGATTTATAGAAAATTTCATCAAAATTTTCGATTTATAGAAAATTTTATTAAAATTTTCGATTTATAGAATATTTCGTCGAAATTTTCGGTTTATTGAAAATTTCATCGAAATTTTCGGTTTATTGAAAATTTCATCGAAATTCTCCGTTTATAGAAAATTACATCAAAATTTTCGGTTTATAGAAAATTTTATCAAAATTTTCGGTTTATAGAAAAATTCATCGAAATTCTCTGTTTATAGAAAATTTTGTCGAAATTTTTTGTTTATAGAAAATTTTGTGTATAGAAAATTTCGACATTTTTTGATTACAGAAAATGCCGTCGAAATTTTTAGTTTAAAGAAAGTTTCGTCGAAGTTTTTGGTTTATAGAAAATGTCGTCGAAATTTTTAGTTTAAAGAAAATTTCGTCGAAGTTTTTTATTTATAGACAATTTTGTCAAAATTTTTTGTTTATAGAAAATTTTGTCGAAATTTTTTGTTTATAGAAAATTTTGTCGAAATTTTTTGTTTATAGAAAATTTCATCGAAATTTACTGTTAATAGAAAATTTCATCGAAATTCTCTGTTTTTTAGAAAATTTCATCGAAATTCTCTGTTTATAGAAAATTTCATCGAAATTTTCGGTTTATAGAAAATGTCATCGAAATTTTCGGTTTATAGAATATTTCATTCACGTGAAAAGTTTTACTGGGTTATGCCATTTAAGTGAACTTCATCTTGGAATGTGTGTTTGTTAAATACTTCTAAGCCATGAGTATGTTAAGGTTGTCGTCCACACTCCCACTCAAGCCCAAATACGCACAGAATGGAAAGCATATGACCATTTTTTTTTTTTGTTTGCCTTCGTCTTCTTCTTTAAACAAATTATGTGTGTGTGTGTGTGTGTGACAATGATTGTCTGTCTGTCGCACATTTGAAAGTGTACGGGGCAGAGGTAATGGCTCGTGCCAGAAGACTCAGGTCTTTAGTTAGCCGGGCTCTGTTGAATTTTTGAGTTCCAAACGAAAGTGTAATTCTACATCAATGTTGCCATGCTCATCGGCATGTCCGTCCTTTGCCGGAGTATATTTGTTAACTGGTCTTTTTTTGTTTGTTTTTGTGTCGTCTTGGTTAAGTAACAAACACTTTTGCTTTCTATGCTAGACGTCGGTCTACTCGGGCGAGTTGTTGCTGTCCCTGTGGTTACTTTGTATAAGTTCAGTGTGACCGAGGGCTCTGTTGCCGGGCTGGTGACTGGGTTAGTCCATACTTTTTATGGTTCTATTTCTATGGGCTTCGGTTTTTTGTTGTTGTTGGCTTTGGCTTTGAAAAACGAACTAAAGTCAGACAATCATTTGTTAAGAGTATTCTGGTCTTGGTCGGGCTTTATGACTTCCAATTTTCCCTCGCTGACTTGGACTGATTCGTTGAGTGGTGTGACTATGACTTTGTTTTGTGTCTGAGCATTCATTTAGTTGTTGTTGTTGTTGTTTTTTTTTAAGTTTTATGTTTACATTACTTACTTAGTGCCATGTCACGTTTGATGTTTGTACTTTTTTTTCTGCTTCGTCTTGTGTTTTGTTGTCTTGTCTTACTTTTAAAGTCTGTGTGTTTTCGGAATTGGTTTGGAAAACGAACATCAACATCAACCAAAAAAAGAAAATGAAAGTGTCCATAGTTTGTATGGAGACGCCGCCGCCGCTGCTGCTGCTGCGGTTGTTGTTGTTGTTGGCTATTTCGGTTACTGCTGTGGCATAAAACGTTTAGTACAAAAGTATTACAAGCAAGTCATTCCACAGTCAATGCAAAATATTTACAAAATATACGTATCTTCTTTTCTTTTCTTCACTTCACTTCAGTGCACTTCTCTACTCAGCGCTTTTTCATTTCTTTCATTTTGTGATTTTATTTTTATTGCCCGCCAGCTCCAGCAACTCAGCTCGTCTTGTAATATTTTCTTTGCTCGGTTTAACTTAATTTGACACTTGACGTACACACTCCAGACACTGTTGCAGTGTGAAATGAAAACGAAACTCACTACAAAGTGAAAATGTACACATCGGACAGACGGAATGAATGAATGTGTAGAAAATAAATGAAAATGTTGTTATGTAAAGTAGCAACAACAACAAAAACAGACACCGTAACAATGATCATTTGACTTTAATGTCTCTCATTTTCACAGCGAGTTATTTGAAGAGATAGCTGGCAGACAATCTAAATATTTAATGTCTGGTGACAGATGATTTTCAGCGAAGGTGTTAAATGTGACCCACTGCCGCCTCGAGATATCCATAAAATTGCATTTGAAAGACTGTTCAAATGATTAACAACAATGAGCTAAATCATAAAGTTAGGGCACTTTCGGAAGCGCCATTGTGGTGTCCGGCAATTGATGAAATAATGGAAAAGTGACATCTTGTGAAGTGTAGATCGAAAGGTTTTTTTTTTTAATTTCTCTTTAGAAAATGGTGAAGGTTTTCGCTTAAGTGAAATTTGCCGGAGCTATCGATTTGTACTTCAGAGATGTCGTTTTCAATCATCCGTTGAATTCAACTTAAAACTACATGTATATTTCAATTGGTCTAAATCATAAAAGTCGGTAATGGTTCATTTTATTTTTAAAAGAAAGTTGAATAATCTGTTGCTCATCTACATGTCAATCTTCTCTCGCCATGTTGACTTTAACCCAATATGCTATCTGTATTTTAAGCGGGTACATTAACGACTTAATCATAGAAGTCATTATGTTTTTATGATTAAAGACTTGTACTCACGATGGTATCTGTATTTTAATCGGTTAGCTTAAAGAATTCATCATAGAAGTCATGATTTTTTTTTATGAAATTCGGAAAATTATTCCAAACTAGTAAGTTGTAATGCGCCTATGGCGCCCGTTGAAATATGGAAAAAAAATTTTGTTGAAAAAAAAAATTTTGTTGAAAAAAAAAAATTTTGTTGAAAAAAAAAATTTTTGTGTAAAAAAAAAATTTTTGTTCAAAAAAAAAATTTGTTGAAAAAATAATTTTGTTGAAAAAAAAAATTTTGTTGAAAAACAAATTTTTTGTGGGAAAAAAAAAATTTGGAAAAAAATTTTGTAAAAAAAAAAATTTTGTAAAAAAAAATTTTTGAAAAAAAAAATTTTTTGTTGAAAAAAAAATTTAATAAAAAAAAAATTTTTGTAAAAAAAAAAATTTTTTAAAAAAAAATTTTGGCAAAAAAAAATTTTGGTAAAAAAAAAATTTGGGGAAAACACAATTTCTGTACAAAAAAAAATATTATTTTTTTTATTATTATATTATTATTATTTATAGAATTATAGAATGCCTATTTAAATTCCTACGTACTGCGTGACAGAGTCAGTGAATCAGTGTCGAGGGTAAATATATATTAAGAAGATTGTGTCTTTTGGAAAACATAAAACATATTTTTTATCAATCTTCTGTTTACTTTTTTATTTTACTCTACAACGCCATCTATATGTCACTTGTTGTTACTTGTAAAATCATAGAATAGGTTTTAAACACCGGTAGGCGTTAGTTGTTAGTTGATTGCCTATCGGCGTGGCAATGTGTAGATCTTCTGCTGCCTTGTTGACATTAGCTAACAACGCCATCTATATGTCACTTGGCTGGACAAAGACCTAAATTATAAAAGAGGGCTAATGACAGGCACAAAGATCTAACGTATATGCTTTTAGTATGATCCGAGGTTTCCATAAAGCTTTTTCAAATTTTCGAAACCCTTTTTTCTGCCTCTTCTTCACAGGACCTCTTTTTCGAATACGTACGGTCTAAATATACAGTAGTGGATTTTTAGAATGAACGTCGAGCTTTTGCGTGTTTTCTCCAGGATATCCATGTAAAATGTCACACAAATCCCAGTTTTCCCTTTGTGAGCCTTCTAGTGCCATTCCGGTTGGAGCAGTTGTAGTCAATCGGCCGACATGGGCCGACCTACGTTGTCGTCGCTATTTGGGTCAAATAGTTTAGACACCAAAGCTGTTCGCTAACACGGATTAGGCCGCTGATTTTGCAAAGGATATTTAATCCCATCGTCTTTTGAAAATACTCATGTGCCAGTTCTTCGGAAAGTTCTACATTCTGAATCATCCTGTATTCATCAAATATTGAGTTAAATGTCATGCTTAGTGATTTGCAGTCATTAGATGTGTAAGGAAATGACTGAATTGACAGTTGACGACACTGCCACATGTTACAGCATAGAGTATTACATTCTGAGTCACCCTGTTCGATAGTATTATTTCAACGAATCTGAATTTAGGGCCTTCCTTAGTGACTTTCGGTCATTTCCTGTGTAAGTTGATACCATGGGACAATGTTATGTATCTGAGTCACCCTGTAGTAGTAAATTTTGATATTACTATCATTTCTGTGTACGTGAATGTCTCAAATGACAGTTAATATCACACCTCTTGGAGTGTTGCATTATGAGTCACCCTGTACTACTATATTATTTAATCGAATTTAATGTTCTCCTTGGTGACTTCCAAGTGCATTTCTGTGTAAGGAAATACATAAATTGACAGTTGACCCCATTGGCAATATTTATAGGCATTAGGCGTCACCCTGTATCACCATTTACAGGCCTTCTTAGCGACTGCACGAGACTTTCAGGGTAAGGGAATAATTCAAATGATAGTTAACGACACTTTTTATACGGGGGTGCTACATTATGAGTCACCCTGTATCGCTATATTATTTAATGAATATGAAACTTCAGTTACTGCTTAGAGACTTCCATTTATTTCATTAGCAAGTTAATTACCAAATTAACGATTGATGCCACGCCTCATAGTGATCTAGATTCTGAATCACCCTGTAACACATATTATATTAGTCAATATCACATTTAGTGTCCTCCGCAGTGACTTTAAGTCATTTCCTAAGCAAGTAAATTACCAAATTAAAGATTAACGAAGGGAATAATTCAAATGATAGTTAACGACACTTTTTATATGGAGGTGCTACATTATGAGTCACCCTGTATCGCTATATTATTTAATGAATATGAAACTTCAGTTACTGCTTAGAGACTTCCATTTATTTCATTAGCAAGTTAATTACCAAATTAACGATTGATGCCACGCCTCATAGTGATCTAGATTCTGAATCACCCTGTAACACATATTATATTAGTCAATATCACATTTAGTGTCCTTCTCAGTAATTTTTAGTCATGTCCCGTGTATGTTGTCACCGTTGACCAGCGTTATAATATCTCTCCATAGAGTGGTAAATTCTGAGTCACCCTGTATTAGTCGATATTGAACTTGCTGTCCCCCTTAGGGACCGTCAGACATTTTCTGTGTAAGGGAATAGTTTAAATGACTGTTAATGCCACTTCTCATATAGTGCTACATTATGAGGCACCCTGTAGTAACTGTAGTAAGTTCTGAGTCACCCTGTATTAGTCGATATTGAACTTACTGTCCCCCTTAGGGACCGCCAGACATTTTCTGTGTATGGGAATAAATTAAACGATGAGTTAATGCCACTTCTCATATAGTGCTACATTATGAGGCACCCTGTATAACTATTTTTTTTTTAAATCAATAACAGACTTGGTATGTTCCTTAGTGACTCCAGTTATTTCCAAGCCGGAGAATTACTAAATTCTCACTCCTCATAGATTAATACATTGTGGGTCACCCTGTATAACGGAATTATTTACTCCACATTGAATTGAGTGTGCTCCTTGGCGACTTAGTCATTTCCTGTGTATTCCAATACATTTCAATAACAATCCAATGAGATTTTCAATATCACACACACACACACGTACACAGTTTACGATATTGTTTAGTATTGAATTACATTGCGAATAACATTGAATTCTTGTGAAATGATTATACATACCACACAAAAATGTCTGTTGTTTGTGCATTTCTTCCACTCACAATCATTGTTGAATTTTCGAAATGTTCACACGTTCTGTCACATTGATTGATTGAAAGCTTTACGAGATATATATATTTTTTTTTCTGTGTGTTTTGTTTTCATTTTGTGACGAGATTAAACACGTAGATACAACCGAAAGAAGAAAAAAAACAATTTAAGGTAGCATCAGTTCATATCGGTTTGGAGACGTATCGACAATAGTTCATAAATCATCACACACACTCGCGCAGCACCGATGTGAGGTTGACGATGTGTGATAGACGGACGTTTATCACCGACGCATGTGGATGAACAATCAATTAGAAACATTTAAATAACAATAAATCTAAATAATAATGAAGAGGAAGCAGAAGGGAAAACTACAGACGGAATTTAAACGGTTAGACCCTCAAAAACGTGTGCAAGCAATGTCAACCGTCTCAGCCGTTGTCTTTGGATCAATTGAAACTGTCTCACAGCTCACAAACTCATCTGTGCGCCCCATCTCTTAAATGCTCCCTTTGGTGAATGTTTGATAGGTGATTATTGGCGGTAGACAGCATCTGATTTGTTGTCTTGGCTGTGCGATTTACCAGTCTCTGCATACCACCCTCCAGTCTCATACACCCACATTTCGGGAAATGTTCATTTGATTGCATGCTTCAGTGACAGAAATACTAACAGGTTGTACAACAACAACAGCAACAACACAAATGCGACGTTGATGATAATCATGATTACTCGGCTAGGCGATGATCATAATGACAGCGACAACGACGACGTCGCCGAGGACAACAACGACGACGAAAAACCAACGCTAATGATGACTGACGACTGACGTTTTAAATGAGCCAAATAACTGAGGTGAGTAAGTGAATGACTGCGTCGCAATCTGCTGTTGCTGCCGCTGATGATGATGCTGCTACTGCTGCTGACAAGCTCTACACTTTATTATTAACGGTTGCCAGTTGCCAGCAACATGTGTGTGTGCAAGCTTTCATGTACCCACCGAACAGCGAACAGCTTGTCTTGAATGTGTCGCATTTGATGATATTTGATATTTTGCTGTTACTGTCTAATGCACATTGTCGTCGTCCGAGCAGCGTATTACGACGTACGACGTCTTACGTTCGTCCACCAAAAGCACACACACACACACACACATCCATACAAACACGCGCAACAACAACAAAATTGCCACGCTCAAGTGATTTGTGTTGTGTCTAACAAAATAAACGCTTGTCGCCTTTTTGTCGTTGACGCTGCTTGACTTGAATTGAAATCATATGGACATAACATGACATTGGCGGGGGCCCGAGGGCGAAACGATGCATTTAATTGATGGACGAATTTGGGGAATATGCAATTTAAGAACGGTTTTTTCGGAGGGTGTCTTTTTGCCATTTCTTCGAAGACAGTCTAAAGGACATGCAAGCAAAGTCACTTGGGGCTTTTTGGTTTAACTGAGGGGATTTGTTCACGAACGAAGCACAACAGTGCTATGAAATAATTATAGTTGGCTGACTTCTGCAAACAATGGTCAGCTGCCCTCTAGATTGCCCTTAATATTGTGGACAACAGTCACTACACTTTCGGGACAGTCTTTATTCGAAATGATGATAACCATGGAATGAAGTGTATATTGAGTTTGAAGAACCGCACATCATGTCCGTCTGCTGAGTCCAAGCGAATCGAGATGCAAATATTAAATAAAGTGTCCTCCTTAGTGACTTTCTCTCGTTTCAATTGACAGATGAAGCCACTGGAATCATAGCTTGACTCTGAATCATAGCTGTTAAGTAATGATTACTAATCGTAATAGTTGCTAATTAAATTAATTTTTCCGTAAGGGTGCAGTATGATTAAATTACGATTATATTCAGTTTTCAAGACTTATAATTGCTTAAAATTATAAATAATCTAAAAGTAATCCGGATTACTTGCGATTACTACAAATAATCAAAAAGAATCAAAAGTAATCAGAAAATAATCCGACTACTTTCAGAGATTACCTTTAATTCAGAGTCTGAATAGAGTGCTGCATGATGTGTCACCCTGTATTAATCAACAGTGAATGTCACCTTTTTTTACAGATTCGGCTCTATGACAAATGCCCAAGAAAAATCTCATATGAAATTGGGGATTTTTTTCATAATAAAAATTGGGAAATTTTTCATAATATACGCCCATGTGCTGCATTTCGAGTTTGCTCGAATGTGAAACATTTTCCCACATTTGGTGTGCTCCATTCCGAATACCCAAAAAAATATTGGGAATATAATTCGAGCACATATAGCCTTGTGGATCGAAAAAGAAATGAGATTGTACGTGTTTTTCTGAGCACATACAAGTTAAAAAAGAACGCAGAGTTAATATTTAACTTGTTTTTACAACATTTAATTAAAAAAGACAGTATTCAGATTAGCTTTTCTAGTAAAATTAAAGAAAATAAAAAGGCTCCTTTTATCAAGAACAACTTTTGACGAAATTTACCCAGAGTGTTCTACTTGTTCAAAAGGTTTCTTCAAATAAACATAAATTTTATACTTTGGTGGACATATTCATTAAAAAATTAACAACACGAATGATGATTACACCAGTTAATCAATCTGGCAACTCGTTTAACACGTTCCAGTATCATTAGTCTTCTTTTAGTAGAAACCAGGGCAATTAACAAGCCAGCAGGCATTTTTTCTTAATTTTGTTGTTAAATTTGCAAATAAAACATATGTTTTTTGTTGATAGTTATTGAAAATAGTTCGTAACATATTGAACAAAGCTATTCTTTCGAACCACACTTTCGCTCGGAATTGAGCACACCATTTTGGAAAAAATGGGAATCTAAAAAAGTATGGGAATTCAAAAACTCTCGGAACATGGCACATGGGCGATAATTGGAGAATTTTTCACAATAAAAATTGGGGAATTTTTCACAATAAAAATTGGGGATTTTTCAAAATAAAAATTGGAGAGTTTTTCAAAATAAAAATTGGGGAGTGTTTCATAAAAAAATTTGGGGAAATTGTTCATAATAAAAATTGGGAAATTTAAAAAAAAAAAAATGGGGGAATAAAAATTGGGAAGTTTTTCATAAAAAAAATTGGGGAATTTTTCATAATAAAAATTGGGAAGTTTTTCATAACAAAATTTGGGGAATTTTTCATAATAAAAATTGGGGAGTTTTTCATATTAAAAATTGGGTAATTCTTAAAAAAAAAAAATTGGGGAATTTTTCATAATAAAAATTGACTTTTTCGAAATAAAAATTGTGAATTTTTCCATAATAAAAATTGGGAAGTTTTTCATAAAAAAAATGGGAGAATTTTTCATAAAAAAAAATTGGGAAGTTTTTCATAAAAAAATTTAATGAATTTTTCATAAAAAATTGGGAAATTTTTCATAAAAAAATTGGGGAATTTTTATTATGAGAGTTTTTCGTAATAAAAATTGGGGAATTTTTCGTAATAAAAATTGGGGAATTTTTCACAATAAAAATTGTGGATTTTTCATAATAAAAATTGAGGAATTTTTCATAAAAGAAAAATTGGGAAATTTTTTCATAAAAGAAAAATTGGGAAGTTTTTCATAAAAAAAATTGGGGAATTTTTCATAATAAAAATTGGGGAGTTTTTCATAATAAAAATTGGGAAATTTTTCATAAAAAAAATTTGGAAATTTTTCATGAAAAAATTGGGGAATTTTTCATAATAAAAATTGGGATGTTTTTCATAAAAAAAAATTAGGAATAAAAATTGGCGAATTTTTCACAATAACAATTTGGGAATTTTTCATAAAAAAAATTGGGACATTTTTCATAATAAAAATTAGGGAATTTTTCATATTTGTTGGATATTATTTCATTTTTCGTTAAACAATGAAAATTTTCCCAATTTTTTAATTTTGAGTATTTTTTTTTTGTTATATTTTCAAATCAAATTAAATGTATATCTCGGGCGTCCGCGATCGATTTTTTTTTATAATTATCACATTTGAAAAATGACCACAATTCAAAAAGGAAAAAGAACCCAAATTTTCGTCGATTCTTCATTTTTGAATTGGGGCCATTTTTCACAGGAGCCACAGTTCACGGAGCCATTGAAGCCAATATGGATAATGGATATGGATAAAATAAAAAGTCCATATTGCCAGGAAGACGTTGATGATATTTTCACACTTTATGTGTTAACCCCTCAAGACTCGAAGGGGTTAACAATTAATATGCATGTAAGGGTAATTCGAAAAACAGTTTTTAGACATTGATAAAACCACTCCTTGTCCAAGACATATATTTTTTAAAATTTTAAATTAGTGCCACGTTTTCGCAAAGAGCTGGAAAACATTGCAAATTAGGGCAAGAAAGGGATGCCAACAATTTAAAAAAAAAAATTAACCGTAATCATACTTTTGATTTTTTTGGTAAAAAAAATATACCTTTTCCAAAAATTTTTGGTGTATTTTTAATAATATTTGTGGGATTTTGCATTGGGTAAATTTTCATAAATTGTTTGGGGGGATTTTTCAGAATTTTTGGGATTTTTTTGTATATTGGGCTTTTGGTAGGATTTTCCATTTATTTTGGGAAATTCTTCACTGTTTTGTGGGGCATTTTGCATTTGGGGTATTTCTCAGAGAGCCTGAAGAATCTCCATTGCATGATTTGCAGTAGAGAGGTGTCCTCACGGATAGGTACGGGCGGTCGGCCGTTGTTGTACGCAGTTATTGAATTATTCAGTTGTACGGAATGCTAAGGAAAATTCATACGTAATTGAAATGTTCAATTAAAAATAATTTGAATAATAACAAATTATTCAGTTGTTGAAATCTTTAGTTATAATTGAAGAAATGTATTCATTTATTTCTTTCTTAACCCATTCATAGCCGGCGATCTCCTATGGCAAAGAGAAAAGGATTTCGTAAAGTTAAAAATGTCAAGGGATTCGAACTCAGAACCACTTTTTTTATAAAATATAAAAGTTTTTTTAAAAAATATCTTAAAAACTTATTCAATTGGACAGTTATTCTGTGCTGGCTGGGAAAAGACTCTTTCTACCTCAGCACTTATTATTTCAATTTTAGATTTCCGTCTTATAAAATAAACCTTAATCTTCTTGTATCCCAATTGAAACTGTTTTTTCAAATTTATTTCTCTCTGACCCTCTTCCCTTATTAATTGGCGTAAACATGGTAATCCTTTTGTAATACCTTACGCGGCCCGTTAACGGTCTGTAATATCTTGACTTTCCGGAATTTTTGTGTTGGCTAAGCGTAATTGATGGTCATGACTTTATGGCCGTTTAATCGTAAACACCAAATACGAAACCAAACAGCATTAACATTACTTGCGTTTAACAAAAATCCAAAAATATTGTCAGCAAATAATTCAAACAATGAGAAGAAATACAAAAAAAAAAGCCAACTGCTACGACGACGGCGGAGGAGAATGAGCGTCCTCTGAGAACAACAAAAGGCCAAAGCGTTTAACCTTAAATGCTTAAAGGAAACGAACATATTTCAGAAGCACCCCCACCGCTCCGCGTTTGAGCCTTAAGGCAGCAGCCAGCTAATCCTTATTAATAGTTGTGCAGCATTAAGACTCTGCTAAACGAATTACATGTGAAGGAGTCACTCACAGCGTTCACATGGAGTCATGAAGTCTGGCAAAAAGGAAGCCCGACAGCAGCGGAAGTCTTTTGTCCGCATGTGGCAAGGCAAGTGTTAAATAATGAGTCAGAACATCAGTTAACTCGTAGTCCCCATACTACCACTGTTTAAGAGGCAAATGGTGGGGAGGGGTGCTATTCCAGGAAGGGGCAATGTAGTGGTTTTATTGGCGGTACTTAAGTGTAAGGATCGTTATATTTCATTCGTATTATGATGAATTAAACATGATTTCCTTTCAGTGGCAAATGAATTTTAGGAAAAATGGGGTAACTTCTCTACTTCAGGCTGATATGGAGAATTAAAAGAGGTCATGGTGGGGGGGGGGGGGGGGGGGAAGTAGTTATTAACCATTGAACCACTGAACTTATCCAATAAATTAAAATTCATTTTTTTAGTTTATTTTATGGCAACAGTAGACTTTACTCTATTAAAGTTTAATTAAGTTTTCAGTTTTTAATGGAAGTCTCACATTTCGTAATGACACTTTTTTCCTGTTGTTTTGTTTTTTCTTTCTGTTCTTTTTGAAGTTCTCATAAAATTTAATGCAAATTTACGTTTTTTCGCATTGTTTGTGATTTAATTATTGTTATTTGCGAAAATGACATTTTAATAAATCTGTTAACAGGCATAAAACAAAACAAAAAACTGCAAATAAAACGCAACGACAACGGCGGCAAAAAAACTCAACAATTTGCAAATAAATTATAGTTCAACAGATACATTTCAAAGTGGACATTAATAGGAACGGTTATGCATGTGCTGTTTGAATTTTCCACAAAAAAAAAAAACACCAGAGATGGGCAAACTGAAAAACACCTTAAGGCAAAGAGTGTGAAACAAATGTAGAATGAATATTTGTTTCGGAGAACAATTTCGGAGAACAATTTTTTTATAAAGAAAATTTCAGAGAAAAATTTTTTTATAAAGAAAATTTTGGAGGCAAATTTTTTATAATAGAAAATTTTCGGAGAACAAATTTTTTATAATAGAAAAATTTGAAGCATTTTATTTATAATATAAAATTTCGAAGACAAAATTTTCTATAACATAAAATTTCGGAGTGAAATTTGTCTATAATAGAAAATTGGAAAACATTTTTTTATAATAGAAAATTTCGGAGAACAATATTTTATAATAGAAAATTTCGGAGAGCATATTTTCTATAATATAAAATTTTGAAGGGAACATTTTCTATAACATAAAATTTCGGAGTGAAAATTTTCTATAATAGAAAATTTCGGAAACATTTTTTTGTAATAGAAAATTTATTCTTCAAAATATTTCCACATAAAGAAAATTTGTTTCCGGAAATTTTCTATATGGAAAAATTTTTCTGTAATAGAAAATTTTCGGAGAAAACATTTTTTATAATAGAAAATTTCGGAGAACAATTTTTTATAATAGAAAATTTCGGAGAACAATTTTTTATAATTGAAAATTTCGCAGAGCATATTTTCTATAATAGAAAAATTGGGGAAAAAAATTGTATAATAGAAAATTTTCGGAGAAAAAATTTTTTATAAAAGAAAATTTCGGATGACAATTTTTTATAATAGAAAATTTCGGAGAGCCTATTTTCTATATATAAAAAAAGGGAAAATTTTCTATAACAAAGTTTCGGAGTGAACATTTTCTATAATAGAAAATTTCGGAAACATTTTTTTTATAATAGAACATTTATTATTCAAAAATATCCACATAAAGAAAATTTGTCTCCAAAAATTTTCTATATGGAAAATTTTTTTCTTAATAGCAATTTTCGGAGAACAATTTTTTTATAATAGAAAATTTGGGAGAACTAATTTCCTATAATAGAAAATTTCGGAGAACAATTATTTTATAATAGAAAATTTGGGAGAACTAATTTCCTATAATAGAAAATTTCGGAGAACAATTTTTTTATAATAGAAAATTTCGGGGAGCAAATTTTCCATAATATAAAATTTCGGATAAAAAAACTGTCTATAATAGAAAATTTCGGAGAGCAAATTTTCTATAATAGAAAATTTCGGAAACATTTTTTTGTAATAGAAAATGTTTTCTTCAAAAATTTCCACATAAATTTTCTGTAATAGAAAATTTGGGAGAACAATTTTTTTATAATAGAAAATTTATTCAGAAATTTCCACATAAAGAAAATTTGTCTCCGAAAATTTTCTTATGGAACAATTTTTTTTATAATTTTTTTATAAATAAAATTTCGGAGAACAAATTTTTTATGAAAGAACATTTTGGAGAACTAGTTTTCTATAAAAGAAAATTTGGGAGAACAAATTTATTTATAATAGAAAATTTCGGAGAACCATTTTTTTTATATATAGAAAATATCGGAGAACAAATTTTCTATAATAGAAAATTTCAGAGAACAATTTTTCTTTATATAGAAAATTTCAGAGAACCAGTTTTCTTTGCACCGAAAAATTCGGCTATCAAATTTTCTGCAATACAACATTTTCGGAGAACTCACTTTCTATGATAGAAAATTTCGGATAGCAGTGAAAATTTCGGATGAAGTGAAGATCGTGGATTGAAATTGCAGAAGTGTTCTTCTAGCCAGCGACCATGTATTTTAGATCCCTAAGAGTTCTAATTTTTGCAACTGGGCAGATTCAGCTCTTTCAAGGAACCAGTGGCCTTACTTTTGCCAAGGACATCTGTCATTACAAATGTTTTCCACAATTACTGGTTACTCAAATCCTTTACTGTGGTGTTATTTTCAAGCAAAAACCTTTAAAGGCTGATATATTAAAAAATAACATGAACCTGTGCAATCCCAGAGTTCATCAACTAATAAAGCTCATAGCGAAAAATTCTGTTTCTACAATTTGTGGAGTGATCACGCATTTATATAAAAGTTCTCTTCCCCAGAGAAATTGTCACAGTTTTCGTGCAAAAAAGGATTGCAGAAATCTCCAAAGTAAATGTTCCATTTCCGTGGTGAAATTTCCCCGCAGACCAATTGTATTGATTTAGACACATGCGAGAAGTGGCAAATCATTATTTTATTCGTTCAACGGATATCTTAAAGTATCTGATAATGGCATCAATCATCAGGTGGCGCTTAACACGCCTACCTGACATTAGTTAGTTTGTCTGTATTTCCATTTAATTTGAATATTCAATAAGATTTAGGTGTGTAGAGCCGCAGCAAAGTGGTTTTGATTTGAATATTCAATCATGTTGAGTGGTACAGTGGGTTGAAACCAAACAACAGATTTTTTTTGCAAATTAGAATTATCGAACAGCAATCACAACTTACAGTTTTTGTTATATCGCACGCTAAATACAAAAGGGTTATAACTCAAAATTCAACTGAAAATAATTGTGTTTAGTTCATCGTGATGAAGCAACGCAATTAACATAAAAGTAAACATAACTATATAGTGATGGGAAAGAATCGTTTTTAGAGATTAAGTTGTGTACTCTAAAGTAATTTCTGGAAAAAAACATTAGTTTTAAAAAATTTTGAATTGTAATCGTTTTGTATTTAGGGTTTTTTTTTTTCTGTAAAAAGACTGTTTTCATTTTCTTAGGTACATTAGAAGGCAGGACTATTACAAATACGATTTTTTATGAAATTTTGTTTTTTTCGGTTATGTAAACAACTTGGTTTTTCTATACTTTAAATTTAGAAACGGTTAAAAAACCTGCTATTTTTTAATTTGAAATTCAAAAGTCTATTCTAAACTATTAAGCTAATATGTATTGAGTACTCAGGAAAACCCATATGGTTCAGCATCTCGTAATGAGCAGAAACAGAAATTAGCAAAAAAAAATTTAAGAATGACCTAGAGCACAAGACCAAGTGGCACATTTAGGGTATTGGGTTGACTGTTACTCCTCCATAGTTTTAATTCTTATCTTAGGAATATATACTTATTTTCCTCCCGCTCCACTGTGCTTTAATGCTTTGGCACATAGCGTTTCTATTTAAAGGTGTTAAATGCTCACTATTTGAATTTATGAGCAAACACAAATAATAGGAAATAAATTCATAAACAATTAAATTCCCCAGAGAGTTGGTTTTCAAATGTTAATTGTTCTCTCCTATTCCTTTACAAATTTACATTTGTTTTATTTATTTTACGCTGCTGTTATCAATTGAAATATATATTTTCCGCCGTCAAACCCCTTAAGGGCGGGAGATGACTACCAGCTACCGGCTCGAGGGCCAGAGACAATGGCAGAACCACAACAATTCACAGCAGAGTCATCGTTATCAATTGTTTGTAAATCAGAAAGAAAGCAAAAAATGCAAATTATTTAAATGGCGATTTAAAGCGGTTTACAATTTAAATCCATTGTAAAGTATTTCTATGCAAAGACAGAAGATGGTGGCATTTCCTAGAGGCGGTGAGATAAACGTTCTTAGAGCTTAAGGCAGAAATTGTTAAAATTCCGGAGAGATAGAGGGTAGACAAATGGAAATTACAGGTATAAGTTACACTAAGTCCATTGGTAAAATAAATAAAGTTTAAGGTTCGTTTTTAAAAATGAAATCAATCCCCGATGGTGATATCCTTTACTTGAAGGACCATACCAATCCAAACTATGACTATCTGAAGACTTTATGTTCTCACACAGATTTCATCTTTAACCGTTTCTTCTAAATTCCCTTACATTAGAATGACGGGAATAAATATACACATAAATATTCTCCCCCTGTACGAAATATCTCTGTAAACGTATAAATTAAATATTTGACATATTAATATTTATTTATAGTTTACACAGCAGATTAGGCAAAATAAATATTAGTTTGCAAGTGAAATTCCATAAGCACATGTAAGTCATCAGCATCAGAAATGAAATTGAATTCAATTAAGTCTCTTTGAGGACTGACCATTGCTATGTCCTTGAGTGTATATGTGTATTTTGGAGTACATTTTTGTGGATTTAAGAGTTTCATTAGGATCTCTGTGGGTGTGTGTGTTTGTGCTTTGTTATACAATCAAAGGGAATATCAACAAATTAAATAGCAATTAATAAAAATAATTTCACACACACCACAAAAACAAAACGAGTATAATTAATAATAATGATATCAAACAAAGGATCAAACAGTTCATTCACAAAAAAAATAGACAACACTCACAAACATATACATGTTCAAATAGAGTGTGTATTAAAAGGTGGTATGTTAATTGTCGTTAAAATATATAGCCATCAGCTCTGCGTCTGATAATGCGGATCTTCAAAAACAGGGCGCCAACCATCGAGTGTAGCTTCGGCTGTGTGGCACGTAGCGCCGTCCTGTTGAAACCAAATGTTGCCAATATCCTCCTCTTAAATTTTTGTAAAAAAAATTCACTTCAACATGGCCCGATAACGAAAACGAAATAAGCACTAGTTGAAAAAAAACGTTAGATGGCGGACCCTTTATTATTACCAAAAATGGGAATTTGACAATTTTTTAATTTTTAAAAAAAAAAAAACTTTTATTTTTCCAAAATAATTTTACCAAAAATAATGGAAATTTGACAATTTTTTTAATTTTTTTAAAGAAAAACTTGTATTTTTACCACAAATAATGGGAATGTTTCCTTCTTCAATTTGACAATTTTTTTAATTTAAAAAAAAAATATTTTTACCAAAATAATGGAAATGTTTGTTCTTTCAATTTGAAATTGTTTTTAATTTAAAAAAATGTTTTTTTTACCAAAATAAAGGGAATTTGAAAAAAAATTTAATTTAAAAAAAAATGTTTTTTTACCAAAATTAACGTGAATTTGAAATCTTGTTTAATTTAAAAAAAATGTTTTTTACCAAAATTAATGGGAATGTTTGCTCTTTCAATTTGACAATTTTTTAATTTAAAAATAATCATTTTTATCACCCTTTCTATTTAAAAAGCCGCCGAATATGTCTGCCAAGGAACTTTTACAGTAAATCCCCTAAGAACGAAAATATTTTTTTTGACAATTTCCCAAAACTAATTCCCTAGTTGAGCAAATCCATTTGCCGTAGCTTTTCTCCCCAACCTCATCACTATCACTCATAGGAGTACAATCAAATCTAATTGTGCTGTGGAACAATTTTGATGGCCAACACTTATTGCCGTTGTCCAGTGCTAATAACATTCGTACATCTGTAAATACATATGTTTGTTTGGCTGATATTAACTACGCCACTATTCCACTTCTGACACTGGGATGGGCAAATATGGCACCCACTTATATCAGTGCCTACGGTTTGTTGTCTTCCGCAACTAAATAAACACTACCAAGCTTCCAACTTCCTTTTCAAGAGTTTTTCGTTGTTGTTGTTTGTGAAACACTAATGAAAAAAACATTAACAACAATTTTTCTTAAGCATCCACTGCATCTCAAGATAAACAAAACATCCTCCGTCTCTGACGTCCCTCGGTTACCAGTCCATTTCTCACCATGCAGACCATATGTCTTTTAAGTTTAAGCTTAATCTCCCTCCCCCACAAACAAGATGGAAGGAAAAGGAAATAATAAAAAAAAAATAATGGACAATACAAAAAAAAACCAACCGCTTTAATCTTTAGAGAACATAATGAGATGACACTTCTTTGGTTCTGGGGGCTTGGAGAAAAAATAACCGGATTAACGAATAATGAAAATATTCAATGGCTTTTTACAGCATGACAATTATTTCTGTTTCTCTTAAACATGACACTTATTCAAAACTAAGATCAACCCTAGTTTAAATTAACAAAAACAATAATTGGTTTAAGAAAGAAATTAATTTCCTGTGAAAAATGTTCTTGGAAAAATATTCACATGCCCATAAACATTTGGCAGTTTGGGCAGAAGTTGCCCACTTTATGGCTATCGTTTAATCGTTAACTTTACATCACTAACAGTAGTGGGAAAAGAGCTTATGGTCTGGTGACAGATAGTGTCTATTTTATACTCTTGTATACCCTACAGTAATCCAGCAATTGGATTTGTGGCACATTGTTTTCAAATCTCAAATTGAGCGGGAAAGTTCAAACACAAGTTACAGCGATTGACTCGGCATCATTAACTGGCGTCTCTGATGCCCATAATATGTCTAGTGTAAAATTAAATAAATTGTTTAAAAAAAATATTTTCAAGTTTATGCCAAAACCCTAACGAGACTTGAACCCGAAACATCATGACTGAGAGAGGGAAATGCTACCTAACGCACCACCAAAGATACAACTGATAGGAGAGAAAACTAGTTGTGTTCTTCGAAGCAGGGCTGGCAACTTAGAAATGCATTCATTTTGACGATTTCTTTTACAAAATACGGACGGTAAGGCTAACTAAACACCCCACCGAAGGTACTATAAGATGGGTCCTTCGAAGCAGTGCTGACAACCCATTAAATTCTGTGTAAGCAATTAATGACTTACTAATACTAGAACAATGACAAAACAATCTGGCGATTCTTTCAAAGCAGGGCTGCCAATTCACAAACTTTTTTCATAATATTTATACAAAATCTGAAGGTAAAGCAAACCAACGCACTACCGAAGGTATCTACTATTAATTGAATTATAAAATTAGGCGGGTCCTTCAAGGCTGGGCTGGCAACTTATTACCCTTAGCATGAATTGTGCTAGCATTCAAGAATGCCTTACAAATACTAGACACAGACTGATTGAACAGAAAATTAGTTGGGATTTTCAAAGCAGGGCTGCCACTCAAAAATGTGATTTCCATTTCGACAACTTTTTGGAACAAATTGGAACAAACCAGAGCAAGAGAGTTTTCTCTTACTCTCTTACGCAAAGGAACATCAAAATTCTTTGTTTTAGGCTGTCTCTCAATGGAGTGGCAAACGTGCGTGGACCATCGTGATATCAAAGATAGTGTGTGCAACTATCACACAGCAAACCCAGGTTCGTGTCCTTGTAGGACCATCAAACAATTTTTAAGCTGAAGTTTCCACATCCTAAATGACGGAGACTTTACCGGTAATCATCTGTAAGCTTTGCAGAACTATCTATTTTGACAGAAGTTCCCCGCTGGTTTCTTCATGGAATGTTAAGGGAAATCCGTAGACCAGGCCGATAAGGCAGGCAGGCATGTATATCTTGCAAGTCATTTGTGATATAGAGCCAAAATCCGTAAGAGGTTCTTAGAGATTTGCGAAGCCAATACGTGGCAGCGAAATAAATGATATCGTGTTCTATAAATAATCGAAATATTTGCTCTTTCGAATAAACCAAAAAAAAATGAATTTTTGAATTCTAGGAATTTAAAAAAAATTCTATTTGGACAAAAATTCTATCAATACTTGAGAAGATAATATCAATTGGTTGAAGGTGTCGCGTGAAGTGGGACTGCGCCCTGTGGAGACGACATCTTAACCAATTCTTCTAATTTGGGTATGAAAAAAATCTTCGGTACCTTGCTCGAATGACCAGAACGTTAAATGAAGAATTCCCCGCAATAAGTGAGAAATTCCCCAAAAGCCCAATATGAAAATTTCTCCAAAAATTCTGAAAAAATTCCCAAACAATTTATGAAAATTACCCACTGCAAAATCGCCCAAACATTATAAAAAAAAATCGATATATGATTGACTTCTGTTATGAAAATACACTAAAAAAAAAAATTCCCCAAAATAAAAATTGGGGGGTTACCAAAAAAATTATGAAAAACTTTTCATAATGAGATTTTTTGGGGAACTCTTCATTTTTTTGGGGGGCATTTTTTATAGAGCCGACACATGTCGCTTGAACTGAGAAAAACTAAACACCAAATAGCTAAAAACAAAAGCTGGAAAATGTTGGATGGCCTTACCAGGTTTCCAACCTGGGTTTACTTGTATGATAGTCGCACAAACTACCGACAACTAAAAAAATCACCCTTTACAAATCATAGACTACTCCTTATTCTATGTTTCAACATAATGCTAATGGTAATGGGTTATCGTTAATAGGTAATGCGAATTATACCGAAGTGGATTACATGATCATGCATTCCTTTTAAAAGGTCGACCAGAACACAAAAAAAATTAAAATTAAAAAAATCTGATTTCAACGACAATTCACTCCAGTATGGAGGGTATATACAATTCCAAGTAGCCTTACTTAACTTATGAGATATGTTTCTTTTGTGCTTGTTCTTCGTTATTTATTCTGCTTAATGAAACAGACAAAACACACACACCAAACAGAAAAATGAAAGATGATATTACATTAATCACAACTAAAATTATGATTATGTTTTCCTCCTATTCATTCTTTATCTTCTATTTATACGAACATATTTTCTCATTTGTTGCGCTGTTTTAAAGCGTTTTTCACCGCTTTAATAATTTTCAAAAAGTTAATCATGTGTTTTTTCAGTAAATTCACTTGGCCAGATTGTGAAGTGTTCGCATTGAGTTATTGTTCTGTCCGTTCTCATTCACTCACTCACACAGTTTTTGCCAATTGCTGCGAAGCACGCAAAAAACGAGTTGTTAAATGAAAGCAAAGCCAAATAAAAGTGTATAAAATAATAAAATGTTTAACTTATTATTATTTGATGATTGTTTTAAACAAAGTGCCATTTATCACAGAAACACACCCAGGGAATACTACACGTCTTACATAGGCCTCCCCCCCCTCGCCGACCATTGTAATCCCATAGAAAACAAACCGTAAACGTTCATCAAATCTACGGTTGCAGAAGGATGAGGAGGAGACGGAGAAGGAGTATGGATATCTTAGAGATACGAGTACTTGCCGCCGCTTTTACTACCTCATTTGGATGGATGTAATTTAAGATGTTCTATTTTTAAGTTACGCTGTTGTTTTGAAAAACTCACTTCCTCATCGTCGTTGTCGTTGTCGTTGTCGCCGCCGCCGTAGTTGTAGTCACCGTTTCATATTGTTTTGCTTTAAGTATTCACAGACAATTGCTTGCTGGCAATTTAAATGAAAAGCGTTTTAAATTTGCGCTGTCTGTTGTCTATCTATGCCATAATTTAAATAGACTTTATTTATGTTTATCATTATTATTAGAAAGAATGATATGCATGATTATTTGTGACACTGAGATTTAGTTGTGCGAACAATAAACAGTGAGTCAACTCAGTCAGTCTTAGTAGTACATCCTGGTCATAAGAAATTCTCCAAATGTTGAGGAAATGTGGGAAGCCTTTGCAAATTGCAGAACTTAAAAATGTATTTAATCAATTTAGGTGGCCGTCTATCAAATGTCTATAGAAACGCAGAATGCTGCCCATAACTCAACACTACAGGGTGTAGGAAATAACAAGTGATAGTTTCGAACTGAATAGTTCAAGAGCTACCGAACACCGCTACCAGGAAACTCATAGTAAGAGGCCGACTATAAAATGTCTACAGAAACGAATAATGCTGCCCATAACTCAACACTATAGGGTGTAAGAAATAACAAATGATAGATCGAACTGAAACGATCAGAAGGTACCGAACTAACGTTGTCAACTTTTTCCTCATCAATTTAAATATTAGACGAAACTTTCAAATCTTTTTTATTTAAAAGTTTCAACTAAAATTGCATCTCTGGTCCGTATGACAATAGACCCAACTGTTCACCAATCAAAGTCTGGCGTAGAATTCACCAACTAGATCCAATTACCGTGAATGCCTTCCAATTGAAGAATTGGGATATTCTTCAATGATTTCTTTTTGGTTAGGTTACAATATCGGTTATCATTAACTAGTAATTTGTAATGCGCCTATGGCGCCCGTTGAAATATGGGAAAAAAATTTTGTTGAAATAAAATTATATCTTGAAAAAAAAAATTTTTCTTAAAAAAAAAAATTTTGTTGAAAAAAAAAATTTTGTTGAAAAAAAAAATTTTTATTGAAAAAAAAAATTTTGTTGAAAAAAAAATTTTTTGTGGAAAAAAAAAATTTCTGTTGAAAAAAAAATTTGGTAAAAAAAAAAATTTTGGTAAAAAAAAATTTGGGGAAAACACAATTTCTGTACAAAAAAAAAAAAAAATATTTTTTTTATTATTATTATTTATAGAAAACTAGTAAGTTGTAATGCGCCTAAGGCGCCCGTTGAAATATGGAAAAAAAATTTTGTTGAAAAAAAAAATTTTTGTAAAAAAAAATAATTTTGTTGAAAAAAAATTTTTTCTTGAAAAAAAATATTTTTGTGGAAAAAAAAATTTTTGTTGAAAAAAAAAATTTTGTGGAAAAAAAAAATTTTGTTGAAAAAAAAAAAATTCGAAAAAAAATTTTGTAAAAAAAAAAATTTTGTAAAAAAAAAATTTTGTTGAAAAAAAAATTTTGTAAAAAAAAATTTTGTAAAAAAAAAAATTTTTAAAAAACAAAATTTGTAAAAAAAAATTTCGGAAAAAAAAAATTTTTGGTAAAAAAAAATTTTGGAAAAAAAAAATTTTTGGTAAAAAAAAAATTTGGGGAAAACACAATTTCTGTACAAAAAAAAAATTATTTTTTTTATTATTTATTACTAGTAAGTTGTAATGCGCCTATGGCGCCCGTTGAAATATGGAAAAAAAATTTTGTTGAAAAAAAAAAAATTTTGTGGAAAAAAAAATTTTGTTGAAAAAAAAAATTTTTCTTAAAAAAAAAATTTTTGTTGGAAAAAAAATTTGTGTGGAAAAAAAAAATTTGTTGAAAAAAAAATTTTTTCTTTAAAAAAAAAATTTCTTGAAAAAAAAAATTTTGATGGAAAAAAAAAAAATTTGTTGAAAAAAAAAATATTGTGGAAAAAAAAATTTTGTTGAAAAAAAAAATTGGAAAAAAAAATTTTGTAAAAAAAAAAATTTGTAAAAAAAAAATTTTGTAAAAAAAAAATTTTTGAAAAAAAAAACATTGGTAAAAAAAAATTTGGGGAAAACAGAATTTCTGTACAAAAAAAAAATATTATTTTTTTTATTATTTATTATAGAATTATAGAATGCCTATTTAAATTCCTATGTACTGCGTGACAGAGTCAGTGAATCAGGGAATCAGTGAATCAGGGAATCAGTGAATCAGTGTCGAGGGTAAATATATATTAAGATAGAATTATAGAATGCCTATTTAAATTCCTACGTACTGCGTGACAGAGTCAGTGAATCAGTGTCGAGGGTAAATATATATTAAGAAGATTGCACCAGTGCAATATCCTTTGTTGGAGGAGGACGGAGGAAATGTATAGGATGGTGGAAGGGAAGGTGGAGTATGAGGCGTACAAGCTAGAACCTTTTCGTACTTTCGATGTATTTGTCAGAGAACCTGCTCCCAAGGATAGTGAGTTGAGGTTCCTTCGCTGTGGTGCTGATATACACTGGGCTCTTCAAATACCTTTACAAAAAACTGGGAACAGTGTCCAATAGGTGGCCTATTTTTGACATCCAGAGAATTTGCGGTGAAAGAAACTAAGTTTCCAAGGCTTATTTAAAAACCAATGCCCTAAGAATTCATCTTTGTTAGCAGCCAGTATTTTTTTATTTTTTTACGAAAATAACCTGTGATTTATATCTTGCATTGGACATGTATGAAGATTTTTTTTATTTAAAATCATCACTTGACAGTGACATTTGACAAGAACTGTTATAAACACACATTGACTCTTACACATCAGCAATATAAAAATAGAAAAACTCTTATGCGGATACAAAAAACGCAGTACAATATGCATATGTATTGCAATACGGGTGGTTTTGGGTTTGATTTTATTTGTAGTTATTTTTTTTTATAACAAAACCTTGGGTTTTGTAAATAAAAGTTTTGGCAAACCGTTTTATGAATCAACTGGGTTATGAATACTCGTGTGTGTGTGTATATAACAGTTGAGTGGCCGAGTACTTAAGAAGCAGAGTGGCGCAGTGGAAGCGTGCTGGGCCCATAACCCAGAGGTCCGAGGATCGAAACCTTGCTCTGCTATAAGTTGAAGTACCATTAACATTATTTTTTAAGAAAATAAATTGGGAAAAGTTAATGGAAAAAGAAAAGATAATCAAAATAAGGCACCTAAGAAAAATTTTGATTTCTTCTTTGGAGGAGATGTTTTCATGTTCTCACGAAGGTCCTTTAACTACTGGTTCACATGATAATTGGCGTGATTATTCTGTACGACTGTAGGAAATCTCCACTATTAATAAAGTTGCACGATCGAAAGTAATTCAGCCGACTAAGGAGTTAATGGAGAGAGGACGATGAAGAGAGTTGTAGAACAAACATTTCAACAATCACAGACCCTAAACGGATTTAGCTCATATGATCCCAGTCAACCATAGCGCACACTGATAACGAGTACTTAAGTAGCAGAGCGGCGCAGTGGAAGCGTGCTGGGCCCATAACCAAACCTTGCTCTGCTATAAGTTAAAGAGCCATTAAAATTATTTTTTAAGAAAAAAAATTGAAAAAACAAATAATATAAAACAAAAAAGGTAATGAAAATAAGCACAGAAGAACAACTTTCTAGAAATTGTGATTACTCCTTTAGAGAAAATTAATTCACTGTCACCCCGTTCTCACGAAGGTCCTTTAACCTCGACACTGGTTTACAGGATAATAGTCGTGATTATCCTCTACTACTGCAGGGAATCACGACTATTAAAAGCCCCAAGATCGAGTTGATGAGGAGAGCTGAGAAAGGTCGATGAAGAGCGTCGAGAACAAACATTTCAACAGTCACAGAAGTTTTATATAGGCCCTAAAAGGATTTCACTCATATGATCCCAGTCAACCATAGCGTTAATCTATGAACTCAGAGAGAGGCTATATGCGCTGACTATTTCTAAACGGTGGTCAAATTCATAATAATAATAGAACTTCTTAGGAACTTCGGTCATAAACACATAAAATGACTACTGAAAAAATAGAAAGAAACAAAAAAAACATCTTGTCGTCCTAATTCACAAAGTTTGCTTTAATTTGCAGTCCAAGGAATCGCCTGTTAAAGTGTCATCAGATCTTTGTCCTGATAAGACCAGCCTTTCTCTCAACAGATGGGAATCTGAGTTCTCCATATTTCCTCTCCAAAGGAATCTTTCCCTCACAGTGTCTCTCAAACGATGGAGATCTTAGCTCTTAGTTGTTAAGTTAATAATTCTCGTATCAGAGAATATCTAAAACTACATGTATCACTAATTTCAGAGCAGACTTCCACTGTTTACTTACCGATTATATTTCTTTTAAGTAGGGATCTTCTTAATATATATTTACCCTCGACACTGATTCACTGACTCTGTCACGCAGTACGTAGGAATTTAAATAGGCATTCTATAATTCTATAAATAATAATAATAAAAAAAATAATATTTTTTTTTTGTACAGAAATTGTGTTTTCCCCAAAGTTTTTTTTACCAAATTTTTTTTTCCCAAAATTTTTTTTTTCCAATTTTTTTTGTTTACAAAATTTTTTTTTACAAAATTTTTTTTTCCAAATTTTTTTTTTTCAACAAAATTTTTTTTTTTCAAAAAATTTTTTTTTTTCAACAAAAATTTTTTTTTCCAAGAAGAAATTTTTTTTTCAACAAAATTTGTTTTCCATATTTCAATACGAATATTTTATTTTAATCTCTTGAGTAACTTGAGATTCTCATAAAAAGTTGTTTCTTACAACGGAGAGAACTCGTTTTTTACTCTCTGTCCAGAGAAATAAAAATACCATTAATTAATTTGAAATCTGAAGAGAACAAAATGTTTCTCACTCATGAGTTTTATATTATCATTGTTTTTCTCTTTCTTGAGAAATAGCAACACATTCTCTGATTGAACGAGCTTAATATTCTCATAAAAAGTCGCCATAATTGATTTTCGAATTTCATATTTCATAGCGCAAAGAGTATTCGTTTTTGGTCTCTCCCAGAGAAAGAATACAAATGATAAAAAAAATCTCTCGTGATTCGAGAAAGCACATAATTTGTAAGATACCTGAGTTTATATTGAAATTTTTTTTCTTTTCACAAGCTGACATAAAATTAAAATACATCAGGTGATGTAAGAGTTTACGAACTTTGATTTATTTGAATTTTATTATGTCGAACTTAAAAACAATCTTGAACTTTTTTACCAAAGAAAATAAAAAGTGTTCTAAAGGGGAGAGAGAAAAATGCAGTGGCCCCATTTTATGACATTGACTGTGTGCAATAGTTCTAATTTGTTGTCCATTACTTCAGTTAACATCCGCACCCAGACATTCTAACTCGTAAACAGTTCTCTGATTTATAATTTGAAACTTTACACAACCTTTTCGGGGGAACACAATGATGATGACCCAAACAGAATACGGGGCGTTGTGTAACTTGTAATTTGTAAATTAAGTAAAACTAACACAAAAAAAAGACACCCAGAAACACCACCCAACGAGAGCAAAACAAGAATTGCAAGCAAAAAATAAAACGTAAACTATTTTGACATTTTACTTACCACAGACAGCCAACGGAGCTGGCCAAGAACTTTGCGCCAGCATGTCAGTCACTGTACGGCAACACAAACTTCCAGAAACCGCCAACGGAGCACTAAAATGACAATAATAAAACCACGAAATATAATAAAAAAAATAAAAAAAAAAATTAACAAAATAAAAAAAGAGAACATGAACTAACTGTACCTAATGCAAAAACAGTTTTAGAACTTTTAACATAACAATAGCAATAGCAACAGAACAAAAAAAAACTACAAACTGGAACTCATTTAAAGTTTCGAAAAGAAAAACTGGAAGGGTGTGTGTGGAGTGGAGTGGTGTGGTGTCCCCACGCCCTCATGTGGTCGTGGTCATATGAAATAGTATCTCAAATGTTACAATTGCTTGCACCCACTAAAAGAATTCACTTTGTCCGTAACATTCGTTCATTTCGGAATATTTATCTTTGTCTCTGTTTTGTCTTTGTGTTTGCAGTGCCCATGGACAGTGGTTTTATGCGGATACACAGTAAGCTGACCGGGATCGGAATGGTAGGAGGCGGTCCTCATTTATGGCATCATCATCATCGTGTATCCAGAGATGTTGCAATGGCCATTCAGTCTGCTAGTCAACAGCAACAACAGAAGGACAATACAAAGGAGGCTCTCATGCAGGGCTCCTCTACAGAAATCACAGTGGATCAACCGCAAGGTAGGTTGGAGTGAAATTAAATTAACCCCCCTCCGCCAGGGGAAACCAAGAACAGATAGTGCAAATAAATGCAACAAGAACAAATTAGAAAACTCCAAAGTCTATTTAATTTTATAGCGATAAAGGAGAGTTAGAGTTTTGAGAACGCGTTCCAAATGGTAAGAGGATATTTTTGTGCCCACCCTGTAGGCTAGCCCCCAAAATACCCAGAGCATAGTGTTGACCGCCGAATGTAGGCATTGTTCTGAACAACAATCTTAGATGTTCGGAGAATTTGTAGAGAGGCAGTCAGTGAGAAAAAAAATCAACTCTGTGTGGTGGTCTTGTTAAACAAGGGCGTATAAATAGCAGAGTTTATTAACACCAATCTTCTACAATCGAGGTCATTATATATAATAAGTAGGAGATCAACTAGGATATTTTGATGAGCTAAGAAAATATATTCACGAACGATGTCTTCGCTTGATCTAAACCAGGATTAAAAGACGAGATCGTGGTCTAGTACGTAGGAAGCCTAGAAGATCAGAGAATATGTAAAGAGACAGTTAGAGAGATAAAAAATCAACTCTGTTTGGTGGTCTTGAGTCAAGTGGGCAGAGATCTATGTTATACAAGGGCGTGTAAATATCACAGGTAATTTAAACGAGTCTTCCATCAGGTTCATAATATTCAATGAGTAGGACATCAGCTAGGATATTTTGATGAGCTGAGAAAATGTATTCTCGTTTGATCTAAAACAGGAGCAAAGGAAGAGATCGTGGCCTATTACGTAGGAAATCAAGAGATGGTAGCCTAAATGATCAGAGAATATGTAGATAGGCAGTTAGAGAGATTCGAAAGTATGTGTGCTGGGCATGAGTGTTATGACACCATCTATAAGCGAGGAGAGAGCATTAGCATAGCTTGAAGTTACCACAATCCAGGTTGTCAAAAAAAAAATATAGTTAGGAGAACATCAGCTACAAAAGATGGATGATGCAAGAAAATGTATTCTTGGATGATCTGTGTCTCGATTTTCCGAAGGAATATAAAGAGAGACAGTTGGAGAAAGCGTGGGCGACCATGGATATAAAGATAGACAGTTGAAGAAAGTGTGGGTGACCGTGGATATAAAGAGAGAAAGTTAGAGAAAGTGTGGGTGACCGTCGATATAAAGAGAGACAGTTAGAGAAAGTGTGGGTGACCGTCGATATAAAGAGAGACAGTTAGAGAAAGAGTGGGTGACCGTGGTGTTTGAGACTATCACACATTTTTAGCGTCCGTTTCCAGCGACTTTACGCATAAGAGAGTAATCGGTATGAAAAAACATTCACCGTTCGTAGTCGACTTTAAACAGAACGTTCCGTTCCGTGAGTATACAAATTATAGGGTGCAGCACATCCCTCAGATTTCAGAGAAGTTTTCCGTCTATTGCTGCATGGAATATTAATACGTAGTTGGACTCGAGTCTTTAGAATGGAATGGTTGTTGGTTTATCACAGGACGAATTAGCTAATTCGCCAAATCGAGAAGAACTACATTAATGTAGAAGGAGGAATTTTAGATAGGAGGTGATAGCCTTTCGACACACATTGCCACAGTCGTCTCGGTTATTTGCTCCAACCCTTTTGTTTTCGGAATATCTGCACAAATTCATTGTGTCCTACCTCGTACTCTGGTCATATTTAATGTAAAGAATTACAGAAATTCTAGGATAATAACTATGGGGGTATACAAAAGCGTACAGACATAGTATATATGCCGCATCCGTTTCCGGTGTTGGAGGTTGGGTATCTCATGACAAAAGCAGCAAATAACGCAAAATGCCACAGAAAAAGGCAAACGAAAGAAATTATTGTTGTTTTCTTATCGCTCACAACAATTTACAAGGACATGCGAGTACAAATATTTTCATATGTCTCTCTCTCTCTCTCTCTATTGTTTTTTTATATTTTCATTACTAACTGGTTGCTGCTGCTGATGTTACTTTTACTGCTCCTGCCATTTTTGCCGTACGTCGTTGGCTTTTGGGTTTTTTTGTGTTTGTTTTGTTGCATACACCACATGTATGCGGGTGGTGCTGCTGATGATGGTGACGCTGATGTCGGTGTGTGTTGGAATGCGGCTGCATGTAGGCCAATGCCTGCTGGATGGTGAATATGTGCCAGAGACAACGGTATTCTGTGAGAAACAAGTCGGTTGTCGTGCCATACAAAAGACAGGACACTGTTGTCCTGATTATAAATGTGGTAAGTTCTACTTCTTGTTTTATTTTTGCTTTTGCAACGAAACCTACGTCTACATCTACACTTACGCACTGGCAGTCATACCTCAGAGTGAGCCATAAGGAGTTGGTGTGTTAAGTGTGGATAAAAAAAAATGGAAAAATTCCGGACAACTTAAAGATCGCTCAAAGGTTCGTAGGTCGGGGAGAGCTATAGGAAAACCATGTAATACTCCTACGTAATGTAAACGATCAAAGCCAATCTCGATAACTGAAAGTGGCTGTGCTGTCGTTGCCTCAGAAAACTCATGGAGAATCAAACAAAAAGACACCAATTTAAAGAACTTTGAAATTGTAGTCCGGAAACCATTTTATCCCACTTTCCATACCAACCCTCACCCAAAGCTCCAAGCAAACGAGGATGAATAATTGGTGTCTCGTCGGTCCATGCCACAAAAATAAATGTCCTCCCAAGGTATGGGTAGTAGGTGTGCTGTGATAGCACCACCAGTTTACGACTGCCGCAGAAACGTGTGGTCGCTGTTCAAGTCCGTTTCTAGCGAACGGTTTTTGTTTTCCTTTTTTTTTTTAAATTTCAGTTAGTATGCAAAATGATTTAAGTATTTTAAAATATGCTAACAATTTTTTGTTTTATATTCTCTTTCTTCGTTCTGTCTCCTCCATCCAACAACCACTTGGCATGAACTTCCGTCGTTGGCGCTGTGGCCGTGCAACCATTACTGCTGCTGCTGCTACTGCTGGTGCTGCTGTAGATTGCCAAAAGGATGGTAAAACTTATTTAAATGGCGATAAGTTGGTAGATCCGGAGACACCATGCACCGTTTGCTACTGTCAAGGTAAAGTGTGAAAGTTTCACTTGCACTCAGCCAGCAGCCATCAGCCAGCAACAACATAGTTGTTTCATTGCTGCTGTTGGGCTGTTTCTTGTGTGGTTGTTGTCTCCCTTGCTGCAGACACAACATATGACCTTTGGTGGTGGTCACACACACACACACCGATACAAACATACGAGTGTCCTTTGTTTTAACACATTTTCCTATTTGTCTTTGTGTAGGTGGTGAAATTCTGTGCAGTTCGGTTACTTGCTTCCATCGTGACGACTGCAGTCCCAAATATATACCAGGTGTCTGTTGTCCAGAATATGATAATTGCCCCGGTAAGTTAATTTTATTTATAATCTAAACTTTTGTTAAACTAAGAACTATTCTTTATGGAAACAACAACAAACGGAGAACACATTTTAGGATTCTTGATGATGAAAGTTTTGTTTCTAAGTGTGGAAAATGGTGGATTTGTCGAAAAATAATACAAATTGGAATGTACTGGGCTTATCTAACCTACGTAATGAGTCGTGGTTGTTTTTTTTTTTTTTTTGACTAACACTCAGGGGATGCCCCCTATAAATGCAATGCACTGTGTTAGCGATGGGAAATAAGGGTATTGGAGGGAGGAAAGAGGGAGTAGTGTTTGTTGACGTTGGCCTTGAATTTGGTGATGTCATAGCAGGCAGGAAAAACATTAATGGGGGTTCAGAAATGTAGTCAAATAGGCGAGAAAGGCAATTAACCGGAGATACACTGAATACAGCCGGCTCTGAATGGCTTTTGATGATTTTAGAGAAGTTTTACACCTTCTGAAGTCATCGTGGTTTTGGAAGCGGAAACGGCTGCTTTTTTGATTCTGTTTTTTTTTTTACGTTCCCACCAGGACGTAAACCAGGGTTTGCTGTGTTAATAGGTTAACTGATTAATTCATAAATTGATTAATTTTTTTTTATTGATTAATTGATTAATTGATTAATTGATTAATTGATTAATTGATTAATTGATTAATTGATTAATTGATTAATTGATTAATTGATTAATTGATTAATTGATTAATTGATTAATTGATTAATTGATTAATTGATTAATTGATTAATTGATTAATTGGTTAATTGATTAATTGATTAATTGATTAATTAATTGATTGATTAATTGATTAATTGATTAATTGATTAATTGATTAATTGATTAATTGATTAAGTGATTAATTGATTAATTGATTAATTGATTAATTGAGTATTTGATTAATTGAGTATTTGATTAATTGATTAATTGGTTAATTGATTATTAGTTAACTAGTAAGTTGTAATGCGCCTACGGCGCCCGTTGAAATATGGAAAAAAAAATTTTGAAAAAAAAAAATTTTGATTAATTGATTAATTGATTAAGTGATTAATTGATTAATTGATTAATTGATTAATTGATTAAGTGATTAATTGATTAATTGATTAATTGAGTATTTGATTAATTGAGTATTTGATTAATTGATTAATTGGTTAATTGATTATTAGTTAACTAGTAAGTTGTAATGCGCCTACGGCGCCCGTTGAAATATGGAAAAAAAAATTTTGAAAAAAAAAAATTTTGCGGAAAAAAAAAAAAATTTTGTTGAAAAAAAAATTCTGTTATAAAAAAATTTTGTTGAAAAAAAAAATTTAGTTGAAAAAAAAATTTCGAAAAAAAAATTTTTTTAAAAAAAAAATTTTGTTTGAAAAAAAATTTTGTAAAAAAAAAATTTGGTTAAAAAAAATTGGGGAAAACACAATTTCTGTACAAAAAAAAATATTATTTTTTTTATTATTAATTATTATTATTTATAGAATCTTAATATATATTTACCCTCGACACTGATTCACTGATACACTGATTCACTGACTCTGTCACGCAGTACGTAGGAATTTAAATAGGCATTCTACAATTTTCTATAAATAATAATAAAAAAAATAATATTTTTTTTTTGTACAGAAATTGTGTTTTCCCCTAATTTTTTTTTTCCAAAATTTTTTTTTTCCAAAATTTTTTTTTTACAATTTTTTTTTTTTTACAAAATTTTTTTTTCAACAAAAATTTTTTTTTTACAAAATTTTTTTTTTTTACAAAATTTGTTTTTCCAAATTTTTTTTTTCAACAAAATTTTTTTTTTCCATAAAATTTTTTTTTTCAACAAAATTTTTTTTTTCCATAAAATTTTTTTTTCAACAAATTTTTTTTTCCATATTTCAACGGGCGCCATAGGCGCATTACAACTTACTAGTTTATATATAATTATAGAATGCCTATTTAAATTCCTACGTACTGCGTGTCAGAGTCAGTGAATCAGTGTATCAGTGAATCAGTGTCGAGGGTAAATATATATTAAGATTATTAATTAATTATTAGACAGCCGTTTCCGCCTCGTAAAAGCTGGCGACTGTAAAGCTTCTATAAAAAAGCATTTTTTTTTTTTTTAAATTCACGTTAACAATAAGATGAATTGTATTAATACCATACACAATACACCTGAATTAAAAAAAAAAAAAAAAAAAACTTATTAGACGGCCGTTTTCGCCTCGTAAAAGCTGGCGACTGTAAAGCTTCTATAAAAAAAACATTAACCGTTCGGAGACGTCTGTAAAGTAAAAGTTCCTGTCGGTGGTATACAAATTATTCACAGCTCCCTGATTTAAGGGAAGTTCCATGTCTGTTCCTTCATGGAATGTTGAGGGGAATAAGTTATGTTAAATTTATTTACTTGGAGAAGTTTCGAAGATTAACACAAATAGTCAATTCGTATGTCCTGATTTTTGATCTTCAATGCACGTAGTTGCCTTAACTAAAGCACCCCCCACATACAAATTTAAGTACATAAATTCAAAAAGTCCACATTTTTCTCCCTACGGAGTCCTTGCAGGATTATTCAGAGGGTATGAACTCAACGAAGGTGGCTTCAGCTTTTAAACTAGTTTCTGTAAGAAATTATGGTTGAAAGTGGGAATTTACTTTATAATTTCATTATTTTATTGCCCTTCTTTCGATGACAGACAATCTATAGAGCAAGCCTGTTGACATAGGTATGCGTTCGCCTGCAAAATCTAGATGTCAGTGCGCTTCTAGCAGCGAAGGTGTGTCTCCTTCGCAAAAAATTCGCATGTGACTTTGATTGTCAGTCCTCCAAATTGTCTTCTCTGCGATATTTATTCAATTTCACCATTTCATTTCCTTCTCTTTTTCCGCCAGTTGCCACCTCCGAATCGTCGGTCAACAAGACCCTAACGATGACAACAACCACTGTGAAACCGGAAATGCCCGCAGCCGAAAACAATCCGAAAATCACAATCAAAGAGATCACCAAACCGATTGAGATACGCATAACCGATAACAACAAAGCCATACCAATACATCAGATGTTAAAACCCACTACAACAACCACCAGCACTACGACCACCACAACAACCACCACCACAAGCAGTACATCCACAACGACCATACTGACGTCTCCATCCACACCACAACCGCCAACAATGCCCACAACAGCGGACCAGACTCCACTGGTGGATGCCATAAAATTGGCCGTCCAAGAGAAGTTAAACGAGGAAGTTGCTGTTGAAAAGTCGAGCGGCGACATGAACCTAGCGCACAGTGGCAACGCTGCGGCAACAAAAGGGGGAGTTAATAGCGGTGACACTACTTTGAAACTAACGGCTTCGGTGGCATATCCACCACCATCACCTACCACAGTGTTGAGTTCAACTTTGGCATCGATAGAAGCCAGTGTCGAGGTGGATGATCCAGTGCCGGCACTGTCGGTATTTAGCACCCAAGGTTTGCCGGAGGATCCCAGCAAAGTGAATATAAAAAGGGAGTATTTCATAACAACGGAGGGGGTAGCGTCGGCGCCACAGGTCTACGATGGTTTGGGCAGTGGCGAATATCCGAACACGGAATTAATCTATGGTGGAGCCTCCTCAGCGACGCAACAGTCCTTGGGAGGAGGATCGGGTTTGCAACAAACATCCGCAGAATTGGATCCCGATACAGCGGGCAGTGATAATATTTATCACATCATCTTGACAACAGATGGTCCACGACTGACAACGACTTCGGAGAACTATTTGGCTTTGAAGGGGTCGCCCAGTACAGAGGGTAAGTCATGCGTGACAGTATTTGAAGACAATTACTGACAGCCTTATATTTTATAGGTTCACCATTTGAAGATTTATCGGCAGCAAGTGCTTTCAATGCGGACGGCGGGCCGGTTGACAACATGGCCTCGGCCCCATCCACCACCGAAGGACCGGATGCCACCAAAGATGATTATTATATAAAGTCCTCGACAGAGTCCTCCAGTCTGCATCAGCACTTGGATGAAGATGAAATACCCTTGGAAATCAATCCGGCCTATCCCTCGCTGCCGGTAGATGATTTCAGCATAAGAGGCGACAACAATTACCAACTGTCCGACAACGATGATATCGGCGAAGAGCCCCGAAGTATTGGAGGTCATGGTGGCCACGCCGGACATGCCGGCCATGATGTCGTCAAGAACAGCAAACATTTGGAAGATGTTAGCAGCTATGGCAGTGGCAGCGGTAGTGGTATGGGCATGCTGGTTGAGGAACTGGTGGCCTTGCCATCATCCACCGAAGGCAGTGGTGGCATGGATCTAAACTCAAAGTATCCATCGGTACAAGATCAATACGAGAAGAACATGAGAGCCCCCGAAATTATACAATTCATGTATTCCGGTGAAGATTCTTCGGAGGAGACAAGAATTACAAATTCAAGCGATTTCCGAGTGGATACTGAGAAAAAATCGGAAGATTCCTCATTGGAATCCACGGAAGTACTCAAACCCATAGATGTCTTGATGTCATCGGAATACGGTTCCGGTTCGGGTGCTGGAGAAATCAAACAGCAGAAAGAAAGAGAACCGACCACACCGCGACCCTACAAAGGAGCCTCCTCCAGTGTGGATATCGACGAACTGCAAGACTCTGCGTCGGGCAATGGGCCGCAGGATGATCCCAAAGAAGATGCAGAAAGCTTAAAGCTCGATGAAACAGCAGCAGAGACTACGGCCAATTCCGCTAAATCGCCGAAAGGCAACATTTTATCGGTAAAAGTTCAAACAGCACAACAGGAGAAGGCTTTATACGATGATTCAGTTTGAGGAGCAATAGAAAGAGAGATAGAGAAAGAGAATGAGGGAAAAGCTTTTCTGAAAGTATTTTTATTCCATTTAATATTTAAAGAAAAACAAATTTAAAGCAAATGTAAATACTGAGAGATTTATTGAAACGAAACAAAAACACGAAATTGTAAGCAACAAATTATTATTAAAATAATATAATATTATTATTTTTTTCATTTCTAGAGACTGCATTTTAAAGTTTTAATTATGAGAGAGAGATAGCGAGAGAGAGAGAGAGAGAGAAATGCGTATAATTTGAAAGCTCCTAACCTTTGTTACTTTAAACTAGTAAGTGAGATAAAGAAAAAGAAACGTAAGAGACTTAAATTAAGTGAAAGAAAAGCTTGAAACGACCTATACAACTAATATGGACGACAAGTCATTGTTGCAATATTGTAAGCACTAAAGGAAGAAGAAGAAGAAGTAATGAGTGTAATATGTGAGTAGAGATTTATTAGTTTTTTTTGTTTTGTTTTTTCGTAGAACAATAAAGCTGGGCTCCCAATATGCAATAAACACATAAATTGATTCTCTCGTAGAAGAAAACACAACATTTATATTCAGAAAGCTTTAACATTTGTTCTAAAGAGAATAGGAGATACTTGTCGGAATTTTTTTGAGATCATTTTAAAATAGGAAAACTTGAAAGTCTTCCTAAAGATCGCAATATTTAATTTTTCAAAACAAAAAAGTTTATTAATCCAAAAGCTTCTACAATCAAAGGGTCATGTAAAATTGTCATTATTTCCTTTGACCATACAGAAAGCTTTCTTTCTTGAGAAGCTCCCTTACTATGTACAACGCTGCATTATATACAAAAAGCTTTATTGTCTTTCTAGGGATGAGGGATAACAGCGAGTTTTTAGTTTGGGTTTTTCGATCATATTCTTTTCACAGTAACGTGCGTTATAATTCCAATTTTTGAAAAAAGCTTTTTGGAAAACTCATCGTATTTATATATTTCGAAAAGCTTCATACAAAAACAGTTCAAATCAAATTCAAATTTTAAAATTAAAAACCCCTTTCTTTGATTTAATACATTTTGAAGATTTTCTAAAATTCTCCTTAAAATTACAAACAATTATCTGTCCTGTACGTTTTAATAATCCGAAATACGGAATTCCACTGAAACTCTGTAGTACGTGTTTTCCCCCATCAGAGTAGTGAAACGGTAATGACTAGGTTCTTCACAAGGCTTTATCAGAAAGAATTGGTATTTAAAGACAAAGATGATAAAACATTGGTTTTTTTTTGTTGAACTTTTGCTATAAAGTGTTAAGCAATCCGGTTTTTGAAGTACCTTCTCTCTATGTCTTTAATTTAACATATATTAAAGGAATATGTAGAATTATTTAAACCTTCTGTTTGTGAGAAGGTCCCAGAGGACTTTTTTGATGTGCAAACCTTAAGGCCAGCGGGAGACTCAAAAGGGTTAAAAATAATTGATTATTATCATACATATATAGAATAAGGAAAAGGGCTAAGGACACTCAGAAAAAGCTCATCGCTGCTTTGTAGTCCCGGTCCCGACGGTTAGGTTTTATCATTTCAAGTACATATCGGTCCAGTTCGAAATTTAACTTTGCTCAAACTACCGCAAAGCGTTCAAACACCATAGCGTGATAGGAAACTGAGATACAATATAAAGAACCAGGTCATAAAGCTCTTATGTAATCTTCAGAGATATGCGACAGTAAAACGGAAAATGTAAAACTTTAACAAAGTGAATGAAACAAATTTAATAGTTCAAATTATTCAAGCTTGTAAGCTTTTACGTTTTTTAAAGTTTTTTGAGATTTAAAATTGTTAACAACAGTAAAACGGAAAATGTAAAACTTTAACAAAGTGAATGAAACAAATTTAATAGTTCAAATTATTCAAGCTTGTAAGCTTTTACACTTTTTAAAGTTTTTTTAGATTTTACATTTTTAAAGCTTTTTGCGAATTAAATTTTTTGAAACGTGTTGAGCTTTTGAAACTGTTGAAGCCCTCTGAGCTTTTATATTTTTGAAAGCTCCATGAGCTATTTGAGTGTTTACACGTTTAAAAGCTTTACGAGTTTTCACATGTCTAAAAGCTATTTGAGACATTACATTTTAAAAGCTTATGAGGTTTGACATATTTTTGATAATAATGAGGGAAGGTCCTTTTGTAGCCGTGAGTGCTTAAAAAATGTTTTAGAAATGAAAGAATTTCCTAGAAACTCAGAACAATGGCACCTTTAAGTCGAAAGCTATTGTAACGAGCTTTGGATGAACATAGTGCATGGCCTTCTATGGGAGAAAACAAATCATTTTTACATTTTGCCTTTTTCGAAATTCCTCAAAGCTCTCCTTAATCTTTAGAAACTCACTTAAAAGCTCAATTTTACTAAAATAAAAATAAACAAAAAGCTCTACCTGTACGAGTATTTTAACAAGTTAAGCCTAACTAAAGATTCTGTTTAAGTTATACAGCGAACATTTTTGTGTCCAGAGTGCCACAAACGTCTTTCGGTTTTGCAAAATTTTGTATCTCGTTGTACTACAATGGAAACACAACTGAAATCCATTATTTTCACTTTAGTCTCAAAACCATTTAATTATTTTTTTTATTTTATTTTCTCTGATAATTTAGTTAATATATTTTAAATAATTTATATAATTTTATAAAAACGAAACAACATAATTCTTCGCCTCATTTAAAGTAAAACTTTTAAATAATTTTTTAATTTGTCATTTTTTTAAAAAAAAAAAAAAAGAGAGAGACTGAATAAAAGTTTCTTGATATTCATTTTAAAACAAAAAAAGTCATTTCTTTTAGGTATTTTTTTTTATGTTCTGTAATTTTTTTTTATAATTTATATTTATAGTTTGCTATATTTAGTTAAGGTTTAAATCATCAGACGATCATATGCCACGCCCATACGCACACTCAATCTAATTTAATTGAATTCTTCCATCCTCCCCTCGAGACATGTATCGATCGTTCCATACATTTTCAACGTATTCAGCAAATCATTTTTATTTCATTTTTTTTTTTTGTAGTTTTAAAAATATATTTTTCTAAGTTATTTTTAATGAAACAGAAATTGATTTCTTTATGTTTGATGAGCATACAAAAATAAAATTAGTTTTCTTTTTTAAATGATAAATTAATGAAATGAATTTGTAAGTTAATAATTTTTAGTGAATAATAAATAATAAAAATAAAATTTCAAAAACACGGAACAGGAAGTGTATTTAGTTATTTTTTTAAAGCGGGTGAGAGTAAGGAGTTCAACGCTACTTGGAGCAAAAGTTGGTGAATTTTTGGGAATTCACTTTCCGCTGTTTTCTTGCCTTCTCTCTTGGCTCGATTAATCTCAGTAAAAATCATAAAAGGAAACACCACATGCAATCCCGCCATCTTTTCAATTGCCACTACAGGGTTGCAATTGGAGGTAAGTAATATGTGACATTATGGTTGTGGAGCTAGTGAAAGTGAGAGACGATCATGAGAACCCCCGAAATTATACAGTTCATGAAGATTCTCTAGAGGAGCACAGCGATTTCTACGGTTCAGCAAAGCCACAAAGAACAACCAACAACACTGTGCAAAAAGTTCCTGTCTTCTTCGCCTGTCTTCTCTAGTACAACCTTCCTTTAAACTGTTCTCCTTCGTTTATATTTTTGAGAAAACCACAATGGAGCGAATCGTCGAACTCGTCAGTTCTGAAATGTATACAGTAAAAGCTCTAGTCGCGGACAGCTCCCATAAACGGACAAATATCTCGGTGTCAGGCAAATTAATCTCCGCTAGGCGGACATCTCCGGTGGACGGACAAAACTAATGCGACTGTCGGTGTCCGCACATCGGAGCTTTCACTGTATTTCAACTTTCAACCTAACCTCAGCGAAGTAGCGTTTGTGCGTGAGATAGAGGCAAAGCTTAAGAGAAATAAAATTATAGACAAAAAATAAGTTATGTGGGATTTGAACCCAAGATATTCTTCAGATTGCGGAGAATTTCACTGATTTGATTGGATTTTCTCCTCCAGTGTGAGAAAACGGTGCAACAACTTTTTCAGACTGTTACTGAACGTCGCAACTTCTGTGGGATATTCGCAGGCTTATGGTCGATTGTCAGCAGACGCGGCACCCATCGTTAAGATAGATTTTTCATATCCAACCGGTCATGTAAAATGTTCAGTACCCGATCAGTTGAGATGTCAAATGTGGCAGCCACCTCCGGCACTTTCATTTCGGTATTATTACATGGATTTTGCCGACATGACGACCTCTTCTAGGTGACCTCAGGTCCTTATCATGGTCCTTTACGCAAAAAACTGATAAGGGCATGAAATTCAATTTTTTTTTTATGTCAGTAATTAAATAACGCAGCTTTATGTCAACGATACAGAAAACTTTGAACAGAAGAGGATGCTACACCGTAGTAGCAAACAAGGGCTTGGAGGACCTTGTAGAATTTTGAAACCACAGTTACATTCTGAAATGGAGTGAACTTTTGCTCTTGCTGTCTAATATACTTCATTCCATTCAATTACAAAACTCGAATATGAATGTCTTACCAAAGATAGGCTTCGCGGGGAAATAAGCAATTTTAATAGAAATTTGTATTTTTAATTCAATAAAATAAAAAAAAAAAAAAAAAAAAAAAGTTTGTAAGTAATTAAAAACTTATGGTCTCATGTGGTCCCTGGGGAAACAAATTTGTAAAAACCTATAAGATTTGAGTTACCGATCATAACTCACATCAAATTTCTCTAAATCTCTTCTCATACGGATGACTAGAAGAAAGCCAAAGGTCTGGCCAATGTCGTGGTCTCTTGTGGTCCCTGAGGAAACTAATCTGTAAAATCTATAAGATCGCCCGTTTACTCATTAGAAAACATAAAAGACTTTCAGGTACGAATTTTACAAAAAAAAAAATGTTACCGACCATAACTCACATCAAATTTCTATAAATCTCTCCTCATATGGATGCCTAGATGAAAGCCAAAGGTCTGACCGACATAACCGAAACTGCCCACCCCAACGAACATTAATCACAGATGAAATATGGCTACTGTAGATTGGGATAACCCTAACAGCGAAAGCCAAAGCTCAAGCGTCATCGTGCCACACAATAACCTTAGGCGTCTCTCATTATGCCCACATAATTAATATTTGATTATGACGATAAGCCTTTTTGGACAAACAAACAAAAAACCGAACTGAACTGAAATGAAATGAAATGAAATCAACGAAAACTTGGTCACAATGTTGCATAATGCGATACAACAAAATGTGTAATAATGAAAAATATAACAGAAGAAGAAGATGAGGAAAAAACAAACCAACCAACCAACTGACAAACCGAAGATCACGCGAGGAATCTTACAAAAGGCATGAGGACGGACACACATGTACTTCATCATCTGCAGATCTGGAGATATCAGCAATAAACATTAAAGAAGCTGAGTAAAACCAAAGAGACAAAAAAACAAACGAGTACAACATGATTTACAACAATATTTGAAACAGTAAAAACTCTATTTTGTGTAAAAAAAAAAAAAATCAAACTCAAATAATGGAAATAAAATGAGTACAAATGGTAGAGAAAACTGAAGTGGGCTACGACTTGCAGTTGTCCTACTGAAGTTTCGGAAGGAATCCGGTAACAGCATGTCTCATACGTATTTCAGACTTCATTACCATGTGTAGACCTGGATGGAGAAATCCTTGCGGACTGACCTGCAATGGCGAACGAAAGCCAGTCACCCATTTTTGAACAAAACGCAACCTAAACAACTCAAAATTCTAACGCATTAACACGCAACTAAAAATCATTCTCGTTAGTTCATCGTGCAGAAGCTTAACTGTATTTTTTCAGTTAAAAAAGTTAGTGATGTGAAACAAAATTTGCTGTAGTTAGAGATGTACGCTGAATTAATTTATCTAAAAAAAGTAGCTTTTGGGAAAATTTTGAGTTGACTGAAACGCTTACGTTATCTTACGATTCTTGTGGATGATTTTCCACTCACTGTACTTCGCTTAGACGAAAATTCGCTTTATTTGTATGTGAAACACATTTTTAATGCAAAGACACAAACTTAGGTGATACGAACACCGCTTAACCCTTTCGCCCCTAGTGGGATCATATGTTCCAACGAAGTTGCTTATGTCATGTATCCCTAATCCCTGTATGTTAATAAACAAAATTGTCGTATTTGGGGTTCTGAGAATCCTCAACTATTTGAAGAGAGGCCATTAAATCCACAAAAAGTCACTGTTTGGTGCGCTCTTTGGTCCGAAGGTGTGATTGGATCTTAGTTCTTCGAAAACGATGAGGGAACGACTGTCATCGTCAATTCGTATGATAACCGAGTTTTTTTTTTGCCTCCTATTGAAGAATACGACTTGGAGAATATGTGGTTTCAACAAGACGCTGCCACATGCCACACAGCTCGAGCGAATTTGACTTTATTCCAAGAGACATTTCCTGGCCGCTTAATTTCTCGTCGTGGCGAAATCAACTGGCCAACAAGATCATACAATTTGACACCATTAGACTTTTTTTTGTGGGGCTACGCGAAGTATCGTGTTTATGCAGATAAACGTTTAACTCTTGAGCACTTAAGAACCAACATTCGTCAAGTTATGGCTAAGATACCGCCCAATCTGTGCCAAAAAGTGGTCCAAAATTACCTCAAAAGAATCAATTCTTACAAAACTTCGCCAACGTTCAAACTTTATAATAAAAAAGAAATATCATAAAAAAAAAAAATTTTATATGTGTTTTATTTACGTTTACTTTTAAAAGGCAAAATGGATAGCCCTTTACCTACTCATTTCGTTTAAATGAAAGAAGTTTTAATTATCCGAAGATCTTTTTATTGAAAATCCCGCAAGATTTCGCTGGAGTATCTGACAGTCTTCTAAATGGTCGACGGATGGCGTTCCTTTCGGAGCGGTGAATTCGATTCACTTAATCAAGATCGTGGCTCTGCATGTTTTCTAGGCGTTTGAACAGATATGGCACAGAGTACTCATATCAAAACGTATTGCTAATACCTGCTCTGGATTCAAAGCGAGCCTTCTCGGAGATCTCTTGTGACACATGTCTCTATCTAACGAGTCTCATCTAATGAGCACAGATTGATCGCAGGAGTGCCTCAAGGTTCGCTTCTCTCTCCTTCTCTATGTCTTATATTCAGTGACAACCAATTGTGATGATCGGACGACTGCAACCGCATCTGTCATTCATAGTATTTTGGCCGCTATACAATTCATATTCAAGTCTTCTGGAAGTCGGGAAAGAATGTTGAGTGACTCCCTCCCTCACACAAGACCCAGTGGTGGTTGTTATCATACACGCGTTTCTCTGACATAGCAGTGTCGTTAATCTCTATGGGTCGTAAGAATATCGGCGCATCACACATTCTTCATGTTTGGGGCATTAACGTACCGGATGATGCTCGTTGGGCTAGCCACATTATCCGAATATCCAAAGAAGCAAGCAGATTTGCTGAAGCGGTGCAAGAAATCCTTGACCTCATGTTATATCACTTACATCCGACCAAAAATAAAATATAACTCTCGTATATGAGCTTCAAAGAAATAAAGAGCGGAGACAGTGGATCAATTTTATTTTCCTTTTTTTAAGTTCACAAGCTTTTGAAACATTTCATTACAGGGCAGCGAGCGTAGGGTATAGCGTGTCTCCCTGCCGACATATTACAAATCATCATCAGCAACATTTACGTGGAGGCCAGCACAATATGGCCAAGATTGCATAATTGAAGACATACGTGTAAATAAAAATGCTCGTGACGAGGATGTAATAGACTGGCACTGGCTGTGGCTCCCCACCCCCCCGTCCATATAACCAGTTATGGTCTGAATGATTTGGATAATTGTATAATTACACCGTACAGCCATCAGACGTACGGAATGAATGGATACTTAATATGCATTAGACGAGGTGAGTGAGTAACAATTTCACCGATGGACATGTCAAATTGCAACACCACGATAGACGGCCACCAAAACGAAAGCGACAGTTAAAAAAGAGGAAGCCAACGAACAAACAAAAAGTCTAATAAAACCAAACCAACAGAGAAAAACAGACGGCGCCAAATAGATCATGATGATGATGATGACAATGACGATGACGGTTGATCACTGACCACGATCACGAAATAAATGTAAAAGTGAGAGTTTTGCATTTGTCTTTGGACGGGGGGAAGTTAGCCAAAGCCAGGAATCTTGTGGTGGTCTGACCAAAAATCCGGTTTACTCAACATAGGAATGTGATTTGTTTTGTTTTTTTTCTAAATTATTTTTCTGGATCTCATACTGAAACGAATGTATTTTTTTTCTAAATTAAGTTTTTTTTTTTATTTTAGTAAACTAAAAAAATAACAACAAAAAAAGATGAAATATTAACAAATAAAGAAATTGTTGGTTTTGTTTTTCTGCTTAAATAACAATCAATGGGGGGTGGGGGGAAAAGAATGAAGAAAGTAGAGTTGGGAAATAGATGTGAAAGGTCTTCAGTTTCGGCCGATTTGATCAACTTGAGCTTGCAAATTGTTAATCACCTCCGATGGTACTTGATCGCCCAAGATCTCGAACAGATTGATGCGTTGATTGCCGGGAATCTGTTCGTAGGCGCCCAATTCAATGCCCTCCTGTACATTTTGGATCTGGGCATCTTTGGGTATGAGGAAGGTCTGCTGGGCCTGACGGATGGCTTCGTTGGTGTAGGCGGCACCCTCTCGCTGCGGCATAGCCGCTGTCAAGGCCACGAAGGCCAACACCACCGATAGACACACCAGGAAAGATTTCATTGTTAATCGTTTAAAGTTCACACTAAAAAAAAAAATGACACAGGAAATAAAATCAATGTATGCACTTTTCTATATCCTTTTTTTGGGTTTATTTTTATTTTTATTGTTTTTTTTTGTATCCACTTTGCGCGCTCTTCGATCTTACCTTAAGCACGTTCCACACGTTAATAATAAGCATATTGTGAGCTTTACCACTGTTTATAAACTTGGCTAACAACAAATTCGGCGGCTTGCAGTTCGCCCAGTGTTGGCTTTGAGTTTTTTTTTGTTTTCTGTTTGTGTTGTCTTTCTTTTCATGAGCGAGTGAGGAGAGCCATCACAAAACCCCTTTGGCTTTGATTTGTTTTTTTGTTCATTTCCAGAGTTTTGATATCGGTTTTTTTTGCAAATAATATTTTTGTTGTTGTCTCTACTTCTTTTTTAAACTCGACTCATCTTCAATTCAAAACACGTTAGTTATGGTTTTTTTTTTCGTCTTTATTTGTTTAAGGTTTTTTCTTCTTCGCTGCAATAATCATAATGAAAGTGTCTTTTGATTAAAAGTGGTTACATCTGTCTGCGTCTGCTGTCCGTTTGGTGGTTTTTTTTTTGGGCATTCAGGTTCAGTGACTCCCAAATGGGTGGCAGTGGCAAACGAGCGGACGTATGACCCCTGCCCATCTAAGTTGAGACTGCAAAGTGGTTAAATTCATTGATCGGAAATTAAGAAGAATGCCCGTGAATTCAGGATAATTATTTTTTTTTCACTTTGGCCGGGAGAAACTTCTGTTTGATAAGGGGTGGTGTTCATCATGCCACTCTCTGAGCATGCATTGTCTTCGCGTCGATCTCGTGCGGGTTTTCCAATTCCCAGATGCGCCAGTTTTGCTTGTTAACATAGCCGTCAAGCTCAAAATGGGCTGCGCCGAAAAATACGATTTTCCAGGTAAAATCTATGTCCATTTCGAGAACCAAACTAAGAACCGATTACGAAGCGTCTGGGTGTCTGCGAATAATTTGTGCAAAATTCACATTGGACCGGTGCGTGAAATGTTATGTTATTGAGATCTATGGCGTGTCGACTCACCAGGACTAAGTGGCACATTCTTTTCTACGGCCGCCGAATTTTCGCCAGTGCGCAACCCTACAACAACATGAGCCGTGAGTGTTGTTCCCCAATGTGTCAGTCTTACCAACTATTTGCACAATCTTGCGAACAAATGGCGCGAGTGGTGCCTCATTTCGGCCAAAACGTCTTTTATTCGTTCCACCGAGATACGATACTGACTTTCTGGCAAGATTTCGACCGAGAAGTGATGTCACTGTCAAAATAGCACATGATGCAAAAAATAACCACTAGATGGACCATCGGGTATCCTCTCGATGACGATCTCGATTTCATCGATAACAACAATTAGTGACATCTCTGGCATGGGAATTTAGTTGATGACAGCGCCACTGCGGCTAACTTAATATTGTTTAGTTGCAACGACGAAGAAATCTACCTGATTTCATAACTTAATTAACGAAAAAATCTACCGAATTTCTTAATTCATTACCACAAGCACAAGTAAGTACACGGCACGCTAGATCAGACGTAAAGCTTTTGCATTCATTCGTTCTGTCTGTTGCAACAACAAACATTGAGGCTGCTGACAAGACTTTGTCTTTGAGAACCCAACAAGTCCACTTCCAGGGTAGGATCTTGATTTTTTTTGACTAGCACTCAGGTGGAAGTGGGGTATTGGAGGGAGGAAAGAGGGAGTAGTGTTTGTTGACGTTGGCCTTGAATTTGATAACGACATAGCAGGCAGGAAAAACCCTTGCAGGAAAATTATTCCACATACGAACGAATTTTCTCTACAGTGCGTCGTCCGGTCTACCAGTCATTTGACAATGAACAGAGGAGAGACTCTGGATAGCCGCGTATTCCGACTAAATGTTCTAACTTCAGGGACCAGACGACGGATATCTGACGAACAGATACGGTTGACATATCTATAGGACAGCGATATACAACCCACATTCCGGCGATGTTGTAGGGAGACAATAGAGTTGGATATCCTACTATCCCCTATCATCAGCACCGTTCTCCTCTATACACGGTCCAGAAGCTGCAAAGATGTCATTGGAGCCCCTGCCCATATATGGTCGTTGTATTCCATTTTACAGACCGAACAGTCCCTCACTTAGGAATTCTACTTTAAAAACGGCTAAAGAACATAAGCATAGGTGGTCCGAACAATTATAGATTCTAACTAATTTATATGGGGATGAAAAATAAAACAATAGATACATGCTTTAGGCAATTCAATACCGATTTCCATTTATTTCTTAATTAAAGGTCAAATCAGCAGAAGACAGACCGAACTCATCTCAACAACTGTAACGTGGAGTACGTAAAAACAAAACTCAGTACAGCAAACAAAATCAGTATTGATCCGGCAAGAGCTTCTTCAACGAATTTGTCCAATGAACTCTGCCCATGTTGAAGTATATTTCTCTGTTTTTTTTTTACAATGGAAATGAATGTGAACAGGTTTTGACTCAAGCTAAACCACAAAGTGATGGTTGTTGAGTTGGTCAGTTAACCTCCTTTAGGAGAATCAATGAGAGACACATGCATGACCAACCAACATCGTCATCATCACATTACGTAAAAACTATCGTTTAAAATTATTAACCAACACATCGATGTGGCCAGTAACCGTTTCAGTTAAAGGTTTTGGAGCAAACAGACGTATGTTGTAAAAAAAAACCCGAAAAGCGATTGGAGGTTAAGTGGCCATCGAGTAGGAGATGTCGATGTCTGTTTTTTTCTTCTTCTTTTCGAGTGGTGTTTATTTATGGACAGCTTTAAGAGGCTTCGCTGCCAAGTGTTACTAAGAAGGTTAACTTGAAGATAACTTTTCAAGTGGCTTGATTTTGAGTGGACGCCAGAAAACAAAGTACATATTAATTTAAATGACTTCGGAGGATATCTTCAGTCATATTACCGAATGGTGTGGGCAGAGTAATATTGGGTACTCAATAGTTTGGTTAACTAATTAAAATTAGGTGAGAAAGAGCAAAAGATATTTTAAAACCTCAAATCAGAATAAAGGAAGAGGTATATCCCCAACTGAATAACCCAAGTAATTAGCAAAAGACAATCTGGTGGGGCAGGCATTCTAAGTCCTATACAAACTTTTCCAACAAAGGGCAGCTATGAGACCAAAGATTCTCCAAGACTTTGGATAATCAACCTAGCTTTTGTAGCAGTAGGTTATCATGATAAGAATGTCGAGCGCAAAAGATATGTCGCTGTCAAAATAACATATGATTCAATAATAAATCACTTGATGGACAACTCGGTATTCCAAATTGATAGGTCATACCAAAAGAAAGCCGATAGAAATCATAAACAAGATAACCACGGAAAGTGCAAAACAGACAGGCATAAGCAAGCCTATAGGTAGGGTAACTAGGAAAACCTTCTAATTTAGGGAAGTAGAGGACGAGAACGACCGATGGCAACATGGCGCTGGATCACTGGAGAATTACCTATGAAGATAGGTTATACCATATGAAAGGTGATAGAATAAGGCCACTTGGCTCCGGACCTCCGGAGTTCTACCAATGGGGAAACAACCCATACACAATTGGAACTAAAAACGTGGAAATCGGTACGCATAAGACAACCAATAGAAAGTGTAACTGGGATAACCTGGGAATGGAATCCACACGGAAGTAGATGACCTAAGATCACTTGGTGCAAGATATCAGGAGGAAAGAAGAAACGAACTGGTAATGCCTTAAGTAACTAGGACAATCTAGGAACTATGGGAAGTACACGACGAGAACGACCGAAGACCTCTTGTCGCAGGACCACTGGAGTATTCCCAATTAAAATAGGTCATGCTATAGGAAACGTAACGGAAGAAACGGACTGGTAATGCCTTAAGTAACTAGGCGAACCTAGGAACTATGGGAAGTACACGACGAGAACGACCGAACCCTCTTGTCGCAGGACCACTGGAGTTTTCCCAATTAAAATAGGTCATGCTATAGGAAACGTAACGGAAGAAACGAACTGGTAATGCCTTAAGTAACTAGGACAATCTAGGAACTATGGGAAGTACACGACGAGAACGACCGAAGACCTCTTGTCGCAGGACCACTGGAGTATTCCCAATTAAAATAGGTCATGCTATAGGAAACGTAACGGAAGAAACGGACTGGTAATGCCTTAAGTAACTAGGCGAACCTAGGAACTATGGGAAGTACACGACGAGAACGACCGAACCCTCTTGTCGCAGGACCACTGGAGTTTTCCCAATTAAAATAGGTCATGCTATAGGAAACGTAACTGAAGAAACGGACTGGTAATGCCTTAAGTAACTAGGACAACCTAGGAACTATGGGAAGTACACGACGAGAACGACCGAAGACCTCTTGTCGCAGGACCACTGGAGTTTTCCCAATTAAAATAGGTCATGCTATAGGAAACGTAACGGAAGAAACGGACTGGTAATGCCTTAAGTAACTAGGCGAACCTAGGAACTATGGGAAGTACACGACGAGAACGACCGAACCCTCTTGTCGCAGGACCACTGGAGTTTTCCCAATTAAAATAGGTCATGCTATAGGAAACGTAACTGAAGAAACGGACTGGTAATGCCTTAAGTAACTAGGACAATCTAGGAACTATGGGAAGTACACGACGAGAACGACCGAAGACCTCTTGTCGCAGGACCACTGGAGTATTCCCAATTAAAATAGGCCATGGTATAGGAAACGTAACTGTAATAAGCTTAGAATGGAATCCACCACCGGGAACTAAACGAGTTAAGAAGAACACATGACCGCCTTATTCCATGAAAGAACATTTCTCAAAGCACGGAAAACTAATTGAAGGGGATCTAGTGTGATTAACGTTTGAATTTATGTGGATAACATAAAAAATAGTGCAGTATGTGAAGTAAAATCGGGACGAATTTTTGCATTCCAACTAGGCATATTTTTAGATATCAACACTATTTATTTTGTAGTTGACTACTGAAGTGAACATCTTGAAAGCAAATTCGGAAATGCTTCATTATGAATTGTCTTTGTTCGATATCTGGCTGCCGACGACACTCAACTTTTCCGAAAACGCAACATATGGTAACAATACAAAAATCATATGTTTGAAAAGTCAACATAAAAACAGATGATGTGGAAATAATCGGCAAACAGGCAGTATCAACATGGTCGATGCAACAAGAAAAATATTAATTAATGTGGATATTGTGAATGGTTTACTGCACTTTCAGGATAGTGGTAAAATCAATGTTTAGGAAGCGTCTCTATATATGAAAAAGTAATTTGTGGCCGGAAACAAGCAAACAAGTTTTTTTGTGGGCAAGAGTTTTGCAAAAAAAAAGAAAAATTAAAACATTTTATTTGGATTATCATCAAATTCACATAAAGATGTTCTTTTTGCTAACGTTTTTCGCATCAGCTGATTATGCATTGGCAAAGTTGTGGAGATTTTTTGTTTATTTTTATTGACAGCCATGTCACGATGTCGACAAACAGCTTATTTCGAAGCCACTAATCAGCTGTTTCATCGAATAGAAAATTATCAGCTGAAATGTATTGATCTGGGTGTAGTGTCACTACTTTTTCCAACTCCTTACTCACAGATAAACTCGATTTTGGGCCATCTCTCTTAGATGATGTGCAAACTGGCATAATAGGACTGTGATAATGTTTTTGTGTCAATTTTCATATAATATTTGCAATAATTTGCAGCAGAAATCATTACAAATGGGTACCGATGAAGAAGTGAGTCAGCTTTCGAAACGTATACGTATACCTTGCCTGCAATCAAAGCAAACACAATGCTTGAAACCTTTTTAAACATTTCTATTTTTGCAAAAAATAGAAATAATCGATTATCTCGAACTCGACTAACATGAACCATACTGTATAAATTGTAATAGATTTTCAGACGAAAACTTCGTTGTCAAATGAAAATTAAAAACAGAATTGTGTGCAGATTTAGCATAGATTATGTGAAAGTCAGTAAGAATAATAAAGCAAGGGAATAACTAAAAGGATCGGTTGTACTGAGTACCATGTATATGCAAATATTTGACGACCACACGAAAAAAAAGTAGGTTTCACACCAAGTAGCATAGAAAAATTTTAGAACATTAAAAAACACTTATTTTGTTAAAGCATTCATTCAATATCTAATTGGGCACAATGGACCAACAAACATCGGATATATTCCACAATCATAAAATAGTATATCGAACATTTCGCCCCACGCATCTGAAGGTTAACATAACAATATTGCAATATGGCATCTCCCCTGCTACTTACACAGCTATGAGATGGCAACTCTTCCATTCCGTGACATGTGGAGAAAAACATTGGAAAGCGTGATTCCGTGATTCTTTGGCAGAAATTTGAAGTAATTTTAAATAAAAGTAAATAAAATCCTACAAAAATCCTCGCTCAACATAAAATACGTGCTGGCAAGCATAAGCACGTCCAGAAAGAACAGAGAATTTACTGAGGCATTTAATAAGAATTTAGCAAATAAAGATGGATGCAGAAAATGGAGAGGGACAGGTACAAGTGCATTTGAAAACAAAACAGGAACAGTAAGTGGAAAACGTGACAATATTTCCTCAGCAAGAAAGCTATATTAATAAGGTTCACTTGTCTATAAAACAGATATGCGGTGCCCGATGTTCCATATTCGATAGACGCAACTGTAACTACAACAGAATTCAATACCTTCATCAATACGCTGCTGGAATCAACTGTCGGCGACGAACACAACACAGTCGAATTTGATTTCTTGGTGTTTGATGAGTATCTGCGAGGAAGACTTTGCGACCACTTGCGAGAGAAGGCCATATCCTTTGAAGATGCCATAGAAATTGAATATGTCGAAAGATTCCCGGCTCCAGAACCGCAGGATTGTCTGCTGCACGACGATTGGGTGTCAGCGGTGAAAACATGTGGAAAATGGGTGCTAACAGGCTGCTACGACAACACGATCAACATATGGACCATCAAAGGCAAACATGTCTTAACTATTCCCGGCCATACGATGCCCATCAAGGCGGTAGCTTGGGTGTCGCTCGACGACGAAAGGGGCAAATTTGTTTCATGTTCTCAGGATCAAACGGCCATGTTGTGGGAATGGGTGGTGGGAACAAATTCCGTAGAGTGCGTTTCGGTGTGTAAGGGTCATGAGAGAGGTGTCGATAGCGTGGATGTCAGTCCAGATAAACAGAGATTTGCCACAGGCTCTTGGGATACCATGTTGAAGATATGGTCAGCGGATATGAATGAGTCCGGTGAGGGGACATCAAAGAAAGCCAAACTTGAGGCCGGATCAACCAGAGTAAGTTAACTTATAATGGGATAAGTAAAAACAAAATTATTACGATAAGCCGGGTCAAAATACAGGATTATTGTTAAAATATTAAGAGAAATCAAATTTTGCGAAAGAACAAATTTTCCCGACTGGCTTCGCAGTAGAGAATATTGTCAAACGAATTTTTCCTGATCTTGGTGATCTCGGCCAATTGACATCGCCGAGACGACAGATAGCACGATTATCGACATGCGCACCATTCTGCCTAAACTAAAGATCGTCCAAGCCCATGACTTCAATCTGTAATAGCAGAAAATGGTTTATCATGCCTCTGTAGCGATCTACGTTAACTGAAATAGAGATTACATCATTTCATTTCATGTATTAACTTGTAATTCAAAGTCTTATGGCCGATTGTAAAAAAAAATTGGCAATGGTGCCACCGCTGGAAAATCCTCACCAAACTGTCACTCTCTGAGGATACATTGGCTTCTCGAATGCGGATTGTTCCATTTCCGGATGCTTTATTGCTAACATAGAAAATGCGTTTTGTCGTAAAAGATGATTTTTCGAGCATAAATTGAGATTCGATTAGGAAGCGGAGTGTCGTGTGGGCTGAACAGCATTGACTTTGGAAATAATTTCGAGCTAGAAAGAGTTATTACTGTAAAATAACATTTGATTGAAAAGAAACCCCCTAGGGCGCCCGTTTATAACTGTACTGTACTACTTATAATTGTACACCATCCTATGATGGAGAGAAATATATATTTTTATCATCATTTGTTTTAAACAATTACAGACTCCCAAAATGACTCTACAAGGCCACCGTGAATGCATTTCCGGTGTCCAATGGATGGACAACGACACCTTGCTAACGAGCAGCTGGGATCACACCATGAAGGTGTGGGATCTAAATATGGAGGGCATCAAAACAGAGATAGCCACCAACAAGTCAATATTCGACGCCAGTTACTCCAACCTGAATCACCTCATAGTCACAGCCTCGGCTGATAAAAATATAAGACTTTACGATCCAAGAATCAATCGTGAGTATTTTTATTTTCTCCATTTGTTCATTCTTCATCAAGAAAACTGTTGTAAACAAATTACGTTTATTCTTTACAGGGGGTTCTGTTGTACGCAATACCTATTTGGGCCATCAACAGTGGGTTCAAACTGTTATGTGGTCAACAACGGAAGAATTTCTATTTGTTTCGGGATCTTATGATAACCAGAATAAGTTGTGGGATTGTCGGAGGTAAAGTAGATTCACAAAATCAAAAATGAATCGTTTAATTTAATCGTGTTCCTTTCTTTCTTGATTTTAGCCCCAAGGCACCCTTGTATGATTTGATGGGTCACAGTGATAAAGTTCTGGATATAGATTGGTCGAATCCTAAGTATATTGTGTCCGGTGGTGCTGACAACAGTGTACGTGTATATAAGTCACGTAAAGCTTTAAGCTCTGATGCCAGCATGGATACCGCCACCAAATGATACCCAATTGTACAAATTCATTAAACGACGAAAAATAAATATTTTCCTGGAAAATATTTTCTCCCAATTCCCCTGCTGGCAAATGACTAAACTAAAATTTATAACTGTTTTTATAAATAAAATTAACAAAATAAGTGGACGTAATCTAGTGTTTGTTTAGAAAAGATTTAGCTAAATAAGCAAAATTTGTGAGCAACCAAAAGACGTATTTCTATGGATTTTCCAGGTCTGAATACCATTACAAGCAGCGTTCGGACAACGCTGCTAGTTCGTTTAAAATGTTCTAGTAAACTTTTTTTTGGTGAGATTTAAGAAGAACTTTCGATTTAATTTAAACGATTTCTAATAACTTTGACATTTTATACAACTTCCAAAACACAATGTAATGAGATGAAAAGAGTTACTGGTGTGTTTATCATCCGATTTCTTTTGAGTATGATGAAAACGGACAAATGATAAATTTTATTGCTCATAATAAATGTTACTACATTATTATCAATTAATCAAATTTAACGACCAGAAACGAGTTGTTTCACGAACAAAAATAGACAATATGGGTTCGCGAAATATATACTTCGGTGTTGCATTCTGCTAAAATCGGAGATATTCCCTATATACGTCTTCAATCTCCGGCCACAAAAATTGTTTATCATGACGCTGAAGCGCTCACCGTATATCGATTAAATAACGGATTCATGTCACCGCTCTAAAAATCCCCACCATTCATCTAACTGGTGCACGTTTCTTATACAGCTTGGCCCCAGGCAAATTCACTCTTTTCATACCGAATGTGTGTAAGTAGTGGTTGTCAAATTACGATTTGACATTTTTGCGTTTCCGTAGCAATTGCTAACCTCTCGATGGCTCTACATTGTACAACAAATCTAATATGGACTTTATGTAAAAATGTTGAATATAGATTTGGCAACTCTAGGACAATACCACCAGCTGACATGAAGTAACCATTTCGAAGTGAATGCCCCTTAAAAAGCCAAACAACAACAAATAGAAATAATAAATGCCGAATAAGAAATTCAATCTTTTAAAATGATTGAAATTGACAACGCTAACAGCGAATCTGAAGAGAAAATTGTTTTTAAAAAGAAGTCCCGTAAAAATTTAAGGCAACGAAGAAATTCCGAGAACGAACCGGCCGAAGAACCGTAAGTAAAATGCTTGTAAAAGATTTACAAAATCACTATATATTTCCTTTAAGGAGGAAATTACGGTTCAATGGAGCACCTCTCTGAAAAAAATGCGAAACTATGTGGGAGAATATTTAAAGGATAGCTTAGATGAGTTACTCTCTTGTCAAACCCTACATCTCTTAAGTTTTTGCGAGCGGTCCGTCTTGGCTTAAGAAACGATTCTTGCAAGAAGTGTAGACTAATATTGTCACAGTTAAAGGGCACTCACAGTTCGATTGGAAGCACCGCGTGCCAATTATTTGCATATGAATCCATCCTGAGAACTATTTGCATGTGAATTGTTCGCCTTCCTAGATGTTCCGACATTGAATAAAGCTGGTTTGCCAAAGACAAACTAGTGTGCAGACGACCGAAATCAGATCCGATAGATCTCACACGAAAACAATGGTTTGTTCCGTGAACATACCACGTAATTTCTATAGAAGTAATTTATTTAACCTTTTCGAAAATAAACCCGACAGCGTATCGAAACTACAGCCTTTCATTTGTCTCCTTGAACATGCATACTTAACAATTATCTATTCTTATAATAATTATAAACAGAACGGCTTTTCATCGCGCTGCTGGTTTTAAAATTATCGCAAAGGAAAAACCTCCTAAGATCGTTGGGTTACGGGAACAACATCGATCATTCCAGATTAGATTGTAGCCAAGAATATGCACAGCTTTTTAAGGTACACTCGGCTACAACCAAGTCGGCGTAAACCCGATATCACGACGACCGCTAAACCGAAGCTAAACCACCACCCTACCAAAAATCCTACTACTTCGTTACTAACTCGTCGATTAAATTTAGTAATACATTTTCATACGATATCAAAAACTTGCAGAAATTAAGTTTTCCCATTAATATCTGTTCGACAGATTTCAGTTATCTGGAACTAACTGTATTAGCATTGGAAATCTCAATTTACATTTTTTTTATACAATTAAATACTATTTTCATAATCTCCTATTACCAGTTACATTGCATCTGTATCTGTTAGTGAAACCTAAATGCTCGAAAGTATTAATTACGATAAATTTTACATTATTTCATCTCGCCATGTAATTCTTAGCCTCTGTCTATAATTATGCTAATATGTGGTTTTTTACTTCCAGACTCTCATTAGCGGAAATAAAAGAACGGCAAAAACTTCGTGAAAGACCGCATGGCGTTAGCATTGCTGGCCTTGCTTTAGGAAAAAAGTTGGCCCTAGAAGAGGAAATTAACATTAAAGACCCATTCAATGCTAAGACCGGCGGTCTTGTTAATATGCAATGTCTGAAATCGGGCAGCATGAAACAGTCGGCGGAGGAGGATGCCTATGATGTTGGTATCGGTACGAAATTCTCAGCGGAAACCAATAAACGTGACGAAGATGAAGAAATGATGAAGTACATTGAACAGGAGCTACAGAAACGTAAAGGACTATCGGAAACAACAGCGGACAGTGAGAACGTATCTGATCCACAAAAATATCTAACGCCCGAAGAAGCAGCACTCTATGCCCTACCCGATCATTTGAGACAGTCTTCGTCACACCGTTCGGAGGAGATGTTGTCGAATCAAATGTTGAATGGTATACCTGAGGTCGATTTGGGCATCGATGCCAAAATTAAAAACATTGAAGCCACCGAAGAGGCTAAGCAAAAGTTACTGCAGGATCAAAAGAATAAAAAGGACGGCCCATCTCAATTTGTGCCCACCAATATGGCCGTCAATTTTATGCAACACAATCGATGTAAGTTTGCCATCTCAAACAATCATATTTACATGTTAGGCAAATTCTGCTAGACGACGACTTCTTTCTTAAACCAGACGTAGATTGTATGATGTTATCCACGGTTGATACGAAATTTCTTCTTGAAAAAAAAATCAAATTATTTTAATTGTAATTCTTGTACTTTTACAAGTACGTTTTATGGCGTTATTCTCGATAGAACGCTTGGGTTCTAAACTGTTTAATAGCCCCAAGTAATTGTTGTCTTCTTTTAACATATCCAAATAATTCGTTGATTTATACAGTGGAAAGCTTTGCAGGAGACTACAATCCTTCATGGCTATAACGTGGAGGTTTTTCTGCTCTCTGCACCTCATTTTTCGTTAAATTTAACTTAAGCTTTTGTAATTTAATAAGATCTTTATTAGAGTGCTCCTAGGTGTTATTGAAGAAGTCAAACGATTTCTTATGATACCAAGTATTCTACTGAATTTATAACATCGCCATCACAAAATAACCGTCGAAGTTCTGACGTGCGAAAAAAGTTGATGGAGATCATTATATATGTAGTATTAACAACAAAAATCTATCATGTCATGAGGATGTCAGTTAACAAAACACCTTGTTTTTGAGAATATATTTTGAACTACAATTCTTTTTTTTTCAGTTAACATTGATGACAATAATGATCAGAAAAGACGTTTCCACCAGAGGAAAGTTGGCGAAGAGCCACATGTGAATCCCAATCACCAGGTCGGTGCGAATGGCGTTAAACGAGCTACAGATGACTATCACTACGATAAATTTAAAAAACAATTCAAACGTTATTAAATATAAAAGTATTTTTACAAAAAAAAAATAGGGGAGTTGATAGAACATATTTACTTACATATATATATATAAAGAATTTCTCTTATAAAGTTGTGGAAAGAGGGGTGGGAAATGTTTTTCCACTTCCTTCGACAACGGTTAAAAAGAAAATTCCTCCTGTTCTGAACAATAGAAAATTAGGTATTTACTTCTTTTATATGAAAGTTTCTGTTGTTACCGATTCAACATCGGAATAAGCTTGCGAACTGATTTTATGCACAAATCATGATTAAACCTCAACTAAGATCAATGTCTCGTTGTGAATTTCCCAGCTCAGCTTCAAGTTGGGATACCATCGGACATATCAAATTTTTATTTCGTCCACAAATTATTCAATGTGGTGGAAAAATGTGTTTCGGAACTTCCGTCCATTTTATGGTCAGGTCTTTAAATACATTGGACATCAGTCCACCGAACCGTATCCGTACTGTACGTATCGGAGAGAATATTCACTGCCAGCGTTACTAAAGAACGTGATATGTCCAACCATCAATTGGGTTTATTTGTTATTCGACCAACTGGAAGATTTTACGCAAGAAATTCGGTCTTAAGCTATACAAAATACAGGTATTGCAGGACCTACTACAACATTAACTTTTCGGTGAATGGGCCTTTGAAAAGCTGGAAGAAGGACATGAAGTAAGATCGTACTTCATGAAAGACACTGCTCTCCGCAACGTTACGGTCAATGAAGCAATGAACCATTCGACGATCAGGGACTTTTGGTTGTGCCAAAATGGAAGAATTGAATTTGGTTGACATGTGGTTTCAACAAAACGGTACCACAAGCCACTCTGAACGAGGTACAATGAACCAATAGAGAGGCGCATAAACCACGTTTGTGTGATTTCATGTCACTACAACATTTTTGCGGGGACACATAAAGTCTCTCGTACATAGAGACAAGACAGTCTCTATTGTTGCCTTGGAAGACAACATTATATTTGCCATTGTTGAGATATCGGTCGAAATTTACGAAAATATGTGTCAAAACTGGATTCTGTGAATGGACCACCCGGAGCCCAGCTATGTGGATGTGATCGAATACCCGACATTTGGAGAGATTGATTGTCTACGATACCATGTTTTTCTAATGCCATTACTTCCCCCAGATCCCAAAATGGACCGTTGGAATTGCTTAGAATTCTCAGATTTATTAACTCATCGAGTTACAGATCAAATTACAACTAGCGGCGCAGACTGTATTATACTAGCCCGACTTAGAGTGAAAATATAGACATTATTATGAAAAAAAAAATAATCGTGCCTGATATTCATATTATATATGAATGACACTCATCTAGAATTGTCGAATCCATTGCGGAAATACTTGATTGTTCTAGCGATGACATGTTCCTAGAATACGAACTTCACTCGGCGTTCATTTGTATTTCCCAATTATAATGTAACATGTTTTATCACAATTTACTGTAACCTCTTCATCATCTAGTGATTGATTCCATCCAGAGAATTAACCAGCTGGAGTGGAAACAATCGTAGGACTTTAGCTAATTCTACACACTATGCTTTTTCATAACGTTAGTCACTACACATGTATACATGTTGGACAACTGTATTTAGACTTGTGTAACTTTTAAAATTGACTAGTTCGATACTAGCTTGACCCCGAGGCCAACTTAAGTTTTTCCTTTCCTTAACATGAAAAAAAATAAAATATAGTTTTCGAAAAAGGCTTGTAGGTATATTATGTAAAAATCGGCAGGAAACAAGTGGTCGTAGCACGGCTCATACAACTTAATGTTCAGAACCTCAGTATCTCATGAACAATTAATAAATTGACGCCCGGTTGACAACTCTTGTTATCGGGAAAACTGTCAGTAATTTTGTTAATTATGAGCATACGAAATACAATTCACATTGGAGTAATGAAAAATTGTCACTCTAGTACTCCAATACAAATAAATCTATCCAAGCTTAAAATGCTGTGAATAGTGCCTCAATTTCAAGCGTTGTTGAATCCCCCAATCAAGTGCCCTCCCTATAAATGTGCTATGCGATCAGCTCTTGGAGTGCCTGTAATATCTTCAATGCGCTTAAGGCAATCTAACTAAAATCAAGTGGTTAGGAATACCGGTTTTAAAATAAACAAGATTGTGGAAAATTGATCCACACACATTTGCATAGCTTCTGGCCTTAAGTTGTCCTATAAGTAATCTTCCTGTGCTCCATCCACAATGCCTGACAAATCTGTCGATTTACAAGATATCAACTCCTCTAATGCCCCCAGAAAGTATTGCCCAGTTATCTTCACCGTCTTCTAGAGGAAGGTGGCCGCCGCTCAACAGGTAATCCGCTATTTGAATCTCATACTCACACAAACTCGTTAATTCTTTCCATCCATCTGACATACACCATTGAAATGATCGGCTTTGCCCTTGTTTTATGTATACTTCACAAAACTTCTGGAATAATTAACTAATGTCACGTCCGTTAATTAATATGTATTCATATAATATTTTATACTAAAAAAGCGCTGTAGGCGTATCAATATCCAACAAAGTAAATAATTTACTGCAATTCTCATTTCAGCCAATATTTTTGTACCGAAAACTACTGAACAGCTTACCAACAACACACGCACTGAAAATCTAATAAGTAACACACACACACATACAACACAAGCCCGACAACCGTTAGTTCACAGTTTCACAGCATCCAACAAATTTTACAACATTTTTGCAAGCTTTTTTTTTCACAAATACGCGATAATTCGGATACGATTTGTAAACAATACCATGATAAATTAGTTATTTTCACTTTAATGCAATTCGTTCCACTGCAAAATTATGTATTTGACTAAATATTTAATAAAAGACAACCGGAAGAACTGTGAATGAACCGCAGCGAAATAAAACCGCGCGAACTAATAAACCAAACGCAGATTTGCAGTCTGATGGAGCAGTGTTGGAAACTGTGGGACATTTGTGGTAATCGGTGTTGGACTTGTACCAGTAAAGACGGAAATGATTTTTTGGGACGTTTTTTAAGACAGAATAGTTTTTTGTATTTTCTTTAGAAAAATTATGCATACAACGAGTAACGAGTAAAAAGTTATTCTTTATATAGATTAATCAATCTACGGGCAGTTCGAAAGGATTATATCGATGTGGATTATATGTGTGTTGAATTTACAATTTGTCAAAATTAGTGAGACGCTACTACCAAATTTTTTGTTGTCATATATATTTATTGCAACGAGGCTCTTGTCAATATATCAACCAATATACCAAACAGTCAACCTAATTTCTGTTCAAACAATCACTTTTCCGATAAAGTAACGGAATATGAAAAAAAAATACTGTTTCTCAAATAATATAAAGTGACCTTGAACCATTCGAACCATACATTAGATGGAATAGGTACTATTGCTTTACAAAATTCACAAAAACTAAAATCTACTAGCTGTAGAGTTATACAGTACCGTCGAAAACCGAACAAATGTTTAACAAATAATTAACTTTAAAGGGAAATATAAAGAGAATAGCAAAAACATTTTAAAGTGATTCTAAGCTCAATTTTTACTATTGACTCGGATGTACGTTTAATGTAACGGGAAATGCCGAAAATCCCGGCGTTTACACTACGCAATCATGACACAATAAAACAACAAAGATGCTGATTTTTAGAGTGCCCCAAAATTCTTTGTTAGACTGCTGGAATTTCTTCATTCATTACAAATTGGAATTGTCAATTGTAAGCGTTATAAAATGGGTTTTCGAATTAATTCAATTCTGGTTTTTAGATATATGTTAGAGAATATCATATGGAACGAAATATCCGCTTTATAGCGCCTTCAATTTGAACGATTCATAACAAACGATCGAATTCGTTTTACGGAAACCAGCCCTTTATGAAAATATGAAAATGTATTTGACATTTGAAAAATGTTTGAAAATTAAACAAACAATATTTAAGATTTAAACCCCTTATTCATAAAAATAAGGAAAATATGCGGAAATTGTTTTTGTATTTTCATACATTTTTCTTAACAGGGTTTTACATTTTTATGAATACGGGGTAAATGTTTAATATGAAAAAGTATTCGACATTTGAAAAAAAAAATTAAACAAACAATTGAAATATAAGCAATGAGTTGGACAATCAAAATTCTGTCAAAAAGAAAAAAATATTATCAGCTGTTTGGATGGCTCTACCTTCTATTATTGTGTCATGCTAGGCCACCACAAAACAAAATTAAGGGTATGTGCTAGTTGTCAAAAAAGGAAAAAATTTTTGTGTTATGAAGATAAATGGGAAATTTGTAGATGCGTTAGTGAAAAAGTGTCAATGTATTGCAATTGACAGTTTCGTGTAAACGCCGGGTTAAGTAAGGCAGACAGCGAGATGACCGCGCGAGTATCATTGAATAGCATCGGACTGGTATTAAGTATTAGGAAGAAAACCGCGGCCTTATCGGTCAAAAATATTAAAGCCTTCAGCTAAAATCATACAAATAGGATCTTTGAGGATTGAAAGCATGTGATTTGATCGGACGAAGTGTATTTAAACCGATTTCAGTCTGATAAGATTATATGTGGATGGGTGCAAGATGCACAAGCTAACATTTAGCTGCATCAGACACATTTTACACATTGTAAGTCACATCAGAAGTATTTTACCCGCGAAATGCATCATATTGCATTTCATTTTACAATACCAGGAGGTCTTATTGCATTTGTTTTTATACTTGTACTAATCGGCATTTATGACAAATCAGTTCGTCACAACAAAGACTTTGTCCCCTTTTATCGCACACGAACAAATATCGAAATGATAGTCACCGATTTATGTGTTTGGAATTATCGATATATTTTCACAGTCGAAATCTGTCCTCTTTCAATCTTTATCGATATAACCAGCAAATAAAGAAGGCGAAATCAAAGCCAAAAAAAAAGAAGTTTGATGGGATACCAAGTTATTTATTAAAAAGAAAAAAAAAACTAAAAAATAAGACAAACGATTGTGATATGTTTAAAATTTAAAAGTAAGCGACAGAAAAGAAATTGTCAGAAGAAGGGAAAACAAAGATTAAAAGTACCAAGAGCAAAGGAAGAAACGGTAAGACTGACGACGGCGACAGAAAGATACTAGCAAGAAAAAACAATTTTCCATGCCAAACATCCGCAAAAAAGTTGTAAAATACATTAAAAATCGCCTGAAAGTGTTTGAAGTGCCTAAGTAATTGTAATTCTAGAATATATCTCAATTCTGTTATACTGAAATTTGCCGAAATGCGAGCAAATAAAAAAAAGAGCAGGCACCACGCATCACACAAACAACACCAGTACAAAGAACTAATACAGGGAAGAAATTGCCGGAGAAAAGCCTAACGTTTCCCCATTTCAGGGTCCATGGAATAATGCGATTGCAGTTTTCTTTTCAGTGCCAATTTATAATATAAAAATTGTGCAATTTTTCCAACTTCAAAGTGTTTTTCCTTCTTCATACGTGTGTTTGTTATGTGTATTTTCCCTGACATTTTCCTGTCTTCCGTTCTTTTATTTTTTTTGTATTGCCCCCCTCTGTTTTTGCAGAGTGTGTTTGATTTTGTAGTGTGGTTTTGTTGTTTTTGCTGGTTGTCTGATGTGCACGGTGTGCGTTGTATTGTATGTTTTTTGCACTGTTTTCAATACCAAAATGGCCGCTAAGTAAAACAGCCGTACAAAAAAAGATTTCTTCTTTTATGTCTGTCGAGAGATTTCATAATATTAATTAAACGTTGTTAAACTTTACAGTGTAATAGAAAATATCAACCGGAATGATTGAGGGGAAATCTTCGTTATTGTTTCGGAAAATGTTTGTCGAATGGAAAAAACTTCCTTCTTCTGTTTCATCACAAACAACTTTTTAAATGTTTTTGTTTTGTTTCTTGATTTCTTTTTGGTTTCTCTTGTTTTTAATCCTTGAGGGTTTTTCCCAACGCCCTAAAATAGGCAGTAACTTTTGTTCATTATTTTTTTTGTCGTCACCTCGCTGACTGACTTTTATACGTCCTGCAGAAAAATGTATTCAGAGAAAGGACCACCACAACCAGCTGTTTTTAGATACGTTATAGGTCCCGTTTTGTATATTTTGGGTCCTTTTGCAACTCATTTCGATAAGAGAATACAATTATTAGATAATATGATACATAATATCCTTTTTTTGTGAAGCGAAACCTCGCTGCGGTGGTCTCACTTTGTAGATCGCGTTGAAGTCGATGTCTTCGTTCTCTGGCCACAAACAATTGTTTATCTTGCTCTCCGTTAATCACTGAGGATGCATTGTCTTATCGACGATAACGTAAGAGTTTTCCGTTCCCCAGGCCGAGCAATAACGTTGGTCTTTTCGAGCTGTTCAAAGTCCCGAAACGATAAGCGATGACGAAGCGGCTGTCTTTAATTGCTGAGTCAATTGCTCATTGTTGTTGCACGTCTGTGTAAAAAGTTTCCAACAGGCCGGTGAGTAATATGTTGAGATCAATGAAGAGTCGATGTCACATGACCGGTCGGCAGACACAATCTGGCCAGTGCGCACCGTACGACGACGAGGACCGTGAGAGATTTCCACTACCACGTCAGAGTCCTGTACACAAACTAAAGCGCTGTGGATGTCTCACGTCGTCCAAAACTTCTTATCAATAAACGGACAGTTGGAGCTACACAGCATTGAGCTTGTATTATTTTCCAACTTTTCCTGAAGACTAAAACTATTTATTTCCTTCCACGGAGATATGATACTTGATTTTTGTCAAAATGTCTAGCGGGAAAGAGCTGTTTCTATCGAAATAAAATATTATTCAAAAAGAAAACACTAGATGGACCACCCGGTATCTCTCATGCTGCTTTGAATAGTTTTTAAGAGGAGATGTCTGTTTTTCTGGTACAGTATCCTGAAGTCGAGATTTCATTATCTTGCTATTAGCATTAGAGGACATGCAGGGGACTTAACTTGGCCATCAGTCATAACCACTCCCTATTTATTTAATGTGGCACACAGTTCTCTGCTTTTAGTGTTCAGCTTGTATGGACAATGTTAAGTAAAGTACCGACAATAAGGAATTGCGAAAAATATTACTGTGATGCTTTAGTCATCCGGTATCAAACTATACAGGAATCGGTAAGTAGACGGCGATTCCAAAATCAGCGGTGTTTTGTAAACGTTCTTGCTTCGCTGTCTCTGAAAGTTGCCGATCGATGTTCTGGGCAGTTTTAGGATTTATTTTATTATTATGCATTCTATATAGAATTATTACGCTATTCATTATTGACTTCTATGGGGTTTATGCTTCAATCTTTTTAAAACTGTCTGTGTATATTGCACATGAAACATTTCTCGGTGGCTGCTACCGCCTTGTAAATGCTGGCAACTTTACGAGTAATCTCTAAGCCATGCAAAAGTTCCCTTGAAAAGCATCAGCCGTTCGAAGCCGACTTTAAACAGTAGGTTCCGGTCAGTGAGTACACACAATTATATCGCGCACAGCTCACTGTTTCGAAAGATGTTCCCCGCCAGTTCCTTCATGGAATGTTAGAGGAAATAAGTATACGTAATTGCAATGAAATGTTCTTTTTACATTTGTTTCTAGGTTATACCCATCGAGACGTTACTACGTGTGACAACCCCTGTTCACATTTCGGTTTGACAGCCCACTATGTCATCATCGACAACGACTAGTGGTGGTACAGCAACAACTAACAGTACAGGTTCATCATCGTCGGCAACACCTATCACAGGCCTTGCTGCCAATTCATCATCACCAGGCACTGCCAATAATATGTCTGCTACTAATAATTCTACAGCAAATCCAGCCACTGCTGTCGCACGTGGTCGCAATGGCAATACTTTACAATCTGCTGGTTCCCTACCGGCCTCTGGTTCAGGCACCGGTTCAACAAATTCGTCTGGAGGGGCTGGCGGTGGCGGTTCATCGTCGACAGCGGCGGCCGCAACAGCGACCACAAGCGAAGAGACACGCAAGGATCCCAAACCCAATCCGAAAATATCAAAAGCTTTGGGTACTTCAGCTAAACGCATACAGAAAGAGCTTGCCGAAATCACTTTAGATCCGCCACCCAATTGCAGTGCCGGTCCAAAGGGGGACAATTTGTACGAATGGGTGTCGACCATTTTGGGTCCACCCGGTTCAGTGTATGAGGGTGGCGTGTTCTTTTTGGATATTCACTTTTCACCGGAATATCCATTTAAACCTCCTAAAGTTACGTTCCGTACCCGTATCTATCACTGCAACATCAATAGTCAAGGTGTTATTTGTTTAGATATTCTCAAGGACAATTGGTCTCCAGCATTGACCATATCAAAGGTATTGCTGTCAATTTGTTCCCTGCTGACTGATTGTAATCCTGGTAAGTGACCATAGTGTGATATTTTCTATGTGACAGTTTTGCTTCAATAATTGTTTTGTTTTTTAGCCGATCCATTGGTTGGTAGTATTGCCACTCAATATCTACAAAATCGCGAAGAACATGATAGAATCGCTCGACTGTGGACAAAGAGGTAAGTTGAGCTTAATCGGTTATTATCTAATTTCATTAAATTTTTTTAAACTTGTAATTCAAAGCCCATTGGCCTATAATGCTCAGACTACGTAAAATACAAAAAATACCTAGCTATTGATGTTTATTTATGATATGAACATTGGCTTTTCAGTGGACTTTAGATCAGTTCCGTCTGTACTTTCCGTGGAAATTGTCGCCTATCGCTTTTATATATGTAGAGTTTTGGTCCAATCCGCTTAACTATTTTTGGGAATCGGTATGGCTCATGGTTTCATCATCACCTATACTCCTAGTTCTTATTAATGAAAACTCCGGTTTTTCGAATGATCTTACGTATTCATGTTTCAGTTCCATTAAGAAGTCAGAAACCTCTGTTCTGACGATGACGATGTGGTACCTCCGATGAGTCCAATTGGCATTGCCGAGATGACTGATAACACGATTACTGAATTTGATGTGCAAAATATCGATTGTAGTGTGTAATCGGGCTCCATCCTGGTGAAACCATAGACCTGTAGTCCATGCCCATAACTAAAATGGAGGTTCTAGCAACACAATTGAGCCAATTTGTTTGATGCATTGGCTTCACGGCAATGGCAAGCTGTTCTTTTTTTGCGATATCGAGATCCGCTTCGTCAGAAAATATGATTTTCCGTGGCCAAAACTGAGAAACGATATCGAAGCGTTCTCGATTGATATTTAAATTGTACTTACAATGTGAAAAATGTGAGTTCTTTGTGCAAAATTCGCATCTGGCGAGTGCGTGAAATGTTGAGATTGATGGCGACCACTACGCCAGTCTCACGAACTTTTTGCAAACACTTGCGTACAGTTGGCGGGCTTTGTACTTCATTTCGGCCAAAACTTAATTCCAATAATAGTACTGTTAGGGCCAAACCGTATTTACTTTGGAAATACGTTTGCGCAAAGCGATTCATTCTCTCAAGTTTTCGCGGGGGACTGTCAGAATAAAATATGATTAAAAAATAAACCACAAAATGGACAACCCAGCATACCTTATTGGTCCAGGTTGTTCCAATACGTAGACAATTTAGCAGGGAGTAATGTCGACCACTAGCTCCGGAAATGCTCACGAAGCCCTGTACTAACTCGGATTAAATGTGAACAAGTACATCCATGTTTTGAAGCGGTAGCCAACTAGTTCGAACTTTTTCTTGCCGCAGTTAACAACCTTGACTCCCAGTGAACAGAAACTCGATGGTGGTCTATCCGACCAAGACTGCTGTCACAGCTGGCTTTGTCATAGCTATGTCGGTATATGCAACGTCCAGAAAGGCTTTGGTGGTGCCGTAAATTCCTTCGAGTGGCGTCTTCGGTATCCGCAAATGGGTCCCTTGACAGCTCCTGAAGCTTTTCCACCACGTCAATGTCTATCAGTTGTTTGTCTATTTCTGTCTGGTACATTAACTAGTTTTATGATAGCTCGGGTGGCTATTAAATGAATAGTAAATTATATAATTAAAATACGAGTCGAACAGCCTGGTCCAATCCTCCCACTTGGTATTGCATGCGTCCTAGATAAGGGAGTGCCCTCAAATTCGAGTAAAAGCAAGGACGAAGGAGAAAGCTTAGTTTAAAGCGTATTTGGGGGTTAGTATGACAGCGTTTGTCGCTTAAGGCAGCCGCATAATCCCCGACTAGGGATGAGAGTGCAAGTTTATGTAAATCGGTTTAACCGAGTATAGACCTCTTATACCACCCAAAAATACCAAATAACATTTTTTTCTCTTTCGGTTTTTTTTAGGTATGCAACATGATTTCCCAAAACATTTAATTCATCTAACGAATGTTGTAGTCGTAAGAAGAAGAACCTCAAATATTATAACAAAATAAACTTATTAAACTTTACAATTATGGATAACACACAAAAACAAAAAAAGTACCCCCCTCAACCAATACTACAACAAATGAAAGCAGCAGCAAATACCAACCATTGCATAAAAATCTATATATAAATTATATCGGAATGAATACGAGAACGAATTATTATTATTATTGCAAATAAAACGAATGGAACAACACTGCAAAAACTATATATAACAACAACAAAAATTATTAAAACAATAATATAAAAAAAAAATATAAGAAACAAACAAAAAAAAACAAAATCAAATAAATACGAAACTTATTAATTAGAAATAAATAAAACAAAACACACAAAACTTTTCCTAAACAAATCCAGATATTTTGAAATAAATGCAAAGGAAATAATTGTCAGTTTGAAAAGACACGCAAAAACATTAAGGACAGTCAGTATATGCAAATTTTAGAGCAAGATATGTATGCGGTTAAGTTTGTATTCTTTTTTTGAAATTGTGTTTGATATATCCTTTCTTACAGCAGAAAGAAGTATGATACTATTGTGTTCTAAATTATATAACAACAGGTAACTCAATGCGGAATAGGCGTTTAAATAATTGCTTAAATTTAATTCATACAATGAACATATTAATTTTATTTGAATTATGCCTGATTTCTGTTTCTAAGAGCCTGGGAAATATTACTGCAGCAGCTCCTGACAATAGTTTTATTTCTAACGATTTTGTTTATTACGTTTTTTCTTTTGAGTCCTCAATAAAATGTTTTTAAAAATCCGATCATAATTCTTAAGAGAACCCAACCACACCAACAATCCCTTTTAAAATACATAGTTCTAGTTTATGTACAGTTTTAAGTAAAATCTCCAAAAAAAAAAAAACAAAAACAAATGAAAAGTTATCTTACAAACATATTAAGCTTAAAAATTACATAAATATTTCATAATAACTTTTAAATATACAATTATTTAAAACCCAATCTCCGCTCCCGTTCAAAAATATGGTTCTAATTTGTCCTTAATAATAATTCGCTCAATTGACGTAAACGGAAAATACTTTTTAATTTTATGTGCATCTCTATCTACTACCCCCTCTTCCATCATCAAAGACTAATTTGAAAAATGACAACGTTTTTTTTATATTTTACATTTTTTTATTTACAATTTTACATTCTAGTATTTTTTGTTTGCTAAACAAAATTGTCGCTTTATTCTTTTTTGTATATCTTTCGAATTTCCAGAATGATGATGATATATAAAAGAACTTTAATATTTAAAATACATAAAACAAAACCAAGAATTTCTCAACAAGTACGAGTAAAATTGATTAAAACATTTTTAAAAATTTAAATAAAAAAATACAAAAAAAAAAAATTTAAGAAAATAATGAATTGTTTATTATACAGCCCAGATAGGTGAAGTGATGTGACTGTGAAAAAGGTGTTTTGACATGCCGAACGATGATACAGGGACATGGAGCAAAAACAATTATTCCAAAAGTCATCAGCAAAACGATATTGGAAGTTCAATTAAAAAAAAGCACTACTTTTCAGGGCAACAGTCGATGGACCGATCAATCCACAATGTAGAGGTTGCAACAGACAACATTATCAACTACAGATTAATTAATATCAATAGCCATTCAGTTAAAGACATTCTAATGCTACCGAATACAAATTGTATTGGTCTCTTAATGTGGGCTGTTTTATGTACCGTGGACCCTATGAACACTTTATTCGTCCCTGGGTCAAGTTGATGGGCAATGCTCGTAATTTTCTGTAATACCCATCAATATTACACGATAACACCATACTAGAGCAATTAAGTGATTATGCCATAGGGTGGAGGGCATACATACTTTTTTGAATTTAAAAATTTTACAGGGAAAAATTGAGCGGCGCCCCTTTAGTTTTTAAAATGTTTGCTATTTTGGTTATTCAAAAATTACAAGTTTGAGCTTGTTCAGTACCCAAAAAAAAGTGTTTTAGGCAATGAAGAGGATGATCGACACATACTCGAAGCTTTGGTATCGATTTAAATGTTAAGGTAATTTTTTTTATGAAGGGACTATTTGGATTATTTGAATTTTAAATTCCATTAGCGGAAATTTTTGGAAATAAAGTTGTTAACATTTATTGACCAGAAACTATAACTTGTGGTGTGGCGTATTTTGAAAATTCTAATTTAGGTAGAAAATATCAAGCACTAAAAAAAATTATTTAAATCATCTTTGGCACTGATTTCCATCAGAAGTTTGTGTCTCAACGACATTTTCCCCACGCTATTGTAAAGAAATTAATATTGCACATAATTTTCCATTTCAAAGTTATCGAAACTGCAAATATTGTGATCTACCAGCTACAGAATACGATACGACAGGTCATTCCTATAAATCGTCTCGTGGTCAGAAAAAATCTCTTTTCGATATGAATACTTACTCGATAACATACTTAACTTTGCGATAACACCGCCATTGTTCGATTACCATTGAAGTAAACATTGTTCGTCGATTCGATAGCACACTGATGTCACGATGCTATCGAACGCTGTACGACGAATAAATGCAATGATAAACAATCATGTCGACAAAGACAAAGCCAAACAAAAAAGCCGCAATGGAAAAAATGTAAGTTTATTTTGGTGAATGAATTCAAAATATTGACTGTGTGTTATTTCCGAAGGAGTAAAGTCAATATAATACAAAAGAAGATGCTTGCCGAGTTCATGATGCAGCACCCAACATTCGCCAGAAATAGCTTGGTGGGAGGAAAGGCCGAGGCCACCAAATTGTGGGCCCAATTGGGAGCGAAATTAAATGCAGAAGGTCCACCATTCAAGGGACCAAAAATGTGGCGAAAGGTACATGCATGTGACAATGGTTTTTTTTTAACAAGTTTCGTATGCCCTCCACCGTTGGATTAATGCTGTGTTCTAAATATATTAACACTGGTATTCCGTTTAAAATCATGTAAATTCGAACCGTTTCAAATTCTTGTAAGAAAAACAACAACAAACAGCGGACTGCCGGTTCCCAAAGTAAATGATTCCTGCTCTTTTGGAAGAAAAAATCATATGTCGTTCCAATACGTCTTCAATGATTAGAACCCGGTCAGTGAGTATAACAGTTAACTGGTTCGCCATACGTTTTTAATGGATTGTTGACAATTTGTTTCATATTCAATTCCTATCTTGGTCAGAAATCCTATAACTGACTTTGAGAAATAACAATTTTCGGCGATCTAATCGACTTTTTTTCTCTTGGGTAGTCTACGTCCAAGTACGAATATGTGTATGCTCTAATATCTTCGATGTATATCGAATGAAAAGAACACAACTCATGGGTATCAGAAAATAAGGTAAACAAACCAAATAAGCAAATTCCTATGATATTCAGCAATTTTTTTAAAGTATAAAATATCTTGAAAGTGTTATCGGACTTTATACACTAACTTGGGGCTAATGCTACCAATATATTCTTAAGTGGTTTGACGGCGGGACATATGTCCTTCCACAGATATCGTGGAAAAAAATCTTCTGAGTGAAGAAAATTGAGACACAATGTAATCGAAATTCGGCGGTTTTACGTGGAGGAATGTCCGCTGCAAAATGTCTCTTTTTACTCGGATTTGAGCCGATGTTGTCTTAGTGTTAGTCACAACACAGCCGTGAGTAGGGGAGGTATTCATACCAGTGTGTGGCTGGAGGGTATATAAGATTCAGGCCGAACAAAATACATATTTAAATTAATCTACTCTAAAATCCTTTTTTTCAGGTATATACCGATCAGAAGCATAATGTAAAAAAGAAAATCACCATTAAGAGAACAGGAGGAAAAGATGTCACAAGAAAAAAAATATATTTGACCAGAACTGAACAACAAATAATTGAAGCTGCTGGTTTAGATACTACAGATTTGGAGAGTTTGCCGCCACTATCAAAGCGACCGAAGCAATACCAGATCAAAGCAGTACCAGAAAATAGAATACTAGAACCACAGGTGGAAAGTGATGAGTACGATTACGATGATGTTCATGAGTCGTCGGAGACGACACCTATCAACGAAGTGGCCTCCAATACTTCGTCTGTAAATGAACAATCCATGTTGAATTTATTGAATACCATGATACACAAATTTGGAGAGAATCAGGAAGTTCTAAACGATAGACTGGATACACTTATAACAAAATACGAAGTGTCAGTGGAAAGGAGAGAAGACCAACATTCGGCCATAATGGCGGCTAAAAGACTTGAATTGGAGATAAAAACGATTGAATTGGAAATACTGAAAACGCGATCTATAAATGTGTTAAACATGACATAACTGTACAACATTGTCGTATTTGCTTTTGGGACTTGCTTTTGCTGTATACGGAAATAGTGATATTGATTTAATAACACTTTGTTTAAGTTTCTTCAGGCACACACAATTACCAACACATTCGCGATTTATGTCCTTTGTTTTGTTTCGTAGATAAGTGCTATGATTTTTAAAACTACAATGCCGTTCATCCCGGTGTCATTTTTTAAACCATTAATAGTTTGGATGTAAAAGTGAGTTTGTCTAAATCATTTCATCTTCAGTTTATTATGAACTGTATTTCAACGCACCCATAAAAATGTCGTACAAATGTGATATACATTGGAGAAATTTTTGTAAAATCGGTTGTGAAGAGACAGGTGCACACTCTTATGCCTAATAACAATCTTTGTTGATGTGCTAACGGACTTTTGAAGTGAATAAATTGATTTATTATTTGCCTGCCAATCAATTTTGGCATATCGCTCTGATTAAATGATTTACATTACCGTCCTTCTCACTTCTTTGATCGCGTCTATACTGTTGTAATAGCTTCAGTTCCTTAGTCCCATTAGAAAATTTCAAAAACTGTGCCTATCAGAAGAGAGATGTTACATTTACTATATCTGATTCGCCAACTTTATCAAAATTTGTTGAATGTTTCATGATATTGCAAATTTCGGAATACTGAGCGAAACTTTATACTTAATAGTTGCCAGTGTGAAAATAAATTGTCATTAGTGTTAAGGCTGACAGACAGTAAACAATGTGACCTGCCTTAAAATTTTACGGTAGATCGCAATTTCCTAGGCGTCGATGCCGGTTTCACTCCCTAATTTTGACCAACATTTACATATTTTTATTTTGAAATTTAAAGTACGTATCATTTGAGTAGTTTTAAAATTGTCACTGCATACGTTTTTGATAATCATTCTTAAAGGACGTTTTAAGTTAAAAGTGAAGGCTTAATAAATTAAAACTAAATGAAAAAAATTATTACTTCGTCTGTAAATAAACATTCAATCTGAATAAGATTTAAATTCTAAGTCATACGATTCTTTAATTCTATTTCCATATAAATAATATAAAAAAAAAACAAAAACATCAAAACTATTCCAATGAAATTTTATGCAGAAAGTATTCTTCATCAAAACTGTCGTCATAAACGTCACAATGAAAAATTAGCACATTAGTGAAGGCTTTGATAGGTCTAAAATTAAAATCTACACAATGTTTTATCTAGTGCACAAACTTCGCGTAAAGGTACCTACTCTATTCCACAATTCCATCAACTCTTGGAATATCTTTAATGCCTATTGGCTAATTAAAATTTAGTAATACCAGTATAAGATAAATACCAACTAATCCAATCCCTCTAGAAAGTAATGTCCCAGATATTTTAGCAATCTTCTTTGGAGAAATGGGCAGCCATGTAACAGGCAGCCCATTCACCGTCTAGAAGAGATGGATGGACACAACAGGTAATCCACGTTTTTATTTTGGTGACAATTTGTGTTTTGGATTAATTGGCCAACGTCAAATCTAACCATTTAACATCTGATACCGCCGTTAAAAATTAACATCCTGCCCTTCAACTAAACTTCTTGACAAATGTCCAGTAAAATGACCCACGCTCTTCCTATGATTGTTGGTCTCGAAGACCATCCTCTTACAGTGGAATCGAAGAAAAAAATATATATCGCGACAAACCAAAGTGATTCTTGCTCAGCTGAGATCACGATGGTGTAGCCGCCCCAATTCCTATTGGGCAAGAGTTGATGGCACACCTTTTTAATTGTGAAGCCAAACCAAGTTCACTCTGGCTACATCCATCAGATGTGCTCAGGTTTCTGAACTTGACCAAGGGCAACCCAGATCCAGAATATATACATGAAAATTCGGATGCCGGAACGTAGCTGTTAAAATACCCGAGTCGTTTGTAATTTTGTCCTCCGGCATTGCTGTACACATATGTAATTTGTCCAGCACATTGCTAGTTGGCGGATCGGAGACAATTCACTTTACTGTAGCTGTTATTTTTAAAGTCATCGTCTTATTGTTTCATTTTTATGGACGTGTTAGGTGCAATAGAAGTAATTGTTTTTTATAAGCGCACAAAAAATATAGGTAACCCGTCTGTGGGTAAGAGCATATGTAAGTCGGCTTACCGATTGAAAATATTGTACATATTCTGAAAGGGACCGACGTCAAATGTTATATTAAATAAACGCTATGTGCTCGTCAATATCCAACAAAGTAAATAATTCATTGCAAATCCAATATTATTGTATCGATAACTACTGAACGACTTACCAACGACAAACGCACTGCAAATCTAATAAGTAACACACACACACATACAACACAAGCCCGACAACCGTTAGTTCACAGTTTCACAGCATCCAACAAATTTTACAACATTTTTGCAAGCTTTTTTTTTCACAAATACGCGATAATTCGGATACGATTTGTAAACAATACCATGATAAATTAGTTATTTTCACTTTAATTCAATTCGTTTCACTGCAAAATTATGTATTTGCCTAAATATTTAATAATAGACAACCGGAAGAACTGTGAATGAACCGTAGCGAAATAAAACCGCGCGAACTAATAAACCAAACGCAGAGTTGCAGTCTGATGGAGGAGTGTTGGAAACTGCCAATTGTGGTAGTCGGTGTTGGACAGTTTATTTTTATTTTTTATTATCTTTGGAACAATTCTCCAAAAATATTGTCATATTTCTAGATTTTGACGAGAACGAATCTTTTGAATTGTTTTACTAATTGGAGATTATGCTTGCCTCTGCTAGGCAAACTTCGCTACAAAAGAAAGGCGAAATAGTGAAGGCCGGACAATTTAACTGTATTGTATAAGAGTAGATACTGTATAATTACTGATTTAAATGGGAAGCTCTGAAATGCGGCCCAGTACACGACAAAAACCCCAATCATATATAGCATGCATTTTTAGTATAATATGTGTATTTGATATAAAATACGACACATGCGACACGAAATCATTTTATATGCCAAAAAATGTTTTATTTTCTAATTCATTTCATGCGTTTTGAATGTGTAAAGTTCGCTTTTGAATTCGTTAGTTATACCGCCGTCTCCAGATTATGTTGGTGCAGTTATTTGACGCCGTTGATAACAGTACGTCGCCTTTATTCTGATTAAAAAATGGACGCGTGAAAAAGTGGAATTTGCGAAAAAAAATTAAAAATAAAAAATAAAGTTAATTAATTGCAAGTATATATAAGAAGTGAATATAAAAGTGCGCATTATGATTTTATACAATACACAATACATGAAATAAATGGAATAGGGAACGCAGAAAGTGTCGAAGAACGATGTATTATGACGCAGAAGAAAAGAATGTACAGGAGTCACAAAGAAAAATAAATAAAACTAAAAAACAAATGAAAATAATATGCAGTTATAAGAGGTTTGGCGAAAAAGTCGAGTATTTAAAGTGAAAGGAAGGAGAGAAAAAATCGGTCATAAATTGCGCGCTAAGGTAAAAAATACGTCGAGGCAGAGGCGGCCAAAATAAAATCGATCGATTTTTTGTTCTTTGTCGTTTTGGTTGGTATAACCAGTCACCAGCCAGCCAGTTAGCAGAGTTTGTGTGTGTTGGTTTTTTTTACTACGTGCGCTGAACCGCCGTCATTTGTAGGGAAGGTGGCGCGCAATGTCGAATATTGTGGAAACTCAGGTGACGTCGTCGACGTCGCAGCAGCAACAAAAACAAAAAATACATATTGAAAATGAGGAGCAGCAGCAAATACTACTACAAACAACAGCAGCAGCAATGATGAATACAAAAATAAATAATGAAAATTTAGCCGGTGGTAAAGATAATGTCGAAAAGGTTGCTTCCGTCGCCGTTTGTGGAGGTGGCGATGAGCCGGAGAAACTTTCCAATGAACAAAACCAGCAAATTGCAGAAAAACAAATATCTCAATTACCGACTCATAAGTCATCCAAAGTTACCCCAATATCCCTTACAGCACCAGCAAACACACATGCAGAATTAAAGGCGGCCTCATCCAAAGAGCGCAGTGGCGATAAAGGTAAATCTCCGCCAACAGCCATTGCTAAGAAATCCTCTAATCATATTGATTTGACATCAAATTTGCTTTCAGATAAATTTAATAAAATGAAGAAGAAAGAAAAAGATCGAGACCGTGATCGCGAACGGGATAAAGATCGCGATGTCAATAGGAAATCGACAAAGACAAGGAAAGATGCGACAAAATTAGTCACACAGTTTTCACAAGGATAAATCATATAAAAGCTCCAGTGGCCGTAGTAGTTCCATGTCAAAACCACATTCTTCATCAAGTGACCACCAACGTGATGGACATCAAAATAGTAGCACAAAGTCTAAATCGAAAAGTGGCGGCAGCAGTTCATCTTCGACGGCAAAGGAGGTTTCTTCAGATAAAGAGAAGGTATGTTTATATCTTCGCTTTAACAATTAGACCAATATCCTTCCGTAATCCATCAGTAAATATTTCCAGTCTGGTATATCACGTGGTATTGGGGGTTCTGTTCAAGTACTGTAAGCGCTTATCTACCTGTGACCAAACATATTCTGGTTTCATTCTCCAATATCAGAAATACAGCTGCGCAAAATATTTCTTTAAACGCTTAACTGTGTTAGATGAGGGGACCGTTATTCGTATGTTCGCATTACATTCTGTGATTGCAGCTACTTTATAAAAATAATCGACATAAATTACCAAAAAATAATAATACCTCGACTGTAGAGGCCACTGTCCGATTAACAGCCTAGCTTCCGCATTTTTAATCCGCTGAAATACATTTCGACATACCATACAATATTTTCTTGTTAGAAGATATAGGAGAAGATTCCCCCATAGTTGTACATCATAAACCTATTCGCACATGCCTCAGATTAATGATAAATAATGGTTTCTCTAAATCATCTAACATTTGATTTTTCACCAAATTAAAGTGGCAACACTGAAAGCCTAGTGCCGATTGTTCAGTGTTGCAAATAACTGCTGCAAAAGGTTGTCTCCCGCTGGATCTCTTTCCAGACAATGTTGAGTGAGATGTAGGAGAAACCATCTCAGATTGCCAAATTAACCTGTTGGTATTTCTTTTAGCAGGCCACTGCAATGTGAGAACTATAAGATGGGATAGCCGATTATGGCCGTTTGCGGGAGGATGAATCAATCTTTCGAAGACATGTGTATCCAGAGACGACGGCTTATATATCTGGAAGATTACTTCCAAGAATATGTAGTATAGATATTATTTTCTTAAGGAGTGGTCTAACGTCGTTTGAAGGTAATTTTTCTGATCTGCAGTTTTTACTGTACACACATTCGTTGCAACTTTTGATACAATACATGGGAACACAGACATGTATATGTAAACTCATACAAGTAATATTCAAGACTTTTTCAGTAACATTTATGGTAGTCTTGCTCCAGGCCACTTCTCACAGCTCAGAGTCACGCAAAAATATGGTAGATCTAGTCTTTTTACAGCGCAAATCAAAGTATACGGGAGTATAGAATAATCCCATATATACATATACAGAGAATGAGAAGGTATTACTTAAAGTATATAAATACGGATGCGAACCGCAAGTAGGTTTTTTTACAATTTCTATTTTCCAAGTTTAGATTAAGCAGATATTTATGTTAGTACGTAGTAAAACTTACTTAAGTTTACTTTACAACCTCCTGTTGACCATGGGTTGCTTAATGAATGATTTCCTTATTCCATTTGCATGTCTTCTTCCACTTGGCCGTCCACTGAAGTCGCGGTCTTCCCTGCCTGCGCTTTCTGTGGTAGATGTTATCAAACGGGATATAGCTCACACTGTTCGTTGGACGTCACAGCTTCATCTGCTTTCGCAAGTACCCATGTTACTTAAGTTCGACAAGAGAGAGGGCTCTGGTCTTAAACTGTCTGCTTAGCCCGAAGTAACGTCTACGCATCATTTCGATGGTCTATAAATTCTTCTACTACGACGACGCTGCAATTGCTGAGCTTCTGTCGTTGCAAACATAAGTTTGGTCTTGATCTCGTTCACCATCAAACCAACCTTCCTTTTTAACCCTTTAACCATTAGAAATTGCTGTTGTGGTTAAAGGGTTAATTATGGTGAAAACAACAGTTACATCTTTCTCTATATTTCCGACGATGACAAAGCGTCCGCATATGCGAGAATAATGTGTCCTTTGGTGTTCACTGTGTCTGTTTTATAATATTTGATCTATTAGTTGAAGAAGTTGCACCATAAGCTGTAACCCTGTCTAAGGCCTCTTGTAGGGGTAAATGGTTCGGAGAGGTCATTCATTCTCCCCGATGGTGCAGAGTAGCAAGTCGTATCTGCGTTAGATGAATAATGAATATAGAAAGGTTTGAGATTGCAAATAATTCTTCTTAAGACGAAAGATAAAAATTGCGATGGTGCACTATTCAAAAGAGACATACTATTGTAAACGAATTATCTGTTTTATACTCAAAATCTTTGGATCGTAATCGACTGTTTCGAGGCGTTACACTTTTTTCTGTCATACCAATTGATAATACGCATATTCTTCAATCTATATGCAGAGGCTATGAAAATAATATATTTACATATATTTGTTTGGAAAACAAATGATTTAAATTTGTACATAAGGTGTTTTTTTGAAAATGAAGTCATTGAAATGGGAGCCCAATTGGCAACTCTGAAACGTTCGAGAATAATTAACATTGACATTGAGGGTAACGAAACTGCAGAACACATCGGCAAACGTACGTTTTTTAAATGTAAATAAATTAGCGACTCAGTTGACTTGTGTGTGAAAAATGATATATTTCGTTAAATATGATTTATATTTTTGTTTTGTTATTTTGTGTTACAAAAGCAAGTAAGAACATTGATCTTCAACATTGTTGGGGCGGTTTTACGGGTATATCAAGAGCTGGCAATTCATTATTAACGTCCGCTGATCCCGGACTCCTTTTTGGACTCCATTCTTTTTGCCCAAAATGGAAGAATGGTACTTGTTTGGCACATGGTTTTAAAAAGACGTTGTCACACGTCTCACTACAGGCGATATCATGAACCAATTGAGGGTCAAGTTTGGTGAGAAATTAATCTCACGTTTTGGCACTCTCAAATGGCCGCCTCTTTCGTTCTATCTGACCCTACTAGACAAACAAACCGATCACGATGCTGCCTTTGAAAAACCCATTACAGGTGGTATTGTCCGAAATGTGTTGAAAAAGTGTGCCAGAATTGGACTTTCACAATTGTCATTACCTACGTTTGCATCAAATAATCTACACACATTTTCGGTGTTTTTCGTCAATTTTCAAAAACCAAACGCTTGAAAAATTAAGCTTTACCATTATAGTTTTCAAATTTATAATCAAATAAAATTCGAAAATAATGAATAAACAGATTTGAACCCAAACAAACCTAGTGATGCCAAAAAAGGTTTGCCATGATGCAAACCAGCGTCTCTCAATAAAACACTGTCCTCCGTATTAACGAAATACATGTTTTGGAAAGAAAGTTGATAACGTAGAAACATTTTCACATTTAAAAAAGTGACTAACACGTTCCGCCGGCATGTAACTTATCAACCAAATAAAATGAGTTAACAAAAAATTTTATACAAAGAAAACCATTTGCACAACACAATTAAAAACATAATAAATTTTCGACTTTTAATCATTTCAGTTTCTGGAAATAGCGAGGTGGCATAGTAACACTCGCAATCATAAATCATATCCGAACACAATGGTCAAAATGAAATCTGGTTTACTATGCTCTCGGATGTCAATTGATGTTAGGCGACAACATGCTGGTTTTTAATACCGCGTCCTACCTTAATGGAGGGCACGAAATGTTTTAGTCGCTATTGGCCGAATGTTTTCCGATAAGGTGGATTGAAAGGTAAGTGTAATTTCAGTTTTTCATTCGTGTTAGAATATTAAAGGAAATCGATCAACAAATCAATTCGGTAAAAATTGATTTCCTACTGATTTGGATAGCGTCGATTTATTCATGTTAATTTGGAACCCCTATTTCTATTTCGACGCTATCCAAAAAAGTATTGAAACAATTTGTACCTGATGGGTTTGTTGATCGATTTCCTTTCATATTCCATGAAGGAACACACGGAGACATTCTCTCAACACAAAAAATTGTGAACTTTTTTGTAAAATGACGTTTAGAACACATTACAGTTATGAAATACACAGACTATGCTCGATACAACTTAGTCTACTAATTTTTCGATGATCAGCATATTAAGGCGTTTATTTTGCTGTGCTCTAGTTTAAAGTTTGCCCGCCGAGAGAAACTAATAATAGAAATAATCAGTTATAAATTACTGATAGAAACGTCTAAAAAATGTGAATGACCATTGAAGAAATGTAGTGAATACTGCTGAGTCATGTCAACGCGAATATTTATACACACCAATACAAGACAGTTTTCTGTTAAACAAATTTCAGATTTTCTTATTTGAATCTGTGTTTTTTACCTATCATATCACAACCGGTCACAAAATTAGTATCATGTATCATCACCTGCGATATGTCAAGGTAGGAATTAACATTATTTACTCAGTGTAGGAAAACTAAAAACGTGACGTGAGATTGTCGGAGTTTATACCGTATTTTTGTTGGTCAAATTTCCTATCAACAATAAATATTTTTCCTAATATATATAAGAAGAGGAAGCGTATCGATACATATGTATAGATAAGTAAAATTCTATCTGCTAGGCACCACATGGTGGGCATTTCAAATGAGGGTGATAATCATTAGCTTCAACAGTTCGTAAAAACATTTCAACGTGATCAGCGGGTTGTGCGTATCTTCCGCGATTTGTCCCACAAAAAGAATAAGTATGTACATGTTTTAAATAAATTAATTATTAAACGTAAATATTCCGCATGCCGAAGTTATATTGTCATACTCGCATTTATCGAAAAACAAAGACAAAATTAAATAAAAAAGGAGGACTTAGTAAAAGAAGTGATCATTTTATGTGTTGTGATATAAGCATTCAAACCGAGGCATATTTATAGAATCTTTTCGATTTTAATAATGTTAACTATTTGAGAGCACACAACATTTTAAAATAACTGAATGCATAAAAAGGTTTTTCTGAATACAAAGTTATTTAAATAACTAAAAAAATTTCCAAAAATCAATTTTTTTTGGCATATATTGTTTGTTTTGATGGAAAGGCATAAATCCTAATTTGAATGACGGCGAGTATTTTTTCAGAGATGGCAAAAACCTTTGACGAGAAACTTTACAAGAACTTGTACCCCTAACTACTATAGGCTTCAGAGGTGGTTGATTAGTTATTTTTCATTTTTTTAAGTTATCTCCCACATCTTTATCATTCAAAAACCATTTGAGAACGACGAAACGAAGGCTATTAATTGTGTCTTACTTATATTTATTTCAGATTATAAATTGTAGAGTGAATTAAACCTAGCAGCACATAATGGCCGCCCTAAAATGGCTGCCTTTACTGTCTCTAATGTGTACACTACCCGTGTTCATAGATGCCAATCTAAAGATTTTGGGTTTATTTCCTCATCCAGCTATAAGTCACTTTCAATTCTTCCAACCCATTCTGCGAGGCCTGGCGGAGAAGGGACATGAAGTGACAGTTTTGGGCCACTTTCCAGAAAAAAATCCACCAGCTAGTTACAAAGATATTCTAATAACCGGTAAAGAGACGTTCACTAATAGCATAGATTTAAAGGTAAGTGCCAAAATGTAATTCCGGATAAATGTTAGCTCGAAGGGGCATCAAATAAAGACGGCACATTAATTGCTCTTTTACTTTTCGATGCACTTAATTAAATGTAATTATTCTATTCTTTCCATTTATTTATGACCAGTTGTTTGAGAACCGCCATTTCTACAATCACTTTTTGGAGTTCTTTATGCTTTATGAATGGGGAAAGGACACCTGCAATCACACATTGTATTCGGAAGAACTGCAGCAAATACTGCGTCAGAAGGTTCGCTATGACGTCATCTTGTTGGAACAATTCAACAGCGATTGTATGACGGGCGTAGCACATTTGCTACAGGCTCCAGTCATTGCCCTCAGTAGTTGTGCTCTGATGCCATGGCACTATAGGCGCATGGGAATGCCTATAATACCCTCCTATATACCCGCCATTTTCTTGGGACAATCGGAAGAGATGTCATTCGGGGAACGTTTGGCCAACTGGATCACATTTCATGCAATGAATGCCATGTATAATATATTCTCAATACCATCGTCCGATTCCATGCTTCGAGAACGATTTGGTCATGAGATGCCTTCAGTTGGTGAACTGGTGAAAGATACAACGCTGATGTTCGTCAATCAACATTTTTCGTTGAGCGGTGCAAAACCACTGCCACCATCTGTCATCGAATTGGGAGGTGTACATATTCAGGAGGCCAAGACCTTGGATGCAGATTTACAGAAGTTCTTGGATAACGCTGATCACGGAGTGATCTTCATCAGCTGGGGATCCATGATCAAAGTCGATACATTACCGGCATCCAAACGAGATGCAATTGTCAATGCGGTTAGATCTTTGAAACAGCGTGTCGTCTGGAAATGGGAAAATGACTCTTTGGCCAATAAGCCCGATAATATGTACATCAGAAAATGGTTGCCACAACGGGAAATTCTCTGTCATCCTAATGTTAAATTATTTATGACACATGCTGGTCTAATGGGCAGTTCGGAAGCAGCATACTGTGGTATTCCTGTGATAGCAACGCCAATGTACGGTGATCAGTTCCTAAATGCAGCAGCATTGAAACAACGCGGCATGGGAGTTATTCTCCACTATGAAGATATCGATGAAAACAATTTGATTAAGGCGATCAATGAGGTTTTGGATAACGAGTAAGTGTGAACTAATGATTGATCAGATCATAATATTCTAGTCCTACATTAAGGGTATTTTTATCAATTCATATTTGAAATGTGTATCCCCCACCTTTCATGCAATGACAATCTTGAGGGCAGTGCTGTAAGCGAATCATTAATATTTAATTGTAATTCATTGCGAATTTCATAGAGGGGAGACGACCTAATGCACATGGGAATTTTGCTAACAGAGACCAGCAATAGCTTTTCTACAAACGAACACAAACATTTGCCATGAAACAAATAGTGGCATTTACACTTTGCAGATGTACTACTAATTCTGTTTAAACCGAATACCTCAGTTCCGGTTATATTTCGATAGAATATACTACACTTTGTTTAATTTCCTCTTCGTTTCTTTTCATTCTACAGATATGGGGATAATGCTAAAACAGTATCGCAGTCCTATAAAAATCGACCTAAAGCGGCTTTGGAAACCGGCATCTGGTGGGTGGAGTATGTGGCCAACACCAAAGGTGGTAAACTTCTGAAGTCCACATCGACATACATGTCTCGCTTCACTTATTACTCCCTGGACGTTTATACGATTCTGTGCCTTATTGCATTAATATCGGCTGTTGCATGGGGACTGATTCTGCGCAAGTTCAGTCGGAAAAAGCATGCCAAAGCACGCAAACTGAAAAATAAATAGAGTTGACAGGCCGGTCTCCTCTCACTGTGAAAAACCCGATTTTAAAATTGCATTGTACATTTTAAATATATAAGACTGTATTAGAAGTATAATTATTATATATAGGTGGTTAAACGTTATAAGATGATGTTAATTACCTTATCGTGTGTAGCTTACACATAGTGAAAATACAAATATATATGAATTAAATTCATAATAATGTATATTTATTATTCAAACAGCTTACACAATGTAAATTAGATCCTTCTTCTTACCCAAAACATTGCGGGGAGCACTCCAGCTCTTTTTGTGGCCTGAGATTGAAGACTTGGACGATCTTTGCTTTCAGAAGGATGGTGCACCATACCATACAGTCCAGGTTACAGTCGATCTTTAGCACAACAAGTAAGGATACTGTGAAGAATCGATGTTATGTGAACAATCGATACCTAAAGATTGTCTGAAAGATAGTCTGACCTGGGTTGTTAAGGCGAATGTCGAGCAAGCCACGGTCAGAAATCCCTTCTTCGCAAGAACATATAGAAAAGCTAATCGAGTTTTTTCTGGAAAAGAATGGTTGAGGATAAGACTTTAATTTTCTATGCTTTATGAAATTCAACCCAAAAGATAAAAAAAAACAATATTTCATATTCCTGATCGTGGTTTTACAGCCTGTCTTTCCAAGAACTCTGAATGTTTCTTCAGTCTTTGTCTCGGAGGATAAATTATGTACTTGAGGACTCCTTAGACGATTGGACATTGTACAGTCGACTCCGTTTAACTAGAAATGAATTCAATTTGTTTTAGTTATGCGTGTTTTTCTCTAAAGCGTAATTCGGATAAGTAATATGTGGGTCAGTTAAACGATCTGATTAAAAAGCAATGCAATTGATTGCCAGTTTTGTTTTTTAATTAGTAACTAATTACATTGCCTAGAGAGAATTTAACTGATTTTATTCCCAGTAAATGAGATCTATCTGGATGCTCTTCATTTGAACTGGAATTAAACTACAAATCAAATTTGTTAAATCGCCGAATTTTAGGCGCCGAACCTACACTACACCTCACCAAAAAAATACAGGGTTCTCCAACAAGAGCTGTTATTTTGAATCACCCGGTATTTCGGTAGCTGTAACTCTGCAGCTTTTATTCTTTGAGATTTGGCAAGTTCGCCATTACTAAAAATGGAACGATACACACTTCGACAACGCACTGAAATCATTAAAATTCACTACAAAAATGGTGAACATGTTGCAGTCACAGTTTGCAAAACTAAAAAGTTTCCGGACCGTGTTATCTCTCCAAGAGGTGAATTGACCACCGAGATCTTGTGATTTAACACCTTGCGACTTCTTCCTTTGGGGCCACTTGAAAGATAAGGTCTACGCGTCGATTCAAGACCTCAAAGATAGAATTCGTAAGGCTATCGAGGACATAGGCCAGAAACTTTGCGATTTGACAACTTCATGACACCTTATCGACAACTTCATGAAAAGGATAAGCGTGGTTGTGGTGGCCATTTGGCTGATGTTGTTTTTCATTATTAACGGCATATTATGAAATAAACATCCAATGATTTATCTGAAAAAATACCATTTTTCTTTGAATACCACAATCATACCTCTTATTAGAGAATCCCGAAGATTCGGTACCACAAGCTTTTTGTCCCACAGTGCAGTTACCCACGGATTGGACAAACATTTTTGTTCGGTGTAAACTGAGTGTACGATATTTGCTCACAACTTTAACAAGAGAAAGAGCACCGCAGATTGTGATCTACGCGCTGTGTTTTGCCGGTCAACAACATAAAAAGAAGAAGAGACAACAACAAAAGTATAAACAGCAGAGAACAGTAGACTCTTCATCTCTGTATCTATCTGTACGCCAAAAAGAGGAAGCAATTTTCTTTCGTTTACCTTTAAAATGTGAGTGCATACGCATGGCGTTACACAGTTCGTAGACAGATTTCAACGCGAGCAGCGGTTTGCGCAAAAAAGTACGTTCATTTTTTACTATGGAATATATTTATTAAATATGTACTCGGTATATATGTATGTGTATGTGCTAAAAGTGTGAGGTTTTCGAAAAGTGTTTCAAAATTTATTGTGGTTTGTTGTAAATATTATTAAAATCATTTAGAAGAAATCAGTTTTTAAATACGTTTGGGGTGATGCAACGTATGCTAATAAATATATATTTCGCTTTTTTTTTGTTTACATAATGTGTCCGTAAATAAGAAATGCAAACGGTGCAATGCTGCATTTTCCGTTCTGTTCAAGTGTAGAGTCTGTAGACAGTGAAATGGGAGCACAATTGACAAGTGCCGTTTGATAAGCAGCGCCGCGATTAATTAACATTGGCTTTGAATGTAACAAGTGGTGGCCAACGAGAATACAGAACAGCACAACTCTCCTCATCGTCAAACGTGCAATTTTTTTGGTTTGTTTGTTCAAGTGAAAATAAATTATCGATTGACTGCATTTGTATTGCGAATACGATTTATATTTGGTTAAAAAGTTTAGTTTGCCAAAAGAAATAAAGAAAAATACACATCATACATGTTGCTACATAAATATTTATATACAAATGTACATAATATACCAGTAAATACTAGAAGCTAAAAGTGAATTGGCCCATTTATTATTTTCTTTGAACACATTCGAAAGTTTGGACACGTGAACGACCGAGTTCATGGTGGATGGATGACAACATTTTGTTCTCATCTATTTATACACAAACAGAATTAATTGGAATTGTTCGTGTACGTTATTCATACAACCCTACAAGTTCGCCTAAAAAAACACATTCAATTTGAGGATGATCCATCAGTTTGGGTGAATTGCAAAAGAACTGAGTATGCCACCAAACCCTGCAGAAACTCCCACAAATAACGAATATCGCATTTTGAAAGTTAGGCTTCATACAATGTCATACAACGAGAGTGAATAATTAAATTTGGCCATGAAAAAGTTGAATTCACAGACAACCCTAAAAGTGTGTTCGTACTCATACAATTGACGTTACTAGGCCTGTCGGGCGGGAGGTCTTTGCCAATTTTAGCCCCCACCACCACAAATCAGCTCTGCAGGTTGCCATAGAAGTAGTGGGTTTTCCAACAACAGGTGTTATTTTGAATCGCCCGATATTTCGGTAGCTGTCACTTGAAGCTTTTATTATTTGACAAGTAGACACTACGCCATTATTAAAAATGGAACAACTTCAACAACGCATTGAAATGATTAAATTTGGAAGAAAAAATGGTGACAATCTTGTTGTCATTGCTCATTTACGGGAAAAGTTTCCGGACCGTGTTATCTCTCGAAGAGGTGATCACAATTGCCACCGCGACCTTCTGATTTAACACCTTGCGACTTTCCTTCTTTGGGGCCACGTGAAAGATACGGTCTACGCCAATAGCCCGATTCAAGACCTCAAGGATAGAATACGTGAGGCTATCAAGGACATAGGGCAGCCACTATCCGATTTGGTTATGGAAAATTGCATGAACAGGATGTGGTCCTGTAAGTGTGGTCGTGGTGATATTCTTCTTCATTATTAACGGCATGCCTTCCTCTTTATTATGAAATAAACATCCGATCATTTATCTCGAAAAATTACATTTTTCTTTGAATACCAAAATAGCTCCTACTTTGGTAAAACCCAGTGCAATGCTCAGCAACGAGGGATATAGTCCACCCAAGAAAATTGCCTAGTTACGCCTATGACTCAAACAACTAGAATCGGCAAAAGGTTGAAAACCAACCTACACAGGTTAAACTTCAGTTTATGGGGGACACCTAAAGGGGAAAAGGCGGTATACCATTTTGGCCAGTGTGACCCGAAAGGGACCCACAATTATTTTTTGAATCGAACTAGTGGGGTCACAAGTAAACTAATTTTATTGGTTTTTTCTGTCTCCTGTTTCTAGAATCAGTCTACGTGGTACCCAGGTAACCCAATATATTTTTTTTTAGTTGACACCTATTTTTTTTTTTGTCATTTTAGGGCCCAGGTCCAGGTAGCATCAGAAAGATGACTGCTCTGAAAGATTTTGTGAAACGTAGCCGTTGTCGCACTTGTTCAAATGTCTTTTTTTAGACTTTTATTCCAAATTTGTATCAACATTTTCTTTGGGATACCCCACAATAAATTGCAAATGACAGCTACGATGTGGCCATTTGAAATCGCCGAGACGGTTGTAAACTTGGTGCTTAGACCATCGCTTTGGCGTGGATTGTGTGGTATAGCCTGAAATCACAGATCTTCAATCGCAATGCCTCTGTAGCTCTTGCTGTTACCCCGATTTGTCCCAACTAAATCAATTGTATTATTCATAAACCTTCGTATCCGAATACTAAGCTTTCGTAAACCACGTCCTTTCAAACAAGTTTACTAGAAAATTTATAATCATACCGAAATTCCTCTATTTATGGATCCGACTATTATAGTGCAAGCGACGATTTGCCAAATATTCCCATTTTTCACTCCATACTGGACCGTGTGTGAACTGAAAAATGATAACACTTTATTATATCGGATATTATTCCATTAACCGGTTAATAATTAGCCAAAGTGTTATCAATTTAAAAATAGATATACAAAATTATCCGTACCGGATAAGCATGACTTTAGGTGACAATTTGTTGGTATTTTTGTTGTTGATTAGATTGTAAATTAGTGTGGGCCATAAAATAAGTTGTGTCTCTGTTACACATGCAAACCTAGTTCAATAGTAAATGTTGACTGTTGTTAAAACCATATAAAGTTGGTTTTAAAAAGTGCGTCCACACATTTTCATTTATTGAAATTCAATTGGTAACAGAGCCACTTAGAACATATATATTTACAATGTACTTCCAATGACTAGATAATAAATAACATTTAAAATTAACAAAATACAAATAAAGACAAATTATTGTCCCTAAAAACCCATAGATCACTCCCTAATCTTATGTTGAGGTACCTATAGAATAAGCGTGTTGTTCTATGTTGTTTTAGTTTGCCGGGAGAATTGATTTCTTAGCCCGAAGTCGAATCTACATGCCAGCCCGATCCTTCACTTTATTTCGATGCTGATGCCATTTCTTCTATTGATGGCTGTGTCGAATTGATGTTCACAGTTCGGACCGTTTGTACGCCCAACAACACCGATTTGGTTCTTAACTAGTTAATAGGTAGGATCAAGAATCAGTCAAAACACCAGTGGACTTGTCCCGGAGAACGAGAAGCCGGGTCTGTCGCCATGAAAGTTTTTGTGATCGAAAAAATGCGTTTTATAATAAGAAAGTCAACTAATTCCCCACATTGCTCTCTTATATGCGATTTTTTCCTATAAGCAATTATTATTTATAAGGAACTAAAGACACGATGTTTTTCAGAACTTTTTTATATGCATTTTTTTCTTATAAGAGTTGTTGTTATATCCGTTACCTACTGCATTCAAGAAATAATAAGGTTATCGAACTGCCCTCGTAAGAAGTTATGAAACTATGAGACAGCACGACTTTTACAGGGAATGCGACATGATATCGCCTTATTCTTTCTTTTATGTTTTACTTTTTGTGTTATGGAACCACCAAATTAAACGTGTTCCTTGGGTTGTTTTTGTTGTTATTGATCAGTTTTTTTTTTATTTCAGTTTGTTAAGTTCTTTATGCTGCTCAAATTTAAGTTAATATCGTCAGTCAAATGGGAGAGAAAAGATGGGCCGGCAAAGATACGCACAAACTACACAAGAACAGGTAGACACGTTGCTTGTCAACAAATCTTTTAAAATCCAGTTTTTTTGAAGAATAAATTAGTTACCAGAAATTGCATCAAAGTTGGAATCGGTCATACGTGAACATTTTTGTTCAACTCGTCTTGTACCTTTTTCCAGCAAATGTTGGAGCTAAAATTGGTTAGATCTATCTACCTATCCAAGAAACTTAAATTACAGAATCTGGTATCCTGGAATGAACATCAAACATTTCCAGTAACCGGTTTGTCCTCGTAACAGTTGGTTCCTTTACGAGCAAGCGAGCGCTGCCTAAGTCTTATGTCATATAAACAAATTAAAATTAAAATGCAATTTGTTTCATAATTGATACCGATCGATGCAGAATTGTTTACGCTTTATTATCATCCTGGGTTTAGAAGTTTATGTTGCATTGTTTTTGCTCAGGGTTGAGGGTTAAAAATGTTAGGTATATTTGATGCGGCTTAGTTTTCAGATTCAAGCAGTTTCTTTTTTATTTTATTTATTCCATTATTACACTCATCAAAAACAATGCCTACGATTTAAAAGTTACGCTTATCTTATACAGAGGTTATCGACACAAAAATACAATTTCGTCTGTATATTTAAAATTTATATTTACGATTTTTCTGAACGACATTTATTAAGAGTTCAAAAGACATTACAATAATAATACTATGCGAGGGATGTTTATAATATTTTCTGATATATTTTGGTGTCCTAAACTATTTAAAAATATTTTTATTTAAAAAAAATATTCCCTTAAAATTGACATTTTCGTGGGATGTATTTTTATTATTTTGTCTATAATTTTGAAAGGAGACAATACACCAAGTTAAAGGTAATTATGTGGACTAAAAAGGTTGTGAACATGATTCTTATATAAAAATAATTGTTAAAGAACAGTGGGCAAAAAATGGTACTCCTACAAAAAGGTCCACAACTACCACATTTATCCATAGATTTTCTTCAAATGTGACTTGTTTTCGGCAGCAGGATGAAGTCTAATCGGAAACAAAATAAAAAAAAATGTATTTAAAATTTTAATAATTGTTTTTGCCACCAAAAAATATTTTTTTTTCAAAAAGATAATTTTTGTTGCCCACTGCTCTTTAACCATTATTTTTATATAAAAATCATCATTAGTGTATTGTGTTGTTTAATCGGAGACCTGACGAAAAAGGAAAATTAAAAAAGTATCATAACATTTTTTTTTAAATATGTTATCATCAATATACACATGGGAATATTATAAACATCTCTTTGACAAAATGTCTGTTGCATAATGTAATCAATTCATCTCATTTGTTTATGTTTTCCTTCAGTTTTGTGCTATAACGCGCCATCCATCTGAATAAGCCAATGATGCTTAAGTCATCATAGACCGTCAAAAAGATTCCAAATTGGAATTTTTCAAGTTCGGTTTTTTTAAAACAACAATTCTATTCAAAAATTAAATACTAATTGATATTCACTAAATTTCGTCGTTAAATTCGTAACTCAGTAAGAACTTAAATAGTGATTATTAAACAATAATGATTAGAGACAAACTATTGTTAAATAATCGTTTTTTTTTAGACAAACAAATAAAGCTTGTCAACATACGTATGTACATACATTTATGTAAGTCCCCTTTGTTAGATAAAGACAAATTAATTAATTTTAAGACTGCAGGCTACAAGATATTTAAATGTGATTATCTCGAACAAATTCAAACTATCAAGTTAATTGCTTTCAATAATTTTATCACGTGTGATGTGAAGATGAGGTAGCTCTATTTTACAGACTAAAATTTGATGATCGTCATTAAGTGATTGAAATGTTCAAATCAATACATTATAAAGGGTCCGCCATCTAACGTTTTTTGTCAACTAGTGCTTATTTCGTTATCGGTCCATGTTGAACGAATTTTTGTTTACAAAAATTGAAGAGGAGGATGTTGGGAACATTTGGTTTCAACAGGACGGCGCTACGAGCCACACAGCCGAAGCTACACTCGATGTTTTGCGCCCTGTTTTTTAAGATCGCATTATCAGCCTTAGAGCTGATGTCGTTAGGCTACTGCATGGCCAGCCGAGGCAGCCATTTGATTGAAATTATTTTTCATTAATAACCGGAAGGTTTGTACTTTCATTTTTTTTTACAGAATTTTCAAAAAAAAAAGTTATTTGGCGGACCCTGTAGTAGAAATATATAATTCCATATTTCAAAAGATGATCATTCATGAAATGTTAAGGGCAGAGCTGCAATAGTAAATGCAATTGATACTCTAAATCTGTCATTAGTTGTGTATGTTCTGGCGAAATTTCACAAAATTTGCACATTGTAAAATGACAATTTGCAATCCACTATAAAAAAAATATTCTTTCAATGTTATCACTGGCTGAAATAGTGCAATCTATCCACAGACAAACAAAATTAAATGTTTAATTGCCAGCAATATAACAAATTAAATACAGTGCAGGCTTGCTAATACTAATGTACAGTAATCCGAACTTGCGTTTAGAGATTCTACAGTTTAGTAGAGATTTTTGATAGTATAGTAGATTTTCGTCATTCCCCTGGCTTTTACTATTATAATTTTCGCAAATGAACTGAATGAAAATTATTAACTTTAACTTGAACCTGCCCAATAAGACATTACCCTGGACGATATACTTTAAAAATGTCGTATAATTTGGTTCAAAATTAAGAAATAGATGAAAACCTTCGGGAGTTAAGTTTATATTCTTAATATGTTTAAAGTTACACACATATTTAAAATACTATATTCTGCAAAAAGAAAAACATTAATGCCAAAAATTATGTCGAAAAAAGCGGGGAAACTTAGAAAATCCCCAAATATTGATGGCTTCATTCCAGACTATGTTAAGTAGACTTGACATGTTTTTACGGAGATTTTTTGGAATTCGGATAATTTCAACTTAAATCAGTTGCTTAGCAAATCTGAATTTCAATATAAACCGAATCTAGATTTGCAATCAATTATTCGGTTTGGCGTGACTATACTGTACTTATCTCTGCCATTAGTTTATCTGTTCATTTGCAATCAATTATTCGGTTTGGCGAGACTTTACTGTCGTTATATCTCTGCCATTATCTGTTCATTTCATGTACATCGTAATTGTACGTTTACATTACAAAATTTAGCTTGTTAAATAAACACACGTTTTCCAGTACATATAAAAAATATCACTCTGTAGGTCAGAGATTGTGGCGTCTAAGTCCATGTATTTAATTTCGGGCCACTAAAATAGTTTATCATGCCTCAGCAGAACTTACCTTTAAACGAAATGGTGTTTTCAGCTGCACGGGTCAATGATGCCACCGCTCCGAAATCACCGCTGTATTGGCTCCCAACGATCACATGCTGGTTTTCCAAACCCCAGATACTACAAAACAGTTGATAAATTCCCAATTGAAATGTCTTTTTAATTTACATTTGAAAATGGATTTCTCATTTGAATGATGAATTTTACAGACGCCTGTCAGACATGATGTGAATTGAAAAGCAAATTGCCCAACATCATTGGGATTTGCTTTTAATTTTGTTGGTTAACCCCTCTCACTTTCCATGAAAAATAAAGTAGTTTTTGTATTTCTTTCTAAAACTATCGCTAAAGTTTCATTCTAATTTTGTAGCCATTCATTCATGTCCATAAGACAAAACGAATCAGCTGAATCGTCACCTACGTTAAGGAGTTCACTAACGTGACCATAAGTTAGTAAGAAACGTTAAACAGTGTAATGCAATCGAATTATTGTTGTAAAGAGGGTCGTAAGGTATAATGTATTCGGTCACGGTTTACTTGTTTTTTTTTACAGTACTATTTGCGGTCTTTCACATTCAGAACCGATATGAGACGCCAGTCTTGGGCTTGTCATAAAATATCGTATTTACAAGCCAACTATTAAGAATAGTCCATGCAACTACGTCTCGGACCATTCACTTTCATAATAAACTGGAATGATTTCACCTTTAGATTGTCATACTTGCTCATGTACTATTCGACTGTTTCGTAACCATTCACCTAACGGTCCACTGCAATTAGGTTGAATCTTGTGAATTTGTACATATGTTGGAAGCGTTTTTCTAGCACGCTAAGCCACCTGTCAAAATAAAACACTGTGCTCCGTAACTACGACAATAACATTTAGGAAAGAAAGTGGATAACATTCAACCTACAAATATATGCATAGTCGAGTATATATGTATGTAGGTTTGCTCGTACAAGTTTGGCCACTTTGAAAATGTGGCTAACATGTTTCGCGTGCACACAACAAATCATCCAAATGAAATGAATCGGCAAAAAATATTAGAGTATAAACAAAACAGTTCGCAACAGATGAAATAATACCGCTTAAAATTTTGTGTTTTCTTTTTGTAATCATTTCAGTTGTATGGAATTGTAAAGGGAGCTAGCAACTATCACACCACCACCGATCATGGCCACTTTAATATGGTTGACTATACTTTCGCTAATCTGTACCTTACCTCTGGCCATCGATGGCCGACGACACAACCTAAAGATTCTCGGTTTATTTCCGCATCCGGGTGTAAGTCATTTCCATTTCTTTCATCCCATACTGCGAGGTCTGGCTGAGCGGGGGCATGAAGTGACCGTTGTCAGTCACTTTCCTGACAAAAGTCCTGCAGTGGGTTACAATGACATCCCATTAACCGGAAGAGAAACGTTAGCCAACAGCGTCGACTTAAAGGTAAGTGTAATTTAATTGTTGAATAACCTTTCGCAACGATTGTGTGGGTATATCATTATATTTTTATTATTTAATAACCTCTGTCAACGATTGTTTGGGTATATAATTACTTATTTATCATATTTTATTTAAATTAATAGGCGTTATTTTATGGTAACAATGGAAATGGGTTTAAAAAGAAATTCATATTAAAAGAAATACTTTTTGACGAAAACACAGGCTTTTAAGTAAATGGCGTTAATATAAAATATATAACAAACGACCAAAATTGAAATATGAATAATACGGAAAATTTAAATTAGAAATCTGTGCTTGAATTAAAAATTCTCGATCACTATCTGAGCCCATCTAATCGGCAGCATTTGCCAGAGAAATTACAATCACTTTGTGTTTTATGTCGTTGATAAATCCCAACAAGGTGTAGAATATATTTTTAAGTGGCAAAATAAGCATTAACGAATATTAGGCATCTGGTAAAAAAAAATTGAATTGAACAATCTCCAAATACTTTAATACATACGAACGAAATCCATTCAGATTCCATTTTTATCTCGTTTATGTTGTCATTTCTACACAGATTGTAATTGATTTCGACGCGATGATTAGTAATTCCATTCGTTCAATCGAACAAGACATTGTAATTATGATTTAGTAAATGATTTTATAGTAATTTGGCTTTTAATGAGTCACATTTTTCAAAAAGGAATATCGTCTTTTTCAAACAAAAAAACATAACCAAGGTTAACTTTTGATCTTTCTTATGGACAGCAGTAGCAATTCTAACTACGCCCCGACCGACACAAATATGTCAAATTAAAAACGGTCATTTGGGAATTGTCATGGAAACAAACAAAAAATATTCTTACTGATATACACAGACCAGTCAGCATTGTAAGCATTTCAAAATAATTTGTCATCGGCAAACATATTTATATTTGTATGAACACGTTTGAAATTGTTCTTTTTTTTAATACGCACTTTTCAACTTGCCGCCAATTTTAGGCTTATTCGTTCAATAAACAAATAGTATGAACTTACATTTGCGAGAAGACCACCATAAGTCAGAAAAAAAACAGTGTTTGTTGTGATTATAATGCCTTAAAAGTTTTCACTTTGTACTAAAATATTAAAAAGAGTTACTTGATATAGCCCGCTCAGACCAGAGTATATCAAGAAGACACACTTTATAATAAAACTTTATATTGATGAAATTAATGAGACACAGACGAAAAATAAAATTTTATTTTCTGAAATTTTAAAATTTGAAAAGGGCAAAATTCAAATTTGAATATTAAAAAATTACAATTTTATGTTCAGTATGTACAATTACGGAACGGACGGGGAACTTCTCTCGAATCAGTGAGTTGTGTACGATATAATTTGTATACTCACTGACCGGGTCCTACTGGCTCCGAACGGCTAATTATAATAACTACAAAAAATGTTTGTTTGGATTTAAATACCTTTTAAGTTTTCACTTTATACTAAAAGTGTATGTCAAACCAACAAATTAAAATTTTGAGTTATGTCAGTCTTCTTGCAAATGTATGATATGTAGAATTGAACAAAGATTATTGAACTATGTGCATACACACACATGGTTGCAAAATAATCCGTAAAACGACGTGCTCGTATTTCTAATGCATTTAAATACATAAGGCTGTATCGAAATGAAAATTGTTGTAAAGCAGTTTGAATAGTGAAATGACCGCTTTACTCGTGCAGTGTACTAAGCATACAATGGTTTATTAAAATAAAATTAAGTATTCCTTAAGGCACAAAATATGGGTGTCAATTAAATTTGAGATCTTTCAAAACAAATGTAAAAAAAGAAAAATTTACTAAAATTATGCAGTTGTTTTTAACACGCATAAAATAGTCTTGTAGAACAGCATGTCCGCCCATCTATCATTGGTATTCTATGAAATAACAATATTAATAACGACCGACGTATTGATATAGCCATCATACAATTGTATCACCCAATATGGGGTCTAACTGTGCTAAATACAGCCCATTAATTAGAAAATTAAATCATATAAAAAATCAAATAAATTTATTAAACCCAAACAAAGAAATAACGAATTTCTTTTCTTAAACGGATTATTTTCTTATTGGAAGCAGAGAGAGGAAGTAACCTTTATTGTACCTCACAATTTGGAATCCAAAAGAAATTCGGTTTGTGAACGTTAAAATTGGACGACCCTCGTAACAAATTAACCACACTAGATATTGCTTTGATATAGAAGCCCCATACAAATAAACCTGCCGATTTTGGGTATAAACGACCAACCGTTGTGTTGAGTAGTATACTATTGAATGACCAACTGGGACTTTTTGTATATTTCTGGATCAGTGAAAGAGAATTTTAGTATAATTTGTTTTATATTTATTTTGTTAACTTCTGTTTCATTTTGTTGTTTAATTGTTTATGGCGATTGTAATTAAATTAGAGTGTTCTGTATCACAAATGTATTTATTTATTTGCAATTTTATTTCTACTATCAATATTTAATATAATTTTTTTTTTTGTGCTGAAGTGAAATGTAACCATTTATGGCCATAAATACAAATACCAATAACTTCATATTTCTTTCAATTTGAATAAAATACGATAAACAATATCTATAAACTTTTGATTGTTTGATGTAGTCCCCAATAAAAGCAGACAATGTCTTCAGATTTTAATGAAATTTGTTAAATGCTTTTTTTAACTGCCCAATTTTCCCAGGCGTCGTCCAGTACTAAAAATTGGCCAGCATATTCGTAGTTTTGGTATAGGTATAAACTTAAAGCTACCGATTACTATTGTGTATTTGGAGGCCAATGGCATTAACCGAAATGCTAATGCTTTTTATAGAGAAGTTTTTGGTGGCTGTCCAGGATACGCACCCTGGTGGCCGAGTGATAGTCGCAGCCAAGGCATATCGCACTATTAGATATTTGTATTCTTTGAAAGCTTAAGCAACTATGTCGGTCTTTCTGAAAAAGTTTTAAGAGTGTCCATTTGTTAAATATGTCAAATCTTATCGTTATTCCAAAATTAATCCCAATAACACATTGCCCGGCAATTTAAGAAATCCAATACATTTCGAAAAAATAAACTGACAAATTTTTATGTCACAATGCAAATCACCTTTAGAATTAAAAAGGTTGTAACAGGCTTTAAAGTATAAAAATAGTTTATGTTCTGTAAATCTACAACAACCTATTAGACTGGTTTTTTTTTGTATTTTTAAGCCAGTTTCCACGAAAATGCATGAGGGTGTTGAAGTTGAATTTGTTTTCATATTTTTTTGGTCTACTTTATCACAAGAACGATCTCCCTGTCAACACTTCATATTTTTTTTCTATTTCGATGCAACTTAATGTACATATATAATCATGTAATTTTATACAATCACTCCATGTTTTTAAGACATATGCCAATAATAAAGTCTATATGTATGTTTGTGCAACTATTTTATGTTTTATAAGTAATATGAGATTTTATTTAAATTGTCATTTTACCTAGTCGCATTTCAACGGCACCCCATACAAATGCGATTAAGATCGCAGTTTCAATTGAAATATTCTTCTGAAAATCATTTAGATTTTAATCCAGTTATTACAATACATATCATGAAAATCCTTGATAACAGATTCACTCTCAAACAGAAAAATTCGTGTAAAAAATTAACATTAATTTAATTATTAGAATAAAATTTATTTCAATTTCCATTGGGTTTTTTTGTTTGCATAGGTCGTAACCTCGTATATGTGTACGTGTGATAATTAGAAATTGTTTACTTTCACGATGTAGTATACACATGTATATTGGTGTTTCTATTTTGTTTGCAGTATCTCGCCATATACAGTCGAGTCCGGTTATAACGTACACCGGTTTTAACGAACTATTGTCTATAACGAACACTTTTTAAGTCCCAAGAGTTTTGCTTCTACCCTATTTTACCCTGGATATAACGAACTTCGCTTATAACGAATCAATTTGTCGAGTCCCTAGGAGTTTGTTACAACCGGAATCGACTGTATATATATATATAATAGAACCACAAATGATATGAAAATACAATAGTTACATAGATGGCAATTTACAATCTCAGTAGGTTTTTTAGCCGCATTTAAAAGGGAATTACACAACCTTCGTTCTTATACCCGGGACCTCCAATTGATTATGAGGTATTTTTAAATTTACTTCTTGAGTCCGGTCGTGTCCTTTTGTGCTCTCAATCTACGGCAATTTACAAATATTGAGGGGTTTCATCTGTCTCAAATTATTGTGGAAGAAGCGAAGTTATGAAATGTTTTGTAAACATCGAATCTGTGGCTACAAAGGTTTAAAGATTATAACTTTGAAACGCCAAACGTAAAATCGATAATTTTTTCAAATTACTTAGAATTTTTCCTGCTTTAAAACTGCATTATTAGTTTTTTACACTTTTATGAAATTTTGAAAAGTTTATGTGGCAGCTAAACGAGCAAAAACATATTTACAAAACTTATTGTTTATATACACCATTGAAAATGCTTTTTAGTTAGCCAAACTTGTGCTTTAAATAAGGAAAAACTCAGAAAACTAGAATTTTTCGCAAAAAACTGGTTTGTGGCACCTCTAACCCTTTTCCAAAAAATCTGAAAAAATAATCAGAAATACTTAACCTCATTTGCTTCCAAAAAACGGATGAGCTCCTATGGAATTCATAAAAAATTCGACAACCACTGTACAGTTCTCAGTTAAAAATTGTAAAAATATGCATTCGTTTCAGTTAAACACACGCACAATTTTAACTGTCAGTTTATTAATTCGTTTCGAAAGATTACTTTGTGTATCATTTTCTGTGAGATGAAGATAAGAATTGCCGCGTACAAGTAATATTAACTAATTGTAATTTTTAATTAAATTTAATAATATATGTATTTATTGCGTTTTGCGATAATGAATTGTATTTGGTTTACATTAACATCAGCAATTTAAACATCACAAACGAATTTTAACATTGAGATTTCGTACCGAAAAGTTTTATTTAAACCTACCAAAAATTAAAAAAAAAAATCAACATGCATTTGCCAAATGATCTATGAAGGCACATCGAAATAATGTGAAATCTCTATAAAAAAATTTCACACATCTTGCCACCATGGCCGCTTAAGTTAGTTCTACAACTAACTTAAACGGTTTCCAATTACTATACAAACGATTTCAAAGCAAATCGGTCTTGTGTGTGCTTTATACAGTTCGTTATACCAAGAATTTTCATGTCTTCTTCCACTTTGTCCTTTCATCGGAGTTACGATCTTCAGTGTTTTCGATTTCAGTAGTAGTTGTCGTCCAAAGGCTTCCTATTCATTCGACTGACATGGTCAGCCAGTGCAATCTCTGGGGCAATTAGAAGCTCTTCGTCGGCTTTCGCAGTTACCCATGTTTCAGCGCCATGAAGAGGCACAAGCATGATGTTGTACAATGTACTCAGGTTATAGAAAATTGTATTAACAAACTCTTATTAGCTTATTTTTAAAATTATTTTTTATAAATAAATAACTACTTTTTAACTTATTTTTTATTTATTCTTGACCAGGTCTTTGAGAACCGCCGTTTCTACAATCACTTTTTGGAGTTCTTTATGCTTTACGAATGGGGAAAGGAGGCCTGCAATCATACATTACGTTCGGATGCTCTGCAACAGGTGTTGCGTCAAAAGGTACGCTATGACGTTATCCTGATGGAACAGTTCAACACCGATTGCATGATGGGTGTAGCACATTTGCTGAAAGCTCCAGTCATTGCCCTCAGCAGTTGTGCTATGATGCCATGGCACTATGAGCGCATGGGTATGCCTATAATACCCTCCTATATACCCGCCCTTTTCCTGGGCCAATCGGAGGATATGTCAATAGGTGGACGTTTGGCCAACTGGATCACATTTCATGCAATGAACGCCATGTACAATATATTCTCAATACCAGCTGCCGATTCTATGGTTCAATTTAAATTCGGCCATGAGATGCCTTCGGTCGGTGAACTGGTCAAAGACACAACGATGATGTTTGTCAATCAACATTTTTCATTGAGCGGTGCAAAACCACTGCCACCGAATGTCGTTGAATTGGGTGGAATTCACATTCAGAAGGCCAAGCCTTTGGATGTGGATTTACAGAAGTTTTTGGATAACGCTGACAATGGAGTGGTCTTTATCAGTTGGGGTTCTATGATCAAAGCCGAAACATTGCCGGTGGCCAAGAGGGATGCCATTGTCAAAGCAGTGAAGCGTTTGAAGCAACGTGTCATCTGGAAATGGGAAAATGACACTTTGGCCAATAAGCCGGATAATATGTACATTAGCAAATGGTTGCCACAACGTGATATTCTCTGTCATCCCAATGTTAAAGTATTCATGACACATGCTGGCCTAATGGGCAGTTCCGAGGCGGCATATTGCGGTATTCCCGTGGTAGCAACACCAATGTACGGTGATCAGTTCCTAAATGCAGCTGCAATGAAACAACGCGGCATGGGAGTAATTCTCAACTATGAGGATATCAATGAAAACAGCGTGATTAAGGCGATCAAGAAAGTTTTGGAAAAACAGTAAGTATTAGTAGGTCCAACCTGATGTTTGCTTTATTCCCATATCTAATTTGATACAATTGTGTGAACAGAAGCGGTAAATTGCTGTGTGAGAACTCGTGCCTGTTTTCAAACTCACTGTCTTTATGTAATTTTTTACTAGTACATTCTCATACCGTACAATTTTAAACTGTTTACTTTAAAAAAAATTGGTTAGGTAATACAGAACATTTGAAACATCTGCTAAATTAATTTCCTTTTAATTTTAAATGTAATATGCTTAAGTGAAAAATGAAAAACTCATCACGAGACATATATTTGTTGACAAAGGAAAAACCATAAAAAGCTGAACTGACAAAATTGACAAATGCACCAACAAGACGAAAAACTACCCACGTAGCTATTAGGAGATCCAATTCTGTATACATATGATTCATATTGATAATACTGACTGTTTTGGGGAATATTCTAAAAAATTCTTTGAGATTATTCTCTTACTTGTAAAATCGCCGGTGGTAATGGGCGCTGGAAAATGTTTGAGCTTTTACCAAATATACAAACCTGGGTGCACACACTACCTATCACATAACCGCCGCACACTGGGGGAATTCGAAAAAAAAATTTGCCTTTTGGAATTGTACCTTTGAAACACCAACAGTAAAATCAATATTTTATCAATATCAATATACTGTAGAGAAAAATCTAACCTTATTAACTCATTTTCCCCCTCTTTACTTACAGATATTTTGACAATGCCAAAATGGTTGCCTATTCCTATAAACATCGACCTCAAACTGCCCTGGAAACGGCGATATGGTGGGTGGAGTACGTGGCCAACACCGAAGGTGGCCAACTTCTAAAGTCCTCGTCGGCATACATGTCGCGTTTTACTTATTACTCGCTGGATGTTTATATGATACTTGCCTTTACTGGACTCGTTTCTACCGTTACATGGGGACTGATCGTACGCAAGTTCGGTCGGACAAAACGTAATAAAGCAAGCAAAGTAAAAACTAATTAGGATTTATGGCTTGTTGGCCTTTCCCTATTTGTGATACCCCATATTTATCTAAAAGATTTTTAATGCGAATAGTGTATTGTTTATACAAGACTATATTTATTTTATGTACAAACCAAATGGTGTTGTTGAACAGACATTTCCGCAAGTGTAATGTGATTTTGAGCAACACCTTTCACGAATTCTTTTTGTTATTGTATACAACCACTATCGTTTGCTAGTTTGTAGTATTAGTTAGAGAAAAATAAACAAGAAAAATTATATTTAATTAATATTTGTAAATAAAAATTTTACAATGTTTATAATGTGATCGGTTTTTTCTTCTCCTAAAACACTTCTGTGTAAGAAAATCGGAGTATTTTTTCAGATGGGAGAGAGATAGTCACACACCTCGTTTGGCAAAGCGCATCTTACATAGGTGCTTACCATATTTTTGTGTCCGGAAATTGAAGATAGTGACTGGCAAATCGTTTGTTTTCAGCTGTTTTACACATCAATTTCCGAAATCGTATGATGTATCAGCCGTCTCGGTGATTTTAATTGACCAGATCGGTTCTTCGAGTTGACAGCATTAGGCAATTTTTGTGCGGTAATGTGGAGGACCGATGTTATACGAAAAATCTATTCATGATTCATTGAGATATATCTCGAAATCGTCATTAAGGTCTTGGTAAATTAGTTGCCAGAATGTTCTACTGCGAAGAAGGCGGAGGCAGACAGATGATTTTAATCGTGTTCCATAAACAATGGGGATGTTTGCTCTTTCGGATGAACCAATAAAAATTAAATGTTCTTAATTTGTCTTGGCAAATTGTGTTTGCCGGAGGCACTAGTGCGAAGTCAGCTGAGGCAGGCATATGAATGAAATAGCGTTCCTTAAATATTGGAAATATATATTTTTCGAATAAATTAAATAATTCTACTACTTTTGTTCCCAATTATGGCTGAGCATTCCGAGCGAGTCTTTCCGCGGCGAAATGTCTGCTACAAAAAGTTGATGACACATGCATTCTGTTAGTCCCTGTAATGTCTTCAACTTTTTAAAATCCCAACAACCGAAATATGTTTAAAAAAAAGAGTGTTTATATCCATACATATACATATACAAATGAATGAATGAACACTGGTTATAACGAACTATATTTTTGGTCCCTTTTTCGAATTTTCATTAGTTTTTTACGGTTATGGCGAACAGTCTAAGTGTGGGACATTCTGATTTTTATGGAGGAAACAAAGAAAACGATTTTCAGCGCCACCTGAAAGATCTCATTTTGTTTACTCCAATTTAGTACACATAAGGAAAATGAAATAATATTGTTTTGTGTTTTAATTGTGTTGTTTTGTACTTTGAATTAAATTATTTAGTTTGATTTCATAATATTTACTCTAAGTTTTTTACTCGAGTTCTTTTAATGCTTAAAAATAAATAATATATACAGTCTAACCTCGATATAACGAATCTCAAGGGGATCAGAAAAAAAAACGTTATATTGAATAATTCGTTAAAATGAGGTTCGTTACATCGAGGTGAAGTTGCACTTCCATTCTTTATAAAGAGATAAATAAACCTTGTTTATTAATCATCATCTACATACCGTGTTATAGCGAACGATTTCCGCTAATAAATTAAAGCAAATTTGAACATCTCTTTTTCCCCCTGCCATTAGAACTTTACAACGACAACTATCAGTGCTTATTTTACTAAGCATCAAACAAATATGATTTTCTATCGAAAAACTTGGAAAACTTTGCTTAAGCCAAAAAAAACACAATAATTTCGTGTGTGTCTGTGTCACTGCAATGGTTGATAATTCGTTATAACGAGGTTTTTGACAAACGTATTCGTAATAGAGAGGTTTATTTTGTATTAGATATTATGGAGCGCTGTTGGGGATTTCAAAAAATTCGTTAAATCGAGGAAATCGTTATATTGAGGGCCGTTATATCGAGGTTGAACTGTATACATAAAACCGATATATTCTTTTGGTGGTGGAAATTATTTTACCCTGGATATAACAAACTAATTTGTCGAGTCCCTAGGAGTGCGTTATAACCTGACTCGACTGTACTTTTATTTAAATAAACCACTTAAATTACTTCACAATTGTTAGCTGGTGTGGTTCGTCTCTGCGCTAACTCTGCTATAAAGAAAATACTACCCTGTTTTGTCATCTCTATTTCTGTTCGATTTCCAAAGTATCGATAACAATGGTGATATGACATCACTAGAAACACGAAAGTTTATCAGTGATTTTTCCACTACATCCAGAAAATTATAATTTTGTAGTCTGGGGATTTAATACGACATTTAGCAACAATTCATCTCATTAGCACCGCAGTGTTTCAACACTCAGCAAGAAATAGAGCCGTATACAGTCACTCTTAGACGACACAACACATTCCAGTTGCAATACTCTGTCCTAATCCAAATCTATCCAAGATGGCCAAAACCCGTGTTTATGTTGTTGGTGTTGGTATGACCAAGGTACGTAACGAATGCATTAAAACACCCCACTGCTCCCAACAATGAGTGAAAGAAAGAGGCACAACAAGTTTATTTTTTTAAATGGAAATACAGGCATTTTTGAACTTTGATCATCTAACTTGCTATAAATTAATTTTAATCGGTTTAATATTTCTGATGTGAATGTAAAAGATCACGGTTACAATGAACACAAATGGTCAGAGTTCAAACTAATAAAATATACACTACGTTGTGAAAATCCGAGTGCATGAAAAGATAAGAAAAAATGGATGTATAATCTTTTATCTGCCAGTTCTCTTAGTGGTGTGTTTACTTGTGGACATTGACCCACAAACATTCCTCATTTAGTTTTTCATACTTTTTATTATGAAATTTTTCGTTCTAGTTCGAAAAGCCTGGTCGTCGTGCTGATGTCTGCTATCCTGACTTCGCCAAAGAAGCCATTACAAAAGCCTTGGCTGACGCCAGGATTTCATACAACGAAGTGCAACAAGCTACGGTTGGTTATGTATACGGTGACTCAACCAGTGGCCAACGTGCCCTATATGAAGTCGGAATGACCGGTATCCCAGTGTACAATGTAAACAATAACTGTTCGACTGGTTCCAGTGCCTTGTATTTGGCTAAACAAATCATTGAATCTGGAAATGCCGATTGTGTTTTGGCTTGCGGTTTCGAGAAGATGGAACGTGGTTCATTGTCTGCCAAGGTATATTTCGTCCTATTTCACGCCAAGTCTTAGACATTTCCAAACTGTTTATTAATTCTCAACTTAAAACTTATTCCTGTCTTCAGTATTTTGATCGTGCTAATCCCATGGAACGCCATATCACCGAAATGGGAGAATTAACGGAAATTGGAGCTGGACCCATGGCCGCACAAATTTTCGGTAATGCCGGCAAGGAGCACATGAAGAAATATGGCAGCAAACCCGAACATTTCGGTAAAATTGCATGGAAAAATCATAAACACTCTGTTAACAATCCGTAAGTATAATATCTACAATCGCTAATCCCCCCCAAAAATTGTTTGTTTAAAGTCCAATGTACTCGTATCGATTTTGACTATCTTATCAAAAAAAAAGTGGTCTTACACAAGTGACATTAGTTAACAAATTTTATTAGGACTAGATGTCTAAATTTATTTTAAACATAACGGCCGGATCATTTAAACATTTTTGAAAATGAAAAAAATAAATATTTCTTCAAATATTGCAGTATTTTCGATCAATGATAGAATACAACTAGTCTGGCGGTAGCACATTCTGTCAACTAAAGTCATAGTATAACGTATTATCCCTAACATAACAATGTAGGAACAGACGTGGAACTTCTCTGAAAGCAGTGAGCTTTCGAGATATAACATGCACTTATTGATCGGTACCGATTAGAGAGTATAGAAATTATATAATGTACAGCTAACTGATTTGTGAGAACGTCCCAAAGGGATGGAATATTTTTTTTTTTTATATAAAATGGTTTTATATAACCATAAATGATAGTTCGGTCTACAGTTCCACAGTCTTGCGAGGGAGATAGAAATTACAATCGCTCTCATGGCTCAATTTTTTAATGGTATATTTATTGAATGTTTAGAAAGAGTGTATGAAATGTCTACTAATTGTATTTAAAAACCAACAGTGTTAATTTTTGGTATTTTGTCGATTTATAAAATAAAACTCTTTTGTATCTTTTCAGCTACTCGCAATTCCGTGATGAATACACTCTTGAACAAATCATGAAATCATCCACTGTTGTTGAAGGCGTTCTTACGAAACTCCAATGCTGTCCCACGTCTGATGGTGCCGGTGCCGCTATTTTGGCTTCGGAAGCCTTTGTACGCCGCCATGGCTTGGAGGCCCAGGCTGTTGAAATCGTTGGTATGGAAATGGCTTCTGACCCAGAGTCGACCTTCAAGGACAAGTCGCTGATGAAGATTGCTGGCTATGACATGACCAAGATGGCTGCATCACGTCTTTTCGCCAAATCTGGTTATAAACCAACTGATGTACAAGTTGTTGAATTGCACGATTGTTTCTCTGCCAATGAATTGATCACCTATGAAGCTTTGGGTCTCTGCCCTGAGGGTGGTGCTGGTGAAATGATTGATCGTGGCGATAATACCTATGGTGGTAAATATGTTATCAATCCCAGTGGTGGTCTGATCTCCAAGGGACATCCTTTGGGTGCCACCGGTTTGGCTCAATGCGCTGAATTGTCTTGGCAATTACGCGGTTTGTCTGAAAAACGTCAAGTGAAAGACTGCAAATTGGCTTTACAGCACAACTTGGGCTTAGGTGGTGCCGTTGTTGTATCACTGTACCGTTTGGGCTTCCCAGCTGCTGCTGGTGTTAAATACAATTTAACTTCTGCCACCCATCCCGACGGTGAAGGCTTCAAAGTTACCCCATTGTTGAAACTTTTGGAACAAGCCATGCAAGAAGATACCGATAATCTTGTCGCCAAGGTACGTGCGGTTTATGGTTTCAAAGTGACCAATGGACCCAACGGCCAAATCGGTTATTGGACAATCAACACCAAGGAAGGCAAAGGCAAAATCACATACAATGGCAAGGAAAAGACTGATGTAACCTTCATCATTTCCGACAGCGATGTAATCGAATTGATGACCGGCAAACTGCCCCCACAAAAAGCTTTCATGCAAGGCAAAGTCAAGATCCAAGGAAACATGGGTTTAGCCATGAAATTGATTGACTTGCAACGTACTGCACAAGGTCGCATTGAAACTATGCGTGCCAAATTGTAAATTTTATATATATATATATGTTAACTTTGTACTATTCTGTTTTAAATTTTATTTTTTTTACATATTAATATATCTTTTGTGAGGATGTGGTAAAGCGTATTTAGAATCTTAGGCATATTACTGTTTCTATTTGTATAAAGTAAATTTTTTTTAATAAAAAAAATCATGTATGTTCTCTTGTATATAAGAATTGTTTGTTATACATTTTGCAAATTTAATCTATTTCGGTTTGTATTGATTATGGGTATTGCTGCTTTTTACTACTCTACACAAATTTTAGAATGGAATAATGTTGTAAGCAAATGAGTGGGATGTGGTCGTCGTCATAGAACAAACTTGGGTTCAAATCCGGATAAGAACATCAAACATTTTCAGTGACCATTATATAAAGGGAAATACCTACGGCGTTGCATCCGAGAAGTGTAAAGGGCGCACTGTGGGAGAAATAGTCACTTTAGTCGCGCGAAATAGAAAACCAAAACCAACAAGATGTTACAAAATTTAAATGCGGTTTTAATATTAAGATGTGAAATGTGTTCAACAGTTTGTGATAACGTCACCTGTTACCGTTATAACGGTGCCTTAAGTGTTGACATTTCTTCGACTGAACGCAAGTGATCTATTTCAGTGACATTGTTATCGTTGAATATCACGGTCTGATATAACAGTTGCATTGCATTTATATAATTTTTTTAGTGTTTCATGGATAAAGGTGAGTAAATATTAAATTTCTATATATTACTTACAGTTATAAATATGCTCCATTGAGCTTAATTCAGGAAATCATTTTTTCGCGTAAGTTGTACATTCGGTAAGGTTTTATTTACTAGTGCTGTAAGAAGCAGTCTAGATATTTTTAATTTCTTAAATTACACACTGCATAGAACAACTGGTGAACAAATTGGCTGCCAAGAAGTGCCAATTGATTTTTTATAACAACTTTTTGGGGCAAATGTCGTTGACGAGAAAATATCTGTTTGATAAAAGGAAGGAATACTTCTGAACCACAATTTTCAATTCCTCAGCCCATTTTACTCATCACATCGACATCCAATCATTGCCATATTGTTTTGAAGTTTTGTCGAATGAGTTCGAAAAACATTTAAGTACCCACACTTCCATAATATAAGATGATGGAGGTCACGGATCAATTTTTTAATATACTTACCATTATTTAGAAAATAAATACTATGAAAGTGGTCGTCGAATAAACTTCCAGTGGGTTAAAATAGTCAACAACTTCCGGTAGATACAGTTGTCGCTGGGTTAACAATCATTGACCGAGATAAACTCGGTTCATTCCGGAGCGTAGATCCGACTGTCGGGCGACGTCTTTTGGTAGGGTCGATATTTTTTTGTCGAATTTTCAAATCTAAATTCTAATGGGACATAAAACAAGCAAAACGTATTCACCACTAGCATGCTCCCTTTGTTCGTCGCCCACCGCACCAAGTACAAGTTTACAAGTTTCTGACAGCAAAAAAAAAATGTAAGTATGCATATTTTAATGATTCTTATATTGCATATTCTTTTTCAAACATTATTATTATCCTTTACTAATTCTGAATAAAAGCAGAAATTCTCCATTTTAATTGTAACATAATGGTCGCATATTGTAAACAATGAATTTTCATGATTTTTTTTAAAAAAAATGTTGGAATAAAATGTATTTGCCACAAATTTAGTGATCAATGTTTTTTTTTAAACAAAATCGGACAATTTAGTTTTTGAGTTTTAATAATTTATGTCACAAAAAATTGCATTTTTTTTAAAAAATATATCCATAGAAAAAAATGTCGACTCAAGGGGACCATAACAGTACATCAGAATTGTATAGTGGTTGTTCATTACAATTTGTTCAACAGTATCATAATTAATATACGTACATACTGGTAGTATCCTGGTCCAGACACCTTTCAATCGTCGGACAAAGCGGCGCCAAATGTGCGCCTTCGGTGAATAACATATGTAGAATTAATTCTATTATTTTCGCCACGTATCACACACATTTTTTTCCGATCACGGTTGTGTGTGCCACTATCGTACAACAAACACACATTCGAGACAGTACGTCGCGTTCTGTGAATATACAATTTACATCGTGTACAGCTCACTGATTTGATAGAAATTCCCCGTCGGTGTCTTCATAGAATGTTAAGACAATAAATAAAACTCCGCATAAGTACGACTACATTATGTTTATTTATGTTCTCAATATAATTAAATATTTTCTTTAAACGCTATGCCGTTACTCTTCTCCTTTTCGTTTGGATAGATGAGACAGTATGTGTGCTTGATTGATTGTTGTTTTTGTTTTGTTTTTATTACGTCGCCCTCTTTCCTATATGTAGTTAATTACATATTGATTTATATTAATTCATATTTAATAAAATGTTAAAAATGTTAATTTGATTCTGTTCAAAGTGCGTCTACATGTGATAAATGTATGTATGCATGCGTGTACGAGTATGTATGATCCCAATCCGATGCGTTCGACCAACAGACAGTTCCCAAATACAACAAACAACTGTCACATATAGACCAACTTATTCAATTGTTTAAATAGAACGAACATACTTGTGTGTGTGTTTAACTTATTGCCATAATAATAGTAAAAAATAATAACAATTATTAATTAATATACATATGTATGTATGTATGCATATATGAAGATTTCTGCTGCTTGAAAGGTATATGTAGGTGGGGGTGTGTGTGTGTGTGTCTGTAAAGGGTATTAAGGAAACAAACTGATTACAATTAAGGGGTTGGTTATATAAACAAAATATATTGAGAAGTTTCTTAAAATACAATTACAAATAAATTACCGGCGTGGAAAGGAAGTTATAAAATATATGAATAAATAAACTTTCATAATTACGAACATATCTCTTTCCTTGGCGAACATATGAGTACAATAAATATGAATTTCTTCATTGGATTATATACGATGATGATAAAATACATATGTCTAAAGTATATAGTATGTACATACACAATTATAAAGAGTAAAAACTATAATAGATACAGACGCAGATCAACCGATCATCAGAGGGAATTTTTTTCACTTCCTGACCATGAACTAATTCATCTGCCGCTGCTGCTTGAAAACTGCTGCCTTATGCTGCATATGTAGAAGCATTTAATGCCCATGTGTTCCAAACATATTCATACAAATATTTACAATCCTATATGCCCAAACATTTTAAAATCTGTGCACTACAGTCTTATCAGCGGCATATGTTCAATGCATAGAGGATGTGAAACCAATGGATGACGATGACGACGACGAAGTACTACTATGATTTGTTGACGAACTACTGCTGGTGCTGCCTGGTGTTGTGTTATTTTTACTATTATCCATGCTGGCCATGATGGAACTTAAGAGATCCGTTGAAGATTTTGAGTGCTGTTTGCTAGATACTTTTGTAGCACTTTTATGAGATTTTGAAGGAGTGGTGGTGTGTGTAGGAGTTGTAGTTGATGCACTTACTGAAGTGGCATCTTTGGTAGTCTTGATGGCTTTAGGGTCTGCTGCGACCGATGGAGGTGGAGGTGGTGGTGGTAGCGGTGTATGCGATGGTGGCGGAGGTGGTAGTGGTGGCAAGGGGGGTAGTGGAGGTAATGGTGGATAGGCTGTGTTGGCACTCGGCACATCCGTACTGGTACTGGATACCTCTTCGTTCTCTACAACTTCTGATATGATAACTTCTTCCTCATGGTCCACTATCAACAGAGGCTGTGAAAGTATTACATCTTCACCGGTCTCAGCAGCCGGGGTTAGAGCTTCCTCAACGCTATTGATTACATGATTGAGAGGAGCTGATTTGGGCGATGGAGGGGAAGTTATTGTTGTCACTTGGGTAGTGTTAAACGCCACATTCGTTGCTGGAGGTGTTGGTGGTGGTATGTTAGGCGGCGGCTGGCTGTTTGATTGTGATGTGGTGTTTAGAGGTTCATCGGAAACTATTTGTACTTGAATTTTAATTTCGGGTTCCTTTTGATTTAGACTATTTACATAAGCTTCTCGGTGTGTAAACGGTGTGGGAGGTACTAAAGGCAACGGTAATGCAGGCACTATTGGTTCTGGTAGTTTAATCTTGTTATTGGGTATATGACTGGTATTTGCAACGTTCGTGGGCGCCGATACCACCGAGGTCGATGACGCCGTTGTATCCACCACGACTGAAACATTCGTAGATGTCTTGAGCTTCTTGGGAGTTTCGGGGGAGATTTTATTTGCTTTTGTTGCCGAACTGCTGCTGTTATCCTCATCCTTGTGTTTGCGTTTTTCTTTTTTCTCTTTGTGGTGATCGCCTTCAGACGATGAGTTATTGTTATTCTTCGATTTCTTGGCTTTTTCCCCTTTCATTGGCGACGATATTGTGGTCACAACTTTATTGATCATATTATGCTCAATGACCATTTTACGCATGTCAATTTTAGGCTCATCTTTTGTGGATTTCTTTTTTGTGGGTGTGTCGGGATCATCCTTCGGGGTCAGCGATGAATCATCTGTACCACTTTCACTGGAACGTCTATTACGGCCCTCCATGTCGATAAGTTTCTTACCCTCGGATTTTTTAGCCTTCCCCTCATGATTACGTTTACATGGAGTTTTCTTGGTATCATCATTGGAAATGGGATGTGGCAAAATGGTTTGTTTCTCCTTATATTGTGGTGGCTCAGCCAATACGGGATTATTCTTTTCATTTATTACCTCTTGACCTGGATAATACTGACGCAACCGCAAGTGCCACGCTATTGGAAACAAAAAGAAAAATGAAACAAACAAACGGTTCATTTTAGTGATTAAACATTTTGAAAGGGAAGCCCAGATCTATTTACCAACACTGGTTACCGCAGTCACCGTTCGAAACTGATGTATAATATTCCGAGGCAAAAAGTATATGTCGTTATCACACAATTTGATGCGAGCATAACGTATGCCATCGCGCCGTAGTTGATTCAGCTTGGCATCTTCGATCCATTGTACACACTGTGAAATGGGCGGCTCGTGCAAATCCAATTGAAGGGTGCCTACCAACTGATTGAAATCTTGAGCTGCAAATGCTACCACATCTTTAGTAATCCGATTTTGCTCATACGATTGTCCACCGTGAACCGCCTTAAGTATGCCTGTTGTTGAGTGTTGTGGAAAAGTGAATAGATTTATTATGATATTCAAGGTAATATTAAAAGATCTCCTTTATTATGGAACACACACTAACCCACTGCAGCAGTTGTTATACGCTCATGACCATGCCCCACGTGATCTGCATGTGCCTTAGTGCGATCCTCAATCATGGTTTCACGAGCCTCAGACAGACGTGGTAAATATTGCAAGTTTCGTAACTCATTGATACGTGTCCTGAAACGGTAACGTAAAGCCTTGAATAACATCTTGTTCAATAACAATTTCAAAATTCTAGTATACCTTTGCCTTTTTAATGGCGTTTTACTATTCAGCTCTGCCGTAGGTACCAATTGTTCGCCAGAACGTATCCATAAAATAGGGCCATCATTGGATAAACGAGGATCGGTTTGTAGAATTGAATATGGACCCCATGGCATAGTCTGAAATGATATTACGTTATTGGTAAACTAAAAAGTTTGGTTAAGTTGAATTAAACAAACCTTTTTCAAAAATGGATTTTCTTCGATACGTCCAAGTAAGTCTGGGAAGTAACCTCCAACTTCTTCGTGGACCTTGCCCACCAAACTGATCTGATGCAGTGGACCATAACGAAAAGTACCCTGGGAGTAATTACGAACGACCTAAAGACAAATTATACAGTAGTTTGATTTCATACTATACTGTAAATAACAAAGCTATGCCTTACCTGTTCATAATATTGGGCCATCGTACATGTTTCGATATCTGAATTCCTACCCAGGACACCAGCCTTTACGGTTAGTGTTGAATAATTCTCAGCCATATGCTGTAATAAATCTGGCAAGTACCTGGCCGCATCGTGTACGATACCCATTACATGGTGAGCATAGCCTTCCTCATCTTCGGCAAAGCATACATCGAAGAACTCTTTGACCAATTCGTCCATACTTTCTGGTGGAAGATTTTTGATTTCATCCTGATATAAGTGCACAACTGAGGCTCCACCATTTGGATACACCTCCACCTCAAAGTATTGGCCGTATTTCAAGTGTTCCAGCCCCGGTGGCACACGATTATTATTGCGGCTACTACGTGTAACATTCGGCTCTGGTGGTGGCTGTACATATTGTGTACCAATACTTGTTCTGCGGATTTTTGAACGTTTGTAACACCTGGAACACTCACGACTACGTGACGACGACGATGATGAATTGTTCGTTGACGACGAAGTGTTGTGTTTATTGGACGAAGAGGAAGATGACGATGAGGACTTGTGGTGGTGATGGTGATGCGTGTGCGAACTACTACCCGAAGATGACCGTCTTGAAGATGTGGCCGATTTTGATGAAGACGTTGATGAGGTGGGGGGCGTCACTGGTACTGAATTACTGACAATGGCCGAACCGGCGGAATGATTTTGACTCTGCGCATGGTGATTGTTAACTGATGATATATGTGATGTTATAGCTGTTGATCCATGGCTTGTAGCTGATAAAGTAACAGGTGTTTTTAAAGCTGGCGAGGGCATCATAAGACTTTCCATTTTAATTGGTATTTGTTTTGCAGATATTTGCTCTATTTTAATTGGCATTTTCAAACATTGTTCCTGTTTGCTGTGTGGCGTAGAAGGCATGGGCAAAGGACTCTGTTTTACAACTGGTTCCGGTTTTATAACAGCTTCCGGTTTTACAACTGTGTCCTGCTTTACAATTGCTTCCGGTTTTACAACTGTGTCCTGCTTTACAATTGATTCCGGTTTAACAACTGATTCCTGCTTTATAACTGCTTCCTGTTTTACAATATTCAATGTGCATTCGCCGCTAAAGTCCAGTTGCCTTGCCACTTCATTCAGCGTTTTTGCTACATGTGGCTTGATGTCCGTTGATTGGCTTTCCTCCTTAATCGATTTTACGGGAAACATTTTTGAATCCTGCTTGTTGTCCACACCATTTTCCTTTTTTACAGCCACATCTGAATGGGGTTTCTTTTGTTCCTTCTCTTGCATTACCTTAGCGACGTTATCTTTTGTTTCAGTAACCTGTGCCTTTGTGTGATCTGCAATCACTTTTACAGTCTCCTTTGCCACATGTCCTACAACTTTGTCGCTATTGGAATTATCACATTTGGTTTGGCTATCAATTTGTAAGACTTCTGATTTTGAAGGACCAGTAGAAGTTCCTTCAGAAATTATTGGCCCCGAATCAAGTTCGATTGGTTTTCTTTTCTCTATGTCTTGATCATTGATGATATTTAGGCAATTCAATTTAATGCCACTACTTTGGCTGCATCTACTGCTCTCCGAACTCCTTCTTCGACTACTGGCCTCAGAGGAAGATGTTGATGGAACGGTCTATAAATAAAAATTTATATTTTTGAAGTTAATCAACTTCCATAATCCATCAGATTGAGTTCGTATAAATTGTAACGATTTTATAAAAAAAACGCAACTTATTTTTTAAACAGACGCTATTTAATGTTCCTGTCAATGAGATGAGTCAAGTATTATTAGTATATTTTTTTTATTTCTCTAACACTCAGCGGATGTCCCTATAAATACAATAGGAAATTATAGTATTGGTTGGATGAATCGAGTGGAATATCATAGCAGATACAAAGTAACTTGCTGGAAGATTATTTCACATACAAACAATTCGGCTGAAGAACGAATTTTCTCTATACTGCGTCGTCCGGTCAACCGGTAGTTATACAATGAACCGATGAGTGTTCCTGGATAACCACATATCGCGGCTGAATGTTCTAACATCAGGGACCAGACGATGGATATCTTGTGAACAGATAACATTCCGGCTAAATGTTCTAATATCAGGGACCAGACGACGGATATCTGTCAAGCAGGTACCGTAAAAATATGTATAGAACAGCAATATACACACTACGTTCCGGCGATGTTGAAGGGAGACAATCAAGTTGGATATCCTACTAACCCCCATCATCATCACCGCTCTCCTCTATAAACGGTTCAGGAGCTGCAAATACGTCTTTGGAGTTCCTGGCCATATATAGGAGTATTTGGACTATTGGATGTGATGTAAATATTTATGACATCAGATGGGGTGAAAAAACCGAAACACTTAAATGTTTCTTTTGACACTTCGAAAATATTGCAAACCCAGCGAGCATCGGCGTGTATCTTGATGCCCGTATCATTAAGAGTGTATCGATATCCATACCACCCATAACGACATTGTTGAATCAGTGGAACGTTTGCGTGACAACAAACAGCACTGGGCTTTGACCAAAAGATTTTAATTCCCCTGGGAGTAGAAACTACTTAAGCGCGAAGAAGAATTTTCTTACACGTTCGTATTCTAGCGTACTTTCATCTTGTCTGTTTATGTAGCAACTATTTATTGGCATTCTTAGTTATACGCCAATTCCAACAATTGATTGAAGGGTTGATCACAGTAGTCTTAGGGAATAAAATAAATAAACGTCCGCGACGGTTTCAGCAGCAGCACCGACATTATTGCCTAGGGAACAATTTCTAGTTGAAATGCCGATTGAATTTGTTGAGCTAAGCCCAAAGTGCGTTTTCGAATGTGCATTGTCCGTTTCGTGACTGGTTTAGAAGTGGACGAAGATCAGCTTCCTCTATTGACCTCCGTTTTATGATTAACATGATGTTAACTTTAAATAACCATATTATTACTATGAATATTATTATTATTATTCATTCAGGTCAAACTGTATCATTATCAATAGATATCCCCACAAAGCTTGAAAGAGAACTTTTCCATTATTCGTTTAAAAAATTTAAATTGTTTTATTTCGTAGGGATTTCATGGTGTGTATGCCATAAGATAAAGTTACCTATCGGTTCAACTTGGCAAACACAGTGAGTCCCTTATCGACTGCATCTCAAGACGTCTCAAATAACACAGCGTGGTAGCTCATGGGCAACCGCAATGCGACCCCAGACATGTGAAAGGGACACGGCGTTTATAAATTGTCGCCATGTGTAGTCCTGAAAGTATATGAAGCTGTGCTGGGTGCTTTTGAGATAAAAATCCTTCATTAAGCAGTCCAAAAGCAATCTAAAGTAAGTTTTATTTCGTACTAACAGAAACCTTTCAAATGTGAGATGATGTAGAGCTGCCCATTATTAATCATTAATCTGAGGCTTACGATATGGGAATCTTCTCCTATATCTACTAACAATAAAATATTGTAAAGCACATCAAAATGTATTACAGCGGACTAAAAATGCACACGTGTACAAAAGTTATGTCCAAGAAAACTTTTGACCACAAAGGAACAATAGGAAATTCGGAGATTTTTCGCAGCAGTAAAAAAGGTAGTTACCGACTTTTTACAAAGGTATAACGATCCTCTGATCTAACACAGTGAAGCGTTTAAGGAATTGTTTACGCAGCTGTATTTCTGATATTGGAGAATGGCACCAGAACATGTTTGGTGACAGGTTGATAAGCGGGGACAGTACTTGAACAGAACCCTCAATACCACGTGATACACCACACTGGAAATATTAATTGATGGATTACGGAGGGAGGGATACTGTAAAACTTGCAGAAATTATTTCAATAAGTCCGATATACAGTTTCATTGATAGCAGCCATCATTGAAGGCAATAACTACAATGTCAACGGTAGGTAGTCGAGAAGTCGACGGATATTGGTCTAATTGTTAAAGCGAAGATATAAACATACCTTCTCCTTATCTGAAGAAACCTCCTTTGCCGTCGAAGATGAACTGCTGCTGCCACTTTTCGATTTAGACTTTGTGCTACTATTTTGATGTCCATCACGTTGGTGGTCACTTGATGAAGAATGTGGTTTTGACTTGGAACTACTACGTTCACTGGAGCTTTTATATGATTTATCCTTGTGAAAACTGTGTGACTTATCTTTTTCGCTTCTTTCCTTATCTTTCGATTTCTTATTGACATCGCGATCTTTATCCCGTTCTCTATCGCGTTCGCGATCACGGTCTCGATCTTTTTCTTTCTTCTTCTTTTTATGAGATTTATCTGAAAGCAAATTTGATGTCAAATCAATATGGTTAGAGGATTTCTTAGCAATGGCTTTTGGCGGAGATTTACCTTTATCGCCACTGCGCTCTTTGGATGAGGCCGCCTTTAATTCTGCATGTGTGTTTGCTGGTGCTGTAAGGGATATTGGGGTAACTTTGGATGACTTATGAGTCGGTAATTGAGATATTTGTTTTTCTGCAATTTGCTGGTTTTGTTCATTGGAAAGTTTCTCCGGCTCATCGCCACCTCCACAAACGGTGACGGAAGCAACCTTTTCTACATTATCTTTACCACCGGCTAAATTTTCATTATTTATTTTTGTATTCATCATTGCTGCTGCTGTTGTTTGTAGTAGTATTTGCTGCTGCTCCTCATTTTCAATATGTATTTTTTGTTGTTGTTGCTGCTGCGACGTCGACGACGTCACCTGAGTTTCCACAATATTCGACATTGCGCGCCACCTTCCCTACAAATGACGGCGGTTCAGCGCACGTAGTAAAAAAAACCAACACACACAAACTCTGCTAACTGGCTGGCTGGTGACTGGTTATACCAACCAAAACGACAAAGAACAAAAAATCGATCGATTTTATTTTGGCCGCCTCTGCCTCGACGTATTTTTTACCTTAGCGCGCAATTTATGACCGATTTTTTCTCTCCTTCCTTTCACTTTAAATACTCGACTTTTTCGCCAAACCTCTTATAACTGCATATTATATTCATTTGTTTTTTAGTTTTATTTATTTTTCTTTGTGACTCCTGTACATTCTTTTCTTCTGCGTCATAATACATCGTTCTTCGACACTTTCTGCGTTCCCTATTCCATTTATTTCATGTATTGTGTATTGTATAAAATCATAATGCGCACTTTTATATTCACTTCTTATATATACTTGCAATTAATTAACTTTATTTTTTATTTTTTAATTTTTTTCGCAAATTCCACTTTTTCACGCGTCCATTTTTTAATCAGAATAAAGGCGACGTAATGTTATCAACGGCGTCAAATAACTGCACCAACATAATCTGGAGACGGCGGTATAACTAACGAATTCAAAAGCGACCTTTACACATTCAAAACGCATGAAACAAAATCGAAACATTTTTGTTCATGCAGTGTCAGTATTGTTGTGACGCATATACTCAAATTTAATTAATAATCATGTAAAGTGGCTCTCAAAATGCAACGGTGAATTTCGCTATAATATTAATGATCGTTTTCTAATAATACTGATTTCTAATGTTGAAGAAGGTCGTGATGGAAAGAAGAGAAAGTTATTGTAAGTAGGAGGATGGAATTAATACATAATACCAAACGCATAATATAAAAATTCGATGTCATAATCAAGAAGGTTCACACGGTTAGATTTATCGGATGGATAATGTGGTGGATTTGAATTTTATATCTAATTTGTAATGTAAACATGATGACCAATTAGAGAAAATTACAATATGCATCATATTAAGAATTATTAGAACTACTTACATTTATGGTTTTTGATTTGAGACGATTTTATTTTTTATACTGCACTTTTCCGCATTTCAGTACTTATCATTTTAATCGGTAATATTGTATACAGTACTTTTACGCAACGCAGTTGAATTGGTAAGGCGGTGAGAAATCATTGACGAAGCAACATCAAATACAGTGTCATCAACTTTGCCTAACACAAAAAACGACAAATTAAATGTTTTTGACGATTTTTTGAAAAGATACCAACAAAACGACAAGATTTCTTATGCGATGTTTTCACGATACATCTGATTGTCAATCATCAGTTGTTTTGATGCCCATTTTATATAAACTTTTCCAACTGTGATGAACGAATAATAAATGCCACATTCCCACCTGTAGGCATCTTCATGACTTCAAGTTAGCCATAATGTTGGTTACCAAATACATTACGCTTTTGGTATTTGGTTCTTATATGACAACCTTGATCGATTTATAAATATCTAAAATCGCCACCAAAAATCAATTTTAATATACCAATACAATTATTAAACATCGAAATCGATCTATCAATAACTACCAGACATTTTCTGTGTTCTTGTTTGATTAATCTAATGAGTTCACAATAGAACAATAAACTAGTTCAAATTTTCAAATTGTTTGTATGTTTTGTTGTTACAACGTCAAAAAAACAACAACAATGAATATATAATGATTAACCGCTGAACGAGCGATATGAACTATTGCCGGCAAGAATCAATCGTGAGTAGTGTTGCGAAGTAGACGTTGTAGTAAGAGATCATCATGCGTTCGCGTTGTATAATTCTGGTGTTATTTTTGTTAGTGAGCCCTCAGACTGAAGCCAAACAAATACTTGGCTTATTTCCACATTTCGGATACAGTCACTTCAAAGTATTCTACCCGTTACTGCGCAATTTAGCCGAGAGGGGACATAATGTAACGGTTATTACGTACATTAAAAGTACTGAACCTTCATTGGAGAACTATGAGGAACTTCTTCTGACCAAAGAGGCGGTTATCAATGTGGTCCCATTGAGCGAATGGAAGCCCAGAACATGGAAGGGTCTACTGGAGGAGTATATAGGGCTGCACGAAGAAGGCCAGGAATCGTGTGAACGTCTCTACAATAGTGGCCACCTGTCACTAGTGCTGCAACGACACAAACATCACCCATATGATATTGTTATCACTGAATATTTTAACTCCGATTGTCAATTGGCAGTGCCTTATCTAATGCAAACACCTATTGTGGCCTTGAGTAGTTGCCTACTTATGCCCTGGTACTATGAGCGTATCTTACTGCCAGACACGCCATCGTTTGTTCAATCAGAATTTATAGGCTTCCCTACACCACTCAATTGGTATGAACGACTAACGAACTTCTTGCAGGCCAAAGTATTATCGTTACTTTATCGGTAAGTTATAATTATACCAACTAAATACTATATTCATTCCTACTGTCTGTGTTTCAGTTATTACACCAATCAGCTCGACAATGAAATGATCTATCGGCATCTTAATATCAAGGTCGATGTCAATGCCATAGCCAAACAGCAGACACGTCTGATATTCAGTAACCAACATTATTCTTTAATGGGCATACGACCTCATTCTGAGCAGTTTCTGGAAATAGGAGGCATTCATATCCAAGAGGAGTCCGTGAAAAATGCAGTCTTACCATTGGAAATTCAAAATTTCTTGAATAAAACGACAGGGGACATTTTATTCATAAGTTGGGGATCTATGATTCGTTCATCAACATTGGATGAGGATAAATTACGAATAATTTTATCAGTTTTGGATAAACTGAATTTAAAAGTCATATGGAAATGGGAAACAGACGAAGTGCCTGTTAAGAATGATAAGATTCTATTTGTTAAATGGGCTCCACAGTTAACGTTAATGTGTAAGTAGAAAACTTTTTTTTACTCTTTTAATGAAACTTTTGATATTAGGGGTTTTTTATTTAAAGGTAAGCGGGTTCATAATGTTTGTTTTCTCTTAATTTTGCTTGATTACGAATGAAGTTGTTTTTCTGGCCCATCTACTGTGCCATACAGCGTCTGCCCTCATGCTATTTCACCGCCATCGTTATTTCAACAGACGAACGGGTATTACAATATCGTCTTAGAATTTTAAGATACAGAAGAAAGTGTTCGGTAACATTTTAGCTAATTTATTCAGACGTTAACGTTATTCAGACTTATCGAAATGAAGGTGGTGAATTTACACTATACTTCCGGTATATTTATATTCCGGGTATTTATGTATATGGGCGGCCGTGGTGTGATAGGCAGTGCGAGCGGTATAGCTCGAAAATCGTGCACTGTTCACTGATTTCAGCGAAGATCCTCGTCTGTTCCTTAGTGAAGTATTAAGGAACGTACGAACATATTCATGAATTGACGTATAGATTTCCACATACCATAAAACAAGTTTTAATATCAAAAATATTACGGCCATATTTTCAGTAGTTTTATACTATAATCCTTTTTATTTTTGATGCACGTATATTTTGTATCATACATGTATTAGTCCTAGTACAGATTTTGTACGTCACAAAGTGATTTCGTACATGCCATTTCGTAACGATTTGGTTTTGATTCTACGACTTCCGTATGTTTTGCTGAAAACAAGAGATAATAGTAAACTAAAATAAAGAAGAGGGAAATTAAAAATTTGTGAGAAAGACAAATAAATTGTTTAAGTGCTTTATTGATAGAAGCGCTTTATTTAGAAGAAACTATGCAAGGCGTTTCCGTAGCAGATATTGTAAATCATCAACGGTATCAATATATTTTGACAAATTAAATCGAAGATATTTTAGAGACTCCTCGGGTTCTTATAAAATTACATAAATACATAAGGGTCCGCCAAATACCTTTTTTTTTTTTGAAAATTCTATAAAAAAAAACTACTGGATATTTTCCCAAATTTCTATTTTTATTTAAAAGTACAATCCTTCTGGTTAATAATGGAAAATAATTCCATTCAAATGACTGGCCATGCAGTAGCCTAACGACATCAGCTCTGCGGTTGATAACGCGATTTTCAAAAACAGGTCGCAAAACATCGAGTGTAGCTTCGGCTGTGTGGCACGTAGCGCCGTCCTGTAGAAACCAAATGTTGCCAATATCCTCCTCTTAAATTTTTGTAAACAACAATTCTTTCAACAAGGCCCGATAACGAAAATAACGAAAACGAAATAAGCACTAGTTGAAAAAAACAACGTTAGATGGCGGACGCTTTATATATGTACATTACATAATGTTCTATTGTGAACCAGTATGGTCACAAATTGTTGTTGTAGGCTATTTCTTCAGAAAACTGCAAAATCTCGTAAAATAAGCTACTGAAGTTTATACTGAAGTTGCCGTGGCTTTACTCCACACGAGGCTTACTTGCGCTGGCCGGCATAGGTCTTGTAAATGTTACCCCATGCTAAATTTTAGGCTATTTTGTAAAAATTGCTTTAAAAACGTACCTAGTTATTTATTTCCCTTAAAATTCCGTGAAGAAACAGAGGGAGAACTTCTCTCGAATCAGTGTGCTGTGCACAATATAATTGTGTATACTCACTGACCGGGACCTTCTGCTTAAAGCGGCCTCCGGACGGCTAATGCTTTTCTGGAGAATTTTTTCATGGCTTGAAAATACTATCATACTCGTAAAGTCGCCAGTATTTACGAGTTGGAAAACAACCGCTGAAAAATGTTTCATTGTCTTTTCCGGTTTTCTGTCATAGTCGCACACACTACCTACCACAGCACGGACGTCCACAATTGCTTTAAATATGTTTTGTAATTTTGTTCCTTACATTATGAACATATATGTTACGCAGCATAGTTGCAGGATAACTATTAATCATCTAATTTAAATTAAAAGGTAGAAAATTAAATTAATTTCTTAAACTCTTTAGTTCGTAAAGTCATTTGTATAATCATTAGGTTGAAATAAAACAATTTAAATTTATGTACATTACATTCTCAACACTCTCGCTGATTGAAATATTTTTAAATATCGCCTATTCGAAAAATTGATTGCAAATATTTCTGCCACCATTTCTTAGTAATTGTTGTAGTAAGCTATTAGAATATAAAAATGACACATGCTGTTAGCATTGTTACACATTGCTCAGATAAGACAGATTTTGGTAACTTCACCAAATTCTTTGCAGTTCAGACAGTGAATTTCTTTGGTATTCTTCTGAAGAATTTCCGTTTCAAGGGTGTTTCTTTTTCAGCGTCTTGCAGTAAAAGATTTTACTCATCCACCGTTGGCTCCACAGCCATGAACTGCGATTGATTAAATCAATCAGTCAATCCTGCAAGCATGAGAAATATTCGGTGTCATGCATTGCGCACAACCATAATAGAGTAGTTTAATTAAATTTATGAATTAGTATTCATAGAAATTTAAACAGCTTTACAAACCTTTGTTAAGATAAATGTGTGAACATTTTGTTTGTATTTTCACACATTTTTCTTTAATTTTGGTTTCAAAAGACTGCGCAGAAATACGTATAATAAATTTATCTTATATAATTAATTTTGTACCTCTGGCTTACATTTTGTTTATGAAGCTATGGTCAACGCTTGACGATTTATTGACAAAAACAAATGTTTTTTTTAAAATTTTTTTTTTTAATGTGTAGAAACTCGTATTAGAATGGAATCTATCTGTTGACGTGCTGTTGGTAAACAAAAAATTGTTTACCTCATTTTTTGCCAAAAGATTAAACCCGTTTTAGAAAATTCTTTTTTACATAGTTTAGTCTCAAAATTTGTTTGTTATTTTTGGTCGTAAATTTGTTATTTTTGGTACTAGTAGGAAGTGGTCACCTGCTGTGTATGAGTAATTTACCAAAAATGTTGCAATTCCAGTACAGCTTCTGATGTTTTCAGTGAAAAGACAAGTCCATACTTTGATACTTGCTGCAGAATGCTGTCTTCTTTCCATCAAAAAAACTTCCACTATGTTATCTTTGGCGACTTTACGAGTAAGACAGAAATTTGTCATCTAAGTTTTTCGTCTGTTCCTTCGTGGAGTGTTAACCCTTCGTCAGGCACATATTTTGAGCCCTTAGTTCTGGCACATGCTGTCTAGCCAGACCCCTATACATTTACATGCATTTGTATGGAAATAAGGGCTGTTTGCCGTTAAATTTTTTACTAAGATAGGAAAATATTTGTTATATTTTGTGTTTCTATTTCTTTTTACTATGTTATTAGCTACCTGAGGAAGAAAAAATAGACCTGAAAAAAACTTTGGAATGAAAAGGGCAAAAAAATTTTCTTATGAAGAATACATTGAATTTTTTTATTCAGAATTTTGCGGAAGGCAACAAAAACATAAATAATCTACTTTTGAATGTTGCTGACAAACAGGATTGTTGCATTTGCAGCAAAAAAGCGTGTCTTACGGCGTATTTTGTCACCTTGCTGCAGGCAAATTCTGCAATCTTTTTTGGCAGCTTATGTGTCTGGACCACTGCGTGAAGCCACATTAAGGTTTGCTATATTGAGAGGTCTCCCAAAGTACGCTTCAAATGCTATACGAGTTGTTGGTTGAGCCACAATGTGCGGATTATTGGTGCGATTTTCAACGTTTATTTGGCGTTTTGTCCTGTTCCAAGGACTTTTTTTCAATTATTAATTTATACATCGAAAGCCAACAATATTTTGGGAGATTACCTGAAATTACAGCCATGTACCTAAAATAGAAGTATGCTAAATTGAAGCATGAAAATGAAATATGTCTGGCCAGAACCATGTGCCAGTTCGAGGGTTAAGAGAAATTCTTTTGATTTATTAAACTTGTAAAGCCTAAAAAAGCACCAACGATTTTTAGAGTCATTTAAATTTTTTTTAATTGTTTAAACCTGATGAAAAGATAATTAATTGTAATTTAACATACACTTAATAACATAATAACCAGAAAAAATAACGCCCAAACTTGCGATTAATGTCCAATATGGTCAAAAAAGTACAAGTTTATTAGTTTATGTTTGTTTTGTGGTTTGCCCCAGTGATTGAAGCTTGGACAAATACTTTTCGGATTGGATTACCAACAATGATTTGTTTGTTAAACCAAGGGCATTGGAGGGTGAGAATGTGTGACAAGTTTGTAGACTTTGTTCAGCCAATAAAAAGTTAAGGGAACCAATTGTCTTTCCGTAAGGGAAGAGGAAACTTCACAACTGTGGTTTGTGTCTGACCCTTTGGTCCACATATTTGTAAAAGTCAGTTTCAAATAAAACTGAACTTCAAATAGGTTTTTGAGTACTCAGTCAATTTATCCACACTTTTGACAATAAGTGTAGCAATGCCATAATTTTTGTTATAATTATTGTTTTTATCCCTGGAATTTTTGGGACGTATTTCACGGAAATTTTGCCGATTTTTTACTTCCCGATTCTCGGTATTATTGCCTGGGATTCCCGGGAATTAAATACAATTTTACGCAAGTTTCCAACTATGATTGTGACTTTAAACCGGGAAATACGATTTTTACTTCCTGAAAGAGTTGATCTTATTACATTTAAATTGTACAGGATATTTTTTAAGTGTTTATTTATTTATTATATTAAACATATCTGAAATATTGACAAGTTTATGTTTTGGTTAAAAAATTAAAATTATAAAGTTTTTTTTTTACATTTTTTTCATTATATTTTATAAAGAAAATCAAGTAACAGGATTCCTGGGAAGACGCAGACAACATTCCCGATTTCCGGGACTTGAAAAAGTTCGGGAAATTACAAACCCTAGTTATATGCCGAAAAAAACATTTTTTGCCAGTTGAGACTGAAATTGGATTCAAAATACAGTTTGACCAGTTCTAAAAAAAAGGGAGATGCCTTGAAAAAATTGGGAGGAAGTTCAAAATGCAGCACATAAACACTGCTGTTTGTTCGACAAGTGTGAGATAACGAAATATAAGAAATACATAAAGACTGCGACAAAAACGTTGACACGTCCACAAAAAACGTTGACACAAAAAACGAAGTCTCATCTGTTGGGCCTTAGAGTCATACACATTATTTATGTGATCGTTTAACGTGTAGTTTATATTATAACAAACGTAAGGTTGAGCTTGCCTTGAATAGTATAGGGAGTTTTATACATGAAACATGTGTTACACTTGATACATGTCATACAGGTAGTGATCGATTTTGTACTTTTAGGTAGAAAGTTTAGTTTTCTTCTATAAGTCTATTAGAAGTTATTTGTCAAATGATAAAAATATCCAGTTTTCTCATATTTCAAACCCGTAATTTTAAGATCATCTAACTAAAACTATCAAACATGCATTTATATTACTTATCTGAAATAAAAATTGTAATCAATTTTAAAAACATATTTTTAGGTCACCCTAAAGTAAAACTCTTTTGGGGTCATGGTGGCCTTTTGGGCACCACGGAAGCTGTGTATTGTGGCAAACCTATGATTCTAACGCCCATTTATGGTGATCAATTTGTAAATGCACACGCCATACAAAATCGACATATCGGCCGAATTGTGGATTTCGATAGAATAACCGAAACAAATTTAAACAATGCAATCCAACAGACACGAGAAGTGAGGTAAGTTTAGCATTTAAACAAGTATACAAAGCTTTTTGTATTCACAAAACGACATATATTGAAGCTATGAAAATAACGCTAAAGAAATATCGAGAATGTTTCGTGATCGTCCCGCGAAACCTCTGGAAACAGCCACCTGGTGGATTGAACACGTATTAAATCATAAACGTACATCCGAGGTATTGCACACACATGCTGTAGACTTGAATTGGTTTGTCTACTATTCCCTGGATTCCATTTCAATTTTGATGATGGTTTGTGTTGTGCTAATTTTGGCTGTAAAATATTCCATAAAATTAGTAAAGAATGCGATGGCGGGCAGAAGAAGACAAACGATGGGACGTGATAGGAAATCAAAACAGAATTAATAAAACAATGTGATCTTTTTTATTAAATCCATTGAGTACATGCGACTACCTGTTTTTGGTAAATAAATTTGTTTTTTTTTTTGGTTATATGTATATTTTTGAAACAAGTGCATATTTTTCATTTAGTCTCATCTACTTCAGTCATATTCCCATACCTTTCACTAGATACTTTCAATGGAAGCAACTTTCATTTTCATCTAAGCTTTATGACTCACCCTCTTATTTACAATAGTTGTTACCTTGCCATTGATTCATTGTTTTCCTTGAATAGCTAAACCACCGACCGGCATTGTCTGAAGGTCATTACCGACTGACTGTATTTGGTAAAGTAAAGTTGTAGGAGTGCTTTTTGTCAGAAATTCCAAACCGGTGATTTTTGTTCTCAATAATAAAAAAAAATATATAAATTCTTTAACGTATGATGCATGGCGATTTTTGCTGCTGCCATAACCAGTTTCAACAAACTGGACACCTGACCAGATGTTCAATGAATTGTTCTAAAAATAATACATCATATGCTATTTAAAATAAAAAAACGTTTTATTTTAGCTGATTATAAATAAGTTATTATGTTACACATATTTTGCATATTGTACAATACGTTTTACAAAACTACTCATCGTACTCCTCGTCTTCAAAGTCATCTGTAGTCGACGATGGATATTTGATTTGTTTTGGTGTAGGATTGACATTAAAGCTCTTTGCACTCGCCCTCACAGTTCCATTGCTGCTGCTGCTGCCGCCGCTAGTGTCTCTCGATGGAGCACTTTTCACTGTGAATTTTGGTTGTGTGGATTTAGAGATACTGCTGCCTCTGCTGTTCAATGCATTAAATTTCGCATTTGCATTGGAATTTAAATTGTTGTTGGCAACATTATCGGATCGTTCTCTTTTGAGGGGCACAATACTATTGGTGTCATCGTAGGCAGAGGAGCAGAAATCATTGCATTCATCCATAGATTTGAAGTTATTATCATTGCCGGCACATCCGCCCCAGTAAAACATGGTGCACTTCATGCGTCTGATATCAAAGTAGTAGCGTTGTATTTTAGCCCGGCAATAGCCGAAATCCATGGGCATTAAACAGGTATCGGGAAGACCTTGGGAAAAAAATCATTAACAATATGTAAAGTGACTTTATGAAAACTGTTGTTATCGAACGTTCTAGAACTGCCAACCAAACACATTGTTTACCTTCATATCTGTCTGGTCCATATAAACCCACAGCACTTTCAACGGACGATCTCACCACAAATATTAATAGAAATTGTAGCAATGATGCTGCTGTTAGAAATTTCATTTTCCCCTGAAACTGTTCACTTGCGCACAAGTGATAAATTGTAAACGGCAAACACAAATTAAAACACCTTTGCTTTATTGCAAGTCTTATAACTTAATAGTGTGCTCGTAGTGGACGCTGATAAGTGAAACCTCCAGTATTCAGTTTTCACTATTTGCGTGGAGATGGTTGGCGATGGCGACGGCTGGTGGTCAGTCAGTGTTCGAATGACTGCCACTATTTAATAACACTTAAAAAATTGCTGGCTAGCTGGCTGGCTAACTCTGTTGCGCAGCGTCTTCGTTGTTCGATGATTGTAGTAGGTATTCCTCGGAGCGGCACTGAAGTAGAACTGAGTGTGATTATTACGATGTTGATGGTGAAGATGGAAGATCTTTGAAAATGATCTGCGAAAAAGAAGAAACACGAAAAATTACAAACTTTAATTGTTCCGTTTACAAAAGAAATAATAGCTGCTGATGCGCCATGGCAAACGAAACGATCAGCGCCAAAACAAAACAAAAAAACAAAAGCAAAGCAACACAACAAGAGATTATAATAAGAAATACCTAATGGATTGTTTAGATGGTTGATTGCGTTTTGCACTTGTGATCGCTTGAAGTATTCAGAATAAACTGACGCTGGTATTCGATTTGGAATCTGTAATGTAAAATTGTTGGTTGATATAGAAAAAAAATAAGACTGAAATGAAATGCGAATTTATAAAAACAAAATTCTGCACCACACACATGCCGTGTGTATGTTTCGTTGCTGCTGTTGTTGTTGTGTTTAGCCATAATTTCAATCAGAAATTAACAACAACATTTTAAGCTGTGCTGTTGTTTGTCTGGGTGTTTGCCTTTGCCTGTCTCTCCATTTGTTCGCCCCCCTACTCCTCTCGGCGGTGTGTCTGTATCATTTTTATAGCTGCCGCACCAAGTGCGGCGTATTTAAAACCAGTCCTCTTTGAGTTAAACTTTTTACTCTATGTAATGCTTCTCACCTTCATCGGGTTTAATAATGAAAATAAACGGCAACGCACAATACAGGCACTCGCTAGGGATGTCGATTTATCAATTCTGGAGTTTGGCGGGCTGTCGTTGTCGGTGTATCTTAATTTTTTGTATTTTACAGATGAAGCAAATTACCAGCAGAACGGAGATGAATTGAAAAAAGAACATTGATACTTGTGCTGATTGTTAATGTTCTTTTTCTTCCACATAGTACATGTGTACGTGTAAATACTTCCGCCTGTAACGCCAAAAATAAACAGGTTTTATTTCATTTGATCTTTGCCATGTGGCCAAAGAAAAGAGTTTTGATGTTTTTTTTGGTATGTGGTATTTAAGTGTAAAATCAGGGACAAGACCATGGATACACGAAGAGCAGATACCGACGATAGGCAATACACGACCCGCGACGTTGAAGGGAGACAATAGAGTAGAATACCCAACTACGCCATATCATCACCAGCGGTCGCCTCTAAACACGGTTCAGGAGCTGCAGAGATGTTTTTAAAGTCTCTGCTCATCATGGCCGGATGTTCATAGGCCTAAACACTTTGAGTCTTCTTTCGATACCTTAAAGATATGTCTAGCCCTACGAGCATCACCCTGTATCTTCATATCAAGAATATCATGAGTGTCTGAATTGTTGACATACACATCGGCCATACCGATTGAAGAAATGGTTGGATCAGTGGACATTTGTGTGACAACCGGCGTTGCCATGTATGCAGATTCATCGGTATTTGCAGTTTTTTCTTTAAAAAAGAAATGAATTTCGGGAAATTTCTATATTAAATAATGGATTACCATTAGATGACATATTTGTGCATCAAGAATACGACAAATTGTAGTTTCTGTTAATCCGAAAAACAACATAAACCCAAACATTACTAAAAGTCTTTCGTTGGATTTAAAACCTATACGAACTGGAACATACCTGCCAGGATTATGTTTGTACAAAATATGTATGGCAGCGCTGGTGACAACAAACAGCACTTGGCCCTGCGTGCATTAAAATCGTATGTGTTGTGACCTTTCTCATATAAAGTTTTAAAATCTCGTTTGAGTGAGTCCTTCACACATTCTAGTAAATTTTAAAATTTTCAGAACATTATACAACATTTTTAAAGTAAATTTCTTATCATATCGTAATCGAATGACAAAGTCAGTGACCGCATAACTATATTAATAGTATTGTGTCCATAGTGGGAATGAAGATGGTGTGTGGAAAGTCTCCAGCCATGTTTGTTTTAAATTTTTTGTCTTATATTTATAATTTGTAGCATCGACAGAACATGGAAAAACTTCCAAAGATAACGCAATGGACGAAGAATACTTACCTAAGAAAAGTGCTGAAAAATCATCCGCTTCCTGATTTGTATTCACGTTCTGCATTTCCGGAAAATTCGTATTATAATTGAGCCATTTGTTCCCAATGGGACTTTTAAACGAGGATGCTGGTAGTTCTGATAACAATCCAACTGAATAGCTGAGTTGTACCAAAGATTTTTCTTAAGCTTCTGCGTTCCTGTCAAGTCAATGGAAAAATAGCGGCTCTCCGTTATCTTTTCTTTACTCCTAAGGCAATTTCTTGCCTTAGGCCATAGGCAATTTGCCTGGGATCGATTACTCGATTACATGGCCATTTTTGTTGCATGCAAACATATTTGCTATCTCTTTGGGTTACCGTGGAGGCCAACCAGAACAACCATGGTTTAAAACATATAATTTTGTAAAAGGTGATATGTACATACATACATTTTTTCGGAGTGACAATGTACGGGTATATACCTATGAACGAGCTATGGATGCCGTTCTGGAAAACAATTCCGGGATTCGAAATGTCTTTTTCCTGAATCCATTTTGATCGGCATCCCTAGTGCATACACACTGACATACATACTCCAACATTGTCACTCTTGAAGTACACCGATTGGTTGGTTGACTTGGAGTCGAGTGGAACATGTCGCTGGAGTAAAACATATTTAATAGCCGAAATCTGAATGTTCTACAGTTGTCTTCGCTACATAAAATGCGAACGAAAAACGTTTTAATTGTTGTTTTGTCAAGTGCGTTTGGTTTTAATTTGCATTTTTTTTGATTGTTTGTAAAAAATCCAATATCATTTTTTTGTTATTTATAACAAATTTTTGACATTAGAAATGTTGTCAGTGCTATTACGTTTGCAAAATTATGTATGCATGTGTGTATGTCATGCCACATATTTAACAAATCAAGTTCATTTATGGTCCCACCCGTGCGTCATCGACACTTCGTTATTTGAGAAAGTGATCTACTTTGGAGGTTTATATTCAGAACATCGATTCGTTTTATTTTTCAATAACATTTTAGTTTCTGAATACAATTGTGTTGGTTATGTACTGGGATGTGAGAACTCTACAGCAATGCACATCTTTTGTCCAGTGGATATTATCTCTACGGACATTTGCTTGCGGATAGTATTAGATGAAGTGTAGATAGCTAATTTTGATAACACAACGAAGACGTGGAATTGTTATGCCTTATTCTCATATTGATATAGGACACTGTTTTTTTTTTACCCTGGCTAACCTGGCTGGAAATTTCAGTTACGGTCGCCGTTTGTAGGATTAGGAAGTCTGCAAGGTAATATTACTGTGGACAGATTTTTGTTTTGTTTTTTTTTTGCGCTACACACATAGTAGATAAATCAATTACTTGTAAATACTTTAGAGTAGACTACTTGGAGTAGACGACTGCCGGCTCTACTTGTATTTCTTATGGGAAGGCTAGATGCGACTTCATCAAATACGGTATCTGTTAAAGAGTTTCTAATACCGCGTTTTTTTTTAAACTTTAAGTCCTGACAATATTGACATTTCTGTCCTCCTTGGGAAACTTCTATTTAATCCTGAATATTGGAAAAGAAGAAGACCAGACATGGTTTTAACTGGCAGCATGAACAAAAAATTACAAAGAAGATCCTAAATAAAAATCTTGAAAATTACCGAAAAAGAAAAAATAAATTCAGACCAAAAATCACCCAAAATAAAATATGAAAATTGGCCAATTGCAGTATGAGAACTCCCGAACGTATGTCTTAACGAAAAATGTTAAGACTAAGGCGTATCCTCATGCTTCTTTGTTCCGTACTGGTTTTTACGTTGAATCTCACTGAAGATGTTGGGGAATTTAAAAAATTTGATGTGCAAAGTACTGCAAGTTTACAAAAAAAATATATTTTTCGTTGCATATTGGATTTAAAAAAAATAGTGTACATAATTTTTTAGTATTTTATACGAAGTGTTGAAGTTGAATTTTCATTAAATAGGTGTACTCAGAATGGGAACCGCTGCTTCGCGCAGCAGGCGAAATTTTTTAGGAAAAATCGAACGATTGTCGATTTATTGGGAATTACAAAAATTAAATTTAATCTTATTGACTATTATAAGGCAAAAAATATGTTTTTCGTAATATTTTTTTTTTATAAACTCATGAAAAATTAAAAAAGTATCCACTTAAAAGCCACAATTATAATGAGATGTCGATGGAGTATTTTTGCTATTTATCACATCTTAGTAAAGGTAGCCCATTTTTAGGAAGAATGATAACATTGGGTGCATTTTGGAATGTGAATTCCTATTATTCAGTTTTGGGCACAAAAACATATCGGTGATATTCGAAATGGTACCTTGTTCCATTCACATTGCGGCCATTATAGGCGAAGTATGTACTTTGCGAAGTACGGTCCAACGGTGCCGCCGGCCTATCAATTACACCAAACATAACATGTTAAGTCTGCATTGCATTGAACAGCCTATGACTGCTTTTCAGGTTAAATTCGCCAATTTTGTCACATTGAGCCTCGTCGACAAAGACAACAATTTTGATAATAAAACGCAATGAATTATGTTCGCATCTAAGTGTATTCACTTTGACAATTCTTGAAGTGGCAAAAACTTGACACTAAAAAAATCACTTCCGCTGGACGAAGTAAATAGTTTGTTTCTCTATATGGATGTCCTCGAAAAGGTGTTATTGTCATAGAAATTATTCCATAAAAAGTAAATTTAGACCATATTTTATTTACACATTTCATTATGTATTGGCAATCGCAATGACATCCATTCTATTCGTATCGTCGATCAGCTTTTCAAAAAGTACCACACGCTTCGATAAATGTAGTATACCATCTCCACGGTGATAATGATATTAAATAACATCAGAGAGTGAGTGGTGACGATATAAATAAATTCATTTTTCATAATAATTAATAAAGCAAATGTATGCATACATCGCTGTGCTGTTGAGTAGTGGGGTAGGTCAGCAGTTATACAATGTTTTTTCTGTGTGTGTGCGTGTGTTTAATATACAATAAACTTCCGCTGATTTATATTCTTCTGCAATCGAATAGGGTGATATCAGATGACGCTGAAGTTTTTCAGAACGATCAATGACATGTTCAGTAGGGTAGACAGAAGGGCGGCCCCATAGAATACATAAATCACTGTTTTATCCGATGTTCTAGGCAAAACCCTGAGCGGCGAAAACTTACTCATGTGAATGGGGATGAAGTTTATCGTGAAACTCACAACAACAAAAATTACAATGAAAACTAAAATAAAAATGATTGTTGACGAACAGCAAACGTTGTAAGGAGTGGTTTCCCAATCCAATCCTCATCAATGTAAAATTGTACCTGTTATTAGACAAACTTGTAGTATTTATGCGTGGAAGTGATTCTAGAACAGATTTACATGTCATTCAAATCTTTCATTTGGATTTTAATGCCAAAGGAGATAGCGTCTTTGGGCAAACAAGTATTAACACTCCAAACGGCAAGATCGCCATAAGGCGGTCTTCAGTAATTGTATTTAATTTCCTAAAAATATTATCCCACTAACCGGCCACACAGAAATACTGGAAAATCCTTGCAACCTGTTTTTTTTTTTACCAATTATACACAAACAAATATTGTTCAGGAAATTAAACACAATTAATAAGGACATCCTCAGAGTGGTATTTTCCGGTTAGAGGGTTAATGATAGGCCTGACCGATCTTCCGATAAAGAGACTACGATGTATAATGATCAATCCAATTTCCTACGACCTTAATGGATTGGTCCTTCAGGGTACCCCACAAAAAAGCCCTAACCAAATCTAATCGCAGTTTCAAGGTGGCCAATTGAAATCGTCCAAATAACACGTTTAAGGAAAACAGCGCATATAATAGTGATCATGGCGTGGGCTGTATTTTTAATTTCCCGACTTTTTCTTCTCCCCGGAATCGGGAATTTTTTCGATGACGTTTCCCGGAATTCCCGGGTCTTGATTTATAAATATAAAATTAGATATGAATAATTCAGGCATGACAAAAACTTGAAATGATTAATATCATTTTAATTAAAAATCATACGCAATTCATCTATTTGTTCCCTGTATAATTTAAAGATCAACTAGTTCAGAAATGTTTCACAAAGTAATAAATTCTATATTTTCCGTTTTTCTATATTTCAGTTGTAAAAAGTGCTTAAAATCGTACAGAGTTTAATTTGTTGGTAGTATTTTGTTCACGGGAATCCCGGTAATCGCGCAAATGGAAATAAGTTTGCATTATTGTTGAAGCGTAAATCAATTTTTATGGTACTGATATTCTGTCAAGATTTCACTTTTAAAATAACTCATGATTCAAGATGAAACCACTAGATGGACAACCTATTATTTATTTAATTTTTAAATTAAATTAAATTAAATTTAGATTTGTTTATTGTTCAGCATAATGATTTTACAAATGACATTACGAACTAAAGAGTTTAGGAAATTTAATTTCCTTTTCTACTTTCTAGTTTAAATATTTTAAAATACATTCCAAAGAAAAATTCAACACACATTTTGCTCAATTAACGGATTATCCGGTATGCTATCGACTGTATATTTAGATGTTATAACACTATACAACAATTTTTATTTTTTTGAATGAATGACCACTATACAATTCTTATCATTTGAGTACAAAACTGAACGACATTTTTGAGCAAAAATCATCCATCGATTTTAGTCATCCTCATATTAATTGGCTTTATATAGACTACTGAAAAACCGAATTTTTTTGATTTCTTTTTCAAAAAAATTTAAGAAATATATATGTAACTCTGAAACAGTCATTCAGATTAATTGAAACTGACCTGAGGTACTTAATAGCGATCATTCTGGAAGGAAAAAGGGTATGAAATGAATGCTAGACTTGTTTTTGGTTATTTCCGCATACATTTTGGCTAGTCAACGTTGTGTTCTCATCCATGTGGGAATTTTGTTGTTCTGTTGGCTGATTTGTCAATTCCCATCGCCTGTTAACAGAATTTAAACCAGTTTGTTTTTGGGCCAAACAACAAAAAAACAATCATTTTGTTTCGAATTTTAAATATTTACATACACATAAATATATGTATACATTTACGCGTTTATATTTTTGCTTTTGAAATAATAAAAAAACAAAACTTTTCAATTACGTAATAAAAAAAAACATAAAATAATAATTATACAAACGAAAAAAAATGGCAACAGTTAATTTAGACTTAAAATAGGGGGTATCACTGGGTACGTCTTTTAAAGACATGCCTTTTCACATTCCTCCTTCGACTGGAAGCGATTGTTGTTGCCGTGGCAACCGCCATAGAAGAATGATTGGCAGGCCTTGGCTTCAGTGTCGTAGTAGAAGGTCAAATCGGCTTTGCGACAGGGACCCACATCCTTGGGCAAGGAACAGTCTGCAAGAAGGAGAAGAGACAATCAAATAAAATTCAATGTTGCATGGAAACTTCCTACAGATATTTCATATAAATTAACATACCCGCTTTGTTAAAACTTTCAGCCGAAGCGAAAATCACTGCGAAGATGCTGATTAAAACCAAAATGAATTTCATATTGAATTAGGTTTTTTTTTAGAGTTTAGTGTTTTTCGTTTTAAGTTGGTTGACTGCTTTCAATGAAGATACAATCTAGTGTGATGTTGAAGCGTTGGCGAGGGCGAAACTTATATACTCATCTCTACAGCTAGCTAGCGGCCAGCCAATAAGGGCTCAGGCGGAGGTTTTGTAACGAGATCGTTGTTGTTTAACACCATTTGTGTCTGTCTCCACCGTCTGTCCGTCCGTCCGTCCATTCGCGTATATGTGTTTATTTATTTTGGCATAGTAGTGGGAATCAATCGGAAGCAGTGAATTCACTGGGGGACTAAAAACGATAATCCAACGAAAAAAAAACACTTAATCAACTAAAATCAAATAAACGTCTCTCTCTGACGCTTAAATGGATTCCCCTCCATGTAGTGAAAACATTTATTTTGCACAGACACTCCACCTCGCCCATTTTGTAAATGGTCCACTATTTTGTTTTGTTTATCAACAATACCCGAAAAAAATGTCTGTTAATGGTCTATAAAGTGTTCCATTGATAAGACTTAAACTTAGGGATCACGAGCACTTACACTGGTTGGTTGGGTATAGACTTGTTTGTTTTGTTATACTCAGATTTACGTTTCATGTTAAACAAAAACTACGTGTCATCGTCTTGGACTTCACTACACGAAAAAGTAAACTGTTGATTTCGTAATTGTTGTCAGTTCCGAGATGGAGGCATGGATGGCACTGCTTGTTGCTGGTTTTTGTGATGTGCCAAAAATATCAAGGATATTCAATTGAAGATGTATGTTTGCGATTTTTGTTTCTCTTGGAAACTGGAAGGGAAGTATACCCAAAACGATGAAATATAAACTCTTCAATCAGTTGTACGTTGGGGTGGCATTTCATACAAATTCCAAAATTGAAAGGCTAGTCGGTGAATCACAGGTGCGCTCGGACCTACCGCTTCAGAACCAGTCGGTGTCAGACAAATTTGCCCAGAGTCGGATTGTGTCGAAAAATTTGCTTCACTCCGACTCCGAGTTTTATTTACTTACATATCCCATAAAATAAATAAAACGTATTGAAAACAATTTAATCTGTTAATATTTATATATTTATATGAACTTTTATGTCTTTCAGATACAAACGCACCTCTGTTGAATATAGAATATAGGAATAGTGGATGGAAATAGAATTTGTGAAACGTTGTTATTGAAGATGCCGGTCATATCACTTTCACTGAAGGCCTGTTCGCCAAGATACACTGAAAAAAGGTTCATCAATTTGATAAATTCGTACATCAATTTGATGAACCAATTAGAACTCCTGTTGCAAGGCTAAATGTCAACTTCTGGCGGGGGGATCTATTGGTTTTTGAATCATATGTTATTTTGATAGTGAAAGCTCTTTCCCGCTCCAAATCTTGACAGAACATCAGCATCATGTCTCCGTGGAATGAAATGAATCGCTTTACGAGAATGTGGCTGCCTAGATGAGATTGTGCTATTTAGTCCTAGAACATCGACGAGTGGATCTTAACAACTAAACATTTCACACACCAGCCTGATGCGAATTGTACACAAAGGCCTCGCTTCATTCGCTTACAATTGGCTCGCTATCGCTTCGAGCCGCTCGAAATGAACAAAGATCGTTTCTGACGAAGTTAATTTTTATCTCGGCAGCTATGTTGCCAATTTATCCACAGATAGTGTCTTTTTTCTTTGGATTTCGCAGCAGTGGCAACATTGGCCCATTTTTCACTGGAAATGCTGCGATTAGACGCTGTCAGACTTTTATTTTGGGGTACCAGGTACAAACCGTTCGTGAGATAGATCGACAGGATGTGCTACAGCGAAGGTATGAATGTTTGCTCTTTCGAATAAATCAATTTCCCGTATTAAAACACCTTGTGTTTGTATCACCCTTTACACTGACAGGTCTAAATTAAATAATCGAAAGATCAACAACTAAATTTAACACCGAGACGTCCTAATCGCTGTAGTGTTTATTAGTCTGAGGTTTTTCAGAGAAAATGTGCGTCGCGTTCCTAGAGAAATCCATAGCTGCCCTCAGTTGGAAATGTCTGCGGGTGACATAGGTCGTCTGCTATCCGGATTGTCATTGGTAGAAATTAGAAAGTTATTACTCATATAATCGCGTTCAAATTGTGTGTGATAATATTATACACCAAACCTAATATTTAATATTCATGACTGAAACTCGTTACAATTTCCCATGGTTCTGGATCAATAAAATCTCTTCCAACAATATCATGCAGGATAATAATTGCATTCAGTCTGAAGTGCCCAGCTAAATTTGGCAAAAATTAATTGCAATTCATTTGCAGTTCCAAAGAATTTAAAATTTATATTCAAATTGGGAAATTTAATAACATTTTATTGATTTTGAATTAATTCAAAAAAAGTTTGTAATTTATTTCTAATTGTTTGGCGGGATACTCCCCTCAATAAGCCTTCCAAGTAACTTTCTATGTCACGGACTTCAAACTCTCCCTACTCATACTTGTGAACCAAAATTCACTGCAAGCAGTCTCAATATAGGCCTCACAATGCCGAATTTGGCCATTTCGATAACAGAAGCAACGATTTTTGAATTTGACAAACATGAATGGTAATTCATTTGCAGTTCGAAAGAATTTATAATTAAAATCCATATCCAATTTAAATGAATTGAAATTCAAATAAATTTGGCAAAATGACTTGAAATTCATTTGCAATTTATGTTATTTGAATTGATTTTGAATTAATTGAAATAAATTGGCAATTCATTTTCAATCGTTTGGCGACAAACTCCCCTCAATAATCCATCGAACATAATTTCTATGCCGTGGTCTTCAAACTCTCCCTTCTCACACTTGTGAACCCAAATTCACTGCAAGAAGTCTCAATACAGGCCTCAAAACGCTCAATTTTAAAATTTCAAAAACAGAAGCAACGATTTGAACAAATTTAATTTCATTTGCCTCATTCGTATGTACCATCCAATGGAACACCCTTTACTACTATTTTCAGACTGACTTGGTCCTATATATAATTATATATATAAATAAACGTGAAAGTTGTTATTAATATTTGAAATATTGTATCAATTCTAAGGGTACATGCATAATTTCTATGAATTATTCGTTTCGTCTCGCCTTATCCATAAATCTATAATCGATCTATTGTATTTCACCAAACTTTGTATTCCCCCAACTTTGTTCACGTAGTATGTACTATTTAATGAAACAATTATTAGATGGCAGAGATGATAAATATTTACATATTCACAAATTCACATCCATCCGCACAACCACAATAACAATAGTCAGAGTCAACATTCGAATTAACAACACGAGCGCGGCGAGTGAGGTCTTGTGTTAACGGGTAATCTACCCGCATTTGTTTATTTACTACTACTCGTATTTATTTAATACCGTTTTCCATTTGAAAAGCCGGTATAATTTGTTTAACCGCTCGCCAGGTGAGAAATGGAGATTTGGGGGAGCGGCCCACCCCTCTCCGCGTGCATGACAGGTGCAAACGACCTTTACAAGGTTTAAACAAATAAAACAAGTTCGCCAATAAAAATACACATTCATAAAAGTCAACAGGTGGTGTAAAAAAAGCTCCTCAACCAAAAGCAAGAGAGTTTACGTTTTATGTTCAGAGTGATAACTTTCATGACGAGTGTATTTCGAGTACACACTCAGATAAATGAGACGAAAGCAAATGCATGAGCTTTTGAACGTTAAAAAACTTTCAAAATTAAATTCAAAATAACTGATTTTTTCATCTTTATTTGTTTAGTTCACAATAAACGATCAAAGTAAAAAAATAAATAAATATATGTTGTATGTAGTGAATATTTAGTATCTTAAACGTTGCATGCAATCCCGTCGACACTCCTCATAGGTGAGGAAGTTATTTTGCGTCGCCGCACATCCCGAATAGTAGAAACTGATGCAATTGCCCGATTTATTATCGTATGCATATCGTAAATATTTGCCACGACACAAACCAGGTGTTTTGGGTTCCAAACAGGCTAGAGGCGAAAACAGAAAAATTGAAAAGCTAAAGTGAAAAAGCATAACAGAAAAGCAATTCATTTAAAAGTGTTGTACAGTGGTTATTCAGCAGACAGTTACGTTCTGAAAATGTCAATATAGAAAAAATTCACTCATACGACCGACTCATAAAAACCGATTTGTAAAACTCAGTTTAAGTAGATTACACCAAAATGTGTAAATAAATCAAAACAAAAACTCTGTTAAAATTGTAGAAAATGGTGGAAATTAACCAAACATGGGACAACTGCTGTTCAGGAATATAGTTCAGATTTTGAAAGGTATTTTTATAAGCTTTCCATCGACACCCATTTGGTATAAATTTGAACAAACTCTGAGCTATTTTACTAAACTGCAGTTGAGCCAACTAAGTTTAAACTTCATACACCTTTTTATGTGTGCTCAGTTAAAATCATCTACACTTTCGGCACTTTGTGTGGCAGTATTTTTGTTATAAAACATAGGTTGACGGTGAAAAATTAAAATCAGAAAATGGTTTGGGAAAAAAACATTTTTTTACAAAAAAAAAAAACATCAAAGGTTTGGCATTATCAGGCCAAATTTTGTTGACCATTTACATTTCCTCTTCTTGAGGTGTTTTCGCTAAGTTTTAGTTTTTTGTCAAACAATTAATTTGGCATAACTCGAAAAGGGCTTAGCTAAAATAAATTTAGAACAATTAAAATCCATATACTTTTTCTCTACATACCCACCGTTTGCAAGTTTGGAAGTATGAAGAAAAAAATAAATTTTTTCCACATAAAGTCACATAACCTATTATTAAAATTAAATGTAGGTCATGAAAATCGATTAACACATTTTTTCAAGTTTTATTCAAGTGAAGGTACCTCATTTTGAAGATGCATGCCACTAATGAAAACTCAGAGAGCCCTGCAGGTTACAAATGTCCAATATTATTCGTGAGCCTCTGGTGCCGAAGTAGATGTTATTGCTGCATCCACTGCTTATTACATTTGGAATTGTAAAGAATTTCATTAAAACTGACGCCAAAAGAAGTTTTCTGGCGTTTGAATTTTATTTACACGAGACTCAGCGATTGCAATATTAAGGCAGGTAAGTTATAATATCATATTTATTTTTCATGATTTTCCTTCTAAACAAATTAATTTTTTCTACCAGGCGCACTAAATGGTCCAGATATACGAAAGCTAATTAAAAGTGACCCATTCAATAATATTTTGACTGAAGCTTGGAAGGCAATCAACGACATAATAGAAGGCTTGTTGGGAAAGCATCGTTCTAGTAACTACGATGTTTGTGTTGCAAGAATGTTAATTGAATTGCTGTCCACATGTCCTTTAAAATCCATTCTTTATATCATTATCTGGACTACTCCAGCAAACAATTGGCTACCGAATCTGATGAACAAGGCGAACGCTCCCATCAAGTTGCTATACCATTTTAAATGAAATATAGAGGGAAAAAGTTGCCAAGTACAATACTTGCGGAAATTTGCAGGTGGTGTAGGCATAGTGCAAGTCCGTGGTGTGATAGGTAGTCTGTGCGACTATCACACAGAAGAACCCGAGTTCGAAACCGGGTAAGATTTTCAGCGGCTGTTTCCACCTCGTAAATGTTGGCGACTTTACGAGTAAGAGGGCAATCTCTAAGCCATGTAAAACTTCTCTAGAAAAGCATTAGCCGTTCGGAGCCGGTTTTAAACAGTAGGTCCCGGCCAGTGAGTATACAAATTATATCGTACACAGCTCACTTATTCGAGAGAACTTCCCCATCTGTTCCTTCATGGAATGTTAAGGGAAATAAGTAAGTAAGTAGGCATGAGTTCCAATACAAGTATGATCCTGATAATAATGAATTTTCAGAAGTTCCATTAGGGCCAACACGATATGAATAGATTCAGTTTTTTTCAGAATATATTAAGTTTTTGTGGATAAAACGGTAAGGTGTTCATCGATTTCCGTGATCTCTACTTAGGTTATGTAACTTTACGTTAAAATATTATGATCCGTATTGTTCAAAATTTTTTTTGGCCGAAAATTTATTTAGTTTTTCATGCAATTTTTTATAACTGCAAATCTGTTATGTAGAGAAACAGTATATGAATAGATTAAAGGAAATGTTAATCTTAATTTTTCTAAATTTATTTAAGTAAAATTGAACTAGTCCTTCTGGAACTAATTTTTTGACAAAATAATAAAATTAACAAAAAAAATCTCAAGATAAGGAAACAATTTAAAGGGTCATAAAAAATTTGGCCTGAGAACGTCAAAACCTTTGTAGGTTTCACTATAATGACCTATTACTTTCAACCTGACTTGGAATTTCCCTCCCCCCAAAGTGGCTGTTGTACAGTGTAAACATTACTTTTACCAGATAAAATAATGTTACATCAGTTTTAAAGGAATTCTTAGAGTTCTTAGGCATAGGGTTTCCAAACCAATACGGGACACTAGGGACGAAGCGAAAGAGGAAATCTTAGGAAGGTGATTATTTAGAATGAATTCAACGAGAAACCTGTTTCCTTCAGACCCACTCGGAATAAATTCACCATTGAATGGATCTTCATAAATACAACAACTTGGAAATCAGTTTGGACTATAAAAAGTTCATAGTTTGTGTTAAAAATAAGCAACTCTGTTACAACGTGTATGATGTTCTCTTTAGTAGTATGTAAGTTTTATATTTGCATTTTCAATCTGTGTTGTGCGCTTCAATACCTAAGACGTTGTTCTTTATCTGTTAAATACAGTTTATCTATTTCAATCCTAAATTAATCAGTTTGGACTATGAAATGTTCATAGATTCAAAGTCAATTAAATATTTAAAGCCACAATGGATTTTGTCAATTTTATTTTGTGTGTGATTTTGAACAATATCCGAAAAATATGTATGTATTTTGGCACATATTTTTTGTTTGTTTGTTTTGTTTTAATTTGTTCTTCTTACTTCATTTGTATGGATTAGCGCTATTTCTTGAGTACTTCGTAATTATAAGCAATTTACTTAGTCCCTTGCTAATGTCCCCTTGCGGAGATAACATCACTTACATTTCAATTGATTTTTTTGTAATATCCTGTCTGTGAAAAATGTAATACTTTAACACCGCTGTGCACCAATTGATATGATAAAACTATCGAAAAATACAACATGTATTACCCGTAACATTCTGACTGTGATGAATGGTCTCCATTTGCTGTGGCAATACCATCGGCCAATATACAATTTGTATCACACCCATTATCAATAAAGTTGGCATTGTCAACTTCATGACTTGGCCAGTAGATGCGCAAATTCACGCATGAAAAAAATACAAATTCGTTCGACACACTACTTTTTGATTTATTCGCTTATATGTTTTTGATTTCGTTTTCCGATATTTTCGAATTCAAGTTTGTTGGTACCGTAGGTGTTGGCGACGGTATTGTTGGTCGGCGCACTATGAAGTAAGTAAGCTTTTGTTTATGGTCTGAAGTTCTTTAAAACCGTCCAATTGACACTACGTGTCTTTTCTTGTGTTCTCTTTAGTGTTTGTTAGTTTTTTGCCGCACTTTGTTAAAATTTAATTTATTTAAAATGACTTCTGAACTGACAAATTCATAATTATTTCAGCAAAAAACAAAAGAAGTTTGTTCGGTAGTTATTTTTGAATGTATTGAAAGTCACGTAAGTGCTGGAGTGGGGGTGAAAACGAGACAGACTGACTACTGCACTGTCGTACAATCTCTTATCAATTATATTGTGCAAAAACTGATAGTTTTTACTTTTTTTTTTAGCCCAGAACTGACATTACATTCAATATGAGTCGTCACACGTTTAGGTTCCTCGTAACCGAAATATTTTCTTGGTGATAATTATATTCAATAACGAAATCGGTTCCGAGCTGGGGCTTGCTTTCGTGGCAGTTGTCGTAAATATCACAATTTTTAATTGTCTTAAGGTCGTGTCATAATGTGATTATCATCGTATATCCTGGATGGCGGTAATGTTAGCCCTGCATTTTTCGAGCAAATCTTCAAGACAATGGAAATATTCAAGTCGCCCATAGCCTTTGCTGTGTTTAATATCTAGATGGATACACATATAATTCTCCATGACTTCTACATACCAGGGATACGATTTGATATTGATATCTGCTAAGACTAAGCTCTGGATGTCGCTCGGGAATATTGCACATGACGTGGGTTGTTTTCAATAATTCCATTGTCTTCGAATGCCACCAAGAAAACATTTTGGATTTTCATATGTTCCCATTTAAGGATTAATGTCTGCAAAATGACGTGCTGAGCCTGTTTTAAATTCCACTTTCTTGTAATAAATCGGGTTTCGTGCACACAAACCGATTAGAATTTACGTACCTTGGTCTGTAGCAATATCGCAAAATGACATTGTGTTTCGATATTGTGCGAACACTTTATTTTGTCCAACAATATCTCAATTTTTAATTTCTGTAAAATACATATAAAAACCCAATTTCTCTCAAACAGTTTCACAAAAATCTCTTTTTTTTTTTCAAAAAAAAAAACTAAAATTTTGTGTTTTTTTGACCAAAATATTTGTTTCGAATTTCCAAAACTCTGTATTCTGCCTTCAAAATGATGTCATTATAACCACAGTATTAGTATTATTATTAGTATTAGTATTAGTATCAGTATTAGTATTAGTATTACTATTAGTATTAGTATTATTATTATTAGTATTGGTATTAGAATTAGTATTAGTATTAGTATTAGTATTAGTATTAGTATTAGTATTAGTATTAGTATTAGTATTAGTATTAGTATTAGTATTAGTATTAGTATTAGTATTAGTATTAGTATTAGTATTAGTATTAGTATTAGTATTAGTATTAGTATTAGTATTAGTATTAGTATTAGTATTAGTATTAGTATTAGTATTAGTATTAGTATTAGTATTAGTATTAGTATTAGTATTAGTATTAGTATTAGTATTAGTATTAGTATTAGTATTAGTATTAGTATTAGTATTAGTATTAGTATTAGTATTAGTATTAGTATTAGTATTAGTATTAGTATTAGTATTAGTATTAGTATTAGTATTAGTATTAGTATTAGTATTAGTATTAGTATTAGTATTAGTATTAGTATTAGTATTAGTATTAGTATTAGTATTAGTATTAGTATTAGTATTAGTATTAGTATTAGTATTAGTATTAGTATTAGTATTAGTATTAGTATTAGTATTAGTATTAGTATTAGTATTAGTATTAGTATTAGTATTAGTATTAGTATTAGTATTAGTATTAGTATTAGTATTAGTATTAGTATTAGTATTAGTATTAGTATTAGTATTAGTATTAGTATTAGTATTAGTATTAGTATTAGTATTAGTATTAGTATTAGTATTAGTATTAGTATTAGTATTAGTATTATTATTATTAGTATTAGAATTAGTGTTAGTGTTAGTACTAGTGTAGTGTTAGTGTAAGTGTTAGTGTTAGTATTAGTATCAGTATCAGTATCAGTATTAGTATTATTATTATTGGTATTAGAATTAGTATTAGTATTAGTGTTAGTATTAGTGTTAGTATTAGTGTTAGTATTAGTGTTAGTATTAGTATTATTATTAGTATTAGTATTATTATTATTAGTAGTCTTAGTATTAGTATATTATTGTAGTTGTAGCTGTAGTTGTGGTTGTAGTTGTTGTTGTAGTTGTTGGACAAACACTTTCAAGGGACTTACGAATCTGTAATTTTGAGAAAACCGATACTCTGCACCCAATTTCTCCCAAACTATTCGTTCAATCTAAAAAATTAAGACAACGTCTTGTTCAGATTACGGTCCGCTATGAATGAGCCAAGTTTGAAAGAAATCTATTTTTTCAAAAAATCTAAAATTTTGATGGGTTAACTAACCCCTTTCCTTTTTTTTTGGTCAAAAATATTTTTTTCGAATTTCGGAATATTTTGCATTTGTATGTATTCTGCCTTCAAAATGATACAATTATAACCACATATAGTTTGTATAACATCAGCCGTTACTGAGTAATGGTCAAATAATACATTTTGAGAGTGTACCATGGGATACGCAATAGATCCTGTGAACATGATCGTAACATACAACTCTCAATGGGTTAATAATAGTCCTGAAGTCTAGCTTTATGTTGGTGCTACTCTTCTGGAGATAGCTTATGCCGTTGCTGAAGAATTGGACAAATAGTTTCAAGGGACTTTCGTATCTGTAATTTTGAAAAAAGAAGTTTCTGCACCCGATTTCTCCCAAACTATTCGTTCAATCTAAAAAAGACATCGACTTGTTCAGATTAAGGTCCGCTATGAATGAGCCAAGTTTGAAAGAAATCTATTTTTTCAAAAAAATCTAAAATTTTGATGGGTTAACCCCTTTCCTTTTTTTTTGGTCAAATTTTTTTTTTCGAATTTCGGAATATTTTGCATTTGGATGTATTCTGCATTCAAAATGATGTAATTAAAACCACATACGGATTATATAACACTAGCCATTACTGAATAATTGTCAAATGCTACATTTTGAGAGTGCATCATCGGATAAGCAATGAAAATGATCGTAGCATACAACTCTCAGTGGTTTAATGGAAGACCTAAGGTCTACCTTTAAGTTGGTACTACTCTTGTGGAGATACCTTATTCCGGTGCTGAAAATTGGATAAATAGTCTCAAGGAGCTTTCGAATCTGTAATAATCCAACGTTTTAAAACAAAAATAATATAAGAGAAATTTGGCAATTAGTAAACGAAATAATCTGTAAAAAATCTAATAATATTGATAAAATAATCAAAATGAATTTTCCAAATGAAAACACACAGAAACTAACTGAACATTTTGCAGATAACTTTAAAGATAATGTGCAATTTAAAAACAAATGAATCTTTACAAACAAATGTACAAAACACATTGTACCTAAACCACGCGAATGAAGAAGACCTATTCTTAATCCTAAAAGGCTTAAATGCACAAAAAAGACCTGGAGCAGACGGGATTAGAGCCATAGACTTAAAAAATAATGCAAAAATTGCATGAGTGAGTCTAAAATACCAGAGCTACTAAAAACTTCAATAATCCGTAAAATATATAAAAATGGTGTTAGAAAAAATACTTGTGAGGAGATTAAACGATTTCCTAGTAAAGTACAAAATAATACACAAAAGCCAATACGGTTTCCAAAAACATTGATCAACTTTTAGGAACTTTCTCAAACCATGTGAGTCAAAAATTAAGTAACAAACTTCACTGCCAAAATTGTAAAAAGTAAAAATTGAAAAAAAAGCAAGTAAAAATATAAAAGTAACCCACGGTGTCGCACAAGGATCAAAACTTGGACCTATACTCTATATACATATACGCTAATGAGATGATAGGTCAACTAAAAGACAGTACGGCTTTCGCATATGCGGACGATACAGCAATAATTGTTTACCATGAATGTTTAAATACTGCTAAAATAATTATGCAGAAAGAGTTAAACATATTAACTAGATGGTGGCACGACAGCGGACTTTTAATAAATGCCGACAAAACGAAGATAATGCACATAAGACAGAAACATATACAACATACAGATATTACAGATATTACATTGATATTCCACAACATCGATTGCCTACACCAACAGTCAAACGCCTGGAATCGATACTTGTTCCACAAAGAGTGAACTGATCCAGACCTACAAATATCTAAGAATATATCTTGATGAACATTTCAAATGGAAAGCACACATAGAAAATGTACAAAAAAAACTTCGACAGTCTACATATGCTCTATACCACTTAAGTAAGTGCTCACCATACAACATATGGAAACAGGCATACTTTTCATGGGCCGAATCATATCTTCGGCATGGAACAGCAACATACTGTAGGAACAGCAACATACTGGAGGAACTTACAACAAACTCAAAATAGGCTCTTAAAATTACTATACAAAAACCAACAATCTGAAATCAGCAATGTTGCCAACCAACACACACATAAGTCGTTATCAAACATCACATAATGATAATGACTTATATAAGGATCTCAACATTTTACATATTGATGGCATATAAACATCTATAGAAAATGAATTCTACAATGATGTAAGCATACTGGAACGTATCGACCACCAACAGAATACGAGAAGAAGGACACAACGACGCTATAAAGTACCAAGGCTTCGAAACGAGTATGGAAATAAGTCCCTAGCTGTAACATTGCCTACAACAATTAATAAAATGCCAATATACTTGTTAAATCTACCCAACCATATAAGTAGAAAGAAATTAATCAAACAACACTTGCTTGTCTAATTATTTCTGAATTTAATTATGTTTTATAAAATATATGAATATAAGATGTCAATTAATGAATACAGCTGAACTGACATAATTTCTATAGTATTAAAAACAATGTTAAACACATATCTAGTTATTATCCTGCAGACAAGCCGCAATGGCTTCGCGGGAATGTATCTATAACATGAATTGTACAAATTTTAAGATGAATAAAAGAAATAAAGAAATAAGAAAAGTTGTAGTTTTATTTGTACTAATACTAGTTGTAGTGATAGTTGTAGTTGTTGTTGGAACAATACTTTCAAGGGACTTTCGAATCTGTTATTTTGAGAAAAACCGATTCTGAACCCAATCGGATATACAATAAGTCCTGTGAAAATGATCGTAGCATACAATGGGTTAATAATAGTCCTAAAGTCTAGCTTTATGTTGGTGCTACTCTTCTGGAGATAGCTTATGCCGTTGCTGAAGAATTGGACAAATAGTTTCAAGGGACTTTCGTATCTGTAATTTTGAAAAAAGAAGTTTCTGCACCCGATTTCACCCAAACTATTTGCTCAATCTAAGAAATGGTTCAGATTAAGGTCCGCTATGAATGAGCCAAGTCTGAAAGAAATCTATTTTTTCAAAAAAATCTAAACTTTTGGTGGGTTAACCCCTTTCCTTTTTTTTTGGTCAAAAATATTTTTTTCGAATTTCGGAATATTTTGCGTTTGGATGTATTCTGCCTTCAAAACGATACAATTATAACCACATATAGTTTGTATAACATCAACCGTTACTGAGTAGTGGCCAAAAATACATTTTGAGAGTTCTCCATCGAATACACAATAAATCCTGCGAACATGATCGTAGCATAGAACTCTCAATGGGTTAATAATAGTCCTGAAGTCTAGCTTTATGTTGGTGCTACTCTTGTGGCGATGCTTTGTTCCGTTGCTGAAAGATTGCACAAATAGTTTCAAGGATCTTTCGTATCTGTAATTTTGAAAAAAGAAGTTTCTGCACCCGATTTCTCCCAAACTATTTGCTCAATCTAAAAAATGAAAACAGCGTCTTGTTCAGATTACGGTCCGCTATGAATGAGCCAAGTTTGAAAGAAATCTATTTTTTCAAAAAAATCTAAACTTTTGGTGGGTTAACCCCTTTCCTTTTTTTTTGGTCAAAAATATTTTTTTCGAATTTCGGAATATTTTGCATTTGGATGTATTCTGCCTTCAAAATGATACAATTATAACCGCATATAGTTTGTATAACATCAGCCGTTACTGAGTAATGGTCAAATAATACATTTTGAGAGTGTACCATGGGATACGCAATAGATCCTGTGAACATGATCGTAACATACAACTCTCAATGGGTTAATAATAGTCCTGAAGTCTAGCTTTATGTTGGTGCTACTCTTCTGGAGATAGCTTATGCCGTTGCTGAAGAATTGGACAAATAGTTTCAAGGGACTTTCGTATCTGTAATTTTGAAAAAAGAAGTTTCTGCACCCAATTTCTCCCAAACTATTAGTTCAATCTAAAAAATTAAAACATCGCCTTGTTCAGATTAAGGTCCGCTACGAATGCGCCAAGTTTGAAAGAAATCTATTTTTTCAAAAAAATCTAAAATTTTGATGGGTTAACCCCTTTCCTTTTTTTTTGGTCAAAAATCTTTTTTTCGAATTTCGGAATATTTTGCATTTGGATGTATTCAGCCTTCAAAATGATACAATTATAACCGCATATAGTTTATATAGAATTAGCCGTTACTGAGTAATTGCCAAAAATACATTTTGAAAGTGTACCACGGGATACGCAATAGATCCTGTGAACATGATCGTAGCATACAACTCTCAATGGGTTAATAATAGTCCTGAAGTCTAGCTTTATGTTGGTGCTACTCTTGTGGCGATGCTTTGTTCCGATGCTGAAATATGGGCTAAATAGTTTCAAGGCATTTTCGAATCTGTAATTTTGAGAAAACCGATACTCTGCACCCAATTTCTCCCAAACTATTCGTTCAATCTAAAAAATTAAGACATCGCCTTGTTCAGATTAAGGTCCGCTATGAATGAGCCAAGTTTGAAAGAAATCTATTTTTTCAAAAAAATCTAAAATTTTGATGGGTTAACCCCTTTCCTTTTTTTTGGTCAAAAATATTTTTTTTGGAATTTCGTAATATTTTGCATTTGGATGTATTCGGTATTCAAAATGATGTAATTAAAACCACATATAGTTTGTATAACATCAGCCGTTACTGAGTAATGGTCAAATAATACATTTTGAGAGTTTACCATGGGATACGCAATAGATCCTGTGAACATGATCGTAGCATACAACTCTCAATGGGTTAATAATAGTCCTGAAGTCTAGCTTTATGTTGGTGCTACTCTTGTGGCGATGCTTTGTTCCGTTGCTGAAAGATTGCACAAATAGTTTCAAGGGACTTTCGTATCTGTAATTTTGAAAAAAGATGTTTCTGCACCCAATTTCTCCCAGACTATTTGCTCAATCTAAAAAATTAAAACAGCGTCTTGTTCAGATTAAGGTCCGCTATGAATGAGCCAAGTTTGAAAGAAATCTATTTTTTCAAAAAAATCTAAAATTTTGATGGGTTAACCCCTTTCCTTTTTTTTGGTCAAAAATATTTTTTTTGGAATTTCGTAATATTTTGCGTTTGGATGAATTCTGCCTTCAAAACGATGCAATTATAACCACATATAGTTTGTATAACATCAGCCGTTACTGAGTAATGGGCAAATCATACATTTTGAGAGTGCACTATCGGATACACAATAGATCCTGTGAAAATGATCCTGTCATACAACTCTCAATGGGTTAATAATAGTCCTGAAGTCTAGCTTTATGTTGGTGCTACTCTTGTGGCGATGCTTTGTTCCGTTGCTGAAAGATGGCACAAATAGTTTCAAGGGACTTTCGTATCTGTAATTTTGAAAAAAGATGTTTCTGCACCCAATTTCTCCCAAACTATTCGTTCAATCTAAAAAATTAAGACATCGCCTAGTTCAGATTAAGGTCCGCTATGAATGAGCCAAGTTTGAAAGAAATCTATTTTTTCAAAAAAATCTAAAATTTTGATGGGTTAACCCCTTTCCTTTTTTTTTGGTCAAAAATATTTTTTTGGAATTTCGTAATATTTTGCATTTGGATGTATTCTGCCTTCAAAACGATGTAATTATAACCACATATAGTTTGTATAACATCAGCCGTTACTGAGTAATTGCCAAAAATACATTTTTAAAAATGCACCATCGGATACACAATAAATCCTGTGAACATGATCGGAACATACAACTCTCAATGGGTTTATGATAGTCCTAAAGTCCAGCTTTACGTTGGTGCTACTCTTCTGGAGATAGCTTATGCCGTTGCTGAAGAATTGGACAAATAGTTTCAAGGATCTTTCGAATCTGTAATTTTGAGAAAACGCACTTTCTGCACCCAATTTCTCCCAAACTATTCGTTCAATCTAAAAAATTAAAACAGCGTCTTGTTCAGATTATGGTCCGCTATGAATGAGCCAAGTTTGAAAGAAATCTATTTTTTCAAAAAAATCTAAAATTTTGATGGGTTAACCCCTTTCCTTTTTTTTGGTCAAAAATCGTTTTTTTTAGTTTCAAGGGATTTTCGAATCTGTAATTTTGAGAAAACGCATTTTCTGCACCAAATTTCTCCCAAACTATTCGTTCAACTTAAAAAATTTAAACAGCGTCTTGTTCAGATTATGGTCCGCTATGAATGAGCCAAGTTTGAAAGAAATCTATTTTTTCAAAAAAATCTAAAATTTTGATGGGTTAACTAACCCCTTTCCTTTTTTTTTGGTCAAAAATATTTTTTTCGAATTTCGGAATATTTTGCATTTGTATGTATTCTGCCTTCAAAATGATACAATTATAACCACATATAGTTTGTATAACATCAGCCGTTACTGAGTAATGGTCAAATAATACATTTTGAGAGTGTACCATGGGATACGCAATAGATCCTGTGAACATGATCGTAACATACAACTCTCAATGGGTTTATGATAGTCCTAAAGTCCAGCTTTAAGTTGGTGCTACTCTTGTGGCGATACCTTATGCCGTTGCTGAAGAATTGGACAAATAGTTTCAAGGGACTTTCGTATCTGTAATTTTGAAAAAAGATGTTTCTGCACCCAATTTCTCCCAAACTATTTGCTAAATCTAAAAAATTAGAACAGCGTCTTGTTCAGATTACGGTCCGCTATGAATGAGCCAAGTTTGAAAGAAATCTATTTTTTTCACAAAAATCTAAAATTTTGATGGTCAAAAATCGTTTTTTTTAGTTTCAAGGGATTTTCGAATCTGTAATTTTGAGAAAACGCACTTTCGGCACCCAATTTCTCCCAAACTATTCGTTCAATCTAAAAAATTAAGACATCGCCGTGTTTAGATTAAGGTCCGCTATGAATGAGCCAAGTTTGAAAGAAATCTATTTTTTCAAAAAAATCTAAAATTTTGATGGGTTAACCCCTTTCCTTTTTTTTTGGTCAAAAATATTTTTTTCGAATTTCGGAATATTTTGCATTTGGATGTATTCTGCCTTCAAAACGATGTAATTATAACCACATATAGTTTATATAGAATTAGCCGTTACTGAGTAGTGGCCAAAAATACATTTTGAGAGTGTACCATGGGATACGCAATAGATCCTGTGAACATGATCGTAACATACAACTCTCAATGGGTTAATAATAGTCCTAAAGTCCAGCTTTAAGTTGGTGCTACTCTTGTGGCGATGCTTTGTTCCGTTGCTGAAAGATTGCACAAATAGTTTCAAGGATCTTTCGAATCTGTAATTTTGAGAAAACCGATACTCTGCACCCAATTTCTCCCAAACTATTCGTTCAATCTAAAAAATTAAGACATCGCCGTGTTTAGATTAAGGTCCGCTATGAATGAGCCAAGTTTGAAAGAAATCTATTTTTTCAAAAAAATCTAAAATTTTGATGGGTTAACCCCTTTCCTTTTTTTTTGGTCAAAAATATTTTTTTCGAATTTCGGAATATTTTGCGTTTGGATTCATTATGATGGACCATAATATATTTGGCAATAAAAACACTACCGCCATCTATGGGTTTCCTGAGGACTCAAGAGTGTATAATTAAAAACATAATTTATATTCATAATTCACAAAAATCAAAGACATTGCAGATTGTATTAAATATCCTACATGACTCGGACACTTTGATCGCCAGATGGTGATTAAATAAAACCCAATAAATTATAAACATTCCATGTGGGGATTATGCCATCTTTGGATTTAATTTCATTTCTAGTTTTGGGGATTGAAACCCATTGATCTGGAACCTCATAGTGTAAAATTACAATTACCATGCAATTTTTAAATTTCGACTGTGTTTTGAGAGCATATTTGAGGATAAAAACATCGCCGTTTACTTAGCCCCTTAAAAAATTAGGACCGTTTACAGACGGTCATCGCTAACAGCCATTTATAATGGTTGAAGGGTTTGATTTCAGTGGTTAAAGGGTTAAGTTGGCTCTACAACCAGTTGTTGGTCTTGGCCTGCTTAATAAATGATTTCTTCAGTCCAAGAGAGATAAAATATAACATGTTGGATAGTTTTGAAATACAAATGTCAATTCAGGGGGTCATAAAGTAGTTGATTTCTTTGCCTGTGTTATGTATGTATATTAATTTGGCTTAGAATCAATTGACCATAGAATACCAAAAAAACACTCTAACTACCAATACAAATTCAAAGCCAAAAAAAGCTAATGCCAATGCCCCCGACACAAAATCGATGTCATTGAGTAAAATAAACATTAGACAATTGCACAATAAATAAATCACTACCCGGCTGCACCTCTTAATTAGCAACAGCAAATAATTATAATAGTGAATGAGCTAAAAACATACAAAAGACAAGAAATATTTGCAGAAATCATTAATATGATGTAATAGTACAGCCGCATGTAATTATTTCAAATTATGTGAATACACAAATTATCTTACAAAGTTGTATGGTATGGTATGGAATGGTATGAGACACAGCAACCAATATTATGAAAATTTCCATAAATGTGAACGCCACCATGTCATACTGCAGCTGGAACTAGGTGGGTTGATGCCGTCTTTCTGCATACTTCACAATTAGATTAGTTGCCGTAGGTGGTTTTGTGCAGCGAAAGGCAAAGAAATTAAAACGAAACAACTTGTTTGCATTGTATTTGAAACCTCATCATTATAAGAATTCGTTGTTTTTCTTTTATTATTTTTACATCTAGAAATAATTCTGTAAAAATAATTTCTTACACAAAGTATAGTACAGTTACAGATATGATATAGATTTGCTTTAAAAATAATCAAAATATTTTATATTGTTTAAGTTCTAATTGAAAAAAGCCATGTTAACCTTCTAATGCATATAGACAAACAATAATGTTGGTGCTGGTGGTTGATTGATGGCGAATTCGGCCTAGGAATTGTTCTTTTCTTTTTCTCTCGTTTATATCCAAAAAATTCACTAATTATTACACAACTAATTATGCGGTTAAATAGATATAAAATTTCTTTCTATTGCTAATAAATCAAATTTGTGTTTTTAGAACATATTCCATACTCCTCTTCACTTAACAATTTTTTTTTTATTTTATATTCAAATTGTAACAACAACTAAAAGAAAATAATATTAATAATTTACGAACAAAGATAGATGTGTAGCATATGCACTGAAAGGTTAGAATTTTATTTTATCACTAGTAGTTTTGTATTGCATCCCTAATTTTTTTTATTCTTTTTTGTTTGGCAAAAAAAAGTGGAAGACATTTTTCATTTCCCTTTTAAAGTTCTTTTTTTAAAAAAAAAAAAACAATTACAAAATTATGTCTTAATTAAATATGGCTTTAGAAAAATAAATCCGTTTTTTTTTGCTTTTTGTTTGTTGGTTGCTTTGATTATAATTTGTTATTGTTTTGTTAGTCTAAAAATCTTTATCCCATCCCGTGACATCATCTGGTGGTGGTCCCTCCGGATCGGGTGGATAATCATCGAAATTGGTAGTGTCTGTCACACTCTTAACCGAGGGCTTAATAGGCGGCTCCAAAGTGCGATTTTGTAATCCCCACCAATAGAAACCATCGAACCATCTGGAATAGGAAAAGTTAAATATTAAATGAGTTTATTTATATAAAAAAAGGGTCTTTATCTGTAAGATGGGCGCTCTAAAAACGTCAATAGTAAGTCAATTTCTTGTTCTAAAAAAATACATATTCGTGTGGCCTTTCTTCGATAGCTATCGAGTGAGATTGGCTTACGATATAACATATCCGGTTTTAGTAAAACGAATTTGTTCGTTTTAAATTGTATGTATCAGAAAACTTGAGTTAATTCTTTGGGCATGCATTCCTGATGTTTTTTTCAAACGCAGACGTAAAAATCAGTATGACTTTTAAACATTATTTTCTTACGCTTCCATTTCCGACAATTGGAACGAAAGAATTTGTTTTAAGGAAAACAGTAAATGAATAGTAATGAACCTTAACAATTTAAAATTATAGGATCTTAAAAAGATGGCCGCAACTCATAACAATTGAGAAATTCTCTTCTTTTTGCTAGCGTTTGTTTCTGCATACACATTTGGTTTAGAATCTGTTTTCTAGATTTACTTACTTATGCTTTTGTATTTCACTGATTCCGCCTCGCTGATATCCCAAACGTTCGGCTGGATTGTCACGACACAATTTCTTAATCAGATTGCGAGCATTGCTAGTGATATTGCGGGGAAATTCTATGGCATCAATGCCCTTTAGAATAATATTATAGGTACGCATAGGATCGGAACCGGTAAACGGTGGAGTACCTGGAATAATCAACGGTTTATTAAGAAAAAACTTCGTTGAAATAACAATGTCATCGCATTATACCTGTTAACAATTCAAACATCAGTACACCCAAAGACCAATAATCCGCACTTATGTCATGGCCACGATTTAGAATCACTTCAGGCGCCACATATTCGGGTGTGCCACAGAACGTCCATGTCTTACGGCCCGATTGCAGTTTTTTGGCAAAACCAAAATCGACCAGCTTCACATAACCCTTCTCGTCCAGCAGAAGATTCTCGGGTTTAAGATCTCTGTAGATGATATTGCGTGAGTGGAGATAGTCGAAGGCTTCCACAACACAAGCCGTATAAAATCTTGTGGTGGAATCATCGAAATTTCCTTTATCACGCAAAATCGTCCACAATTCGCCGCCAAGACAAGATTCCATTAGCATATAGAGATATTTCCTATCCTTGAAGGTTTTAAAGAGCTTGACCACAAATTGACAATTGGCCTCGCCCATTATTTCCTTTTCGGACATGATGTGTTGCTGTTGGCGCGTCTCAACAATTTGGGCTTTCTTCATTTGTTTCAAGGCAAACGAACGTCCCGAGTCGCCATTGATTTGAACCAATTCAACGCGACCGAAACCGCCCACGCCCAAGGTAGCAATGACTCGAAGATCGGTTAGATTGACGTCACGGAATTCTTCATTGATTCTGGAAATGATAAAAACAACATTTAGCAACTCTTTGTGCTACTACCATGACAATTGCACTTACTTTCTTCTTTCTAGGGTGCCTTCATCATCGTAACGATGTTTGATTTCATCTAAATTCGATATCAGTTGATTGAAGGTTTCACGGTCTATGACCAAACAGGTGACACCATCCGGAGAATCGCAAATAATATTTGCTGTACGCAAATCATCACTGTAAAGTGTAAGAAGATATATGAGGTTTAGTTTTTTTTGTGTTGTAGACTCATGAACGACTTACCCTTGTAAGGCCTTTTCACCAAAGAAGTCGCCCTTTGTGAGGGTGCGTATGAATTTCTCCTCCTGAGTGTTGGGCTGTTTAATCGTAACTCTGACCTGGCCCTTGGATATTATGAAGAAGGTATCACCGCGGGCTCCTTGGCGCACTATATAATCACCCGGCTGATAGTGCGTCTCTTCCAGTACATCGGAAATCTTAATGAGAGTGTCTTCCTGTAGATTTTTAAATATGGGCACACTGTGGACAAGACAGCAACAAAAAAAAAAAAAAAAAAGAAAAGATGCAGGAAATTCGTTACAAAACCAAATTACAAAAAAGAAAGAAAATCAGGTAAAAACACAAATATGAGGAACAAAAACCAGACAAATAGAGTTTGTATGCATACAATTTTGGTCGTGCACATAAAATTATCTCATCTCGTCTCATTCAATTCACAATTCATAAAACATACATCCTCAGTCAGTCAACGAACTGTTCGTTGTTGTTTTGTGTGTTTCAAGACCACCACCAACCGATGACTACTTATATGATGATGATGATCATGATCATCCTCCTCGTCAGTTTGGTTTGATGGTGGCTGTCATCATGATCATGATCATTGTGTGCAAGTTTTATTTGTTTTAGGTCTAATGGCTTTCGTCAAAGTCGGGTGGTGTTGAGCCCGCGAGCATGCGTTTTGTTTGTGTGCAGAAATGAAATGAGAGAAAGTTTTATTTGTGAAATAATTTTCAACATCATTGCCACCATAATCACGAAGCTGTCTTTATTTGGTCTGGGCCTTACAACAACAGACAGAAACAATCAAAGCAAACACGTCGGTTGGTGATGAGACACCATCACCATAACCACCACCGCCACTACTTCCACAACCAGACCACCAACCCATCAGGCTGGCAGCCCCATCATCACAAATCATTCAATCGAATTGTATGAATATTGTTCGTTCATGTTGTTCAATTTATAATTTGTTTTGCCTGTGCAAAAAAGGTGGACAGACATACCATAATTTACACTAAATAGTAAATATTGACAGTGTTTTGGTATTTCTTTTCGGTGACAAATATTTATTGTTTTCCAATTGGCCAGTTATTTTCTTTTAAGTCCAATCTTTCGTGCCACCATCATTGAACCGTACATAGACAATATTGACTTTGCATCTCTTTATCGGACTCTGTATAAAATCTTCGACGGTGAACGGGTGCTCATCCCGTAACCAAAAGGGTGATTCGAACTGACGTTTCTCGACACACACGTCTGACTTAGGTCTCATATGTTAAAAAGACAACAAACACATTCATAGGAAATATAAACAAAATTGGCTTTGCTCTTACCCGGCCATACGAATCTAAACTATCGATCGAGAATAATGGCCCCGTCATTATAATTCCAAGGGTTTTCGAAACAAAAATTGTCTTTTGGGTTTTGGTAAACAAGGACTCATATCATTTTTAAGTATTTTGACACTGGCAGCTTATTAACGCTCAAAATATCTTCTTGGAAGGAAATGCCTTAATGTTTTTGGAAAATAATGCCAACCTATTCCCAAAGTCAAGAAGAGGAATCGTCCCTTTATCTGATTGGATTAAGAAAATTGAAAGTACTTAGCCAAAGACTCGTGGAATCCATCGAACTGATGTGCAACATCCAAAGAGAAGAAAATGCATTAAACGAATTTTTTAAATTTCCATTTAAATGTTACGAACAAATGAAATGTATATTACAAACAAAGTCATAACAACAGAGGGTGAATACTTGAAGGTGTTGCCAGGGGAATGTGGCCCACGTGAATAGGATTCGAAAACACTGTGGCTGCATATAAAGAAATACGATTGCAATAATTTTATGATGTTTTATTTATTAATTGTTGAAGTCCCTATGTTTTTTTTCCTTTCCTTATGGCCAAACAAACCGGCAAATCAAACCTTTGTTTCTTTCTATTTGTGTGATGCAAAAGCCGGCAGACATATCAAGAGGTGACAGACGACAGTAACGTCGTCATTGCCGTCGATATCGACACACGACGAAGACGTACTACCAGTTTCTTTTATGGACTAACTCTGTCTGTCTGTGTTTTTTTTATATAAAAATTGATTTCACTTTTGCTGGATTTCTTGTTGTTGTTGTTTTTTTATTTCTCGGCATGTTTTGTCTTTATTAAAAAATGCGGATAAACGTAAAGAGACAAGCGGGCGGACGGACAAACACACACCTCAACTCTGTCTCGGCATTTGAGGAGACATTAGGCGGCATGTAATGTCCATCATTTACGGGTTTTTTTCTTTCTTGTTAATAACCTCGTGTGCAAAATGCAGAAAAAAACACACACACAAACCGTGAGCGACCAGAAATGTTAATGTAACTACTTAAAAGTACACCGGTACTGACAATTGGGGCTGGTGGTTGAGGTCATTGTGAAACACCACCAAAGACACACTTAAATATTCATTTTCATATTTCTTTCTTGTTGACTTTTGTTTTCAGTTATGGGCGAGCATTACCAAACAGTGTGACTGAGGGTCGTTACGGTTTTTTTTTCTTGTTTGGGAAAATGAAATTCCATAATTACGTCAAATGACGTAAATGAATCTCAAGAAACTGAAAGTGCTGAGAACCAACTGTGGTGACCAGACTTTCGGAGTTGAATTTCGTTGGAATTCATGTACTCTACGATACAAAGATAAGTGGAATAGTTCTATGAAATAAAAGCTACATATTTTGCAAAACATTGTAAGTGAGATGATAGACACACACAAAAAAAACGTATCGACTTTCTGCTGATGTTTTCATTTTGAAAATAGACTCGCTTTTCTTTTCGCTAATCCACGTTCGTCGTAATTCGTTCGTAGTGGTCTGGTGACATACTATGTGTAGTAGAATGTCTTTGGAATTTATCTAACAACAGACATTAGAAATAACTCATGGTATTCGGATGAACACTGAATTTTTGAGACGCTAAGGAATTTGGCTTCTGAAATGCTCTTTTGGTTTTTTTCCAAACAGAGAGGGTTTATTGATCGATAAACTATTTAGTTGAAATTTACGGGATTGAGCCGAAAACGAAAAAAAATATTTTATTTGACATCTCTAGTTACTCCAGCAAGGCCAACGATTTATTCGGCCAATAGATCGACTTAGCCAACACCGTTGCAAGAGTCCTGCCCATTATAATTTATTGAGTACTATAACACCTGGAAAGTCGCAGAAGACACATATCTTTAAAATGTCGCACGACGAAATGCTCCACTGAGACCGTATTCCACAAAAACAAAAGGATTGCCCTTGGATGTTTTATTTGCTTTAGTCAAATAATATGTGTGATACATTTTCGGGAACTCCACATTGGTAGCATGACACTGTGCGAACAACATTGAATTCGAATAAAGTATCTTTGCAGAAACTGTGATTTCTCAAACGTTTCGGTTTATCGTCTTAATCCAATCGGGTGTTAAAATGTTTTCCTTCTCAGTAAAAATGATCTTGTGGAAGTGTGAATACACATAGGATTTCACTGTGTATCTGCGCATAGTAAAGTGAAATGTCTGGTGGGATTTCCTTCGACAGGGCTTTCAACTACTCTCATGGATGTTCTTCTTAAATCCTTGGAGTCTAGAGCATTACTACATCTGTTGCCAACTGTTGTAATGTAGTCCATAAATACGAGTTGTAGAGCTGATAACCATTGGCTGACTGCTCGATGATACTTCTTAACGCGTTTGTGTGATCAAAGTAGGAGAGGGTTGGGCGGACAGCCAGATTGACATCTTTGTCAGGTTGATTGCAATTGTTTCTTATAAGCGCTTGTAAAGAAATTTGTAGCCACAAGAAACCTCTGTAATCACCCCTTTTTGGGAATTGTAACCACTAGTCACCAGGCAATTTTTCTGTCTCCCATACATTTCGGAAGGACAGGTTCCAAAAATATGGATACCACACAGCTGTTCAAACAATTGATCTAGTGAAGGGGATGTTCGGCATTCACGTAATCTCTAGACATGGTAATGTAAAATATCAACTGGCTCATGTGATTTAACTTCAGAAAAGGTCATTGGGAGGGGTCATGATAATTGTGAAATTGGCAACGTTTTGTCGGCCATAATTGCAAGAAATGTGGACGGAAACAATCGCTACATTGCCAATATGTACAATATCAAATTCTATATATACATTTCAGAATTCGTCTCTATTGTATTGCAATACACATCATTACGTCCTTAGTGGGGCACCCTGTTACCCAGTTACAAACCAAATGTCCTTAATGTTCCTCCCATTCGTCCAGACTGACAACGGAAACGATTATGAATTAATTCTGTAAAGTACACAATAAGCTCACCTCTTAAGGAAGTCCGTGTATTCCGCTTGACGTATAAGGCCGGTACGCATCATAATCGTTTGGAAACATTGTCGCTCAATGGCCCACAGTTTACATTCCGTAATGGCGGTAATTGTAGCCGTGCGCTGGCAATTATACAAAATAGCCAATTCGCCCAAGACCTTAGCGCCCGACAAGGTCGATAAGTATTTGCCTTCGCGGGAAACCTCAATGCGTCCATCTGCAAAGAACAAATTAAGTAAAGATTAACATTAGTGTCTGCCTTAAGAATATGCTTATGAAATAAAGTAAACAAGTTCGAACAGTGGGACGCTGGAAAAAAAAAATCAAATCTTACCATCATCGTTCTCTTTGGCTGTGTCTATAGTTTCGATATCTTGATCTTTGAGATTTCCCGTACGCCGCTTACGGGCGTACGTATGTATGGGTACAATTAACCGTGGCCTAGGTATGGCGAACTGATCATGGACTTTTTGAGAGTTGCGTCCACTTGAGCTGCTGGCATTTGAGGAATGAGCGGACGACGTGGACGAGTCGCTGGCCTGCCGACTGTGATGGATCACGTCCGTTTTCGGTTCGACCACGGTCAAATCTTCAAATTGTTGTGACATTAAGTCATGAGTATTGTGATGCTGTAGGAGGCGGTCGCCTTTGATATCCAAAGAGACTTTACGCGGACGTGCTGTGGTAGGCGGTGTTTTGCAAACACCTTTTGGAATGGCAAAACTGTGGTAGGACGGTTTCTGGCTTGGAACTTCCTGCGGCTGCGGCTGCTGATGCTGGTACATTGTAGAGGAGGGAAATCTTACCGACTTGGAACGATTAACCGCTAGGTTGGCACGTGGCTTGGGTATGGGCGGCGGCGGCGTATTGGGTCTGGTATAATGATTTCTAGTGGTAGCAAAGGATCTTAAAGTACTATCACAGTCGGTACTGCTGTTTTTGGCATTTGGCAGTGGCTTTGTTGGTGCAGGTCTCACATCACTGGAGGACAACAGTTTCTCTCTCAATGGTTGGGGCTGTTTTGATATCACAGTTGAAAAATCTCCCTTCTCTTGGGCCAATTGATTTGTGCTTTGAGCCGAATTTAGCCATAGATTGTTCGGCGGCGGCTTTACGGGTCGCGTATTATACACCATCGTCTGGGATCTCTTGAGCGAGGGAGGTTTTATGGAAATCTGTTGTCTGGGTCGCGACTGACGTTTGGCATTACCAAACTCCTGGCGTGCGGCAGAGTCTTCGTCGGGATCGACCCAGTCATCCCAGTTATCGTTTATCTTCGGAGGTTTCGGTCGCAGTGTTACCGTTTTATAGCCATTTAGATTCTTTATGGTCTTGACAATATTCTTGTCGGCTGACTCTCTTTCGAGGGCACTGATCTGATCCAAAGTCATTTGATATTTATTGAGTGTGGAGACGCCTTCTTTGAGGAAACTTCCGCCACCTCCAGATTTGCTAATGGACAGGGGGTTGCGTATTGTAAGTGGCGCAGGGTGTGGAGGTACAGCGGCTGAAGCTGGGCTTAACACAGGCGGCGATGTTAGTTGGTGAGTAGGTGTGGACTTTGTACTGCCTCTGGGTTGGGTGAAATTCTGTTGGGCCTGATACCAATTGGCCTCGTACAACTCCACCATAGCATTGTTGCGATCCATTGACAAGCTGGCATCGACTGCCTTGCCCGGATAACGTTCAATTTTCATGTTGACCTTTATACTGAGTAGTGCGGGGGGATTTTCATATAGCAAACATTCAAGTCTCTGTGATCATTGTCATTATTTTACACACTGTATACACAAGAAGACGTATTGCAGAGTTGACTGACTGGCAAAAAACACTTGTGGAAAACTTTATTAACTATTAACACCACATGTTTATATTAATTTTGAAACGTTTTGTTTATGATTTCATTGTTGGCTGGGCATTTATTTATTTCGTTAGTTTGCCCAGATGTCGGCATAGATGGCTGGATGGATGGACGGCTGTGGTGGTTTCTTCATAGACACAGACCCAGCAATCGGCGGTTTTAGTTGGTGTAATTGTTTTTTTTTATTTTAAATTATTTTTCAAACCAAAAAGAAAAACAGCAACATCGAGTCGATGGAGTACCAATTATTCATTCATTCATACACTTCAATTGAATTCGAAACAAAACAAAAAAAAAACGAAAACGAAAACCTAAACAATGTTGGGGATGGATGAATGGTTTGCGTAATCGAAGAGAAGAAAACGTTTCGTACATTGCATACCAAAATGCTGATTATTTTATTGTTGCTGCTGTTGTTCGTAGTTGTTGTATTCCGTTTCAAGTCTGTTTGTAGCAATTATTATTACAACACATAATGGCAACAACACATCATCAATTTTGAAAAAAGAAAAAAAACTAAAATACCAAAAGAAGAAGAAAACAACCAAATCGACACTGGGTGCTCCATTGGGTGTGTGTGTGTGTATGAGTGTTCATTTGTGGGTTAGGAATTCTCAATGACTTAACGAACATAAACACAAACACTCTGATGGCATGACAATGACGTCGGTGGGAAAGTTTGGGCCACTCACTGTGCGCGTGAGTATGAGGCGATGACGGACCGTAGCGTCGCCGGTTATAAACAATTTCGTATTCAACTAACTAAGAGACCGTAAATCATTTTGGAGCATTTATGTTCATAAAGTATTCCAACTGGTACACGTTACGTTATCACGCCCAGGTACGGCATCGCAGTGTAAACTTTCATGCGTACGCTTGCCAATCGGAAATGTGATAAGAGAAACAACAGCTCAGGTTAAGAAATATATGAATGCTCTTGGAAAAAACATAATAAAAAAAAATCGGCAATTTGTCAAGTGCTTCCTGAAGTAAACCACAGCGATTTTAATGGGTAATTAAAAATGTTCGACATTTCCATATCAAGAAAGCTCTGCTTACAGAGCTCAGTTAGTAAACGTGCTGGGAAAACATTTTTTTTTTTTTGAAAAACTAAATAATAAACATCGAAGAAATAGAAAAATGCGAGCTGTTGGGACAAATTAGTGATGTGGAGAATAAAGCCCGTGCGCGTCGCTCAAGAACAACTGAGAATATTGCTGTGCTGTAGCCCAAAGTGTTGAAGAAAAACCAGGTTTGTCCATTCTTCGTTGTCCTTTGGGATTGGGCATTACACCGAATTTTGCATAAAGACTTGGGTCTTCAGTTAACACAAGACCTCAAGCCGGCCGATCATCAACAACGACGTGTCTTTGCTGATTGGGTCCTTGAAATGCATGAAAATGATTCGGAATTCCATCGAAAACTCATCTTGACTGATGAGGCCCATTTCCACCTCGGTGGCTACGTCAACATGTTAAATTGTTGCATATCAGGCTCGAAAAACTCACGAGTTATTGTTGAGAAGTCTCTCCATCCTCATCGTGTGACTGTTTGGTGAGGTTCATTGAACCCTACTTTTTCGAAAATGAAGTTGGATCAACAGTTACGGTGACTGGATTGCGCTATCGAGAGATGATTAATGATTTTCTATGGTCGGAGTTGAATGATATTTATCTGGACAAAAAGGGAAAATGAAATGAAAATGAAAAGTTTCCGGACCGAGGCCACCGAGATCTTCTGATTTAACACCTTGCGACTTTTTTCTTTGGGGCCACGTGAAAGATAATGTCTACGCCAACAGGCCAGCGTCGATTCAAGACCTCAAAGATGGAATTCGTGAGGCTATCGATGACATCGATATCGATTTGGTTATGGAAAATTTCTTTGAGTACCAAAACCACACCTCTTGTTGGAAAACCCTGTATATATCGTCATCTGAAATCCAAAATGACCAACCATCAAAAAACACAAAATTCGCACACATTGGTGTCGCTATCAAGATCCGGTGTCTCGATACTTGACGTGATTGAGACTAGTGACTTCTACAGAAGATGTGGGGATGAAGAGAGAGGAGTCCATAAACACCTTGCCCTGTCTTGGCGAACCGGCGTAGATTAACACGGGGCTCTTATTTCATTGTGGATATAGACGATCTGGCTGATATTAGTATGGACCGACTCAGGAAGATCTCTAAAAAAATGTAATCGATATAGACCAGAGTACGCTCTGGATGTTACACAAATCTAGAAAATTTTAAGTTTTATTTATTATTAAGAAAAAAATTCACTCGCTTTACGTACGTTTTGGAACTTAAATGTTGTACGAGTTTTTTTTTTTTTTTTATTTTTAACTCTAAATTTTATTACCACATTTTGTCGATCGCTTATGTGTTACCAACAGGCCGTTTAAAATGACATGATTGTCGTGGAATGTTTGGTTCGATTCGCTGCTCTAAACAATTTATTTACTCTGCAATTTAATTCGATAATAAACAAATTATTTTTCAAATTTAAAAACTTTTTAGCAATGATTGGCTAATGTGAAAACTTGTTTGAACTCGAATTAACAGAACCAAAGAATTGATATCGACTATTAGTCACAAACTCGAAGGAATATATATATTTCGATATTGGACAAAAATATTACAAGTAAAAGGAATCCCATTCTAAATAGAGCAAAACTCTTTGTGAATATTCTCTGAGCATGGGTTTAAAAGCCACAAATATTTTGCGATTGTGTTACCAACAGCAAGCTTCAGTTGGCCAAGAGCATGAGCCAATCTCAGTCATCGAAGCAGCACAGCCAGCCCAATCACGTTATAGGAGGATAACGTACCCGATTTGAATACATCAAAACCAAATCACGAAACAAGTTAATGTTGTTTTTGGAAATCATGACTAACGCAATTCGAATTAATTATTTATAACAATCAAAAAAACTGAGAGAATTCTTTTTTTTTCACTTTTAATAATAATTCAAACATGTGTAGACAACAAAAAGACAATCAGAGAGAAATAAAAAAAAAAGTGGCCAGCGCAGTCAGTGCAAGAAGCAACAAACGATAGACGGGACAACCGCCAGCCAACAGTCGAGCAGAGCAGAGCTCAACCGAGCGCAGACTAGATCTTACAAGGTCAACAAGTCAGTAAAGACAAATAACGAAATGAACAATAATAAGAGAAGAAATAAAATCCGCAAAGCAAAATCCCCAAAGTATAGCAAACACTTGGAACCAGCCCCCCACACCACAACCCCGTTGTACAAAAGGTAATACATCTGCAACTGTAGCCATGGTTAGGCCGGCGGTAGGGTATGTGAGTATGTACGGTGTGATAATTTAAATCACATTAAAAAGGGAAATGTAACTAAACCTGTTCAACTAAATGGTCGTTGGTCATTGGTGGCGGCGGCAGCGGCGACGATGGACGATGAATGGTGCCCGCTTGGTCGACCCGTTGTTGTAAAGTGGAAACGATCAATTTGCCAGAGTGCGAACGACCAGTGTGGTGTGCGGGCAGAGTCCGTATGGTAATCATGCTCTCTGTTATTAACGGTTCTTGATTTTCAAGTATTTATTTTGTGCTATCGGCGGTTCGCGAAGTGAGAGACAGGGAGAGAAATAGACATTATGGTAACACCACAAGTAGTTTATTAATAAATTAGTTCGTAAGAAGGATAAGCGGTTGACCCTGGAACACAAACGGTATTTTTGTATACGTTAACTCTAATCGACTTGTTAGTGTTGTACAGTGAAATCTCCCATAACGGTCATCTTCCTTGAACGGACACTGTTCACAGTCCCGGACACAGTTCAATGGTCCCGTCGGTGTCCGCTCCAGACAAATACCATACAGATGGCAGACGTCCCAAGTCTTTTGCTGAACATTTCCAAGAGAAAATGATTAAAAAAAAACATTGTTTGCTTTGAAAACCTTTCAATATTGCCATGACAATTACTCACATCTAGAGTGAGTATCCGAACTAATGTGTCAAAAAACAACTTGGGACGTCTGCCCTCTGTATACTCTTGGCTCAAGAGAGACTTCACTGTATGTATAACCGATTTTTAGTTAAATTTTATGTTTTATAAAACAATTCAATAAAATCGTATATTTATTGAAAGCACTCTTGCAAAAATTAAAATGATTTTAGTTGAAACGACTGACTAACGACCAGGTTTAAATCCGCATTTTTTTTTTTTAGTTTAAGTAGTGTTTCCCCAATCCATTGAGGCTTACGCCCACCAAGGCAAGTGCAAATTACCACGCCCACCTTCAGACCAACCAACGCCTGCTCTAAAGGGTGGTACAAATACCAGAATTCTTTTTAATAAATGCACAAGTTATTGGTTTATTCGGAAATGCAAACATTGTCATTATTTCATTCATGTGGCCACCTCAGCTGACTTTATCGATATTCTGATCGTCCAACTCCATTTTTATCAAGTTCCGTCCACAGAAATTCAACAACCTTCTACTGATCCATTGAAATTTGTAGATAAAATTCAAATTCACACTGTTATGGATTAGAAAATGAAATTTTGTTTATTTTCTACCAGCAGATGTAAACAGAAGATAAGAGAATAGGTGGAAGAACAACATCAAGGCGAATGTCAAATAGCAGTGCAGTAATCCAATAAATATTTATACACAATCGTCGTCTGAATGAACATTTCAATAGAATGGAGTGAAATTTGAAACCAACTGTGAACTGGAATTAATAACAAAAGGCAGATGGATTCATTCTTAAAGAAATTGGGAATTTTGGGTTAACTGTGTTGAAGTAAACAAAAAAAATGAATGATTTTATAAATACATTCTATTTGGGTGGAATGAATCTACATAAATGCTAAGTGGTTTTTGTGTTTTATAATGTCTGCAATAAATAAGAGACTCTTGGTAGATTGAAGCTAAAGTCTTTGAAGAGGGGAGCACGTTTAAGAAATTAAAAAAAAAAACAACTATGAATTGTCTGTGAATGTTGTTGATATTTAGTTTCTGAACAAGAACATTTAACATTTGTTTTGCCGTAGTCTAGTATTTTATATATGTACAAACGATTTCTATAAATAACAATGTGATAGTCAAAATAGCTCTATACACATCAATTTGAGTCTCAGAGAGTGCGAGGGACTCGAAAGTCTTGTTTGACACTAACAGTTCTATAAATAACCAGTATGAGGCTCAAACATTTTTTACTCGACCCACGACATCAAACGAAAATCCATGCGTATAAACGACAGATCAAGAGTTCCAATAAATATTGCAAAATTTGCCTAGAAAAACGCTATACATATTAGGTATGTCTGTATTTTACCATATAAAACGCCACTTTTATCAGCTGTATCAACAACAAAATTTTTTTTGATTAGAGAAAAAAATAAATTTTGAAGGCGTTTACGGCATGTCAGACATGTTCTTCACATCCAAGTAGCCACGGGTAATGCAAATATGTTCTCTGAACCAAAATCATCAGCCCTGAGGATTGAATTTGCCGCATTTAAATACGGAAGCCTAGCTTCGGAGACAATTCAATATGTATTTATCAAGACATGGTATACAGTTTTGAGTTCCGGAGACAAACGTGTCAACATATGTAGGGATTTTATGTGTCCCGGTTGGATTTACGGATTGATTGTTGGTTCTGTCTCTTAGTTGACAGCCAGAAAGTTAGTGAGCCCCAATTTTGTAGTGAATGCTTTCGTTCGCATTGTCATTCTGGTGACAGCAAACGAACGTTGATGTTCGACTACATGGGCCAGACAGTTATTTAAAGTGGTAGCATAACCGACCACTTTTTTTGGACTAACATTCGGGGGATGCCTCCTATAAATATACTATGTTTCTTATTGCTTACGTAAATTGTAGTATGATTTTAGGTAAATCGTTCATTAATTCTAAGTAAAGCGTACAATGATTTATATAAACATACTACGATTTGGGTAATACGTGATGGACGACCCAAACTGGTGGCATTGCTCATGCAGGATTTGTATATGCAATGGGGAATCCATAGTCTCTTTTATCCAATATCTTGGTGTTACACCTTGGTACGAAAAACAAGCAAACGCCATTATGCTGGAACCTGGAACTTTACAGGTTATGTTGAAAAGTCCAGGTTATTCATTGTATTCGGCATTGGCAGGGCTTCTGTAAATAGACAATGAGAACTTTCCTCTAAATATGACCATCCGACCCTAAACTATTTCTTCAGTTTTCCAAAAGGCCGGTCTCTATGATATTGGTGATATTATTTTGCAATTTTAGGTAAATTCTACTATGATTTGAGACGGACTACAATTTTACGTAAATCCTACTACAATTTTACATAAAATATGCAATGATTTTAGGCGAAATAAATACTATGATATAGCTGAAAATAGTTTAGATTAAACCTACAATGTTTCTTGGTAAATCTGGGATTATTTCTAGCACTACAATTATCAATAAAATATAAAACACATACAAACAATTAAATGAATTTTATTGTTTTCCGTACATATGTATAAGAATTTTAAATTTATTTGCTCAATTACTTTAAGCTGTGAGCCATTGTACGCATTTGGCAAAAAATCTGAGGGCCGAACACAACAAGTACATTCTTGCGTATTTCATTGTGTTACGACTGCTAGCGCTACGATACGCTACAATGCACTCAGATTCTCTGGGTCGAATTAAAACTAAACGATTCGTAGTCGACAACATTAGTTTAGTTGGTGTTCGTTCTGACTTTCAATTCCGCAAATTTTCGCTATTGAAATTAACTTTCGATTGTGTTTTTCTTCTTCTTCTTCTTCTTCAGTTTTTGGTCTTTATGTAGTCGATCAACGATTTACAGACAGTAATGTCATCATTTGAAGTCGACAAACAACTAACATTTAACGTTTAAATCATCATTAAAATTAAATTAATTGGGATTTCAGTCAAGAATGACTAAGAAGAGTGTCGTCTTAATGTGTTTAAGTAGCGAACAGTTTTTTTTTTATTTTTGTGTGCGCCCAGTAAAGTCATCATCAGCAAATGCCCTTCAGCGGAAGAGTGTGTATGTCTGTCTGTTGGTCTGGCGGTATGTAATCGGTAATCTGTATATCGCACACGTAGATTTCCAAATGGAGCTTAATTAAGGAGTTTCTTCACACACTCATGGCTTTAATGTCTTCAAAGACCTTCAACACAGTATTTAGCGGCACAGTAATGAAGAAGAAGAAGAAGCAGAAATGTAAACTTAAGCAAATAACTAAAAAAAACAACGTAAAATGTCTCCATTTAACCTTTTGAAAAAATGTGTTGTGAACTTTAAACAAATCGATGTTTGAAAATATCAAAGTTTAAACAAAACCAAAAACGGAATGCAAAATAAAATGCAAGTGTTCTCCTTTATGATATTACTCTCACTTATGTCGTTTCTCTCTCTCTCTCTCCCCATATATGGAATATACATATTTTGCCACACACAAAAAAGGTATGAAATAAATTCTCCTCAAAAATGAAACAAGAAAAGCAAACATAGTTTTACTAAAACATTCAACACTCCTAGACACCATTGAAAGAGTTAGTGTACAGTGGTTCTAAACAAAGAAAATGTTGAGAAAAATTATACGATTAATTTCTTTGTACGGAATTAAAATTTCATTGTAATGAAAATGTATGGGAATTTCAGAGGATTGTACAAATTAAAAAAAACGACTAAAATCCATTCTTCATTTCATTTCATTTATTTGCACAGATTTTGTAATTTAAAGCCTCACGGCCAGTTATAATAAATTACAATAAAAACTACTCCAAGAATTCAAAAACTATTTAAGGTATAATAATTTACATTAAAAGTAATAAAAATAAAATATACTTGTTATGGAAAAATTGGAAATTATGTGCTAGCTAAACTACAAAATGTCACTTTTGAAGCTCCTATTCTTTGACATTTGACAGGTACAATTACTACAAATGGAACGATAAACGCTCTAACAACGCATTGAAATTTATTAAAATTCACTACAAAAATGGTGAAAATCTTGCAGTCACTGTTAGCATTTTTGGGTCATCGTGAAGCACCTTGTCGGGCCGCAATACAGAAATTGGTGGAAAAATTCGAGCCGTTGGGACGAGTTCGTGATGTGAAGAATAAAACCCGTGCACGTCGCTCTAGAACAACTGAGAGTTTTGCTGCTGCCCAGGTTTGTGCATTCCTCGTCATTCTTTGGAATTTGGCATTCCACAAACGTCATTACAGCGTATTTTGCATAAAGACTTGGGTCCTAAGGCTTATAAAGTTCAGTCAACACAAGAACCCAAGCCGGCCGGTCATCAACAATGTCGTGTCATTGCTGATTGGGTCCTTGAAATGTATGAAAATGATCCGGAATTCCATCGATAAATCATCCTGACTTATGAGAACCATTTCCACTTTGGTGGCTACGTCAACAAGCAAAATTGTCGCATCTGGGCCTCGGAAAAGCCAAGAGTTATTGTTGACATGCCTCTCCATCCTCAACGTGTGACTGTTTGGTGCGGTTGAAGGTCCGGCGGGGTAAATGAGGCTGTATCAACATTAACGCTATCGAGAGATGATTAATGAGTTTTTATGGTCAGAGTTGTATGATATTGATCTGGACAACGTTTAGTTTCAACAAGAAGGCGCCAAGTGCAACACAATCAACGAAACCATTGCTCATTTACCGGAAAAGTTTCCGGACTGTGTTATCTCTCGAAGAGGTGATCACAATTGGCCACCGAGATCATGTGATTTGACACCTTGCGACTTCTTCCTTTGTGGCCACGTGAAAGATAAGGTCTACGCCAACAGCCCAGCGCCGATTCAAGACCTCAAACATAGAATTCGTGAGGCTATCGAGGACATGGGCCAGCAGCCACTTTGCGATTTGGTTATGGAAAATTCCATGAAAAGGATATGATACTGTAGCGTGGTCGTGGTGGTCATTTGGCTGATGTTGTTTTTTATTTAATAACGGCATAACTTCCCCTCTGGTCATTAATCTCAAAAAATATCATTTGTCTTTGAAAACGAAAATAAAACCTCGTTTGGAAAACCCTGTACAAGTGCATTATTTCTTGAAGGTTATAAAAAAGAATGTCAAAAATAACGGAAAATTAATTTATAATGACCACATTAGGAATAATAATAATTCACTGCTTGTAAAGTTGCTTAGTTCTTATTGGAAAACCCAATGTTTGAGTAATAGATACACAGGTTTCTACGCTTTTAGGGCAACATTTTACTTCAGACTACTCTCACGAGCCTCCATAATATTGTGTGACACTTTATGGTTAAGGGCATTCTGGATTCTACCCAGATCTACCGAAATGACTTTATTGGGTATGAAAAAGAGGAAGACATTTTCTCCAATAAGAAATTACAAAATATCACACTGTGCACTGTGTGATATTTTGCCTGAAATTGCATGCATTTGTATGTCGTTGTGTTTTGCTTTGTCGTAACTTCACAATATTTTCGACCAATGACCGAAAAACAAAACCGGAATTCAAATGTTTTTTTGTTAAACAAAAAAAAAAAACTCAAATAAAAGACATAATGCACACGGGTATATTGATTTTTTTTTTTTCATTTTTCCTCATCATATCTGGTGGTATTTATTTCGTTCGTTGTCGAAAAACAACCAAAAAAAAAAAAAGACTCAAAGATCATTGATCACGAATTTCGTTGCTACTGATCTTCTGCTGGTGGTGGTTAATCTAAATGAGCGCTGAACTCTCGGCTGTGGCTGTTAATGCCAATAAGCATGGAGAGATGATGAGGTGTGTGCCGAAGAAGAAGTGAGTGAGCGAGAATGGAATATGTGATTAGGTGGTGATACATATGCACAAGAAGTGAAATAAAATAGACACAACAGAAAATAACGAGAACAAGGTTTAGAAACACACATTGGTGTGGCGGGGTTGTTGTTTCGTTTGATGGTGGTGCTGATAAACATGAATTCACTTTCACTTTTTTTGTTTTTCTTCTGCTCTGCTGCTCGTTGCGTTGTGTGCTGCGTTCCGTTCCGTTTCTTGTTAGTTCGTGTGTTTTTTTTGCACAAGAATCAATTTACATGTGGACGCTCGAGCAACAATGGACTACAGCCACACACAAAAAACCAAAAATATGCTCGTAAACCAGAATGCAAGTGAGAATCGTCCCTGCAAACATTTTCCATCGCCTATTGTTCGCGCGCGAATCGCCGAAGAGTTGTGTAATATCGCGGCGATACATCGCGTGCGATCAATAAATTATGGTTAGGCGATTCGCCATATCGATCGCCTGTGTGCCTGTCGCGATTCGCGTGTGCGATTCGCCCGCGAGTCGCATTTAGCGATTCGCCCGCGATTCGCATTTAGCGATTCGCCCTCGATTCGCATTTAGCGAATCTGTAATGGGATCAAAATAAGGATGACAGAGTATTCATTCATTTTAACAACAATTTTAAATGCATTTCATTAATTAATATTTCAGTTACATTAAAAATATAAAAAACTATAACTATTAAAAATAAAAATAATTATTAAAAAAAATATTTATTTGTGGTCCTTTCGTTTTGCGAGGCGATCGTTAGCATGCACGAAATGTTGCTGCAGAACGTGGTTGACAATGGAATCGTCGGCGCTATTAAACTTTTGTTGCCATACTTCTGTAAAATTTAAGAAAAGTTGTTTAAATATATTTTATGTTATAAAATCGTATAAAATACAAACCTCTGAGAAGGGATATGAAATACATATTTTCAATGGTATGCTTTGTTTTCGTCCCTTTACTTTCTGAGTTTCCTCAGTCGGCAACACATTTTCTTCAACAACGTTAACATTTAATTCAACCACATTTTCAACGTTCAACAAACGATGCACTGTTTGGGTAGAACTATTTTCTAAAATATCAATTGTCGCGGCCTCTGCACTAGTTGTGTCTATTTCATTTAAGCTTGCATTTTTCGCTATTAATTTGGATGCTTCCCTCTTACTCTTCAACCGTAAAGCCTTGTTTGACAACATTTTTATGAATTTTTTACACACCCTTCACAGATCACTGTCACTTACTAAATGATAATTTTGCTAATTGCCCTTGAAACCAAATATTCATTTTCCCGTTACATTAACAAAACAACAAGACAAAAAAAAATCCATCGAAACTTATGAAAAAACACTGATGACTCAACTCTAAACGATAAAAAATGCAACAAAAAAAACTATTGTGAGGAAGATTTCCCGCTACTTATGTGCGCTCGCATATTCATCGCTTAGTTTCAAGGCGTAGGCGATGGCGCGCGATTCACATCGTAAACGTCATCAAAATTGTTTTCACATTTAAGTGTTTTTAGAAAAAAATTTGACTTGCTTTATTACGCTCGCATATTCATCGCTTAGTTGTAAGGCGTAGGCGATGATTGGCGATTTTTATTCCCTGAGAAAGATCGCGTAATCATCGCCAAACAAATCATCGCCAAAAAATCTCAAAAATGTTTGCAGGGGTTGTACTACTAAAGAGTGCACTAGTGTCAGTGCCCATACACATGCATATGTAGGCGCTCTATCAATGTGTGTGTGGTGTTGCTAGTTCGCTGTGATCACTTGTATGCATATCGAACAAAGAAAGAAACAAAAACTCCAACAGCCCCAACAACAGCTGTTGCATGATCCGAAGTCATAATGCATGAACTAAAACCGCACTAAAACACAAGCGAAAAACACCAACCAACAATGACAACGTTGAAGAGTTTCAGAATTTTGAAATCAGTAAATTTTATACTTCAAAGCAAAATAATCAGCTGCAGGCAGTTTCAGGTACACCGACACCGTACATACGGACGTAAGCACGTAACGTAGTGTATGCAAACGACAACAATAATAACAACAACAATAACAACAAAAATAACAGCAGTTTGGTATTACGTTTGTTTTCCAGAAGAGGAGGCACACACAAAAAACTTTGGTGTTGTTTTATTTTATATTTCTAAACTTTTTTGTATTCGAGTTTTTTTTCGCCGTTCCACATACAATTTGTTATCAAATATTTATTAAACATGTTTCAATGGAATTGATTTTTTTTATTGTTAGTTAATATAAATTGGTTCATCAACGCAATCACATTTCAACAAATTCTACACACTTTGATTTCCATATACATATGTATGTATGTATGTAAATATTGTTTTCTTTTTCTTGTTGTTACTGGTGTATTTTTTTTCTAATTTTCTTATGATTTTGGTTGTTATTTTTTCTTCTTTCTTCCGCAATATTATTATTCTTATTTTTTTGTTATGTACAATTTCAATTGTTTAAAGGCCAGACAATGAGATACCGCCGCGCCGCGTTACACTAAACATAAAAACAAAACACACGACAAACACTTTTTTTGGGGGGGTTTGAAATCAACCGCACGCACAACAACAAGACTCGCGCTAATCGTTGTTCTTCGCGTAATGATCAACAGACGACTGTCTGATCGTTCAGTCACCGAACACAGATGTCGGCTGGTAAACACCACCACCAACTCACTCACTGTCTGTTGGAACAACGTACGAAGACATGAACAAAACAAAACGGCAAAACAATCACTGCGAAAATAAAACGAGCATTTGATGGGAGAGATAGAGAAGAGATTACTAAACAAAGTACAGAGCTCAGAGTAGTGTTGCCAGACATAGCAATTCATCGGTATTTTGAAGGTTTTAGAGCTGAAACGATGTATGCAGGCGAATATGGAGCAAGCCATTCCAGAGATGGACCAAGGACTTGGAAAATTGGGGTGACGTCACTGTGAAGCGGAGGCAGCAATATGAATGAAATCGTATTCCATAAATACAGGGAATGGTTGCTCTTTCAAATAAACCAATAATGCCGAAAAGTGGATTTTTGTTAATTTAAATTGATTTTTTTATTATTAACAGGATTTCAAATGAATACAATATGAATTAGAATAGTGAATACAATATGAATAGAATAGAATGAATATATGAATAAATATAATATTTACAGTGTAAACTCTAATAAGCGGACACCTAAGGGACTGAGAATTTTGGCCGCTTATGCGAGAAGTACACAAGAGGTCTGAAGCGGATTGGTAATGAAGAAAGTGTCCGTTTATGGGAGGTGTCCGCTTAAGAGAGGTGTCCGCAAGGAGTACACTGTACATATAAACAATTATTATATTCATCAATGAAATTTGATAAAACAATCTTTACTTTATATTTGGACGATTTTGAAAAATTATGTTTACACTCCTAATCTGACGATTTTTGCTAAAAAAAAATATATCTAGCAACATCGACCCAGACACTCGCTCGAGAGGGACAGAGTTCCAGTATTTCTAACTGGTGTCAAATTATTGGTGGCCCAAAGCGAAAGAATTATTAGTAGTGTGTGAATGTTTCACCGGCAAACATTCATACGAACAACCAAATATTCGTTTTACCCTGATAGGTGGCTCCCAAATCTTGTGTTGACCTGCTTTGCCAGATAATTTTACCAATGAGTGGGAACATTTTATATTTATTAGATCAATTCAGAACAATCGTAGTATTTTGATAAGACTCCACGTTTTCACAAAATATGACAACGCTAGTAAATTGTGTTTGACATTTTCAGAGGGGAAACATCATATCGCAAGGATTTTTTCTTCCGAAAATGTCGAGTTTTGTGCTGTGGAATTTTTGTTTTGTTATTTCATTATTGTGAAGAAATGGTGCATTCCGGAGACTTTACGATTAAGATACTGAACCCTGTAAAAGCTTCTCTCGAAAACGCATTAGCAGTTCGGAGACGGCTTTAAGCAGTAGTTCCTGGTCTGTGATTATGCAAATTATATGGAACACAGCTTACTGATTCAAAACAAGTCTCCTGCCTGTTCCTTCATTGAATGTTAGGGGAAATAACTAAGTAAGTATTGAAGGCATGATGAACTTGCAATAATTGGAAATAATTCATAGAGAAAGCTTTGTGTATTAAGTGGAATATTATTTGCTCAAATCAAGCGAAACCCCAACTGAGCCTAATACTATTTTGAAACGAGCTCTCATTGAAAATCGAGTTCAGATACAACCCATTTATTATCCTGCATCTAATACTTGTCCACATGTAACGATATCGGTCAAAAATCTACCTGGAGACACTCGGTGGAGAGGTCTTGTGAAATTCTCTGTATACAGCAGAGATTTCCCCCGTCCGATCCTCACTTGTTCCCATCGATGAATTAGGGTTATATGCAGATATTACAATTTCATCAGCAGATATAGACTTCCAGGGAAAGGGTATCCGTATGTTGCCAGAACGACGAATAAACACTAGTGGCTAACAAATAACAATACTTTGTAAAATTACTTTCAGTGAAAAAACAATAAAAGCCACATTAAAAAAAAAATACAACTGAGTCTTATTTGCTCTCTGAATACATAAAAAATAATATTGCAAAATTCTAAAAACACACAACATTTGTCAAGACTTCACTTTTCATTCAAATATAGCAAATTGGTAAGCGTCACAAAAAAGTAAACAGTTATGGAAAAGAACACATTTATTTTGAATGTTTTGTTTGTTTGAATATCGTATGACTTTAATAATCCCTTCTGCCATTGGTTCGATGAGGTTTCTCAGTGGTTTTGCTCAAATGGAGTCGAGTATTAAAAGTCTTAGGAGTTCGAAAGACCAACCATTTCTTCACCATGTCTTCTGGAGTTTTGTCATAAAACTTAATTTCAATAAACTATGAGCAAACTTTGTTCTTTAAAATATTAAGATAGGCGATCTTGTTTATTTGGTAAAGGTGAAGTCAAAGACTGCTGATGACGCCATATATCCCCAGAACCTCCAATGTGTTCGATAGAGCAACCGTTCTTTCACAATTGTAATCGTTGTCCTTTTGGAATATCCAACTCCGAGATGAACTTCATTTCTCCTACACTACTATATTGTCCTTAAAAATATTAAGATGTATAGTAGGTCTTTTTCTCGATAAAGAACAGGTTACTGTCTTGTGATCCCTAGACTTTCTCTTTGGTAGCGTGGAATTCAGTGCTTGCTTTAGGTTTTGTAAAGCATATGCTTGATCTACTTTGTGTAAAGCATATGTAGCCAGCAACGCGAGCCACGATTGCCTTCGTTTGGATAGAGTAAAAGTAGCCAGGATTGCGAGCTGCGGTTGTTCCGGTTTGTGTAGAGCATACGTATCCAGCAATGCGAGCCACGCTTGTTTCGGTTTGCTCGAATTTATGTAGAGCAAAAATAGCCAGGATTGCGAATGGGAGCAGCGTTGCTCCATAGCGTTGAGCATAACTAGAGAGGAATGTCAGCCCCCTTTTTTGTGTAGATCATAAATAGCGTGGAATTGAGCCACGCTTGCTTAGGTTTGTGTCGAGCATCAATAACTAAGAATGCGAGACGCGGTTCATCCAGTCTGTCTCTTCTGGATGCTAGTCTAGCTTGGAATCCAACATATACGTGTTGTTGACATACAGGTTCATTCATCATGTTGCATATGAATTCAACGACTTCCTGTTACACAAGGACAATTGTTCTCTATCTGCGCGTTGTTCTATCTGATGGTCAATGGCATGCGTTCCAATGTGGTGCTTTCCAAAACCTATTTCATTCAACTCGTGAGTAGATTTTGGCCTAAGATGGCTCTGGCTATGACATGTGGTATCTGGGCGCCATGGTCCTAGTTTTATTTTATGGCCAATGGGACGTCAATGAAATGCCAAAACAAAATTCAGTCAACTCTGTTGAAATCACGAGGCCATGATCGTAGTTTCATCTGATGTCCAATGGAATGTTAGTAGGGTGCTCTCTAGAGAAACTTTGCTATATATACATCCGATCTGTATCATTTTCCATATGATTGATCTTTAGCCTGATCTCTAAGCTTGCTCAATGTTTTGTGGACTTCAGATTACGTTTGCGATCGGTACGGTGATTATAATGCACTAAGAGACAGATGTTGCTAAATCCATCTTCACTCCACTTGAGTAATAATTTGTAATCGGTGATTGGACATAAAGTAAAGTGCGCTAGTGTAACCGGTGTGCACAATTTCAATCAAAATTAGGCAAAACTATAGCATATTTTAGGGCTGCACACATAAAAATCACAAACGCACGAGAAATGGTTTTGAAAATCAAAAGCCAAAAGCTTTTTGCCCGCCACTCATTCAGTATGAATGGGTGTGTTTTTAACATAAACATTTTTTTTTTATTATGTACATATAGTTTGTTTTCTAGTTTGGCTCACTCACCTTCCATAACGTAAACAATGCTGCCGACATCGCCCTCCTTGATGATAAGACTCTTGGCGGCATATTTCACCGGATACATGCAATCGACGATCTCGCGTATTTGCGTGATGTCCAGATTTTTCATGAAATCATTGTCCAATATGGCAGATTTGATAAGTTCACGGGATCTGTAAGAAAGAACAAAGAAGAATTGTTTAACAATTGTATTTTTGTAGGAAAAACAGAAGAATTTATAAACGTAGGACTATTTGGGGCCATAATTTACTTTGAGGATTTTGGTATTCTCATAAGTTTATCTTCGGCCTGCACCAGATCGGTCAGCGGTTCAGCACTGTAGCCCTGACGTTTGATGCGTTTATATTCCGTGGGCAATACCCGTGTCGATTCCATGCCTATGGTACAGTTCAGATCATCACAGTCGCTTTTGTGATGCTGCAGAAAGACCTGCGTCAGAGGCCTCACAACCTGGCGAAATTTATCGATTTCATTTTGTAGTTCAACGACTAGAGCATCTTTGGTATGACATTCCTGCTGGAGACGGGCAATACTTTGGCAAAAGAAACGATTGCGCTCCTGGCACTCACTGAAGGCATTCTCCTTCTCCCTCAGGGCCAATTGTAAGTGATTGATGAGTTCAGCCATTTCCAGTAATTCAGCGGCAGCTGCTGGCACATGTTGCGGCGGCTGACGATGGCTGTCATCGGCCGCACCGTCACAACGTTCGAGGTGCCTTTGTCCGGCCGTGCTGCCCAACGAAGAGGGCGTATGATGTGAACCCGTTTTGTGTGTTTCTCTCAAAGCCTTTTGCAGATCTTGAATTTCGTTATCCTTGTCGTCCAGGGCCAAACGGGTGAAGTGCAGTTCATGCCTTAAATTATCCGCCACCTCTTCCAGTCGGTGGCATTCGTTGGAATAGTTAACATGACGCTTTTGGCTCATGTTTGGCTGTCTGTGTGTGTGGTCACGGGCCAATTTCGGCAATAAACTCAGAGTGCTGGGGCGTTCAATTTAAACTGCGACTGTGAATGTGACAAGGCGCACGCACATACTCCACGAAAGCGAAAGTTAACACAATGCCTTGTCAATGTCTTGGCTGTTCCGTGAAACGACTACGTGATATTTTCAGTAATCGATGATGACACTATTCGCCAATGTTTAGGTTTTCAAAGTCCGGATTGTTTATTTGTAAGCGGCAATTACACATGTACTACGATGTATGCAAAATCTTATCTTAATCTTTTTTTCCTTTTTTGAATTTTATTGGTGCTGTGAGCGAGCATATGGTTTGAAATGGCGAAATGAATTGGAACCGAGGGCAATGCCATAGCAATAAACTGTAGCAAATTGCAGCGAACAATTGCAAAGTTCACATCGCAGTCAATTAATGGCAATCAACATTAATAAACAACAAACTATGAAAAATTCATAGTTTTATGCCACACAGTGTGTGTGCGCGTCTGCGCTGTACGTGGCCGACATAATTACTGACAGCTAAACTGCGCAAGCTAACATCTGAGTCGCCGAATAGTGGAGCAGTGAGCGTATTTGCTTTCCTACCGAATGGGCGAATAATGCTGCCCATAACGCAACGCTACACTGTGCAGCAACGTAGCCAGGGAAAATAAGAAAATCCAATATTTCCACGAAAAAAAGGTAATGTGAGGATATTGAGAATATTTCGACGAAAAAAAAGGACAGTGGTCCACAATTCTACTACAAGGGAATCCTGTAGGGAAGGAAATCAATATCTGGAGACAGATAATATAAAAGGGAAGTCGTGTCCTCTCAAACAGGAGGCTTCAAATAAAAAATCCACAACGTAATTCTTCTTAAGGGACAATAGGGGAACATCTCTGATGTATTCTTCACTGACTACAATATTTACTTTACTATTTACAATATTTATTTATGTATTTCAACAATATTTATCAAAACCATTTGAAATGCTTGATCAACAGTAAAGTTTCACTTCAGTCCGTTTGAAGAACAGATTTATAAACTTTGCCAGTACATAGTAAATATTAAGGCGACTTAAATGGAAGCCACACATACAAGCGAAAAAAACTCAATTGAATAATAAATCCAGGTTGTTAGGTCCCAGATCCAGGCTAAATCTGAACAACAAGCTCAGATTATACAAAGCTATGCCAAAACCCTGTGTGGACTTCAGTTATGTGGAACCGCCTGTAATTCGATTATTGAAAAGATTCCAATCTAAAATGTTGAGTCTCATCACTAAGAGACCAAGGCTTGACTTCTGTAAAAGAAGAACTACGAAATATCAGTGAAAGATATCTAAGACGCCTAGGTAACCATGTTAATACCGAGGCCATATCCCTTCTCGACAGCTCCAACGAAACTCGAAGACTATTTCCAACACATGTACTTGACCTGCCATTCCGTAACTGGTAGAATTTGCAAATTTGTATACAGATTGTATTAAAGTACAAGGTTTTCCAACAAGAGTTGTTATTTTGGTATTCAAAGAAAAATGGAATATTTTGAGATAAATGATAGAATGTTTATTTCATAATATGCCGTTAATAATGAAAATAATATCAGCCAATATCTGAGCCCCAGATGCGACAATTTTGCTTGTTGACGTAGCCAGCGAGGTGGAAATGGGCCTCATGATTTTTCGATGGAATTCCGAATCATTTTCATGCATTTCAAGGACCCACTCAGCAATGACACGACATTGTTGATGATCGGCCGGCTTGAGTTCTTTGTGTCAACTGAACTTTATAGGCCTTAAGACCCAAGTCTTTATTCAAAATACGCTGTAAAGACGTTTGTGAAATGCCCAAATCCAAAGAATGACGCGGAATGGACAAACCTGGGCAGCAGCAATAGTCTCAGTGGTTCTTGAGCGACCTGCACTGGTTTTATTCTTCACATCACTAACACGTGCCAACGGCTCGAATTTGTCCACCAATTTCTGTATTGCGGCCCGACAAGGTGCTTCACGACGACCCAAAAATGCTTTAGTTTTGTGAACTTTCTTTCTACACAAAGCTTATTTGAATGCAAATATAACTCATTTGCTATTAGTATTATGTATTTGTGTATAAGCAATAGCGTGTTTGGGAATTAAATTCAACAAAGTACAATATTTGAGTGCGAATAAGTGTGTATTTGCAACAGTTTTCGTAATTTTTTTCCTCTACGCTTTTTCAGATAATAACTATAACCGAGACAATAAGATGAATCGATATATATTGACAAAAGTGTGTACATATATATTTGATATTTATCACCTACAAACAAGTTAATGTTTGTGGTATGGAAAAATATACATATATGTGTAATGCAAATTGGTTTAAAATTGGCTGAAATTTGTTAAAATGACAATTTTTTCAGTGTGTGGATGTGGTTTTCCACATAAATCGCCCAGAGACTTCCACTCAACCGGGTGATAAGAATTCTCGAACCGGATTTTAGAGAATTTCATCGATTTATTTCTTCCATAGAGTTGCCAAAAATCCTTTCGTTTTACTACCTCTGTTATAGCATGACGATGGCTTAATTTAGAAAGGGCGAAACTCGTATTTTTTCGTAACTTTACAGGAGAAGGTAAAAACTTTATAACATTTGAAAAACTTCAGACATAAACAAATTTTTAAAGGCAATTTTAAATAAAAATGGGCAACAAATTTTATTCTGAAACTAGTTTTTTTTTTGTGGATTTTGGTTACGCCCTTTTGCAAAAGGGCAATAAATGCGGTATTTTTGATCACAAAGCACTGAAATTTTTGACAATGGTCACCAAAATATGTAAAAAAAACGAGATTTTGAAAAAAATCGAGTTATGCCCTTTCTAAATTAAGCCATCGATGAGTTATTTTCTAACAGTCCTTGGTTTTCTGGGGGATTTCCTTTGTAAAAGGTTTTCCTTGATTCCAATGGAGATCTTTACTTATCCCTATAGCAATCGCCATGTCCGTAGCCAACTTTATAAATTACCTACTCCAGTTGTCCTTATGGAATTTATACTCCACATTCCACTGACATTAAAAAGTGAAACCGCAGCGGAGAAATTCAAAGGAAAATAAAGCGGGAATTCTCCAAGGACAAAATAAACTTGGAAATCGGTCATCCTAAGAAAGGAAACTTTTAGTGACGTTCCTTTAGAAAACGGAATACGGCCAACAGAATAAATTCTCGCATCTACTATGCCCACTAATAGATGGTCATTACATAATGTTGTGCTAAAGACACAACAAGAATTCGGTTTATTAGTGCAATTGAGAAACACTGGCAAGTATTCGGTGCGACCTGCATTACATCCATATAAGGCGTTAACGACAACGACGCCACACGATTATGTCCCTTTGGGCGATTTTTGCAACTGTTGCATATTTATGGTCCAAAGTGGCCCGTAGCCGTAGGAGACAATTACTGAGCGAATGGACGGCGATGGTCAAGCTCTAATGCTCTGAGACATCACATCAGTTATTCACAGATCGCTGCAGTTAATCGCCATGCAACGACAAAAGCGACAACAACAACAACAGCTGTTAGAGCAGCGTCAACAGCACTTCAATGTCATTGGCGGCGTCACTACCCGAGGAGGCCGAGTGCATAGTAAAACATTGTAATTAAAAAGCTTAAATTAACGCCTATCACGATCACTGACGTTCTGAGCTGATTGTTTTGTTTGAGGCAATCTTTATTTCAACTTTTTTCATCGTACATATCGTTGTTGCACTTTTTTTTTTTTTTTTTTTTTTTGCATAACATCAGCACTTCTTGATGAACTTCTCAATGCGCGATAAGATTTTGTATAACAATTTCATAATTAAAATCCGCAGTATATATGTATATTGGGTGTGCGTGTGTGTGTTGATTTTTTTATTATTAACAAACTGCCAAAATTTGTTGAAATTTTCATTAATTGCACGCATTCTCGCTCACAAAATGAATCGCTGCCACAACAACAACACTGCTACTGTGGTCGCTGCAATTGCAGCGTTGCGGCGCTCAGATACCGATCGAAATAACGAAGCAAATATTTGTGCGTCAACAACAGCGACCACAAAAGACAAAAAAAAATACAAAAAAAAAACCCAACGATCGCGAATCGTAATGAAAATTAAAATGAAAAGGCCTTGATTGATCAGAGCCGCGCGACGTTATTAGAGTCCATTCCATGCATAAATTCACCAAAAATTTACAAATGGATTCACAAGTTGGCGAACAATAACTGACCAGCGACCGACCGATCGACGCTTTTTCGGGGTCCGTCCGTAATGTTTGGTTAGTGCAAGCGACGAATGCGAACGTTCAACTGGTGCAACGACAATCACAACAGGCAGTTCGATAGCAAACAGAAGACGGACGGCCAGACAGCCAAAGCACACCGAGCAACTTGGCCAAACAGAGACCAACATCATGATCATCATCATCAGCTAAACACCGCCACCTCCACCGCTTTATCATATGACAACAGACCCCAGTTCAGGAGGAACGTGAGCAGAAAACATCATTTGTTCATTCATGATATGAGCTATTTGTTGTGGTTTTTGTTGTACTGCTCCTCACCGTTGTTGTGTGTGTCAGTGGTTTACTCGATTTTCAGTTTGCCAAAAAAAAAAAAAATTGAGTGAGTGTGGCTCACTTTTAGGAAGACCACAACCAAACCTGTGGTGGTTTTTATTTGCTCACTTCAGCTAGTCTCTCTCTCTCTCCGACTCTCTAAGATTTGGCGGCACATTTTCCTGGCACTTCGATTATAGCCGGAGCATACGTGTACTCGCCTCACTGCCAGTGACAAAGCTTAAACAACTGGGAAAAAGCTTGCTGTCATAGAGTTGCCCGTTTCAAAAAAAAAAAATGTATTTCTTAATATCGTAAATTATTGTTAATATCGTAAATTATTGTTTAAACAAAAGTTTTTGCAAAACTGGAATTTCGTTTATTTATGAACTTTGAATGGGAGCTTAAGTAAAGAAGCTTATGGAGGGGACACCACCCTCGCTAGGAAATTCCCAATTTGAAATATCGCCAAATCATTACAGCTTGCTCCGGAGTTAAGGGTGGTGCTTCGAAATGCCGATTAGAGAGAGAAAGAAAATTCTATAGTCGAAATCGGACTTTATTTAATAACAGTCGAAAATTCCTCGTTACCGAGTACAGTCGAATTCGCTTAAGCGGAAATGAAAAAAAATCAAGACATGTGTATGGACTTTTTAACCCTACGGCAGTTGAGAAGGTGCTGGGGACCTTTATCATTTTCAAACTGAAATTACTCCGTGATGGTCCATGGAAAGTATACCGGGGAACCGCTTGAAGAGTTATGGGGCCCAACGCGCTGTCCAATAAAAAAGTGACAGACGACGGTCATTCCTACTGATGCTGACCAAACAATTGGCACTACCAAACATAGAGGAACGGAACGCAATGGAAGCATTTGATGTAAAGGTAAAAAAAAAACAATTCTAATGTTCAAAAGCAGAATCTTAATATATATTTACCCTCGACACTGATTCACGATTCACTGATTCACTGATACACTGATTCACTGACTCTGTCACGCAGTACGTAGGAATTTAAATAGGGATTCTATAATTTTCTATAAATAATAATAATAAAAAAAATATTATTTTTTTTTGTACAGAAATTGTGTTTTCCCCAAATTTTTTTTTACCAAAATTTTTTTTTCCCAAATGTTTTTTTTTTAAAAAATTTTTTTTTTTACAAAATTTTTTTTTCAACATTTTTTTTTTTTTTAATTTTTTTTTTTTCAACAAAAAAATTTTTTTTTTACAAAAATTTGTTTTTCCACAAAATTTTTTTTTTTTCGACAAAATTTTTTTTTTTCAACAACATTTTTTTTTTCAAGAAGAAATTTTTTCAAGAATATTTTTTTTTATCAACAACATTTTTTTTTTTTTCAACATTACAACTTACTAGTAACTACATAATTTTGTTCTTTTTAGATATTATCAAGACCGGCAGAAGGAGCTGCACCATCGTTTGCGTCTAGAACGAACAGACCCTAATGTCGCCTATGTCGTTATGAGTACGGTCGGCAGCGGAAAACAAGGGCCTATTGCCATTCCGGTAACAATCCAGTTTCTGCAGAGCATTCAACACTTATGCATCGATGCTACACAGAAAATATGTTGGACGAGGGACAATCTACACAACAATAGTTTTTTAGGCCTTTTTCATATAAAACTCATAAAAACTGTTATATGTATATATAAAAAAAAATTTTCTAACATTAATTATACATGTACAATTAGTAAAATCAAAATAAATCAAAACAAAAAAATTTTTAAAAAAAATGCGTTTTCAAATAAAATTCCATACAAATAGAAATAGGTCCCTGTGGACCTTGTACTTCGTATAAGGGCAACGGCTTAAATTGTTCAATAAAATGAAGATAGACATCTGTAGCACAATTATTAAAATACATGTCTGTAACATTTCAATTCAATATTAATGAGTTTGTATGGAAATAGTCACCTATTTGGTTGACTTTCTTAAATGTGTTTGACACATAATTGTATTAAAATCATTTATTTTGCCCGATTTTTCAATAAAGCGGATTTTCGTTTAAGCGAAGTACATGGAAAATCATCCAGAACAATCGTTACAAATGTTTATTTGCAATTAAACGATTTTTTTTTCAATTAAAAGGTGTGTGCTTAAACGAATTCGACTTATATCGTTCGCGTAAATCGGTCTACATGGGGATGTCCGACATCCGTTTTTTATTTGGATTTTTAAGTATTTTTGAATTTTATTGCTGATTTTTTTGGAAAAGCCTTCACAGAAAAAATACGGGCCAAAAATATTCAATTACTGTCGTAATTGAAATTAAGCTTGGATATCAATTAATGTTGTAATTGATCTTAGAAATTCTTGGTGAAATCAATGTAAAAAATAGTAAAAAAATCAATTACTTATTTAAAATTTGAGTAATTGAATTCACAACTTTTGTAATTGGAAGAAAATCAATTAAAAAAGTAATTGAATTGACGAATTCTATACAAACTTCGTAATTGATTTCAAAAATATGTTTTTTCTGTGATTAGAGGTGCCATAAACAATGATGACAATTTTCGATACCCCTAACTTTGAAATGACAAAAGTAAAATTAACATTTTTTTGTAAATAACTTGGAATTTTACCGCCTTTCGAATGGCTTCATTAGTTTTTTTGCACTTTCATGAAATTTTCAAAAGTTATGAAATGTTTTTTATAATGTGCCATAACTGCATCAAATCTGTGGCTACAAAGCTTTTAAGGCCATAACTTTGAAACGCCAACAGTAAAGTCGATATATTTCTTTTTTCTTTCAAATTACTTAGAATTTTTTACACTTTCATGAAATTTTCAAAAGTTATGTACCGTTTGTTTTTTTATCGATGGCTTAATTTAGCAAGGGCGTAACTCGCATTTTCGTAACTTTACAGGAGAAGGTAAAAGCTTTATAACATTTGAAAAACTTCAGATATAACAAGATTTTAAATTTTATTTTAAATAAAAATGCGCACCAAATTTAATTCTGAAATTATTTTTTTTTTTTTGGATTTTTGTTACGCCCTTTTTGTAAAAGGGCAATAAATGCGGTGTTTTTGATCACAAAACCCTGACATTTTTGTGGGGTGTGTATTTGACAATGGTCTACAAAAAACGAGAATTTAAAAAAATCGAGTTACGCCCTTTCTAAATTAAGCCATAGAAGTGGTACATTGTTACGCCCAAAATCGAGTTACGCCCTTTCTAAATTAAGCCATAGAAGTGGTACATTGTTGTTTCAGCACTTCTAGAGAGGGTTCGGTCCTTGAATTGTTAGCTTAGACCGAAGTAGAATCTTTTTTTTTTTTTTTTTTTTTTTTTTTTTTTTGCCAGCATGATACTTTACTTTATTTCGCTGCTCACACGGAAATGTTAACTTTGAAGGATGCAGTCTCCCGGGTCAGCTAATGTCTCGTTTTGACAATTTGCAAAATCACACCGAGTGAACGCACCAGATTTCTTTCATTAGAGTCACAGGGTGGTGACTCTTTTGGCCTCACCTGAAAACGAACCCATGCTTTGGTAGCAGTAACATAAGCGTTACTTGGGCGGTGGAAAATTGGGTGACTGTCTGCCATGCAAAACATGAACCATTTGGGACAAACGTTTCCCATGTAAAATCATGTTTTAAAATCACACAGTACCAACATTGTAATGGAAATTACAAACGCAAGGAAGCAAACTACATTTATTTTTTTGAACATCTGTTAACGTGTTTCCTCAAAAAAAAAAAAAAAAAACGAGAGAGAGAGAAAACCAACTGGCTAAACCAAAATCCCACCATCATACGTATCAAATGCTCAAATAAGCAATTTTCGAATTAACAACGTCCGTTAACATTCTCTTACATGACTCATACAAGTAAATCCATCAAATTTTAATGAATATCGGTTTATCATGAAACCACATTACGCACTCCACCACCACCACCACGTACAGCCCGATCGACAGCCGGTTGGTTAAAACATTATATTCCACTTAAATCAAATCATATCACCGTCATGATATGCATGCAGATCTTGATATCGAATAATAAACAGATATGCGAGCTGTGGCGTCAACTTAAAAAATAAACTCGCTTCCGAATTCACAACAAAACAAGAAAGAAAAACGCCAGCAATTTCCAAGTCATTATGGCAAATGCGCAAGCGAAATGCGAAAAAATAAGTACACTGTGTCGCAAAAGTGTGCATAGCTCTCAATAAGAAATGAGAAATGAGAAAAAATGATACAAATACATCAATTGCAACCAGATTCGTGTTAGGGAAAAGAAAAAATAAGGTCATTCCAATTTCCCCTCAGCGCTGAGTGTTGCCCATAACGCAACACTACAAGGTGTAACAACCAGGGCTGCATCGAAGGGATAAATCTCACGTTTTGACGTCTCACTCAAGCTAAGATATACTACACCCTGAAGAGTGGCGTTATGGGCAGCATAAAATCGTGTTAGATGAATAGTAAGATATTGGAATGTACAGGAGGGCAAATGAAACGCAAATTCAGTGGAGAGTACGCCTGTTGTGGATGGGAAAATGGAGAAAGAGAGGAGAGATAATTTCTTTCCATCCGATAGATGTCCGGAGATACTATTGCGAAATCGTGTATTAAATGCTTGTCCAACTCAGCTGTTTAGTTTAGATTCAGTGGAGAGTACGCCTGTTGTGGATGGGAAAATGGAGAAAGAGAGGAGAGATAATTTCTTTCCAACCGATAGATGTCCGGAGATGCTATTGCGGAATCGTGGACTAAATGCTCATCCGACTCAGCTGTTTGTTCCGATTCAGTGGAGAGTACGCCTGTTGTGGATGGATTCACCTATTCAATTTTCCATTCTTGAGAAATACAAATTACTTTCTGTAGAGATGACAACAGAGATTCAGTCAGACGAAGCTATGCCAGAAGTCGACAAAGTTTAGACTTCAATCAGGAACTAAATGTTCATCCATCTGACTCATTGGTTTAGTTCAGCTACTCAATCGTCCGTACTTGCCATCACATGAAGTACTCTAAAATAATTTCGCCAATACGTACACTTCTGAGCCCCAGTGTATTTGGGGAAAAACTGAAACGAATGCAAAAATGTAAAACGCACAGCAGCAGTTCTTTCCCACTGCAAAACGGCACTGGCGCTGTTGCAGATCGTACATGCCACAAGAAATTGAGATGCATGACACATAAAATCGTGTACGAATGGCTACAAAATATTTATGTGTGCAACAAAAAACCAACACACACACAGACCTAAAAATTGTTAACGAATGAGCGCTACACGATTTGCGGCTATGTGAACCAATACCGATTGACAGATCGAAGGGGACCGACGGCGACAGACATTGGAACTGGCATTACCAATGAATGCAGCTTTAGTGCCCGATAAAGTCATGTTAATGACACACACACGCACACAGGCATTTGGATGGATGTTGGCTGCAATCGATTGTTCTTGTCGTACCGTCGAATAATTTTTATCGGTTACAACTAAATTGACAACTTGCACAGTTGCGATTAATTAAAAATCATAAAAAAGGAAAAATCACAGAGACTCCAAAAAGTGAACAAGTCGACGAATACCAGTGTGCAGCACTGCTGCCACATGGCAAACCGGCCGTCCAACTCGGTTGCAAAGTACATGTCAAGTGGTGGCGAACTGCGCGCATGCGCAGCACTTCACACCAAATACGGTTCTAATTTGTACCTGAGTTTATGTCCGAACACCAGTTGGCAAACGGAAAAAAAACATCGCCACGGAATTTGGCCAGCAATCGTTAATAAACCGCCAAATCACCCCACCTGTACATCGAAATGTCAACAAAACTCGCAGTCACTTAAGATTCCGCGGGTATTCCGGCGATAATGTCCGATAAACATTGCAATAATGCACGATTTAAACGCATGCGTATCAACACGTTCTCGGCTGACATATGGAAATCGTTGAAATCCAAAATGCATTCCAGTTCACAGAGCGCTCAGCCGCTGTACAGAACGTTTCTCACACAGAATTCCAAAGGCGAACAAAAAAATGCGGAAATTTGTAGCCAGACAAACGTCTCTATGCGTCGTGCCAATTTGCCAAATCGCCGCAGGCTGCCGCCAGCTAAGAATACTGGTTTAACCATCGTTCAGGAATGGAAATTTAGTGCGGGATAGCCGCATGGAACCCCGTCCGACCAACAAATGCAAAAGCAATTAATTAACATTTTCTTTACGATACGAGTATGTTGCATGTGGCATTTACAAGATATAATATATTATGCCGACGATATGCACGTCTAATAATAATGTACGCCAACAACAACAACAGAACCCAGCACAGAACGTATAGAATTTTAACCCATGTCGTGATAACAGACTCCACATTACAAAAAGTGTTCACCTTCGATTTGCCGCTTAACAAGCGTCGACGAAGTACACTCAACAACAGCAGAGCTCTATGCCGAGTCAACATGTGGACAACAGCAGTCCTCACTGTAGACTGAAAATAGGTCACACTGTCTTACCCTCTGGTGTCACCGATTTTTTGACATTCCACGAAGGATCAGACAGGAAACGCCATTCAGTGAGCTCTATACGATGTAATACACCTGCTCACTGAACGGGTTTTAACCCATTCCGTGAATTTGTCGAATATATTCGCTACTCTATATGATTTTTAGCACGTCAAAAACAAATATTTGTCAGCCAATGATTTCTCGAGAGAAGTTTTTCATGGCTTAGAGATTGCAAAGTTACTCGTAATGTCGTCAGGGTTCGACCCTGGACTTACTGTGTGATTGTTGCACGGCCAACCATCTCGATCCCTAAAGCTGACTGATTATATTTACTTTCAATGAAAATAAAGGATTTTACTGATGACTGCTGACGGTGGCGTGGATCAATTGCAGTCAGTTTTCACGTTTTCACAAAAATGGTAGAGGCAACTACAAAAAAAAAATACTAAATTGTTGTTAGTATATATGGTCAGCATAATTATATTTAAAATTTGTCTCTTCACATACACGAAAGAACAAAATGGTAGATGCAACAATTTTTCTGTTATAAAAATATTATTAAAGTAAATTCAGTGGACCGTCTAATTTCATCAACGTTCAAAGCTTCCAAAATGCCCAGAAAGATATTTTTAAATTCGAAAAATCATTGGAAATAATAAATCGTTTCAATTTAGAAAAACCGATAGAAATAAATTCGAAAAATGTTTGTGCAACAAATCTGGCATTTCAAACGGATCTATGAAAAGATATTTCTAAAACCATTCGAAAATTATTCGAAAAATCATCTTAATATATATTTACCCTCGACACTGATTCACTGACTCTGTCACGCAGTACGTAGGAATTTAAATAGGCATTCTATAATTCTATAAATAATAATAATAAAAAAAATAATATTTTTTTTTGTACGGAAATTGTGTTTTCCCCAAATTTTTTTTTTACCAACATTTTTTTTTAAAAATTTTTTACAAAATTTTTTTTCCCAAATTTTTTTTTTCAACAAAAGTTTTTTTTTCAACAAAATTTTTTTTTCCACATAATTTTTTTTTTCAACAAAATTTTTTTTTTCCACAAAAATTTTTTTTTTCAACAAAATTTTTTTTTTTTCAAAAAAAAATTTTTTTTTTCAACAAAAATCTTTACAATTTTAAAAATTCCATGGAAATAAATTCCAAAAATATAAATATACAAATCCGTCATTTTCAACGGATCTATGAAAAATGACCCAAAAAAAATTAAGTTTTCCCCCAAAAAAAATCTCACACAGAATTGGGGAGTTTTTCATAATTTTAAGGTAATATTTCATTTTTCGTTTTCATACGAAAAATGCCCCAAAAAATGGGCAATGACAAATTCCGAAATTTTTTTTTGTTGGGGTATTTTTGGTTTTTTTTGGGAAACTTTCAGAACAAAAGGAAATCAGTTTTTTTATAATGTTGTGTTTTTGGGGTGTTTTTCATAATATTTGAGAGATTTTGCATTGGGTAATTTTCATAAATTGTTTGGGGGATTTTTCAGAATTTTTGGAGAAATTTTCATTTTGGACTTTTGGGGAGATTTTTCAGTTTTTTTTTGGGGTATTATTCATAGAGCCATTTCTAATTACCTAGTCCGATTTGAATGACTATAAAGAACGCACAGACCTACATTTGTTAAAAATATGATTGCATGCAATCGTACATATGTTTGTAGACGGGCCCAATCATATATATGATTGTATGTAAACACATATATTTTTTACATACAATCATACATATATGAGTACATCCAATCATATATATGCTTATATCCAATCATATATATCCCATCATATATATGATTATATCAATCATATATCTGTGTTTTTCACTATTGATGATTTTCATTTATTGATGTCAAAGTGCGACATTTTCAAAGGTCTTTCCATTAAAGTAAACTCTTATTTAGCACAAATCATTCGCTACTCAGTTTTCTTTATTAATAACAACTTAAGTTGATATTTTTACAAAAGCCGTAATTTTAAAAATTATTTCTTTTTGCTAGCCTGAGAAGTTTTCTATTATAACTTACGTTGTTATTCGTGAAAACCAAAGATATATGATCATATCCAATCATATATATGATTATATCCAATCATATATATGTTTGGGACAATATGTTACAGAGGCCGTTTTTTTCCTCCGTGTAGATGAGCCCTTTCCGCGAAAAAGACGTAAGCGCCATAAAGAACATTTTACAGGAGATGGTTTTTTGTGTGGTCAAGCATAAACACGAGTGATTCTTACGATACAATTCAATTTGTTATATCTTTGTAAATATAAATTTTTTTTATTTTTAATATTTGCGACAATTTCCCATCGAATTTCATAAAAAAGCAAGTTTCGAAATAAATGGAGCTTACGTCTTTTTCGCGGTAAGGACTCGTTATGTTTAGAGGTGTGGGCAACTGGCTTAAGGGGGAGAGTGGCGCTGTTATTATCCCCAAAGTTTTATTTACACCCCAATATACGAAATATTGGATACTAAACAATGCCTTTGGTTTGTATCTTGAAGTCTTTTTTGTTAAAAAATACACTTTTTCCAAATTACGATTTTTTTTTTTTTTTGTGGTAATTTTTCATAAATTGTTTGGGGGATTTTTCAGAATTTTTGGGAAAATTTGCATATTGAACATTTGGGGGAATTTTTCATTTATTTTTGGGGAATTCTTCATTTTTTTGGGGCATTTTTAATTTTGGATTTTTTTATAGAGGATTTTAGATCTCTATCAAATATCAATTTGTTTTTAACAGTTTCTTGAATTCCCCCACTGTGCGTTTGGTCGACCGGGCCCCGGAATCACGATAGTAACACTGACGTTGAACAATGTACTCTATATTTGTCATCTATTTATTTGCCCTAACTGTATTTCTTATCGCATACAATGAATTGTGTCGCCGGCCCGTAAAGGGTTGACAAACGTATAAATTGTTGATAAAAAAAAAGACAAAAATAGCCACAACTTTGTTTGTTCCGTATAATAATGTACTCATAAAAGTGACCGCCTCTAGGAGGACAGTGGGTTGTTTATTAACAAAAAAAACACGTTATGAGTTAGTCGAACTTTGTACGGCGCGTGCGTTTCATGAAAAACCAAAAAAGCACAATTAATATATTATTGAATAAAACTGCTGTTTAATGAAATTAATTAATTATTTCATTGAATTAAACAGAGGTAGATGAGTAGTTTCAGAATTCTGAAAATCTTTGAACCTACTATTCTCAGACAGAGCAGAGGTAAATACTTTCGAGTTATTTCCAGCGTTGCCGTTTTTGGGCTTTTCCAACCAAATTTGGTCGGATGGGTTTTAAAATGTTAACAATTGGTCGGGTGGTAGATTTAGGACGTAATCGTAAATTGCACGTTCAAGTTACTAATTTTAAAACATGTGTTATTAAATAGTACCCATTATTATCGAGGTATAGGTATAATTTCTCTTAAATGCAAAACATGTCACCTTCAGGCAGAATGTGAGTTTTGAATGCTCAGAAAAGGCGCGCTCGTTATACTCGCATATAATTTAAATATGCATTTCCTTATGCCGTTATCGATATCTCGTATCAAGTCTTGGATTTTCAGTATCGACTTTGATCGGCATTATGAAAAATGCCCACAAAAAAATTAAGAATGCCCCAAATGAAGAATTCCGCAAAATAAATGAGAAATCCCCCGCTAAAGCCCAATATGAAAATTTCCCCAAAAATTCTGAAAAATTCCCCCAAGCAATTTATGAAAAATTACCCAATGCATAATCCGCCACCTATTATTATTATTTAAAACTAGTAAGTTGTAGAAAAAAAAAATTTTGTGGAAAAAAAAAATTTTGTTGAAAACAAAAAAATTTTGTTGAAAAAAAAAAATTTTCCTGAAAAAAAAATTTTTTTTTTAAAAAAAAATTTTTGTTGAAGAAAAAAATTTTGTTGAAAAAAAAAATTGGAAAAAAAAATTTTGTAAAAAAAAAATTCTTGCAAACAAAAAAATTTTGTAAAAAAAAAAATTTGTAAAAAAAAATTTTGGAAAAAAAAATTTGGGGAAAACACAATTTCTGTACAAAAAAAAATATTATTATTATTTATAGAAAATAGAAAATTATAGAATGCCTATTTAAATTCCTACGTACTGCGTGACAGAGTCAGTGAATCAGTGTATCAGTGTCGAGGGTAAATATATATTAAGATACCCCAAAAAAAAAAATTATTCAAAAAAATATGATTACTTCTGTTATGAAAATATCCCAAAAAAAAACGAAAAATTCCCCAAAAATAAAAAATTGGGGAATTTGTTCACTGACCTTTTTTTGGGGCACTTTTCATGTGAAAACTAAAAATTTAATGTTATCGAAAAATTATGAAAAAACACTCCAATTTTGTATGAGATTTTTTTTTTTTTGGGGAATTCTTCATTTTTTTGGGTCATTCTTCATGGAGCCACTTTGTTCCTCCAATGGTGATAATTAAATGAAATTTAATTAGTGATAATTAAATTTGATTTAAGTTAACCTTGACTTAAATTTATATTTTAGAAAAATATTGAAAAAAACGCGTAAAATTAGTACACAATGCATTGGGCAACACATGAAGATCGCTTACTTAAATTGAGTTCACTTTTTCCTAAATTCAGGGCACACTTTTATTATGTGCGCATAATGTGAGGACTATTTGCTGATATTATTGAGTTATGAATTTCAAAATTAATTGAGTACAGAAATGTAAGACTACGCGCGAAGATCAGTTACTCAATTTGAGTTCACTTCTAGTTATATTAAAAAAGTGAACTTTTTGAAACTTTTGTTTTGTTTGAAATTAATTGAGTAGAGGAATATTGCACAACACGGGAAGATCGTTTAAATTAATTAATTAATTTGAATTAAAATGTACTTAAATTTAGTGATTTTTTAGTTTACACGTAGTAATGCATGAATATGCTTTGAATTGGAAAATAATTGGCTTTGGATTTTTTTCCTTCATTTTTTTTCTTTTAATTTCGCTATCAACTTTCTTGACATATCGCACCCGTTCTACTAAAAATGGCACAACCTAAAACTTGTCATTTTCGAGTTTACTTGTTAAAGCGATTCAGCCTGCAGATATATATATATACATATATATGTATTTTGGACTAAGACTCAGGGAATGCCCCCTATAAATGCAATGCACTGTGTTAGCGATATGAAAGACGGGTATTGGAGGGAGGAAAGAGGAAGTAGTGTACCAGCTCAAAAGAGATTCATTTATTTGTTCCTGTGCTTCTGCCAAAAAACTGTTACGTCTTCCGCCTCCATGTTGTGCTGTAAACCACAAGTGAAACAGAAGAACTTCTTGTGTTTTCTGAAAATTGCACAGTTTTGAGTTGTGCCTCTTTAGATCGTGCCCTATGTTTGCTTATATAGCTGCAGTAAAATGATAAGACCCCATATGTGTGTTCACATAGATTTATAGATATTTAATAAAAACAAAAAAAAAAAAAACTATAACTTGGTTAATAAAAGTTATAAAAATCGAAATTTTCCACTGACGACCCCACTGTCGTTAGAGCAACAACAACCAGCCATTGAAAGGTGCAGTGCTCTTGGTTTTTTGTTGGCTTTCATCTAAAGTTTACGATAGTACAAAATGTGTTTTTTCTTTCTTTATAAATAATAATAATAATAATAATAAAAAAACCAAATAGACAGACAAGACAGTTCAATTTGCAATGTGTAGTAAATAGAATTACTTAAAATATTAATAACAATAATGAAACAACATTAAAACCTTCAATAAAATATCAATAAATTACTTCCTAAACTCCAACGATTAGCTAATAAATTATGCCAAAAACGAGTGGAGCACGGAACAAAGCCACATGCCTATTGAAAGGGGGGCGGCGGGTAAAGACCGGACACACAGAACCGGCAACGGCACCCAACATATTTTCCATTAAGAAAAATAGGCGCAAATTTGTAAAAATGTCTCCACCATTTTATTGAAAACACACAAAATCTGTAACCAGTAACAAACAGCAAGAGCGGACAGGCAGGCAGGCAGGCCAGGAGACCTGCCTGTGTATCCAAATTGATCTATAGATTAGAAAACCGAACTTGTGCGCCAGCCAATCTCGCCCCAAAACAAAACTGGTCGAGTCCAACTAATCCCGATTGATTTAGTGGAGATCATAAACACTTTACTTGGACATCGAAATTAATCTTGAGACAATATAAATTTCCCAAAGCCACAGCAAAGCTGAGCAAGCAGTCACCAGAGCCGCAGCCAGTCTCCCCACTGCACTGCCGAGGGACGTTTCGGTTTAAAGGACTGTCGGAGCGGTTGGCTTTTTCTGATTTTTGGTTTCTATTCAATTTTCCATGAAAAATTTATTTACTTTGTTATACATTATTCATGTACGGGGCAAATTGGAATGGTGGGCTGTACATGCGTACGTACGTGTGTGTGTGTGTGTGGATACAGAATATGTCTGCATTCGCAGAGTGCGTTCATATTTATTGTGTCCGTGTCCATATGTGGAAATTGATATATCGATAGGAACTCCTGCGGAGGTGTGGTTTTGTTAAATTGACTTTTAGTGGTCAATTGTAATTTAAAATGATCATTTGTAGCAATATTTCGTTAGACGTTTTTTTTTGCGTAAATTTATTGACAATATAAAAATGCCATGTGCTTGACGTGGTCGTAGTTGTTCGACATCGTCTAGGGATAAATATCTATGTGGGGGTATAGGTATGCCGTTGTTTTGAGATTTAACAAAAAAAAAGCCCAAAACTATTTTCATTAGCTCAGATCGCCACCATCGTTCGGCGACCGGGTTGACAGTGGTGGCTATGACAGTTAATTCAGTCAATTAATCTACTAATTATTCAGTTAATGTTAATAAGTTCATTAAAACAATTACAATATTAATTAATTCGATTAATATTTTAATTAACTCAATAAATACATTAAACGTAGATAATATTTTAATTATCATTAATTAATATAGTAATAGAGACAATTAATATATTAATTAACACAATTTGTATATTAATTAACTCAATTAATATATTAATTAACTAAATTAATATATTAATCAACTCAATTAATATTAATTATATTAATTAACTAAATTAATATATTAATCAACTCAATTAATATATTAATTTAACTAATTTCATCAATCATTATATTAAAATCAGTTAATATATTTATTAAATTTAACTAAAAATTTAACTAACTCAACTTATATATTAAGGAACTCAATTAATATATTAATTATCTGAATTTATATATTAATTAAGTCAATTAATAGATTAATTAACTCAATTAATATATTAATCAACCCAATTAAAATATTAATTAACTCAATTAATAGATTAATTAACTCAATTAATATATTAATCAACTCAATTCAAATATTAATTAATTAACTCAATTAAAATATTAATTAATTAACTCAATTAAAATATTAATTAATTAACTCAATTAATATATTAATTAACTGAATTAATATATTAATAAACTAAATTAATATATTAAATTAACTCAATTAAAATATTAATTAATTAACTCAATTAATATATTAATCAACTCAATTAAAATATTAATTAATTAACTCAATTAATATATTAATTAACTCATTTAATATATTAATCAATTCAATTAAAATATTAATTAACTCATTTAATATATTAATCAATTCAATTAAAATATTAATTAATTAACTCAACTAATATATTAATCAACTCAATTAAAATATCAAATAATTAACTCAATTAATATATTAATCAACTCAATTAATATATTAATTAACTCAATTAATATATTAATCAACTCAATTAATATATTAATTAACTCAATTAATAGATTAATTAACTCAATTAATATATTAATCAACTCAATTAATATATTAATCAACTCAATTAAAATATTAATTAATTAACTCAATTAATATATTAATTAACTCAATTAATATATTAATTAACTCAATTAATAGATTAATTAACTCAATTAATAGATTAATTAACTCAATTAATATATTAATTAACTCAATTAATAGATTAATTAACTCAATTAATAGATTAATTAACTCTTTTAATAATTTAATACATTCAACGTATTAAGTTCAATCACGGTTTGTCTGCATTAAGGCAATTAAATTAATTAATATATGAATTGAGTTAATTAATATATTAATTGAGTTAATTAATATACTAATTGAGATAATTAATAAGTAATTGAGTTGATTAATATACTAATTGAGATAATTAATAAGTAGTTGACTCCATTAATATATTAATTAACTCATTTAATAATTTAATACCTTCAACTAATTAAGTTCAATCACGGTTCGTCTGCATCGTCTTATTTACAATTTGTATAAGAAACTATCAGGCAACACGAAATGTGGTTGGTCTGAGCGAGTAGACTGCATTGAATAATTTTCCATTACCAGATAACATATTTGTTTGTTTAATGCTGTTAAATCTATTAAAAATTTAATTAAAAAATGACAAATGAATTATGATCTATTTTTGCTTATGTCACATTAGATTTGTTTTATTTTTTTTTTTTCGTTTCATCTCCGCCCGTTGACCACCACTCAATATATTTTGCGAGGTATTCATTTCATTTGTATTTCACAAAAATGAAACGCCCAAGAAATTGAATGCATGAAACGCTTCTCAACGAATTCTTATGGCAACAACTACTGTAGAGACATTGACTGCTGTGGTCCGAAATAGTCATGATTTATGTAGACCAAGTGTCACAATAATGTCCTGAGGATATGTATGTCTAGACGCACAACTCGTAGATGTTGGCTGTCGCACAGAAGAACAACAAAATGCAGATACAAATGGACAACAACGAAAACTTGATTGTTTCGGCGATTTTCGTTGTGTTGTTAAAATGTTGCCTGGCAAGCAAAATACGCAAAAAATAATCAAACAACACAGCCGTTGTCAAAACATTTGGAATATTCATGAAAATCTATTAAAACTTCAACATTGGACGGGAAATGCAAATCGGTTATTAATCACACAAATTGCGACAAATATTGATCCACGTGGCACACACAAGCGTATCGTGGCGCATTTATTGATTTTCTTCGTTGTGTTGTTTGGTTCCTCCTCATCATTTTGTTTACATTGGCAGCAGCCATTGACGAAATTTTTTCTTCGATTCAGCTGTCAAACAGCCGACGGGTCGTCGGTCGTGCGATTGTGACGATCTACGTGTGTGTTCGTGTTTATAAATAAAATATTGATCTGTCACAAATCCAAATAGCTGACATCGTTTAAATAGGTTTTCCTCGAACGCTTGCCTAGGTACAACAAACGCGGCAGCGAATATTAATTGATGTGATTTCAGCGCTGTCTGCGGCTGCTATGCAAAAAAAACCAAAAAAAAAAACTCAATTTGCAAGTGTCAAAGTTATGGCAAACAAATAAATCAAACAAACGATGCAGGCCGATTCGCATCGATCCATTACGACAGCTAGACCGACCGACACACACACACACAGACAGACACGCGATGCAGGGCGAGTGACGTTAACACACAATGTGTGAAAAGTAAACATGAAAATGTGACAGATCGAAAATAACGTCATGCCAACTGACAGACTGCAATCAATTGACAGTTAGTCTGGCGCACCGCACCGCAACGCAACGCATTGCGCGCCAAATGGCAAAATTATGTCGCATTAAATATTATGCCAATTAACCCGCCAAACTGAATGTGGTTGACAACAACAACAACAACAGCGAAAACTTCACCGCCTGAGTAGGGAGGTGGGACCTCTTACGCACCTTCTTAACAATCGACAGCTGGTGTGAACCCAACTGAACTGTAGGCAGAGCAGACAGTGTTAAGCAGCGGCGGCATGGCGTGGCATGGAGCGCGGCATAAATATTTAGATGTGTCGCACGTCTATTTTTCTTTGTTGTTGGCGTTACCCATTCCGAGCAAATCACTTGTTGACAGACAGGGTGTGTGAACGCCTACAACGCCAAGGCGTTCTTGTTTTTCGGGCAAATATTTGTAAGTTGTTTTGTTATTTTGCTAATCTATGAACAGATGGATGGATGGATGTGGATGTGGATGGAAATGATACCGATGAACGATGAATGTGCTGCGACGACGCCAACGATTAATGACGTCAATTAAAAAACGATCATTTATGATTTGTGGCATTAGGGAGACTCTTGAAAATAAGCTCTTTAAGGCGACTATTGGGCAAAGGTGACTCCAAAATATATTATATACATGTTGTTGATTTGTGTCGACTGTTAAGGGCTCCTAATTCCTGATTTACTTTTAAGCTTCAAGAATCAAAGTATGTCTTATCAAAGACTTGTTCCAAAACAAGCTTTTTTTTTGTAAATTAAAAAATATTAACAAAATCTATTTTAAAGAGCAAACATTTTCCCCAGTTTGTTTTGTCAATTGTTCATATAATATCGGTCCTTTACGCTACCCCACTAAACACAGTTGAACAAATCGCAGCTCCGAGAAAGCCAATTGACATCGGCGAGATGGCTAATAATACGATTACCGAACTTTGTGAGCCAAAGATCAATTGTGGCGTGCTCTGGGGGGGAGTGGTAAAACAATCTTTCCATGTCTTTCATCTCCCGTCATGCTTCTGTGGGGCTCATCGTTATACAAAATGGCATTTCCAACTCTTTTTTCTACAAAGTTATATGAGAGTCAATGATAACGACAGACATTGGTAAAATGTCTTTAAAAGTCATGGACAACACATTTTCAGGGTCTTAGGCCCACCACGACTATTTAAAACTCCGTTTCCAATTAAACTGAGTTTAAACTTCGAATACGTTTTTGAGTGGTCAGTCAAAATAAGCCACATTTTTGGCTGTTGATGTGGCCACTCTGGCACTTTTAATAATATTTTAACTTATTGAAATATTTAACTCAGTTCATGTATTGAATAATTCAATATTATTAATTAACTCAATTCTATTCATATATTAATTAACTAAAATATAAATTATATATAATTAATAGGTTAGTCAGTTCAATTAATATGTTAATTAAGATATTAAACAATTCAATTAAAATAAATACTAACTCAATTGGATGTATTAATTTGCAAAAGTATTATATTAATTCATTCAATTAATATGTTAATTCATTCAATTAATATGTTAATTCATTCAATTAATATATCAATTCATTCAATTAATATGTTAATTCATTCAATTAATATGTTAATTCATTCAATTAATATGTTAATTCATTCAATTAATATGATAATTCATTCAATTGATATGTTAATTCATTCAATTAATACTTTAAATGTTTCAATTAATAAGTAAATTAATTTAATTAATATAGTAATTATTCGGTTAATATTAAGTAGTTCAATTACTATGTTTATTAAAACAATTAGTATATTAATTAACTCAATACCTACTCAATTAATATTTTAATTAATTTTAATTAATATAGAATCGACTAAATTCATATATTAACCAACTCAATCGATGAATTAAACTCCGTTAATATATTGATTAACTCAATTACTATATTAATGAACTCAAATAAAAAATTAATTAACTCAATAAAACTATTAAATAACACAATTAATATATTAATTAACTCAATTAAAATATTAGTTAACACAATTAATATAATTGTTAACTCAATTTAAATATTAATTATCTCAATTAATATAATAATTCACTAAATTACTATATTAATTAACTCAATTAAAATATTAATTAAATCAATGAAACTATTAAATAACCTAATTAATATATTAATTAACTCAATTAAAATATTAGTTAACAGAATTAATACAACAATTAATTAACTCAATTAAAATATTAATTAACTCAATGAAACTGTTAAATAACTCAATTAAAATATTAGTTAACACAATTAATATATTAATTAACTCAATTAATATAATAGTTAACTCAATTAAGATATTAATTATCTCAATGAAACTATTAAACAATTAATATATTAATTAACTAAATTAATATATTGGTTACCTCAATTAATATATTAATTAACACAATTAATATATTAATTAACACAATTTATGTATTAATTAACACAATTTATATATTAATTACAACAATTAATATATTAATTAAAACAATTAATATATTAATTAAAACAATTAGTATATTAATTAACTCAAATAATATATTAACTAACTCAATTAATATATTAATTAACTAAATCAGTATATTGATTAACACAATTAATTATTAATTAACACAATTAATATAATTAATATTAATTAACTCAATTAATATAATTAATATTAATTAACTAAAATAATATATTAATTAACACAATTAATATATTAATTAACTCAATTAAGATATTAATTAACACAATTAATTAACTCAATTTGATCAGAAAACATATATTTCCGGTGAAATATTGAAATAATAGGCGTGTTTTCCTTACACCGCCAGCTTAGATGATCGTTTAATTTGTATGGAGAGCTAAGCGACATTAAGCATGGATAGAAATTCTCGCTTCAGTTTGTGTCTTAAGCATAAAAAATACCAAAATGTCAACATGAAGTGGTGCCAAAAGAACAGAGACATCAATTCCAGCATCAACAAAACTACACAGCAGCATTTTTTATGTTATTTATTTTATTTGCAGAAGTTGGTGAACCAAAATAATTTTGATTCCTCAGCTATTCCCTCGTGGACTTTGTCAATCAAAAGGGCAACTCGTGAATGTAGTGGACGTCCGTCGACCTGACTGAGGCCAAGACAACGTGCTATCAAAATTGATCATCAGCAGTTAGACAGACAGAGTCAACGAATTTTTTGCTTAAGAGCATAAATCGATTAGTTCTTTTTCTTGTCTATGATGATAAGGCGGTCTAATGCACACATGGCCTTCATTAGTTTACCATTGAAAATTTAGATAACACGATTGTGATTCATAAAAACCAAAAAAAAAACATAAGAAGAAAACTAGGGAAGATGATTGAAGAAAATTCATCAGAAACAAACAAATCAATTCAATGGCTGGCAGCCGTTCTGTGTATTTCACAAGACGGCGTACTGACAGACTCTGTGTTGTTATGTTAATACAGTCGGGGGGTTTTTTTTTTGGTGGAATAAGCGCAAAACACTCAGCAGAGAAAAATCGAATATTGTTGGAAATTGTTTAGCTCATGTTGAGCAACTGGTGCGTGTTTATGAGTTTCAAATAATTCTAATCAATTGGAAATTTATTCTGACTAAATGTCCAAAGTGTGTTATAAATAACGATAATCTGTCATCTTACATATCGGAGATGGGTTTCTTTGTATTTCCCCCTTAAGTGGAGTCGACTGTAAGATGCTGAAAGTTTCACTGGCTCTCCACTGTGCTTTGCTCAAATCAAAACTGTCGGTGATGTTTTTATTGGTGCCCAAATTAATCTATTGCGTTCACACCGCATAAAATCTTTTTATTGAAGTTTTACCCTAATAAAATGTTGTGCTGAGTAATTCCGAAATTGTATTCCATAAAATGTGGTGATTTGAGAATTATTCGTGACGGTGGAGGGGAACTGAGTTTTATTTCTGTTTTTTAACTTGAAGATATTTCAAATTGTATCTAAGTACATTGACGTCTAATTTATTAGGATATTCTTTAAACTAAGGAACATTGTGCTTGTGTTGTTAAAGAAATTAACAACATAAATTTTAAGTGCGCAACATTTTCACATCTACTCATATCGAGTACAATTTACTCAAGACGAGTTTTAGCTGAATTATTTATAAAAGCATTATTTTTCAATTGAGTTCAAAAACTATTTTTAGGGGCATGAACTGTTTTGGGCAGTAGCATTTGCGGCTTGAAAATATTCAAAATTAATTCGTTTCGCTTTAGCAATTATTCCATATGGGTTCCGTAACATAAATGAATAATAACTCCGTGTTACACACATTCTGTCCTATGAACCAAATTTACTTTTTCGGAAAGGGGATAAAAAATAAAAATACACGTGTATCGGCGATTTAAGTTCGAAGCTGGTAGTGGCCTGTGTGAAAGCCTTTCGACCGATTTTTAACCCTTTTTCACGAGCAGGCAGACTCGTGGAAATGTCTGTATCACGTCAAATTTCTTAAAAAATAGATTTTTATCAATTCTCAGATTTTCCTACATTTTTTTTTAAATGGTTATCGTTTTTTTTTCGTGACGCTTAAGTAGTTTAAAAATTTGGAGTCTCTTCAAGTTATGCTAAGAAAAGTGAAAAAAATATTTTTTTTTTTCAAAAATAATAAAAATTGGGGAAAATCTGAGAATTGATAAAAATCTATTTTTTAAAAAATTTGACGTGATACAGACATTTCCACGAGTCTGCCTGTCAAAAATCAGCTCGATTGGATCACTGAAAAAGGGTTAAAAATCGGTCGAAAGGCTTTCACACAGGCCACTACGAGCTTCATACTTCAAACTTAAAAAAAAAAAAATTCTGACGTGTTCATGAAAATCGCCGATACACGTGTATTTTTATTTGTTAACCCCTTTCAGAAAAAGTTCATTTGGTTCATAGGACAGAATGTGTGTAACACTGTGTTATATTTCAATCTCTATGCCCATACTGAGGCAGATGACCCAAGTCGATTGTTGGAAATTTCCCGGAGAGACCGGTTATATTTTATTTATTTATTTTTCTACGAAACAAACAGAATTTTTTAAATGCTAATTGGTGACGTCTTGTGTTCGCAGCCGGAAGTCTGCCCTTTGTATGGTATTTACAATTATTTGTATAACACACTTTTTCACTTATCTCCCGATCATTTAAAAATAATTCGTATGTTTTGGTATTGTCTCTCTCTGTCTTTACCCCTCTATGTAGAAACTCTCACAAACCACCATTTATGAGAAAAGTTTGAAATATCTAATTTCTGTCGTGAAAAGCAGTTGTGCCCAGTATCCCGAATATCCTGGGAAAAAATTGCCCTAGAAGTTTTTTTTGTCTGTTTGTTCTTCTGAAGATTCTTCACTTCTCTTTTTGTTAATATAACCTACATGTCACTTCATTAACCAATAATAATTATTACCCATTACCCTTTTCATTATATGAAGGCACATTGTAATGACTTTCTCATAATGTGCATCTATCTCTTATTCACCTACACAACACATATTATTGAACACAGCGTATGCAACTACTTATTTTTCAACGTGTTGTAAGCATGCTAGGAAGTGCTTTCATCTAACCAGTGTACATCAGCATTACGCTGGGACATAATAGGATCCGGAGGTATCCATAGACGATTTAAGTTTTGAGTTCGTTGAGTTTGTAATCTCTTAAGCGACATTTCGACCGAAACTTATTATGTGCTTATTTGGGGACTTATTCGAGAGCTTGCGTATCGCAATGACTGTGTTTTATAGTGTGTCGTCGTAGCCGAAACTCGGCCTCACTTTTGAAATGCGACGTGTGATTGTGTTAAATATAAAATATAGAAAATTCAAAAAAAAAATGAAAGCTCGACAATCGCAGCGCCTGCTTTTTTTGGTTTCGCATCAAACTAAACGACGATTTAGTTGGAAATGTACAGTTGTTACTGGGTAAATTAAGATAGTCAGGAACTCATGTAAACAACTTTACCAAAAAAAAAAACTCTGAAAACGTCTGTTTTGATTCGCCGGAAATTCAAAAATACGTAGCTTGCAAAACAAAATCCTTAAAATACTTCAATAAGAGATATGGAAAAATAGTTAAAAGAAATTATCATTTACTCACTTGTCATCTTTATCGTATTTGGAAAACGTCACATTATCCAACAGTACGGATGATTCACTTTGCGGTTCAGCTGATATACCCTGAGCGCGTTGACGTTGAAATGATTGACCAGATTTACGAACACTGCCGGCGGTGGCGACCATTGCCATGGCCCCGCCACTGGCGCTACTGGAGACACCGCCACACGGCGTTGTCGCGCCGCTCCGTGAAAAGGGGAAAACACTCTGAAACTTGTCCAGATGCGACTTGAGTTCAGCTATTTCGTTGTCTTTGTATTGGAGAGCTCGTTGCATTTCCTGGATTTTGAGATCCTTCGCTTGGATACACTGCAGGAGACGCTCCTCTTGCGGTGTGGCCGGCACATACGAATTGCTGTGCATGTTGAAACCACCGCCAGCGGTTGGATCCATGACGCTGGGCCCGCTGGTCGGCGACGGGGCGTTCGGCGTCGATATACACAGACCCTGCATTTGGGCGGCCAAGATTTTCTGCTGCTGCGTACAATAGTTTGTGGGCGTGGTGGCATACACCGCGCCGCCGGGTGTTGCACTAGCGGTCGGTTGCAATATAATCGGAGTCGCTGAGGGGGCCGTCGCAAACAGACCCTGCGTCTGGGCCTGCAACTGTTGCAATTGCTGATAGCGATGCTGCAGCTGTAACTCCTGCTGGTGCAAATAGTCGCGCGCCTGCAAATTCGGATCGGTATTGAGTTGTTGCGCCCCCGTCGGCACCGTGCCGTAGATGAGTGTGTGCGTTAGAACATCGGCCGGATTGAGCGGCAATGAGAGGCGTATCGCACCGGTGCTATTATCGATTAGCGTGCCGCTGAGCGCTTGCAGATTATTGTTGTTCACGAGACCCAGATCGGGTTGGAACTGGATGTTGGCATTTGGTTCTTGCTGCATTTTAGCTAATTCTGTCGACGTGTCGGCTGATGTGAGTTCGCTGTTTGCCGTTTGGCCGTTGGCAACGACACTGTGATCTTTGTGGCTGTGACGTAATACGACGTTTTCTAGTTTGTTTTCGGCGGCGTATGCGCTAGCGTTGGCGGCAACGACAACGTCAACGTCAACAGCAGCTATGGCTGCTGTCGTTTGTGTGGCGTTGCTGGCGTCAGGTGTTTGTTGTGTTGGAAAGTTTTCCGCCGTGCCCAAAGAAAATGAAAATTGATTTTCCAAAATATTTCTATTTGACGTGGGCGTCGTTGTTGTTTTCTTTTCCTCTTTCGTTGATGCGGCTGCCGGTGCTGCTGTTCGATGAGAATTTAAACACGTTGCTGGGTTGCTGGGCTGCGAGCTGTTGCTTTGTGTATCTTTTGCTTTTGCTTTTGCTTTGTCTTTTTCTAAATCTAAATTATTCTGTTTATTTACGTTTCTATTGTTTGTTGTTGCTGATGGAGGATCCAAGGCATTGATGGAGCAAGCACCATCCGTTGGTCCCAATGTCGCAACCGATCTGTGATTTGCTGCTGTTGCTATTGCAGGTGACGGGCTGTTTTGTTGCTGTTGCGTTGGCGACTTTTGTTGTCGTTGCACTGGGGCTAATGTTGCTGTACTGGGGGGACTTGTGGTAACAACACTTGTGGCATTTGTGGTAGGTTTACAATCGTCATAGGTGTGAAGTTGGTGCTCCGGCGACTGCTGGTAAGTGGCATTATTGGCTCGATGGTCGTTTGGGGCTGGCCTCTCTCTGGCGAAGCACAGCCGATCAAAACAAATGCGCATGCAAGCGATTTTGACGTTTAACCGCAACAACGTTGATCAGCGCTACTTTCACAAAAGCCCTAAAAAAAATAAACAACAACAAAAAAGTCATTATTATTTGTTATCTGCAGTTAAAGTGTTTTTTTTTTGTATTCTAATTACAATTTGACCTAGAAATTTAGTATTTAATGGTCTAAGGAAGGCGGAAGGCGACACTAGGGAAGTAGAGTAGTTGATTGCTTTGGTTAACAAGAAAAACATTTAATTATACAAAATTACCTCAACCCCAAAATTGAAATCCTTTTTTGTTTTGTTTCAGTTTAATTACTCGTGTTACACATTTGTGTCAAATTAAAATATTTAAATTTCCATATCAACAAAAAAAAAAAAGACAACAAGTGTAATGACTTTTTGAACTCGTTCTGCCTGGCAGCGTGTGCGATTTAAATTGCAAATTTATTGTTATTCTCAACAACAAACAGAAAAAAAGGCTACAATGATTAAAAATAAATCGCAATTGTCAATTTGTATATAAACAATTACATATAGACACTTAATATTCCTATAAGTATTTTCCTTTTTGTTGTTGTTCGGTTTGTTCATTTTGTTTGCACGGTTACATAAGATGAACGGAAATATTATTTTTTTTTTTTTTTTCAATTGACATTTTATAAGAATCGATGCGATCGATCCGCTGCGATAACCGCACAACAGGCGGAATTGTTTGCGGTACACGTTGACGTACTCGAAAGTTTCTTGCGGTTGGTCGAATATCGTCATTATGATGTTACAGCCACGGCCTTAACCAACCGCAATAAACTTCCGAGTAAGCGTTCACTCCAATTCCGATGTTTTTCAATTTCAATTAACCGCAAAGAAAAACAACAAGTGATTTTCCCCAAACCAGGTATTGTGGGATGATCTTCTAGGATAGTCTTAAGATGAAGGTCTTCTACAACAAGGTACAGCAGGATGATCTTCTGGAAGAAGGTCTTGTAAAACAAGGTATTATGGGATGATCGCCTAGAATGGCATTCGAGAAGAAGGTCTGATGTTTTAGAATGGTTGTCGAGTCAAAGGATTGGAACAAGATCTCTAGAAAAAAAATTTAATATTACCCTACAGACAAGCCTTCTGGCTTCAAGGGCTAGCAAAGATAAATTGTAAAAAAAAATATTTCTTGATCAATAAAATTGAAACTGAATTTTTTTTTTTCATATTAAGGTCGGATGATTTCCTTCTAGAACAAAGTATTGTAGGGTAATCTTCGAGAAGAAAATATTGTAGGCTGATATTCTAGAATCAGAAGATGTTCTAGAAGAAGGGTTTCCAGACAAAGGTACGACGATTTTCTAAGATAGTCCTTTCAGAATAATGTGTTTCAGAAAAATATGTTATAGAATGATTTACTAGGATGATCTTCTGGAATATTGTCTTCTATAACAAAATGACCTTCCTACGAAATTCCATTTGCAAACCGAAGTGGAAATAAATCACTTCGCACCCTAAACTAAAAATACTAAAATTTTCAGGAGAGACAAACAAAAATGTTTATTTAAAACTGATTGTAATATTTGAAGAATTAACATAAAAAATAGACATAAGTGTATTTTTCCAATTAAAGAAGACAATGATGTGAAAGAAATTTTAGAGATGTGTACTCTGAACTTATTTAATGAAAATAGTCAGTTTCGGAAAATTTCCAGTTGTGACCCTTTTATATTTAGGGTGTGATTTGATCGATAGATGAGGCGCTTAAAGTAAAAGAGGTCTAACTAACCTAAAACAGACTTTTCGAGATAATCGAGTTTGAAATGAAGGCCAAAATTTGACGCAAGACAGCGAAAGAGTGGCCAAAATTTGAGTGTACATGTATTTATTTATTTATTAATTCCAATACAAAATAAATTTATATTCTAATTTTGGGTCCAAGGGTAAACCGGGTGACAAAGACCATTTGGCTAAAATTTTGCAGCTACAGACCAAAGCCTCTGGTGGGAATCGAACCCACAACCCCCACGCTGATAGATAAGCACGCTACCAACTCGCCTACCGGGGGGAGTAGGAGGGGTCCAACCCCAAAACTGACTTTTCGAGATAATCGAGTTTGAAATGTAGGCCAAAATTTGACGCAAGACAGCAATCCGATTTTTTTTAGATAGAGTGGGCAAAATTTGAGAATACATGTAAAATAGGGCTCTTTTTGCAGTGTAAAGAAAAAGTTTTAATTTTTAAAAAAAAAATAATTTAGAAATTACATTTCTTTAAACATTTTTTTTTACTTTTTTAAAATTGTTTTTTTTATTATTTTTTTATTACTGATTTTAAATTCAGAATTTCTATTATAATTTTTTTTGTACATTTTTTTTATTAACGTTTTTAAATTTAGAAATTGGAGTTCTTTTATAATTTTTTTATTTTATTTTTCAGAAAAAAAATTTTGTAACATTTTTTTAATACGGTTTTAATAGAGATTCAATTTTTTTTATAAATTTTTAAATTTTTTTAAAACAAATTTTTTTGTTCCTTTTTTTATTTTCATTTTTAATTTAGAAATTCGATTCCTTTTATAAATGTTTTTTTTTATTTTTGTAAAAAAAATTTTTTTTTAAATTTTTTTATTATCGTTTTTAAATTTAAAAATTGGATTATTTATACTTTTTTAACAAAAAAATTTTTATAAATGTTTTTTTTTATTACCGTTTTAAAATTTAGAAATTATTTTTTTTATATTCTTTTCTTAAAATTTGGACTCTTTTCAAATTAGAAATTGGATTTAATTTATAAATTTGTTTTTAGTTTTTTTTTAAAAAAAAAAATTATAATCATATTTTTTTTATTACCGTCTTTAAATTTAAAAATAATTTTTTTTTTACGAAATAAATTTTGGATATTTTTTTTATAAGTTTTACTTGTATTTGGATCGTTTTTAAATTTAGAAATTGGATACTCTGTATATATTTTTTTATTTTTTTGTAACTTCTTTTTATTGTCATTTTTAATTAAGAAATTGGATTCCTTTTATAAATGATTTTTTTTATTTTTCTAAAAAAAAATTTTTCTACATTTTTTTTATTACCGTTTTTAAATTTAGAAATTGGATTTTTTATATTTGTTTAACAAAAAAATGTTTATGAAATTTTTCTTTTATTACCGTTTTTAAATTTAGAAATTGGATTTCTTTTATAATTTTTTTATTTTATTTTTCAGAAAAAAAAATTTTGTAGGTTTTTTTTAATACGTTTTTTAATTAGAAATAAATTTTTTTTTATATTTTCATTTTTTATTTTTTTATTAATTTTAGTTTAAATTAAATTTGGACTCTTTTTAAATTTAGAAATTGAATTTATTTTATATTTTTTTTTTATTTTTCTAATAAATTTTTTTATAATTATATTTTTTTTTGTAAATTTTTTTTTTATTATTATCTATTTACCACCGTGTTTTACAAAAAAAAATGTTGTACATTTTTTTTTTATAAGTTTAAATTTAGTTTTAAATTTAGAAATTGGATTTTCTTTATATTATTTTTAACATTTTTTTATTACCGTTTCTAAAAATTGGACTTCTTTTATAAATTTTTTATTTTATGTTTAAAAAAAATTTGTAGCTTTTCTTTACCGTTTTTAATTTAGAAATTGACTTTTTTTTTTTTTGAAAAATTGTCAAATTTCTAAGCCAATAATCTCGAAATCGCAACTTTGTGTGTTGCACCATTGTTTTTAAAAACGAAAAAAAATATAAAAAATTATAAATTTTTTGTAACATTTTTTTTTATTAATGTAGAAATTGGATTTTTATAATTTTTTTTTTTATTTTTTTATAAATTTTTTTTTAGAAAAATTGTCAAACGGAGAATGCTCTAAGCCAATAATCTCGAAATCGCAATTTTTGTGTGTTGCTCCATTTCAACTTTAAGGGCCCCAAATTTATTGATTGCAAAAACTATTGAACTTGAACTTAAAATTACATCGAGCACTGGCAACAATTTAAAGGACGGATCGCTTACAATCTCAGCGTCAGTAAAAACACAACAAACGGAATACCTTTAAGTAGAGTTTTTAAATTATTAACACCCGGTACTTTTTTTTCACACAATGCAAACCCTCACCACTTAAGGATTTTGAAAATCAATTTTTTAAGCTTTCATTGCCAATGACAAATTGGAGGTGCGATTAGTTGCTCAGGCTATGTTTGAGAGTAGCTCATGCTACGTTTTCAAGAATCTCTCAAATGTAGAAAAAAATGCAAGTATTCAAGGAATTATTCAAAGAATGGGGGCCCGCATTTCTATGAATTGAGAATACTTTTTTGTTTGCTTGTTTAATTGACAATAAACACAAAACAATACAAAACCAACGTTAATAAATTAATTAATCACAATGGACAGACAGAGAAAAAGAGAGAGAGAGACAAAGACAGAGAGTGAGCAAGAGGGGGCGATTATGTCTCCCTTTACAATCAAGTGAGTGCCGCCAGCACATCCCAATCGATTTGATTGGGATCAATGTAATGAACGATTAATTAATTGTTCATTTTTAGAGGGCGTGCGTTCGTTCAACTGTCACAATATACACGCTGCTGATGATCTTTAATTTATTTTTTTTCCTGTCACAATTTCATTGGACACAACAACATTTCAGTCTGGTTCCGAGCGTCTGGCGCATCCGTCAGCTGCCGACCGTACATTGTATGTAATGACCCAGGCTGACTTGTTCTTTTGCCACGATCTTCATCATTGACAGTGGATATCGTAAAGTAACGATTGTAATTGTTGACGAAATAATTAAAATTGCTATGAGTGTTGTATAAATAACTTTGTTAATTATTATTATTATTATTGTTTACAATTTAGCTTTTGCTTTTCTTTGCTTAACAAGTGTTAATTTGGACAACGTCATGTCGTCGGTGGCATTTAACGATACGCAGCGTTTACAACAGATCGAGATATCGTTTCATATATTTTTGGTTTTTTTTTTTTTATATATTTTGACAATACGTTAAACTGTTGAACAATTTTAAGTGGAATATTTAAACAAATATTTTGTGGTTCGTCAACTCGTAACTCGTTTCGTGCCGTCTCAGTCGGCCATACATTGTATTCTGTCCATGGATCTGGCCGATTGGCAGCACAGATAGTTGTCGGTCGTCGCTGTCGTTGTCTTGGGCTATTACAATAATTAGTGGATGTAGTAATTTGTAACGACGACGTAACGAGAAATAATCTCTATGTTATCGTTCAATTTTCATTGTATTTGGTTTTGGTTGTTGTTCTCTTTTGTGAAAAATTCAAATAAACACTAGCATAGTGTGTACATATGTACGTACATAGTATGTAAAAACAAATAAAATTCCAAATCGATTGTATATAAGTAATTTGTCCAGAGGCGGATTGGGGGGGTCACATTATAATTATGTATTATTATTTGTTTTAATATTATGAAACTATTTCCGAGATTAAAAGAGTTATAGAGCAGTTATAGAGTTATAGAGTTATCGGCTCGTTCACATTATAAACGGAAGATTTATAGGAATACCCCAGCGCTAAATGGAAGGTCTATCAAACGACTTGAGGCGGGTTTTTTTTATATGGAACTTCAATCCCTTTTGGCTGCTTTCTACACTCACTTCAAATGGTCATAAGAGGGGGAGATAGGAGAAAAACACGATTCTACTAATAAACCTTTCAGAAGGGCTACGTATGTTCCTTGGGCTACCAAAAAGGTCTTCTAGAAATCCTACGAGAGAAAAACTTCTGAAAGGCTTCCGATAGAATGTCTTCCCAGACGTTGAAGATGATCAGTTAATTTATTTATTTATATATATTTATTTGAAATATTTGAAGAATTAACAGGAAAAATAGACATAACTATGTTTTTCCAATTAAAGAAGAGAGTGATGTGAATGAAATGTTTGCAGTAGTTAGAGATGTGTTCTCTGAATTTATTTATGGAAAAAAGTCAGTTTTGGAAAATTTCGAGTTGTGACCCTTTTGTATTTGGGGTGCGATTTGATCGGTAAATGAGACACTTAAAGTTTGAGTTTGAAATGTAGGCCAAAATATGACGCGAGACAACGATCCATTTTTTTTTTAGATCGAGTGATCAAATTTGAGAATGTAAGTCAAATAGGGCTCTTTTTCGAGTTTAAATTGAATTTGGATCGTTTTTAAATTTAGAAATTAAACTTTTTTATGTTTTTTTATTTAAAAAAAAAATGTATACAATTTTGGTTGTAAAATTTCTTTATTATCGTTTTTAAATTTGGAAATGGGATTTTTTAAAAAAAAAAATTATAATTTTTTTTTATAAGTTTAAATTAAATTTGGACCGTTTTTAAGTTTAGAAATCAAATTTTTTACTTTTTATAAATTATAAGTTTAAATTAAATTTGGACCGTTTTAAATTAAGAAATTGGATTTTTTATAAAATTTTCTGTAAAATTTGTTTAAATTATTTATTTATATTTATTTATATTTATTTATATTTATTTATATTTATTTATATTTATTTATATTTATTTATATTTATTTATATTTATTTATATTTATTTATATTTATTTATATTTATTTATATTTATTTATATTTATTTATATTTATTTATATTTATTTATATTTATTTATATTTATTTATATTTATTTATATTTATTTATATTTATTTATATTTATTTATATTTATTTATATTTATTTATATTTATTTATATTTATTTATATTTATTTATATTTATTTATATTTATTTATATTTATTTATATTTATTTATATTTATTTATATTTATTTATATTTATTTATATTTATTTATATTTATTTATATTTATTTATTTATATATATTTATTTATATTTTTATATTTATATATATTTTTTTATATTTATTTATATATATTTATATTTATTTATTTATATTTTTTATATTTATATATATTTTTTTATATTTTTTTTTTTTTTTTTATATATTTATTTATATTTATTTTTATTTATTTATATTTATTTATCTATATATATTTATATTTATTTATTTATATTTTTTATATTTATATATATTTTTTATATTTATTTATATATATTTTTATTTATTTATATTTATTTATTTATATATATTTCTATTTATTTATTTATATTTTTTATATTTATATATAATTTTTTATATTTATTTATATATATTTATATTTATTTATATTTATTTAAATTATTTTTTTTTATTTATATGGTTTTCGAGAAGGCCTACAAAGATGGTTCCCTAGGATGGTCTCTTAGGATTTTCTTCTTCTCTAGAACAAGGAAGTGTACTTCTAGAATCTTATAGGATGGTCTTCTACAACTATTTATGGATAATCTTCTCGAATAGGGTATCGTAGGACGATCTTCCACGATGGTCTTCAAGAACAAGGAATTGTAGAATGATCTTTGAGAAGAAAATCATCTAGAATATGGTACTTCTAGAATTTTCTAGGATGATCTTCTGCAACCATTAACGATAGGATGATCTCCTAGAACAGGGTACCGAAGTATGATATTCTCATTTCAGAGTTCTACAGAATATCGCTATCGAGAATAGTCTTCTTGGATGTGTGAAATATATTTAATTTCACTACTCCTATCAGAGAACCGAAACAAATCTTCATCAGATCTACTAAAGAGAAAAAATTAGAGAGCAAAGTTTTTGGCGCATTATTCTTTAAATCTCTCACATTTTCTCCGCAGGCCTCTTTGCCAATGGCCTTCCCTAGTTCGCCGCTGTTGAAGTACTACAAAATACTATCATACCAAACATATACTTGACATACTCGTAAATTTCGCATAGCAGATACATAATATTAGAGATAGGCTTGAGTGCGTCTAAATATGTATGTATGTGGGAATCGTGTTTACATAGAACTGTTCTGTACATACATATGTACACATTCATATTGGGTATCGTATATATAGAGGGTTCAGTCGGCTATAAATAGTTTTCAAGGCAAAACTAATTTTTATATCTGAATAAAAAAAAAAAACAGAAAAAAAAATCGTAAACGGAACAAACATGAAATTGTCAACGTAACGTAAGACACGCACACAAACACAGCAGATAAGTGACAACTAACGGAAGAATTGTTGCGTGGCGTTACGTTGCTCAATGTGACATTTGTTCTCCACTGACAACAGCAAATGTGAAGCGCACCGTAGCGTCTCAATGAATGCGAATGCGAAAGGAATTCAAACCAGCCAGAGAAACAGTTGGATGAAGCTCTGTCAAAGACTCGTTCTGTTGATTCATTGATCTGTCAGCCACAATGCTTTGAGAAAAATGTTCGGTTGGAGGTTATACCGGTCGACGTATGAGTAACGTACGGGTGCAGTACAAAGGATATTAATCATACGCCTGGAAATAAATGTGTGTAAACATTTAAAAAAAGACACATTTTTCAGCGTGTACTTTTATTAATTTTAAAGGGCTCATTTTGCAAGTGGCGCTGAGAGTTTTCACCGCAAACATAATAAAGTCAGCCATGCTATACCAAATTTTCAGAACCAGGCTATACTACATTTGATTTTTTTTTTTAGAGATGTTCCCCCCTTACACTTTTGGCATTAGAAACTTTCTTGCTTTCTATGCGACACTCAGGCGATTTATCACCCACTAACAGTCACCACAAGGATAAAGCGAACGAAAATATCTGCGACCGAAAGAAAACGTCAGCATTTCAGTCAAGAGCTAGCGGATCGTTTTGTATGCGAAAGTGTCTAGTGTTCAGTTTCAGCTTCACTTAGTCAATGTGTCACTGCATTTCTCTAAGTCGCCTTAAATCATATGTTGATTTTTCCAAAAAATGTCATTCGTTTGTCGTTGTCTACCAGTGTTATCTTCCGCTCAAAAAATCTTTTTAATCCAAGCAATAAAGGAAAAACTTGCGAGAGAAACCACCTAAAAGAAATATTCTGTGTTATTTTGAATTTTTTTTTGGTCAATCTACATAAATTTAATTTACGATAATAACAAACAAACATATCGACGATCGTACGAACTGGCCGGGATCAAATCAACCGATAATGGCAAGAGGTTGAAGTCGACGCAGAGCTTTAAGTGGGATACATTTTATCTGGATCGCCAGGAAAATAAGTACGCTAAATAAAATGCACAACAGACGATGAAGAAAGAGTGCGTGCGATACAAACAGTGCGATAGAGTGATTGAATTTAGGTATAAGAAAATCTGTGGTCATAAACCAAAACAGCCCAAGTATGTTTTACATTTTTTTTTTTTCAGAATACCAGTTAAACCTTTTTGTTAATATGCAAAATTCCGCACGTCATCGTTGACTAAGTCAATGCATCCTCAGGATAAACCATTGATAAACCATTTCTTGAGTCTGGAGATTGAAGACATAGACTTGGACGATTTTTTGTTTTAGCAGGATAGCCCGCCGCCATAACACACATCTCAAGTCACAATCAATCTGTGGCCCAGCTGTCTCGGCGATGTCAATTGGCCATCTCGCAGCTTCGATTTGACGTTACGATGATGTTAGGCAAACACCAAAGTAACGATTCAAGACTTTAAGGTGAATGTTCGTGAGATGTAGCCAAAAACCCTCTCCAAGGTCTTGGAAAATTGGCCACGGCAAAGCCAGAAGGGACAACTTTTTGTTAATTTGGTTTAATTTAAAAAAGAATGTGTTTGGACCGGACGCACGGACAGTGCAACACGAACAAATTTAACTATATACGGAGAACACTACGCGGTAAAAGACAAACAAAAAAGACTCGTGTCTCCCAGTTTTTTCCAAAGTCAGGCTCGTTTTTTTATGGATCACCAAAGATTTGGGGCCTTGGTGTCATTTTTGCAAAAAAAAAAAAAAGTGATAATTTTCTCAGTCTGATATCTTGCAAACGCTTTTGGAATTTTGATTTACTCTCTTTTCATGAAGAACAAATGTTTTAATTATAAGAAGTACAAACTCTTCGAACTCTCCGAACACTTCACCACTACAAGAGCTCTTTCACAAGGTGACAGCTAATAAAATTTCAATTAGTTACTCGAGCTATTTAAAAAAAAATACATCAATCCACTGTACGTATGAGTGCTAGGCTTTCAAATTAATATTACTCATACGCTCCAAAAATTGCCTAATGCTATTCCAGAAAGCAAATGTGAATTTATACACTATTAAAAATCATTCCTAGGAAGTTCTGACCAATTTTTTACTGCATTTTAAAACAAATCTGGGAAAATTTGGTCATTGATTTAATGGACCATGTAACTGGTAGCCACGGTGGACATAGGCCGGAAATCATATTTAAACAATAAATGCCATGAAATTATCTACCAGATTGTAATAAAAAAAAATCGTACCAAAAATGTTTCTGCCTTGTACACGGTTCTCCAACAAGAGGTGTTATTTTTGATCGTTGGACCTCACTTTTTTCGAAAATGAAGAGAGAGAGATGATTCATGATTTTTTATGGTCGAAGTTGGATGATATTGATCTAGACAACGTGTACTTTCAACAAAACGGCGCTACGTGCCACACAAGCAACGAAACCATTGCTGTTTCACGGGAAAAGTTTGCGGACCGTGTTATCTCTCACAGAGGTGATCACAATTGGCCACCGAGATCTTATTTTCTTGTGTGAAAGCCTTTCGATCGATTTTTAACCCTTTTTCAGTGATCCAATCGAGCTGATTTTTGGCAGGCAGACTCGTGGAAATGTCTGTATCACGTCAAATTTTTTAAAAACAATTTTTATCAATTCTCAGATTTTCCCCAATTTTTATTATTTTTGAAAAAAAAATATTTTTTTCACTTTTCTTAGCATAACTTGAAGAGACTCCAAATTTTTAAACTACTTAAGCGTTACGGAAAAAAAATGTTTTTTGAACTGAAAACTTAAAAAAAACGATAACCATTTAAAAAAAAAAATTTAGGAAAATCTGAGAATTGATAAAAATCTATTTTTTTTTAAAAAAAATTGACGTGATACAGACATTTCCACGAGTCTGCCTGCCAAAAATCAGCTCGATTGGATCACTGAAAAAGGGTTAAAAATCGGTCCAACGACTTTCACACAGGCCACTACGAGCTTTATACTTCAAACTTAAAAAAAAAAAAAATTCTGACGTGTACATGAAAATCGCCGATACACGTGTATTTTTATTTTTTCCCCTCTTTCCGAATATGTGCATTTGCTTCATAGGACAGAAAAAAATCAATTTTTTGTAACACGGTGTTATAAAATACAAGGGGGATTTTTGTGAAATCATGTGAGTGATGCCCTAAAAAATTTCTCTACTCCGAATATGTCTGTTGAGAAATTTAAATGTTATAACTAAAAAAAACTGTTTAACAAAAATAAATTTAAAAAAAGTGTAAGTCTGGCGAACCTTTGATTGGATTTAAAACATATCTGAACATATCTCGAGGCAAGTTCAAAGAGGCCAAGTGTTTCAATTGTAACAGATACACACGAATAACTATAATATTGCGGGGCACGTTGGAAATAGTTGGTCCCAACATACCCTCTATCATAAGGGACCTGGTCATTAATCCAGTTGACCCAAAATTATCCATAAAAGACATAGAAAATACATAGAAAACACCGAGGCTATTGACGTTTTTTTTTTTTTTTTTTTTGGTTTGTTTCTTTAGTGCTTTAAAATTTCCCAAAACTTTATTTGCTGTCGCAATCTGCTCCTCTGTGTGCAGCACATTTCGTTTTGCAATCGAAATATCAGCAACATGTGGAGTGCGTTGACAAACGTTAAATCAGCACAAGACATCTTTGCTTGTCCCAAAAATCCAAAACACACACACAGAAATTGTGATCTCCATTCACAATGGGCCTGGCAGTCGGGCCGCCAGCCACACATTATTTAATTGCCAATTTTTATGTGGTGCAAAGGAGTTTTCACCATTTGATACTCCGGCGGCACAACATCATGACACCAACACCATCGGCATGAATGCGGACGCGGTCGCCGCCGCATGTTGTAGGCCAGTACAGATACTCGAATATCGATCGTAATTGTTGCAACATTTTCATGTGATTATCGTCGTTCATATTTTATTTTTTTTGGGTGAAAAAAAAACAGCGAAACACAAAACGTTTTGTGAAACACACACTGGGTTGAAATGACAAAAAAAGAAAAAAAATCCAAATAGTACCCCTCCTACTGGCACAGTTATAATAAAGTGCGTTAATTTTATATGTTCGTACAATAAATAACAACAACAAAACGGCCATTTAAACACCTCTACTAAGCGTACGTTACTCGTGCGCATGCACGACTTTTGTTGTTGTTGTTATTTAACTATGTGCGTTTAGCTATGGCATGCCATGAGACCTTGTGGCTGTTGTCGGTCTGTCCGTCCGTCGGTCGGTCGGTCGGTCGCCTGGTCGCTCTGTCGGTCACAAGGTGTTCCACGTACAAGCGCACACCTAGGAGAGACTCAGCGGAATGTCTGTGTGGATAATGGGCATGTAATTGCATTGTATCCAATCAGCATGAAGTGCGTCGAGCTATTGAACTGCTGTCGTTCGATTGGCTGAAATGTGCGAAATTACATTTTAATCCGTGTTAAACATCAATCAAAGGCAATTTTATTGTCTCACACCGTTGGTGGGTCGTGTCGACAACAATCGGCCATCGTCCCAAGTGACGACGGACACGAGGAAATAATTTAAAGATGAGATTCGAATAGTTGCATTGTGAACTTGTTCAGTCTTTGATGGATAATAGGAGTGAATTGGATTAATGACCCCCTTTGGAACATACAGATCTCCCTGAGCAGTACAAGGATTTTTTTTTTTAAAACAATCTGTGATTCTCTAATCGGAAACCAAAGCTTTATTTTTAAACAGAAGATTACTTAAAAAGTAAATCGCATGCCCTTAAAATCGAGGACATTGTTGAGGTGATTGTTTACCACGCACCCATACTAGGAAAAAAAACATCTTTCCTGGATAATCTTGGTTCACATATTTCCCAATTCATGTCGACAACAGCCAAAGAAAACAAAGGATCCCAAATACTGATGCCGGTGAAAACACAATACTACAGTGATTGTAAAAGAACTGCAAAAGCAAATAATACTGCCCATAACACAACTGTAGCAACTATATGTAGTTAATTTTTTTTTAAAGAATTAACAGAGATTAATCACTGTTCTCTAAAGTATGAAGTCCATACTAGTTTACTGTTACAAAACTATCTCCAATATATAGATTCATTGTCCCATTGTTGGGGTATTCGTGTATAAAAAAATTGTAGATGCAACTATTTTACCTTGACAAAAAAAAACAATTTTTTGTCTCTTCGAGAAATACTACTTAAGTTGGCTCTACAAACTGTTGTTGGTCTTGGCCTGCTTAATAAATGATTTTCCAGACAAAAGGTTTTCATGTTTAAAAAAAAATGGTTGATGGAACTATTTTACTGTTACAAAACTATTATGAAAATAAACAATACGATTTCGACACTCTTCTTATAATCAATATGCAGATTAGCAGGAAATAAAGGTTTTCATGTTTAAAAAAAATGGTTGATGCAACTATTTCACTTTTACAAAACTATTATGAAAATAAACAATGCGATTTCGCCGCACTTGTTGTAAACAATATACAGAAGTACATAAATAAAGGTTTCCATGTTCAAAGAATGGTAGATGCAACTATTTTACACACCTATTGTGATATAAAACAACACGATTTCGATACTCTTGCTGTAATCAATATACAGATTTTAATCAGCATATAAAGGTTTTCATGTCCAACAAATGGTTGATGCAATTATTTTACTGTTACAGACGAATTCGACACTCTTGTTGTTATTAATTCCCAGATTCTGAGCAGTATCTCATGTCCAAAAAATTGGCTGATGCAACTGTTTTAATGGTACAGAAATCTTAATATATATTTATCCTCGACACTGATTCACTGACTCTGTCACGCAGTACGTAGGAATTTAAATATAATTTTCTATAAATAATAATAATAAAAAAATATTTTTTTTTTTGTACACAAATTGTGTTTTCCCCAAATTTTTTTTTCCCAATTTTTTTTTTTACAAAAATTTTTTTTTCAGAAAAAAATTTTTTTACAAAATTTTTTTTCCAAATTTTTTTTAAACAAAATTTTTTTTTTCAATAAATTTTTTTTTTCCACAATTTTTTTTTTTCAACAAAATTTTTTTTTCCACAATAATTTTTTTTTTCAGCAAAATTTTTTTTTTTTTAACTAAAATTTTTTTTTAACAAAAATTTTTTTTTTCAAGAAAAAATTTTTTTTCCCCAAAATTTTTTTTTTTCAATAACATTTGTTTTCCATATTTCAACGGGCGCTATAGGCGCATTACAACTTATTAGTATTATAATATTAAACAATACGAAAAACTTGTTGTAACCAATATACAGATTCAAAGAAGTGTTATTAGGAATTTCAAAATGGTTGATGCAACTATTGTAGTGCCACAAAAGTATTATAAAACTAACCGTACGACCGTTTTAATCATAAGTTCAGTAATGAAAATATTTGTTGCAGACAAAATAAAAAGTAAAGCCATGTTTATAATGACACGATAAAATATTTGATTGAGGAGCCAAAGCAGTCGCTCTCTAACTGACCTTCTACCTGGTCACTGTTGAGTTTATAAGCCGGCGATTTAGTCCATGTAAGAAGTAACAGAATTTATTTATTTATTTCAATCTATTTGGCTGAGCCCTTACAGATCGATTTCTTACAACTACAACTACTGGCTAAGATTAACGTTCACAACACGATGGGGGGGATAAGCATAATCTCTGACAGTCAAGCTGCCACTGAATCTGAGCATCAGACCTAGACTGACGCTCTACCATAAACGAGATGGCTCTACAGTTCACCTTATCTGGTTGTCGGGACACAGGAACATTCAAGCGATCTGTAAAGCTGGCAAGACTCCATAAGTACCTAAGAAATTCCTGCCTAACAGATTCTGTCAACTTGCAAATTCTATCCAGAAAAATGTCATGATTCTAAAACAGATTACGAGTGCCAGTATCATGACACACAAGTGGAGGCTTTGTTTTTTTTTTGCCCATACCATTGAATAACATAAACCTTACTGAATTTATTGTGTTGTTAATGTGATAACGAGCCTAACTGGCCCTCACAGCGTATGTGTTCTGGGAACAAATGGCTTTTTTCAAACAGCACCGCTATTAGTGATATCACTTGTTTTGTTTTCCCATGAGGTATTTGTCATCGCAGGCATTCCGTCGTTCATTACCAGTCTTTCTTTTTTTTTTTTCACTAATTAATCGAAATAGGTCGGCAATAAAACGATCAAAACAGAAGTTTTGCTTATTTGGACAGCTGTAGCTGGAGTCTCTGATATAAAATGTAAATATTCCAAATAAATAAGATATTTACGGAGGATTTAAGGCTAAAGAGGTTTTCGTAAATAAATGTTAGGTGAATCACAACAAAATAAGGAATGCGTTGAGTCAGGAGAAAGGGAACCGCCTTTGAATGAGTGTAAGTAAGTGTAAGTGGAAATTCCCACTGGCACAACGCTGTGACTTTCACATACGAACAAGGCACAAGGTAAAAGCAATTAACTAGAATATTTTACCCTAATGTTGGTCGAATAAAAGAAAATTTAAGATTTTATTATGTGGTTGACAGGATGACTATTTTAGCCTAATGTTGGTCGAATAAAAGGAAATTTTAAGATTTTATTATTTATTACACCGTGTTACAAAAAATAGATTTTTTTCTGTCTTATGAACCAACTGCACATATTCGGAAAGAGGGGAAACAATAAAAATACACGTGTATCGGCGATTTTCATGTACACGTCAGAATTTTTTATTTTTTTAAGTTTGAAGTATAAAGGCCTGTGTGAAAGCCTTTCGACCGATTTTTAACCCCTTTTCAGTGATCCAATCGATCTGATTTTTGGCAGGCAGACTCGTGGAAATGTCTGTATCACGTCAAAAAAAATTGATTTTTATCAATTCTCAGATTTTTTTTTTTTTAAATGGTTATCGTTTTTTTTTAAGGTTTCAGTCAAAAAACATTTTTTTTTCGTAACGCTTAAGTAGTTTAAAAACTTTGGAGTCTCTTCAAGTTATGCTAAGTTACGCTTTTACAATTAAACTATAGAGTGTCACCACCTCCAACCATTTCCGTTTACTTCCGCTTCAGGATTCATTTCCTATCGCATGTTTCACGGTGATCACAGCATCCATTGCCACCTTTTTTTTTGTTGGTTGGTTTTATTTTTGTTGTGCTCTCAGTTTATTTATAGACAATTCTGTGTGTGTGTGTGTGTGGTTTTGTGGCGGTTGTTGTCGCTTAATTGAAAATGGAAAATACAAATAATTTAAGCCAATCAAAATCAACAAATTTTACAACTAAATCAATTGAATGACAGACGGTGGTTTTTTTTTTTTGTTCAGTTTCTGTTTCGTTGGTCACGAATGTGTGCGCCACACACTCACACATGCACGAATCAGAGACCGTGCTTGGAGCGGGTACCCGCATTCGCTGGTATTCGTTACTCGCACCGTGTGCCGCACAATTGTTTGGAAACCCCAAGTAAATAGCCAATTAATTGTGTTATTTATTATTAATAAAACATACGCGGAGCTGCGAAAATCATCATCAACATCATCGTCGTCGACGTTGTTATAACGAATTAAAACAACAGCAACAGCCAACAACAACTTGTTGAAAATCGAAATGAATGACGTTGGCCAACGCACACTGGCCTAAAGTTGTCCAATTTAACGATGGAAAATTGAGAACTAAATTTCACCCAGCTTTCCATATTTGTCAAAACCTAAGGTATCTGGCAAGAATGATAGAAAGAAAGATTACGCCATGTGCATGATTTCCCGTTAGATGATGTAGTTTGTCCCTTGTAAGGGTTGCCAACTGTATTTGTATGTGCAACGAGTGGCAATTTTCAGATTGAAATGCAGCTTAAGAACTTATGTTGGCAATCCTGCAATTGAAGCCACTTTAACTATCAGCCAATAGGAACCGACTTCGCGTGACGTCATTCGCCCAACATGCGCAGAACAATTTTTTCTCTGCGCGGGATGGCGTAATCTTTGTTTCTATCATTCTTGGTATGTGGTATGTGGACTTGCCACTCTTCGATGTTTGAATTGCAGTCTGCATCTGACGGAGAGAGGCCATAGTTGTCACAAAGAGAGGGAGAGAGAGAGAGCGCGAAGGAGATTGTCAGTGTTGTCAGATTTTTTTTAGGTCTAACCCCCATATTACAAATTTGTTTCCCCAAAAATCCCCAATCCAAAATTTTTTTCCCCAAAAAAATCCCCAAACATATTTTAACTAATTTTAATAGAAAACATATTAAAATTATATTTGTATTAAAATTCAATTCAATTTATAAAAAAAAAATTCTTTCTAAAAAAACAAAAAATAAATGTAATTTCAATACGGGGGTTAATTAGTTAATATATAACAAATTATATAATAATAATAAATAAACAATATTTAGGTATCAAATCAAATGTCAAAATGTATTACATCGAATACTTCAGAATCAAAATCATCAACTTCCTCAGTTTTGTACATGGTTTTTGAATTAAAGAGTTTGATCATTTCTGGAGGGGGGCTAAAGGATTCACAACAAATCGATATTAATGAATTTTTTGCGATATTAATGACTTTGAGCAGGCGACACACCAAGAACCATTTGACGACTTATTGGTAGCTCGAATGGCTTCCGGAGCAAAAGCGATTGATTTAAGCCATCCTACGAACAAAGTGGATAAATATTGTGGAAAAGGAATATTAAAATTCGCTTACCTCGAGCCCAATCTTCACGTTCCCAATCAATGTTGTGTTTTTTCTTGTTGGGATTACCTTTTGCAGCCATCGTTAACGTTCAAATTGAGAAATGAAATGGTCAATTTGTTAATGCTTCTTCTTTCTGTGTAATATGTAATCCACTACAAAGTGGGAGCTACAAAAATTAAAATTTTTTTACCATACGCATTGCGTAAGAAGGAAAGGGAGAACTATATATTTCAATAATATCCAGTGTTGGTAAAACGTATAAATAATCTGCAATGCTCTACGAATTAGGGACTTCCCAAAATGTATTACACAGTTGCATATTACTTACCTTATGAACAACAGTGTTGGTACGTACACCCAATTGAATGAGGCAAATAGACAGACAACATATTTATGCAAATCCATTCAATCAAACACAATTTATTGCTAACTTATAACTTTTGCACAAACATTTGTGTCAAAAGAGGCAAGTAAGTGAAAATGTGTATGCAAACACATTTCTATTTAATTTATCCCCAAAAATTCCCTAAAAATCCATTGTCATCCCCATCACATCCCCAGATCCCCAAATAGAAATTTTGTTCCCCATTTTCAAAAAAATTTCCCCAAATTGGGGTAAAAACCCCTAATCTGACAACACTGGAGATTGTCCCTATTTGGCAGAGAGATAGAACGAGAGAGGGAGAGCGAGGGACTTAATCCCTATTTGACAGAGAAAGAGAGAGCTAGAAAACATATTTACCAGAGAGAACAGTGTGGCCACACTTGTCAATGACGGCGAAACATTTTAGTGATTTTCAAGTTCGAGTTTTTTTTCCGTAGTTTCTTATTTCTTTTGACAGAGTATACTTTTCCTTTTTCGTATGACAGATGTCTACAATTTACCAAAATTTCTTTATTTTCACTCGAGAATCGTATTAAAACAATTAAACTGTGAAAACAACAATCATAATATATATTTACCCTCGACACTGATTCACTGATACACTGATTCACTGACTCTGTCACGCAGTACGTAGGAATTTAAATAGGCGTTCTATAATTTTCTATAAATAATAATAATAAAAAAAATAATATTTTTTTTTTGTACAGAAATTGTGTTTTCCCCAAATTTTTTTTTTTTCCAAAATTTTTTTTTACAATTTTTTTTTTTACAAATTTTTTTTCCAACAAAAATTTTTTTTTACAAAAATTTTTCCAAATTTTTTTTTTCAACAAAATTTGTTTTCCCACAAAATGTTTTTTTCAACAAAATTTTTTTTTCAACAATTTTTTTTTTGAACAAAAATTTTTTTTTTCAGGAAAACATTTTTTTTCAACAAAATTTTTTTTTTCCACAAAATTTTTTTTTTTCAACAAAATTTTTTTTCCATGTTTCAACGGGCGCCATAGGCGCATTACAACTTACTAGTTCACAATATTGTGGATATATGTGTGTTCGTTAAAGGAAAGTTTTTTGTTTTTCGCAATGCTAATAATAAATAAATAAACAACTTTTCAAAATTTGCCTTGCAGTTTCCGTTTGGCCATTAATGTGTTAATTAAAAGAACTTTATTATTTGGTTATGACAACTGAAAAGTCGCATGCTAACAATATTGTGGATATATGTGTGTTCGTTAAAGGAAAGTTAATCGATAAATCTGAGTCAACATCGAACGAAGATTGTCTATCGCAGTTCTACAGATTTCTTTATGGGATATTTGTCTAGTCCCTGGGTTGAGGACTTTCAGCCGGGGACTCTCATCCGTTCATTGTCAAATGGCCGGTTGACCGGATGACGCACTTTAACCGGCAAAACCACTCTGATTATGTCTTCATTAATTTAATTTAAATGTTTAATTTTGAAAAAAAATAATCGTGCACAACTGGTAAAAAAACAGGTGGCAAGGATTTTTCTGTATTTGTATTTGGCCGGTTAGGCTGGTAATATTTTTTAAGAACGAACTTCTCGTATGTGGACAGCTGTGAAATTCGCAAATTCACGAGAAACGTCATCTGGCACCACATCCTCTTCTCCCTCCTCCACTACTCTTATTTGCTATCTCTAACACAATACATTGCATTTAAATGGGGGCCGACCTCTTTTCTTGACTACCGCTATTGGACGTCTTAAACGTTCGGCGCCACTTGTGCCTGTTAGACCTTAATTGATTTCAGTAAACCACATTTTATCCACAGAAGTTGACGGTGCAGAGTGTTTAATCAAGTCGCATGCTTCATGAATGCTTGATGAGAACACGAATTGATTTCAGTTTTTCTATTTTTGTCGAAATTCGCGAGATTCCCCAAGCTTTCAATGTCAGTCAATCAAACACACATCAAATGATGCAGTTGACATAAGGCCAGTGACATTTCCATTCATTACGAAATCCGTTCACGCACGGTGGAAATTTCCCGCCCACAGTGCAAATCAGCAAAACTAACTAAAGCAAATACTTCATCGGTCGACCAATAGCAAATGTCTGGCGGTTGATTGTCGACGGCAGTGCAGCCGAATGTTAAAAATAAATAAAATATCTCTAAATCGCTGTTTCAGTTTTAAGAATTTATAAATACGAACAGCTCACAGCTAAAGAAAAAAAAGTGTTAAATGCTTATCAGCAACAGTTCACAGCCGCAGCGTCAACAGCCACAGCAATGGTAACGGTTATTAACAACAACAACAGCAGCAGCACCTCCAAAATCCCCAAACAGACAGCAACAGCAACAATGACAAATGATCGTGTTTTGCGAAGCCGTGCCAAAGTTAAAACAACACCATATACGGATGTTTAGTAGGCAGAGTTAGGGGAGCTGGTGCTGGTGGGGTGGGGTTGGGTGAGGTTGGGTCCGGTGTGCTCCTGCGTAAAGCAGCAAATCAGAGTAACATCAAAGATATCATTAAATCACCAAAGAGTTGATTATTATTTGTGATTTTAATGCGAATGCGAACAAGTCGTTGAAGTTGAGTTGACGTTTATTAAACAAGTACAAAATGTGGTTAACGATCGGTCGCGACGAAATTGATATGCCCTGCTTTACACCAAGTCGTCATATCTCCACTAAGGAATTAGTTTTATGGGCTTAATTTTATTTTCAGTTGTCATAATCAATTTTGCAACAGATATTCAATAAAAAAAAAATATAAATTCAGTTAATTTGGTTCAACCAAATTTTTTGTTAAAAAAATCGCTACATTCTTCCAAGACTATCGACTGTCCGTTGAAGCAACGGAATACAAAATACAAATTCTGTTTTAGCAACTTCGTTTCACTGATCATAACCAAATAAATACCTGTCGTACTTTTAATTTCTTTTTTTTTAAATTTAATTTAATTTAATTTACTGATTCATAATAATATATAAATTCTTCATAAAAGTTCATACTTTCAGTTAAAGTAACTGATATTCAATATAAATTAAATTTAAAACAACAGTATGTTCAGTACAAGCAACTTTTGTTTCCATTTCTTTCTTCTTCGAAAAATCGTGACAATCTTTCCACGCGATCGATTAGCCGTTGAAGCAAAAAATATGACAATAAAACTCTCGAAGTGTAAGAATGGAATTTATCAGTCGTCATATCCAAAAGCAATTGATGTTTAATATAAATTCAGTTGTGACACTAGTAAGCTTTTATTTGGTTTCCATCAAATTATTTTTTTTTATTTATTTATTATTAATTACAATACAAAGTAAATTTATATTCTAATTTTTGGGTCCAAGGGCAAACCGGGTGACACAGACCATATGTTTAGATTTTTGCAGCGACAGACCAAAGCCTCTGGTGGGAATCGAACCCACAACCCCCACGCTGATAGGCAAGCACGCTACCAACTCGCCTACCGGGGCGCTTCCATTAAATTATTATTTTGAAAAAAAAACCGACATATTTGTTCAAGGCAATCGATTGTGCAACATTTATTCGGCTGTACCAACTGTTAGCATGCGACTTTTCAGTTGTCATAACCAAATAATAAAGTTCTTTTAATTAACACATTACTGGCCAAACGGAAACTACAAGGCAAATTTTGAAAAGTTGTTTATTTATTTATTATTAGCATTGCGAAAAAAAAACAAACAAAAATTAAAAAAAAAAAATTTTAAAAAAAAATTTAATTTTGTTTTAAATTGTATTTAAACCAATTTTTACCAACATATAAATAAAAGTAATTATTATCAGCAATGTAAATAGCAAAAAAAAATAATAATAAAAAAAAATTAAAAACAAAAATGTTTTTTTTTTTAAAAAGTGAATTTGAATCAATTTTTACCAATAACACCGTGTTACACTCATTCTGTCCTATAAACCAAATTTACTTTTTCGGGGAAACAAATAAAAATACACGTGTATCGGCGATTTTCTTGTACATGTCAGAATTTTTTTTAAGTTTGAAGTATGGTGCTCGTAGTGGCCTGTTTGAAAGCCTTTGGACCGATTTTTAACCCTTTTTCAGTGATCCAATCGAGCTGATTTTTTGCAGGCAGACGTCAAATTTTTTAAAAAATAGATTTTCATCAATTCTCAGAATTTCCTAATTTTTTTTTTTTTTTAAATGGTTATCGTTTTTTTAAGGTTTCAGTCAAAAAACATTTTTTTTCGTAACGCTTAAGTTGTTTAAAAATTTGGAGTCTCTGCAAGTTATGCTAAGAAAAGTGAAAAAAATATTTTTTTTCAAAAATAATAAAAATTGGGGAAAATCTAAGAATTGATTTGACGTGATACAGACATTTCCACGAGTCTGCCTGCCAAAAATCAGCTCGATTGGATCACTGAAAAAGGGTTAAAAATCGGTCGAAAGGTCGAAAATTCTGACGTGTACATGAAAATCGCCGATACACGTGTATTTTTAATTTTTCCCCTCTTTCCGAATATGTGCCTTTGGTTCATAGGACAGAAAAAAAATCTATTTTTTGTAACACGGTGAAAGTAAGTTTGATACTAAAGGGTTATCCATTTCGTGGTCTCAAAACTATAGGGCTGGAATTCGACATCTCTCAAACTAAGTTGTTAAACCAATTTTTTTCTTTTCAGTTGAAAGTCTGACATTGACGAAAATGGATCGCTTAACAATCACACAACGCGTAGAAATTATTAAAACCGACTACAGAAATGGTGATTCTGGCACAGCCACATATCGTGCATTAAGAGGAGATAATGGTTTATGGTTATGAAGCACATTTCCCACTCGGTGGGTATTTTAATAAACAAAATTTTCCTATTTGGAGTTCTGAGAATCCTCAAGTATTAGAAGAGAGGCCATTACATCCACAAAAAGTCACTGTTTGGTGCTCTCTTTGGTCGGAAGGTGTGATTGGACCTTACTTCTTCGAAAACGAAGAGGGAACAACTGTCCCCATCAATTTGGAGCGTTATGGTCGTATGATAACCGACTTTTGTTTGCCTGCTATTGAAGAATACGATTTGGAGAACGTGTGGTTTCAACAAGACGGTGCCACATGCCACACAACTCGAGCGAATATGGCTTTATTGCAAGAGACATTTCCTGGCCGCGTAATTTGTCGTCGAGGCGACATCAACTGGCCACCACGATCATGCGATTTCACACCATTAGACGCGAAAGACCGTGTTTATGCAGATAACCCATTAACTCTTGACCACTTAAGAACCAACATTCGTCAAGTTATGGCTGAGATACCGCCCAATCTGTGCCAACAAGTGGTTCAAAATTACCTCACAACAATCAATGCTTGCAACACTTCGCGTGGTGGTCATTTAAACGACGATGATGTAGTTTTTCACACATAATGTCAACGTTCAAACTTTTCTATTAAAAAAGAAATATCATGAAAACAAATATTGTATATGTGTTTTATTTATGTTTACGTTTAAAAAACCTAAATGGATAACCCTTTATACTTAATCAGTGCTCTAAACACTTTTCTTATATACCCCCAATTATTAGGTTTCTAATTTTGGCACGGCGGTCTAGTATGGGTTAAAGCAATTAGTATTCAATATAAATGCAGTTGCTACACCAATAGTTGATTGTATCCATAGCATTTATTTCAATAAATGGAGTTATTCGGTAAATGCGATCGATTAACTCTTGAAACCCTGAATTTGGATGACTTTAGCCCAATTTATTTTTCCTTTGAGGCGATCGAGACCAACGAACTGGAGAATACACGCTTAAGACCGAAGTAATTGTCCATGTAAATAATTTGTTTTAGTTGTCTTTGCCGGATTCGAAAGTTCCCTATCTTTTACTTGAGGGAATGTTAAGGGAATTTCTTAAGTAGTTTATAGGTCAGACTATTTGCAGACGCCTTAGTACTTGGGACCAAATGTGGATGTAATTATATGTCTCGTAGAAAGATCTGTCTTTGGACCGACTTTTCGGCCGTTAAAAAGTCAATTTTTAGCTGGCAGAGTAATTTGTTGTTTCCCTGCAAACAACATTTGTTTGGGACAACTAATAACTGAGAGCATAATAACGCAGTAAAATAAAAAATAGCTAGAGAAATCTAAAAAATGCCTACAGTAATTCAGGGTAGCCACCAACAGAAGTTTTTGCCAATCAAAGTTTCATTAAAAGCCAATTTCTAGCTGGCAGAGTAATTTGTTGTTTCCCTGCAAACAACATTTGTTTGGGACAGCTAATAAATTGGGGCGAAATCGAATTTTGGAAATTATTTTAGTTAAACAACTTTTAACAAAAAAGAAACTTGCAAATGGGAAAGTAAGAATTTCTTTTGGGGGAAGTGGTTCATCCTTTAAAAGAAATTCTACTCACTCTGTAGCATGAGAAAAGCACTAAGACAAACGATTACCAGAATAATAACTGAATTACGAATTGGAACGAATTTTCTTGGACCGAACTAATCTTTTTTTCTTGGTTTGAAAGGCCGGTGCCAATTGCTTTTGTCCCATACCAACTATGTCATGTTGTTTGAGAATTTCTCTTCTCTTCAAATTTTAGAATAATCGCTACGTAATTATTTCTCTTAGGTCAACTTATTTTACCTTGATCACGAATGTCTACGGTATCATAAGAATATTGCCAGATGTTGCCAGAGGATTGACAAATTAAGTAACTCCTCCATGTCGGAGTGTGTACCAATGTAAAGCAAATTCCAGCCTACGATAATCAGTGACGATATGGTCATTACTCGCCACCCCTCCTGTCATTTCAGGACGCACCTCGTACATCATTAATATTGACCAAACAACACACATTGTTTGTGTGTGTGTGTGTGCAATGAATGAACGAACATGAATTGATGTACGCTTACACGCTTACGCTTGTTGAATTCGCTTCTGGTTTCTTCATTAAAACAAGAACCGGTGGAGAGGAGGAGGAGGTGGATCAATGGACAGAGCTCTCGAAAACCACTCCACTGAGGCTGAGTCTAAGTCTGAGATTAAGATGGTAACAATGTGGTTGTATTTACTTTTTTTGCACACCTGCTGCTCAGACATTTTTGGGCTTGTTGATCTGGCCCGGACTGGCATTTTATGTATTTTTTTTTTTTTGGGACGTTGTACCAGCTTCAACTGCCACCACGTACGTACTGCGTACGCAAACAAGCGCCAAGGGGCTTCAAAATATTTTACGTACTCACACACATATACACACAAGTGTGCATACATACCAGTAGATTGTAGGTATTTATGCATGTACAAAAGAGCACAACAACAATAACAAAATCGAAAATTGACAAAATCTCTATTTGTTAGCAATTACTATCGTAAGTTTGGCAACCACCAAAAATGATCGATCGATAGATCGATCGTTCCATAAAACGATCGATAACTGGCAAAAGGAAAAGAGTACACTGCAAAAAATATCTTCCAACTATTTATGGAACATTTAAGAGATACAAAAAAAAAGTCAACAATGTTATGAATTTAGTAAAATTATTTTCTAGAAAAAGTTTTTTTTTTTAAAAAAAAATTAACAAAATTGGTTGTAAAAAATGTTGCTGATTTAAAAAAAAAATTACGTACTCTTCTTCTTTTATTGAAAACATTTATTTTCACAATCTCCTGATAAAGGAAGCACTTTTAATTTTTTCAATGAACACATGTTTTTTTTTTGCCCATCTCCAAATTAATAAAAAAAAGTAGTTTTTAAATCTTTTTGTATTTGATGAATAACAATAAGAGGTAATAAAAATTATTTTTAAAAAAAATGGTGGCAATAATGGATTGACATCAAGTTGAGAAGATTGATATTCGTCCTTTTTTAAATCGCATGTTTTCTTTTTATTCAACTACAAAAATGTTATGAATTTATTAAAATATGTTTTTAAAAAAAAATTAAAATTATTTCTGTTGGTTAAAAAAAAATTTAACAAATTTTTTTTGTTGATTTTAAAAAAAAATATTTAAAAATATGTTCTTTCTTGGTTAAAAGAAATTTAAAAAATATTTATTCAACTACAAAAAAAATTATGAGTTTATTAAAATGTTTTTTTTTTTAAAAACCAGTATTATTGGACTAAAAAAAAAGTAAAATTTTTTAAAAAAAAGTAAAATTTATTAAAGACATATTTAAAATTTATTCGACTACAAAAAAAATTATGAGTTTATTCAAATATGTTTTTTTTTTTTTAAAAAAAACGAGTATTATTGGACTAAAAAAAATGTTGTTGATTTAAAAAAAAATATTAAAAAATCTTTACAATTTTTTGTTTAAAAAAAGTAAAATTTGTTAAAAAAAAATGTACCGCAAGTTTACAAGATTGTTATGCGTCCCTTTAAATTGACTACAAAAAAATTATGAATTTATTAAAATATTTTTTTTTTTTTTGTTAAAAAAAATTAACAAAATTGGATTAAAGAAAATGTTGTTGATTTAAAATATTATATACTAGTAAGTTGTAATGTGCCTATGGCGCTCGTTGAAATATGGAAAAAAAATTTGGTCGAAAAAAAAAATTTTTTGTGAAAAAAAAAAAATTTTGTTGGAAAAAAAATTTTTTCTTGAAAAAAAAAGATTTTTGTTGAAAAAAAAAATTTTGTTGAAAAAAAAATTTTTTCTTAAAAAAAAAAATTTGTTGAAAAAAAAGATATTAATATATATATATGTAAAATATATTTTTTAAAAAAAATAACTTTTATATGTATTTATTTAAAATTTTTTTTTAAAAAAAATTGTGAATTTAAAAAAGAATTTATTATTACAAATAATTTCATTGAATTCAACAAACAAAAACGTTATATGAATAATGATTTTTTTCAGTGTACACATGTTTTTTTTTCCCCAGCTCCAATATCTTTAATGGGTCAACAATTAATAAAAAAAAATAGTAAAGGGTCCGCCATCTAACGTTTTTTTTTCAACTAGTGCCTATTTCGTTTGAACGAATTTTTGTTTACAAAAATTGAAGAGGAGGATATTGGCAACATTTGGTTTCAACAGGACGGCGCTACGTGCCACACAGCCGAAGCTACACTCGATGTTTTGCGCCCTGTTCTTGAAGATCGCATTATCAGGCGCAGAGCTGATGTCGTTAGGCTACTGCATGGCCAGCCGAGGCAGCCATTTGAATGGAATTATTTGCCAAATTTGAGAAAATATCCAGTAGTTTCATTTTTATAGAAGTTTCAAAAAAAAAGTTATTTGGCGGACCCTGTATTTAAATATTTTTGTATTCTAAAAACAAAATTGTACATACTCTTCTTTTTTATTAAAAAACATTTAGTTTCTACTACAAACAATTTATTTTTATTTATGTTTTAATAAAAAAAAACTTTTTTGAAAATTTTGCTATTTAAAGAAAAAATTACATACTCTTCTTTTAAAAAAAAAAACATTTATTTTTACTACCAACAATTTATTTTTATTTTTCGTAATTTTTTTTTAATCATTCTTCGCCGAATCAGCGACTAATGCGCATACAAAAGTACTGCACAAAATAATAAGTGAACTTCCAGTGTTTAGACAAAATTGTTTCTATCTAAAAACAATACAAAAATATTTAAATATTTTACTGTTTTTGTGAAATAATAATAAAAATAAGATTTATGTTTTATTTTTATCCAAATTTCTTATTTCTATCAAAAGAATTTTATTGGCAAATAAAGCAAACACTTATTAACGAAAAAAAAAATTTACTGGTTTTAAAAAAATATGAATTCAAAAACTGTTTAAATATTTTTCGTGTTGTAAGACAATTTTTTTTTTTGATAAATATATAGCAAATGCTTATGCTTAAACAAAAATAAGATTTAAATTTTTTTACCTAAAGCAAAAACAGTTTTCAACCAAAAACATTTTTTATTGATTTAAAAAAAATATATCAATAGGGATTTTGTTTCCTAATTTGTCTAAATGTTTTTTTTGCCTCTTTTTTTTTTTAATTATATATTTTTTTTTTTAATAAATTTCCAATTTTTGCCAAAATATAAAAATTAGTTTTTAACCAAAAATATTTTTTTTGGATTTTAAGAAATATGAATTCAAAAACTATTTAAATATTTTTCTTTTTCTTTGTGAGATTTTTTTGCTTTTTGAAAAATAAAAGATTTAATTTTTTTTTACCAAAAGAAAAAAATTTTTTTAACCAAAAATTTTTTTGATTTTACACTTTTTTAGGCCACATACTATGTGCAAAAAATTCACCTCATCAGTTAAAGGTTAAAAAAATACCAGTACAAAAACTGTTTCCTAATTGTTTAATTATATTTATTCGAGAATTTTATTTTTTTGTATTGTTTAAATATCTTATTTTTACAAATAAAAAAAATTCTAATCTCAAAATTTTTTTTTAATTGGTTTTGAATTGTAATTCATAGAATTTTTAAATAATTTTCGTTTTGTATTTTGAGAATTTTTGATCGTATTTTGTTTTTTGTAATAAATTTCTTATTTTTACCAAAAGAAACAATGGTTTTAATAATTCCATTAAGATTCCAATTACATATCGAAAAAGAATCTGTTGACCCCAACTTTGGCAACGCACCTCGCAGCCGAGAGCCACCATTTGCTGATATGATTTGGCAAATAAATATGTACAGACAGACAGGCCGTAATTGAAGATCTTCTTGTCAGAGTTATGTTTTTTTTCTTTTGGAGAACTTAATTAAAGGTATTAACTTGGTTACATTTATACGTGAACTAGTGCCGGCTACTGCACATGACACAATGACAACGGCAGCGACACCGTCAGCGACGACAAGTGGTATTGGCAAGTGTGGCAAAAACTATGGAAATCCGCGACAGTAGCGCCAACTTATGTGTCACACAAACAACGATGATCGATGATAGAGATTTCTAGTTGTTGTTGTTGTTGTTGGTAAATAGGTACTGAGTACATACGAATGTAAACAATGTACTTATGTCTGTCTGTCTGTCTGTCGGTAGTGGTTAATACCACAGTGAACTATTCACGCCATGAAGTGCTACCAAGAAATGAATGGGTAATTTTCACGATCAGTTTGTTTAACACAAACACACACGATCATCGAACACTGATTAACTCAATGAATGAATTGCCTGTCAGCCTGTCCGTTCGTCGTACTGTGTTCCGCGCCATTGTTTTCAATATCACTTGAAGTTAATGTCATCTCCACTGTCAGTACAACGATCGGGCCGTAATTATGGTAGACAACTGCACAGTGGCTAACACTGACAAAAGGGTAGTCCGAAGTGCTAGGGTAGTCAGAAGTTCACTAGTCACCTATTTAGGGCTGTCACAATTTGACAGTTTTTCAAAGGAAATACGTTTTTTTCATACCAAATAAATAGAAAAAAAATAAAACCAAATCCTTCATGGTCCACAGTAGCCAATTGGAAATAGATGCTGGGTTCATATTTATACCACAGATAAACCTTGCAATTCCAAAATCGATCTGATTATCCGAGTTGAGTTTACGCCACTGAAAGACTATTTTCAGTGGTCGGCCGTGGAGTGGTCGGTGGTGTGTGCGACATCAAAAAACATTTTTTAGCGGCCGTTTTCAACCTCATAAATGTCGGCGACTTCACGACTAAGAGAATAATCTCTTAGCCAAATAAAACTTCTGTGAAAAGGGCATTTATTGTTCTGAGCCCACTTCAACACAGTAGAGCTTTGTCAGTGAGTTTATACATGATATCGTGCACAGCTCACAGATTTGAAAGAAGTTCACCGTGCGTTGGCTCATGGAATGATAAGGGAAATGCGTACAGGCGTAACTTGGAGAGGGGTCGTGATCTCGGCTGATCTATGGCACACCACACATAGCCGAAGCACTCCCTGCGATATCGATTCAAAACATAGTCTCTGCGTTTATCCCCGAAGGGACTCATCGTCCAGTCGACCCAGAACAAATACCAGGGTTTCCTGGCTATCCGTGATATCAGATTCATATCTGTGGTCCAACTTCATAAACCCAAAAGGTAATAAACTTAAAAACTACACCCAGTTTGTATTTCAGGAGATCAATCTAGGAGCGGTAATCCATCCATTTTCTAATGGAATAATTAGAAATAGATTTAATATGAAGACACATTTTTCAAGGGCAACACATGCCAGAGTTGCCATTAAGGGGAATAAATTCCAGAGATGCGATAAATTGGAATAAATTCCAGAGTAGCCACCAAGGGGAATAAATTCCAGAGTTGCAAAAAGGGAAATAAATTCCAGAGTTGTAATAAAGGGGAATAAATTCCAGAGTTGCCATAAATTGGACTAAATTCCAGAGTTGCCAAAAATTTAAATAAATTGCAGAGTTGCCATAACTTGGAATAAATTGCAGAGTTGCCATAAATTGGAATAAATTCCAGAGTTGCCATAAATTGAAATAAATTCCAGAGTTGTCATAAAGGGAATAAATTCCAGAGTAGCCATAAATTGAAATAAATTCCAGAGTTGTCATAAAGGGGAATAAATTCCAGAGTAGCCACCAAGGGGAATAAATTCCATAGTTGCCACAAAGGGAAATAAATTCCAGAATTATCATAAAGGGGAATAAATTCCAGAGTTGCCATAAAGGGGAATAAATTCCAGAGTTGTCATTAATTGGAATAAATTCCAGAGTTGTCATAAAGGGGAATAAATTCCAGAGTTGCCAAAAATTGGAATAAATTCCTAATTGAAATATTACACAAACGTGCATTGCCATTCTGTCTCAAGACGAATTTTAATAGAGTTCGACTGCGTTTGCTGTAACCACAATGTTATTTTGGCCATGACTTCTACAATAGTTCCGATGCTAGAAATAATTTTCGTTGCAGCCTGGCTTTTTTTTTTTATTATCGGTCGTTTTGTGTTAATTAATTTTTACCTTAGATTTAGAGAAGAAATTCATTGATTCAATTCAAATTTTAATTAGTTTACTATTTGGAATTAATATTCTAATTGTTTTGATTATTTTGAATAACCGATTTCTGTTAATATTTCACAAATTTTGTTAGTGTCATCAACATGTGGATTCTGGTACTACTATTCACACAGGGAACATATCCGTTGCCGCTACAAAATATTTCTGCCAACCGAACTGTTTTGGTTGGACTTTAATGGTTTTTTTTCTTCTTCCAAATTTTGTTTATAATAATTGAAAATTTATTTGTTTACCCGTTTCGAAAGCATCGCCAATTGTTATTAACAAAGTATTTAGAATGCCAATGAAATGGTCATAAATATGAAAACTTACACCTAACGCAATTTAATTTGTGGCGATGGAAAATATTTGTAGAAATCCATACAACTGGGACTTCTTGATCGGGAAACAGTGAAACCGTCAATAGGAAACGGTACAGATACAAGTTTGATTTTAGGAAGTTTTTTTGCTTCTCAACATTTAATGTGAATGGATGGAATAAAATTAAATAGAATGCGGATACAAAGTCGGCGAATTTTTCGTGATTCTCGAAATTTGTTTAGTCTATCCGACATTAATTAGACCTGAATTATTTAGGAAGTCTGAAAGTTGTCCAACTCTTGTAATTTTTAGACTTGGCGCAATGGCAATTTCCAAGATTTATTTCGGCGGTTGCGAAACTAAAGATTGCCCACAAAGTGTGCTACTAAATTCCGCTCTAGGCAGCTGACGTCACAGTGTCTGTTTTGTACAGGGTGGGCCAAAAGTCACCAAAGGGTAATTATTTTTATTTTCATTCACTTTTTCATTTTTAATTTTTTTTTGATTCAATTAAAGTTATTAAATTTGTAGACCCCACGATGAGAGGAACTAAGAGTCCATTGCTTGCAATATGAAAATAATCGGCTTACGAAAGGACATTCGTTATTTATTTGTTTGTTAATGGTTTTATTAAATTTATTTGATTTAATTTTGTAATTCGAAAATACATTCTACAGAGAAACTCATCGGACTTATGGTTCTCCCAACCGCAGTCGATGGCCGTGGTAATCAACAAACCCAGATTCGTATCCTGGCACAATCATCGAACAACCTGATTCAGCAGTAGTTTTGCCATTCATTTTCTAGGAAATGCATAAGACGTTCGGTGCTGTCTTTAGACAAACGGTTCTTATCACATCGGTCGGTGAGTATACAAATGAGATCGTGCATAGCTCACTGATTTATTATTTTGGAAAAAAAAAAAACACACACACACATCGTGATTTGAATTTCAATCCAGCCATTGGTAACTCTTTTCCTTTTTTTTCCTAACCACTGTGCAAAGGTCGTCGGACGGACAAGCACGAACAACCGACAGACATGAGCCCAGCACAGCGCCGCTGTCGTTTGGTCACATGATCATCGTTCAATAATAACATTAAATAAAGCAAAAACAAAAAGAAAATAAAAAAAAAATATAAAAATAATAAGGCCCCATTAAGGGTAGCTTAACTAACTAAATTACTTATCAAATCATTTGTTTATTTAATGCAAACCAAAAAAAAAATAATAACAACACTAAAAAACCAACAGAGAACACTTAACAACTAAACCAAAACACACACACTCAGTCAGTTTAAAATCACAGCAAAATCTAAAAACAAAAAACAATATTTTTTTTTTTGCCTCAGTCGTAAGCAAACTATTTATTGTGTGATGTAAATAATAAGAGGAGAATACCTTGGAGCTTGGCTCACAGGACTTTCACAAGGATTCACAAGGGCTAGCGAAAGCCTCTAGATTGCCGTTTTATTGTTGAGATTTTTCTACTTCTTGAACTACACGAGTGCTTGGATAGCGTTGACTTTCCACAGCCGTTGATTGTCGCCTCCTCGTTAGGAAAACGAAAACAACAAATTAGAACAAAAAACTTTCGTATTTTTTTTCCATTTAGCACGTAAAACTTTGCGTTTTTTTACTTTTCTTTTCTTTTTTATTTTAATTACTTTTTTTTTTTGTTACTTGTATATTTTGTAAGAATTTAAGCGATTTTATAGTAAGGCGGCGTTTATTTTTTTTTTCTTTCTCTTTATTTATTTGTATTTTGCGATACGTTACAAAACATTAAGTGATCGCGTTTCGTCGCTATTACTTTCGATAACGTAACGATGTGTTCATGAAGAGGGCTAAATCTAGACTGCCTTTTGTTTGGTATTGACAGACAGAGAGTCAGGCAGGCAGGCAGGCAGGCTGGCTGGCAACGAAGTTATCGATCGTATGTCCGCATGTGTATGAGATTGCGGCGGCGGCGATTGTTTGTACGGCTCACTGAAGTGTGCTCGCTTCGTTTAGATATGTGTGTGGCTGTGTGTGTGTCTGTGTGTGTAAACGAAACGTAAAACACGAATTCGGTGTGTAATCGTGGTAGTTGAGCTTCGTTTTTTGTTTTGTTTGTGTGTTGTTGTACCCCCAAATGTTATCCCCCAAAGTGGAGAATAGAATTGAGTACAGTGAGTGTGCGTGAGTTGCACTTAACATTGTCACACACACACACACATACACCGAGGCACTCCAACTCACGTATGCCGTCGTAGCAAGGAAGTGTGTAATGCCAAGCACACCCAACCAACCAACCAACCAAGCAAACCAAAATCAACGATCGATTTCAATGTTTCATACCACGAGGAGCTCGAAATTGTTGAAATAGTTTAAGCATCGTTTGGTTAGGGGGGGGGGAGGTTTATCGGACATGGAACGACATTTTACAGTTTCCCATTTCTACTTGTTTCCGTCGACGATCTGGCATTAGTTGTAGCCACATGATTGTTATTGTTGTAAATATTTGTTTATTAGACATTGCGATCGATCCGTCTGTCTGTCTCCCTGCCTGTCTCTCCAGGGTTTGGCTGGTTACTCTGGTTAGTGCTGGGTGGCCGTTGTCCGTCTGTCGCTGTAAAATTGCTTTGTTCTCTTAGAAATGTTTTTTCTTTTCTTTTCTATTTTTTTTTTTGTTTGCTTGTTTTAATTTATTGCCATTTTCACTCTGTTGATTTGTTTAGAACAAAATTTTATAGTTGGGCGTTATGTTTTAATTAAATGCTAGAACAAAACTTTCCCAGAAACAATTTATTGCAAACTATTTGTATTATTTACAGCGGATTGATCGTAAGCAGAATTGCCGACATTCCGAAGGCAATGCAACACGTGGCAGGGCAACGAAATAAATGTAAAAACGATGTAATGTAAACACGATGAAAATGTGGTGTGATACGAATTGTACTGGAAATTGGCAAAAAAATATTCAAACACCCCCGGGGAAGGGATTTGTCAGGAAGTCAGCTGAATTAAATTTTTGTCTCACTATTTCTAACTAGTAAGTTGTAATGCGCCTATGGCGCCCGTTGAAACATGGAAAAAAAAGTTTGTTGAAAAAAAAATTTTTTGTGGAAAAAAAAATTTGTTGAAAAAAAAAATTTTTCTTTCAAAAAAAATTTTTCTTGAAAAAAAATTTTTTTTTTTTAACAAATTTTTTTTCCATGTTTCAATTTTTGTTGAAAAAAAATTTTTTTAAAAAAAAAAATTTTTAAAAAAAAAAATTTTAAAAAAAAAAATTTTTGGTAAAAAAAAAATTTTTGGTAAAAAAAAAATTTTTGGTAAAAAAAAATTTGGGGAAACCATAATTTCTGTACAAAAAAAAAATATTATTTTTTTTATTATTATTATTTATAGAAAATTATAGAATGCCTATTTAAATTCCTACGTACTGCGTGACAGAGTCAGTGAATCAGTGTCGAGGGTAAATATATATTAAGATCTTTTGGCACGTGTATTGTTGCCCTCCAAGGCAGCAGTCCTGGTTAACTTGTCCCCATAGACGAGAAAACGCACATGCCTCCACAAAAAATAGTCCAGTATAGTCAAATCTCTCAAATTGCTGGCCAAACTCGCCTCTCAATTGTTTCACAGTATTGCATGCCGTGAGACATGTGGCACAGTCATGATGAAACGACATGTCAATCAGGTTCAATTCTTTCAAAAAAAAAAAAAAAAAATCTTAAAAAAACCAGAGCATACATGGATGTGTTCCGTGTTATCCACAAGCCCTTTGAACCGTCAGAAAGGTATTGAAGTTTCAGTCGTTTGATAGCTGCACAGTGGCAGAGAAAGTGATCAACTTATCTGCCTTATTTGGGAAGACCTTCCTCAAATTAGATCGTGGGTTATTGCGATATTTTCCCATCTATTTACCTAATTACAAATCTTGTTTTGAAGAGCATTTAAAGTTTTTACAGTCGGTGATTCCCCATAAATGTGTCTGGTGGTGAATGCGAACAAGAGTAAACTTATAGCCTTAGCCATGAAGACGAACGACACCGTTCGCATGCTTTCTAAGCTGATTTCGAAGCCACTAATCAGCTGTTTGTCGCATAGAAAGCATGCGAACGTTGTCGTTAGACCTCGTGGCTTTGGGTGTTATACTTGGACGTGCTTTAGAAACGTCGTGACCGGTGGAGACCGATAGTTGCAGCGTCGCGATAATGGAAGAAGGTGTCTACTTCGGCACCGCCCTTAATAGAAAGAATGATGTCAGCAGGAAAATAGATGCTACTTTGAGTCAAGCAAACAATCCCGAGAAGAGAGCCATCTCTTGACGAACTAAGACATCACTGTATCATATGATGATGACCGTAGTCAGACAACAGCGTTAATTTGCATTGAATGCTCTCTAATGCAAAATTAAAATTTTACCCTAAAAAACGAAATTTTCTGCAGCTGTTTGTCAACTAATTTTTCTGGGCATTTTCATCGATATAAAATGGATAGAAGGAGAAAAGTACGATTCGCAGCGATGCTGTTGGTGAAAAAATCCATATTTATTTGAAAGACAGCTGAAATTACTTAAACCGTTACCATAACTCATATTTGGTGATTTTAAATCCATTTACAATAGCCAACAAACAACTGATTTGACAACAGCCGTTGATTGAGAGTACAGCGGTTGATTGTGACTGTGTTGCCATATTGAAATACCTACATGCAGTTTGACAGTTAGTTGGACTTATTACTATCAGCCGAAGCCACGATGTCGAAAGACTTTCTAATCGACATATAGCTGATTTCAAAGCCGCGTTCGACAACGTGGCCTTGGCTGTCGTCTGTCTGCGCTTGCATTGGCTGGACCAGGTCGGTGGAATGAATCCAAACGATAAGGACCAAGTGAAAGAAGACAGTCAAATCCGTGATATCAGGATCTGAAGAAAGCACGCACAAGACGGAAATGTTTGGAAAAAAGGTTACTAACCTTTAACTGATCAGTTAAAGGCTAAAAAAAGGTTGTCAAAGGTTTTGAATCACCCGGTATTTCGGTAGCTGTCACTTTTGAAGCTTTTATTCTTTGACATTTGACATGTCGAAACTACGCCATTACTAAAAATGGAACGATACACGCTTCAACAACGCACCGAAATTATTAAAATTCACTACAAAACTGATGAAAATCTTGCAGTCACAGTTCGCAAAACTAAAGCATTTTTGGGTCGTTGTGAAGACCCTTGTCGGGCCGCAATACAGAAATTGGTGGACAAATTCCAGCTGTTGAGACAAGTTAGGGATGTGAAGAATAAAACCCGTGCACGTCGCTCAAGAACCACTGAAAATATTGCTGCTGCCCAGGTTTGTTCATTCCGCGTCGTTCTTTGGAATTGGGCATTCCACAAACATCATTACACCGTATTTTGCATAAAGACTTGGGTCCTAAGGCTTATAAAGTTCAGTCAACACAAGAACTCAAGCCGGCCGGTCATCAACAACGTCGTGTCTTTGCTGATTGCGACTTCTTCCTTTTGGGGCCACGTGAAAGATAAGGTCTACGCCAACAGCCCAACGTTGATTCAAGGCCTAAAAGATAGAATTCGTGAGGCTATCGAGGACATAGGGCAGCCGCGTTGCCATTTGGTTATGGACAATTTCATGAAAAGAATATGGTCCTGTAAGCGTTGTCGTGGTGGCCATTTGGCTGATGTTTTTTTTTTTCATTATTAACGGTCATTTATCTCAAAAAATGCCTTTTTTCTAATTACTACACAAAGTGTAACATTACGGCTGTGCACGGTATAATAAAAATCTAATTTCAGATTTCTACCACAGAGCCTAACATCCATTAATTATATTTGTGCATTGCCTAAATTATTCAAATGCTACGACAACACCAACGGAGGGAAACACTTGTTCATTCCGTCATCTGCAGATGATAAATGCCCAACATGGTGCGGAAAATTGTGTGTAGTGTTTCCCCATGACACTCCTTTATGTCTGGGTCAGCCACAGTGCGCTGATCTTATCAATCCTTCTCATTAGCACATTTTCTGGTTGGGTTTATTTGGTCCGATGAGTGTTGCAAGTGTGCAAACTGGTAATTGAGGTTGGCAATGCTGTGGATGTGGGGGGGTTGGCTAATACTCTTTATTCAGCCACTGATAAATTAGCGAGATCTCTTTGCTCAGCCACGGCTAACGAAGATCTCTTTATTCAGCACTTTAAGAGAATGCAATGAATAACAAACAAGAGAAACAATTGGTTTATAAATCCACACCAAAAAAAAAAACTATTTGATAATGCTTAAGCAAAACACTCACAAACAAACAAAACATTGACTTTTTTTTGTTGCTTCATAAGCAATTGGTGTGTTTTTGTTTTTGCTGTTTATAAAACATTTTACATTTGAATTTGAGCACATTGCATTTGCCGAAATAGGCATAAAATTGCCGACATCGTCCATCATCGAATGCAATTGCAACCGATTTCAACAATTACACGACATGACTGGCATACAAAAAAAAAGAAAATCCATAAAAATGTCGAGAATTTCTGCCGCAACAACTGCAAACATAAAATGTTAAGGGTGACAATTGCCGTTAGCCAAGTCAGCTGTAATTAGTTAATTGCTATTGCAAAAATATCTCTAAACCGAATTTGGTATACTAATTGTGAGAAATTTCAACAAGGAAGCTGGCTACAGACTCCCGCCACCGATCCAAGTGGCTGGCGGCGGCAGCAGAGGAAGATCGGAATGTGCACAGCATGTCATTACTGTACATGCTCGATCGATAACTACGTTTCGCAAATTGCATTACTCTCTTAGTTGAGAGATCCTCTGTTGAATGCGGCTGGGTGCTGGCTGCTCTCTCGCTCTTTCCATAGATGTGCAATTCAGTAAAGAGCATATGAAAAAGAAACAAACGCCAACGGAAAAAAGTTCTCCCCAGCCAATAGTCAGTCAATTAAATTATCAAACACGGAGAGAGACACATAAACATACTTTGCAAAAAAAAAAGAAGAAGCTAAATTAATAAGGGTACTCGTGTCACAAAATGCCAACCCAGACATTTGAAGAAGCTTTTTGGTACAATTTTGTTTCTTCATGTTATTGAGAAATATCGGAGAAAAGTCAATTGGAGAGGATTATGAAGATTGAGATATACAGGAGTAGAAATGATGCCCGAAAATTTTATCAAAAAGTCAAACATCAGACTGAGGACGTTGGAGTTACTGTAGAGATGTTCTAAATTCCAATAGAAATGTTTTCCTGACACCAGAAAATGCGGTTGGAGAATATAACTCCCTGCTAATCATAGACGAAGGCGCAGGTGGCCAATTAATGAAGTTTAGACAGCATCGGAACACTTTAAAAATATGAAGGCTGCCCAAACCGATGACCTATCGCCTCAGATGTTTAGAGATCGAGATGATGAGTTGGTTAGAAGCAAGAAACTTTGTTGCACTCTATGGATGAAAGAACGCATAACTGATTATTGGAAAATCGATGATTTCCAGGACAAACACAGATGGCAAAGGGTTAGACTGATTGTGATCGAGATGTAAATGGTTGACATCTCAGTGGAGTGTAAAGACTGGCCACATCGAGGTAGTGGACGAATTTTCAAAAAAAAAAGTTCCCTCATCATAGCCACAGAGCACTCTATTAATACAACAAGTAAGTACCACACTAGGCAATTTTACTTCGGCAAGAAAATTATTTTACGGCAATTTTTGTTTTCATTATTGTCTTTTTAACTACAAACGACTTTCAAAATACGAAAAACACAAAAAGAAATTGCCAGTACGAGCAAGTTTTTTCCCTTTCCATTCCCCATACCTCTCTTCCTTCAAACTCAGAATCGTGACAATTAATATTGCCTAGTGTGAATGGGGACAAATTGAGTGTCAACAATAGATATTGTCATATGGGACAAAAGAAAATTTCCTTACACATCCAAATTATCTATTATTTTTCCCATTGGAGAACGTAATAGTCGACAACGCTATTACAACACGCTTTGGGGCCATGGGAAACCGAAAGCGATTTAATACGAATTCATTACGAAACGATTTTTATTTTTTTAAGTTTTCTAAGTTTATTTTTGAGCTAAAAATACTATGTGACCCTATTGGCAACTACCAATTGGCTACTCCTAACAGTAAAAACTAAATCTGGACAGAGACAACAAAAATTAAATAAATTTATGAACACATGTTTTCACATCAGACTATTTGCCATTAGAATTTTTGGCATGCGTACCCCTAATATTTAATTTGCATGGTCAGTCATAATGCGTGTATGTGTGTTTGGGCAACAATGACGTTTTCTTTTTTGTTTCATATTCATATAGTCGAAACCGCTTTAACAACACGACAAAATTCGTTTTCGATAAATTCGGTTAAATGAAAAATGTTTAAGTAAAGCGGACTTGATTGATAATTTAAAAAAAAAATTGTTTTTTTTTTTAAAAAATTTTTTTTGAAAAAAAACAATTGCAGATTCTTTTATTTTGCAGTTTTTTGTGGAAAAATTTTTTAAATTATCATTTTTTTTGTTTTTTATTTTTTCATAAATTAGTATTTTTTTTGTAAAAAAAAAATAAATTGCAGATTTTTTCAAATAGCAATTTTTTGCATGTTTTTTCAAATAGAAATTTTTTGTGGAAAATCAATTCAATTTTTCAAAATCAGATTTTTTAAAATTATCATTTTTGTGGGAAAAAATCAATTGCAAGTTTTTTTAATTTAGCAATTTTTTGTGGAAAAGAATCAATTGCATTTTTTTTAATAAGCAATTTTTTGAGGAAAAAATCAATTGCAGTTTTATTAAATAAGCAATTTTTTGAGGAAGAAATCAATTGCAGTTTTTTTAAATAAGCAATTTTTTGTGGAAAAAAATCAATTGCAAGTATTTTTAAATTAGCCATTTTTTATATAACGTTCCAAGGAACGTAATCCAATTTTGGCTTATTTTCCGATTGAGAGACACATTATAATATAAATATCGTTTTCTATTTTGGCAATTTTTTAAAAAAAAAATCTAAAAAAAATGGACAAAAACTATTCGATTTTTTTTTTGGATTTTATTTTCACAATTTATATGTCTTTTTTTAAATTAGCAATTTTTGTAAGAACGGTCCATGTTTTTCTAAATAATCTTTTTTATTTGATTCTTTCAATTTTCTAGATTTTGAAAAAAAGAGACTGCACTGTTTTTTTGTGAAAAAGAAAGCAACTGAAAGTTGGGAATCAACTTTTGTAAAACTTTTCAAGATTTTTAAGTGTTTTATTTCAATTTGAAGTTTTTTTTTTTCAAAAATATTTTTTTAATTTTTCCATAAAAAAACATTTTATTAAATTTTTTTTTTAATTTTGTGAAATTTTTTCCAAAAAAAAACATGAACAAAAATTAATTTTGGCTTGAGAAAAAATGGAATTTTTCTATTTTTTTTTTTCAAAAATATTTTTTTTTAATTTTGTGTAATTTTTACACATTTAAGATTTTTTTTGATCGTGTCTTATTTAAATTTTTAATTTTTTTTTCAAAAATGTTTTTTTAATTTTTAAAATTTTTTCAAAAAAAAAAATTTTATTAAAAATATTTTTTTAATCTTGTGAAATTTTTCCAAAAAGCATGAACAAAAAATAATTTTGGCTTGAGAAAAAAATAGATTTTTTTGGAAATCAGCGTTTTTAAAAATATTTTTTTAATTTCGTGAAATTTTTCCACAAAAAAAAACATTCCAAGATTTTTTAAAAAATCGTGTTTTATTTAAATTTTTAATTTTTTCAAAAATATTTTTTTAATTTTCTGAAATTTTTCCATAAAATAATTTTGGATTGAAAAAAAAATGGATTTTTTTCAAAATCTGTGTTTTTTAATTATTTTTTTTTCAAAAATATTTTTTTTAATTTTGTGTAATTTTTTCCACAAAAAAAAAAAACTTCAAGATTTTTTTTTAAAAAAACGTGTTGTTTTTATTTCTTTTTCAAAAATATTTTTTTGATTTTTTTTAAATTTTTCCAAAAAAAACATGAAAAAAATATTGAGTGTTTTCGAAATCAGCGTTTTTTAGAATGCTCCAATTTGCATAGATTTTTTTTCAGCTTGAATTTTTATTTTTGCAGAAAAAAAAATGGTGCCACTATTGGGCATAACAAATTCAATCCGGCTTTTGTATTTTTCTTAAATTTAAAAAAATATACTTGGCAAAAAAAAAATTGGCGTTTATTTCCGAAATTAGCGATTTTTGTCGAATGGTAAAAATTCTTTAAAAATGTTTTCTTTCATTTTTGCTTGAAGTTTAAAGTTTGCAGAAAAAAAGGTTCCCCAAACAATTGGGTACAAACAATTCAACCCATCTTTTGTTCGTGCAAAGAAGCAGCAATTGAAGCGTTCTCGCGATTAACATTTTAAGCGCAATTTTTTTGACAACTGGGTTGTTAAAGGATTTACGTTAGAATTACTTTTTCAAAAAGGGATCCACCATAAAAGGCAGTAAAAATGTCGCTTACAATGTTATTCGCGAAAAAGATTTAATTGATATTTAGGAGTAAATTTTTAAAACTCGCAATTTTTGCTTAAGAAAGCAATTTTTAAAAATGCACTCTTTTAAATTTTGAAATAAACCACTTTGAAATTTCTGTTGCTTGTTTTTTTAATTAAAATTTTTTTCGAATATTTTTATTTTTGTAAATTTTTTTAATTTTGAAACTATTCATTCTTCCCCCGACAGGTGTATTGCGTTTACAGATAGTCGACTGTATGTACATACATGGGCGAGCCAGTCATCCAAACACCAGTCAATCTGCCCGTCCGTCCCATCGATGTGAGTAAAAGTGAGCTTTGCTCTGTTGTAAAGTGATTTTCTCATTGATTGCGGATCAGATCAATAGGTGATCGACGCGAGGTGTTGTCTTCTCTGTGTGTTTTTTTCTTTCTTTTCCTTTGTGGCTAACAGCGGGAGCCGGCAGCTGGCGCGACGAATGGAATAATGAATGATGCTTGCTTGCATATCGTATGCAAATGTTTTCGCAAATAATGAATAGAAACAAACAGCAAAAACAAATGAATAGCCGCAGCAAAACGGTTAAAGCGCGATATGGTGATGTGCAAATCAATTTATTGGCGAATCTTGATCTTGGCTTGGCCTAACTTGGCAATAACTTAAGCGATTTCATTGCTATTTGGCGATGCTGCTCATCTTAATGAACTTTAGAAATAAATGCTTTGGTCTGTGTGTTTTATTTTCATTTTGTGCCATTTCTCTTTCGTTGTAAAAAGTAAAAAAAAAAGTTATTTTTAAACTTTTCTTTTCTTCTTGCTGTTGTTGTCGTCGTTGCTGTATCGTTCATCGATCGAGCCGTAGACAGTTTTGACAATGTGATAATTGCTGAAAGAACTGAACGTTTTTTTTTATCGCTGACGCGGCTGCCGCCTGCTTTGTTTGTCGACAAACACACCCAAAACAATTAAAAAGGTTATAATTAATAAGGTTATTTATTTAAAATTAGCACTCAGATAATAGAAATAATGTTTACCTTCAATGATTGCCTTTCAATTGAAAAATCACAGATTAGCCTAAATAGCGCATTAAACACGTACAGTCGGTCTAATCTGTATAACCGAAGGGGGGCAGGAGGAGGGAGGAATATTTCGATATCGCTTAGAAAGGGTAGATGAAAAAACTTGGTTAAATTCTCAAAAGAAAAGGAGTTTTATTTGTTGATGATGGCATCTCTGGCATTTGAAACTACGATACAAATCTCAGACATTCTATTACCTCAAAGGAAAACTAAAAATTCTGTTAGAGGGGTCGATTAGTGTGCTGCTAAAAAATATATCTGCGTTAGAATGACATCAGTTTCAAAACTGTCAATATCGATGGCATTTTATTACAATTCAATTAATTTAAAAGAAAGTTTTTTAAATTTTGAATTTTATGAAATATTTTTTCTAAAGTTTTATGTTTTAAATCAGGGGTGCCCACGGCCTATGCGCTTGGTGCGCTTTTGTTTTTGTAAAAGCGCTTAGCATAGGCTGAGCATCTTACTATGCACATACAACTGTTTGTATGAAATACACACATACCCAAGTTCAAAGCAACAACACTTTCATATACACAGCAACAAGAACGCATGCTTTGTTGGTACACATTGGTGCCAGGCGCTCGCATCGTAAATTTTGTTGCTATTTTTTGAATGATTTCGTGGAATGAGAAGCACTTGCAGAAATCATTGTGTTGTGAGTTTGAAGCGGATAGATTATTTTGCAGAATGAATGACACGTGGGAAAGCGATTATTTCTTCGCTCAAAATTATTTTTTTTTTATTTTTTATATATATTTTATTATATTCTATAATAAATTATCTTTTGTTTTTTTTATATTTGCCACATATACATTTTATAAAAATGAAATTCAATTTTTTTTACCAGTGTACATAATGAAATAATTTTGTTTTTCCTTGTGTGTGTTGATAAAGTGTATACGTATTGGTGTTTGCGCTTCCATAAGAAGGTTTTGGGCACCCCTGTTGTAAACAAATATTTTTCTAAAAAAACGTTTGAATTAAAAAAAAGTGCCGAAACGTCAAGTAGACATCCGCTACTTTGGGTTTTGCCAAAAAAAAACAAGCAATCTATTTTTTAGTATTGTTTTCAATTACTTTTTATTAGAATACGCCTAAAATTGCTTAACTTTAAAAAACATAAAATTAAAAAAAAAAAAAATGTTGGAAAAAACGAGTTCTAAATTGAAGAAAATGCCAATGATTTTTTTTCTTGTAAAAACAAGCAAGAACATTTCTAATTTTGTCAAAAGTAAAGTAGTTCTGAATTGTGCTATTTTGAGGAACAAATAGTACAAAAGATACAAAAATTTAAAAAAAAAGTTCTAAATTGAAAAATTTTCCGAAACCCTAATTGTGTCCACATTGTTCTCAAAGTGAAGGTATTTATGATCTACGTAGGGTTGGCGAACTATTTACTAACAAAAATAAAAATAAATATTTTTCTCCAAAAAAGTTCTAACTTGAAAAATGGCTTGTGTGGCAAAAAATAAAAAATTTAAAAAAAACGCTATTTTTCGATAAAAAGTTTTAAATAAAAAAAAAATCGACGATATGCCAATTATTTCTATTTTTTAATTGTAATAATAGTAACAAAACTAAAATTCAATAAAGGCTTTATTTAAATATAAAAAAAACGCTCTTTTAATTCGTGGAAGAGCTTTTTTTTGTTATTGAAAAAAATATATATTAAAAAAACACTATTTTTCTATAAAAAGTTTTAAATTTAAAAAAAATAAACGCCGAAACGCCTATTGTTTCTATTTTTATAGTTGTAGTAATGACCGTTTCTTTTTGAATTACGAAAAGTTTGTGAAAAAAAATTTAAAAAAAATGTTTTTTCTAAAAAGTTCTTAATTGGAAAAAATCGCCAATTGGGCTTTTTGTTGCTGTGAAAATCAAAGTTGTTCTGAATTGGGGAAGTTTTGAGGACAAAAAATGTTTTGTTTTAAAAAACGCGTAATTCAAAAAAGATTTTTTTTGAAGAAAAAAAATCGCTAAATTCCAAAAAAATATTTGAAAAAAATAAACGCCGAAACGCCAATTGTTTCTATTTCTATTATTGATGTAATAACTTTTTTTTTTGAATTTTAAAAAAAAGTTTTAAATTTAAAAAAATTTCTTTCAATTTCCGATTTTTCCGAAAATCTATTTCCAACGCAATAATGAAAATTGTCGTTTTTAGTTTCACATCATGTACTAACTTTTTTTGCTGTCTGTATTGCAGAGGTATGTATGTGAGTATTAGTTTGTATTTGTGTGTGTGTGTAGTCTGGCATTTGGCAATGCAATCCGGAAATATCGCATGACAATTGAGATTTTTTTTTTCAATAATTCCCATTTCATTCAATGTTATTCATTAGTTATGACTTGCCAGATTCATGGTAAAAATTTAATATTCATACCATTACATTGTCAATCTATCATAAATATTTTACATTTCCTTGGGAATTTGTACGGGTTTCGGTGGCCGTTTTGGCGATTTGAAAAAGGAGTTGAGGGAATGTTTCACAGAACTGAATAATTGTTCTTAGAATATGAATTCAATTAAAACAAGAATTAGTTTTCTTCCTCAGTGCCATCTATCGATCATTTGGTTCACCATTCTGCACGACTACCTGCCGTCAGCAACTGATCAGAACATTTTATAAAATTCCCCCCAAGGTTTCAAGGTACTGCCGCCCATTTTTTGACAAAAATCACCACAAAACCCAAATTTTAAGAATAACTTCTACGCTTCTCTTCACAAACAAACCGGCCCCCGCCTAATTCATTACCCACAACAAAAAATATAATCAAATCAACAAATTGAGAGCAATAACAATAAAAAAAAATGATCGTGATTTCGGGTTTGTTGTCACATCTTCTGGTGGAACCGAGAAAACACGTTTTGTTTATGTTGACTTTTTTTCAGCTTCTTCGTCTTCTTCATCAGTGCCTTTCAGACAAAAATATGCGTCAGCAGCCGCAAAAAAAAACTGAAAAGAATACAAATCAAAGCTATAACACTCGCTCCTCTCGTTCATAACCTGACGATGGCGACACACAATCAATGAGCGACGGCGGCGGCGGCGACGGCAGTGGAGCAGACAAGCCGCACAACAGCACACTCTGGTGTTTTTCGTTTAATCGTATTCAGAATAAAATAAAAATAGAGGAAAGCGCGTCCGTCGACCGGCTGGTTAGGAGAGCAGTGGAAAAGGGCATAAGGCAAATATTCCACTATAAACGACAAACGACAATAAAAACGCTGATCTAAAAATAGAAACAAGTGGTTGTGTGTGATGTGGACAAAAAAAAAATCAACTTTAACAGAACACAACACAAAAAAAGGTAAAAGAAATAAACCTCTACTGAAAAAAAATTGAGCATGAAGCTTGGCCAAGGGTTGCCACATGTCTGTATTATTAATCATCTTTGAGTGGATTGGAAACTGTTGAATGTGTTTTTGTAATTATTAAATGTGAAGTGATCAGGAGTTTGGATCACATGGTATGATTTCTTGTGTCAAATACAGAGTGGCCCACAATAAATCACCCAACTTTTGCAAAGGATGGCAACGACCATTTTTTATGAAAACCAACCCTATGAATGCAAGGCATTGTGTTAGCGGAAGGAATAATTTGCCATAATACCCGATTCTCCTCATAAAACACCAAATACTCGTCGCTATTGGCCCATTTTCATGACCATGACAAGGGAAACTGGGGGCACTAAACATCCAGGTATCACTCTTAAACTAGTCCCATAGGGTCTATGAGAAATGACCCAAAAAAAAAATGAAGAATAACCGAAAATATAAATTCCCGAAAATAAATGAAAAATCTCCCCAAAAGCCTAATATGAAAATGTTTCCAAAAATTCTGAAAAATCCCCCAAAACAATTTATTGAAAAAAATCGGACATCTGTTATGAAAATATGCCCAAAAACAAACGAAAAATGTCTCAACAATTAAAAAATTTCATATGAATATGCATATGCATATTTCTATTTCATATGGAAAAAGCCCCAAAAACTGATCTGTGAAAAAGTCCAATATGAAAATGTTTCCAAAAATTCTAAAAAATCCCCCAAACAATTTATTGAAAAAAATCGGACATCTGTTATGAAAATATGCCCAAAAACAAACGAAAAATGTCTCAACAATTAAAAAATTTCATATGAATATGAAAATTTCAATTTCATATGAAAAAAGCCCCAAAAACTGATCTGTGAAAAATTTCGTTTTTTTTTTTGGGGGAATTTTTCATAATGAAAAATGTATGAGATTTTTTTTGGGGGAATTCTTAATTTTTTTTGGGGGCATAAAATGCACAGCATGCTAAGCTATTTACGCCAAAGGTACCAACTGGTCTTAGACATTGTGGGTAACCAAGGTTTTGCGACCGGTGAGGGATACGGAATCATGATAAACCAGTTTTTATTTCAGCAAATAGATGAACTGGCGCTGGAGGACTCATGGCTCCACCATGGCGGTGCAACTGAACACAAGGCTTTCGACAAAATGGACATTTTGAAATAAACCGACATGGAAAGATTTGATATAAGTTAACGTAATTTCGCTTCTGTCCCTATCTACTTTCTAGCGCAACCAAAAGCCTGGCATAATTAGCGGAGCACGATTGGTCCTAATATGCTTCAAATCTAGACAGAGCTTTTTAGATGGGCTTAAATTCAAAATTTGCGCAGTCGGCCATCATACAATAAACCAAGGTTCAAATGTGGACATTTTCGTTCCAACGTTAGACATTTTCCGGCGATCATGTTACCTTTTAAGTGGAAGCAACGACTCTACAAATAAGTGTGTCATGCAAGGCTTGTGTAGAAGATTAACAGTAGGTCGCCGTCAGTGAGTATACCCAATAGCGTTTATTGTTCAGGGAAGTTCATGGTTTCTTCCTTAATGAAATTTTCAGGGATCATTAGAAGTTTGTCTCGTATGATCCGAAAACAAAGCGGTTTGTTGTTTTAATACAACGTTGTATACAATCTGGCAACCCTTATCTTTGACTTTTTACGTCACTACCTACAAAGAATTTAGATTATTAAAAGTTGATCGTGGCACACCTTACAAACACATTAATGTTGGTATTCATAGTTAATTTTCAAAAGATAAATTAAATCAATTCAAGACATTTTAATGGTACATAATCGATCACGGGAAATATCCCACAATTACATTTTTTTTTTTATTAAATTTATTCTGTACGTTTGGCAGCCCTATCACTTACGTGTTGAAGCGAATGCAGCTACAGTTTAGTGCAAAATAATAGCAGTGGCAGAAGAAGTATGAAATTTAAAAACTGCAGAATCGATTTTTTTTTCGTATAGTTGCAGTTTTTGTTAGAGTAGAGACAGTGTCTATGTTAAGAACGAGGGCAAGATGAAAATTAGGCTTACAACGTTTAGAAAATCGTGGAGACTGAAGACAGCATTCAAAGATGAGGCTGATTATTGAAACTTAGTGGTTGTGTACGAATATGTTTACCCTGCTTAGGACATAAATATAAACAATGGCAGAAGAGTTCCAAATAGACACTACTTAGGGTTACAGAAAATAGCTCAAAAAGACAGAGAACACCAAATCTCTGGTCAAAAAACCTATTGGAAGAAAATAGGGAAACTCTTGGTATTAGTAACTGGAAAAAGTATTACAATCATTGAATAAATCCGAGTTGCAATGGAGACAAAACAATTTTTATTTTTATGGAAGATCATTAAAAGGCATGTTCTGGTGGACACAATTCAGTGTGGTAAAATAGGGGACACACAAAATCTTTAACTCGAATACAAAAATTAACAAAAATCCATTGTCATATTGTTGGTTTATTTCAAAAAGAAAACATTCCCAAAAATTGTGACTTTCCTATGCCCAGAATTGACAGGTTTTCTTATTAACACAGCCGCCGCTTCATCAGAAAAGTAGTTTTTTTCGAGAGGTTTTAAAGGTCATACACACGGTCGTGTGTTTTCAATTGCCGAGTCAATTTGACTATGAAAGCGAATAATGAGCGGACTTTGAACAAAAATGTTCAAGAACTGAGTCTCACTTTTGTAGGAAAGCATGAGCCGTTCGGAGCCGGATTTAAACACTAGGTCCCGGTCGGTGGTTATACAAATTATATCGTGCATAGCTCACTGATTGGAGAGAATTTCCCCATCATTACTACATGGAATGTTAAGGGACATAAGTAAGTAATTGTGATTCGTGAACGACTTGAGGATTATCTTCTTTCCAAATACGGCAATTTTGCTTATTGTTGTAGCTTGCTAACTAAACCGCAACCCATCGCACCGCACCAAACAGTCACACGTTGAGGATGGAGAGGCTTTTCAACAATAACTCTTGGGTTTTCCGAGCCCCAGATGCGACAATTTTGCTTGTTGATGTAGCCACCCAGGTGGAAATGGGCCTCATCAGTCAATATGATTTTTCGATGGAATTCCGGATCGTTTTCATGCATTTGAAGGACAACAAATACACAACGTTGTTTATGATCGGTCGGCCTGAGTTCTTACTTGAACTTTATAAGCCTTAAGACCCAAGTATTTAGGCAAAATACGCTGTAATGACATTTGAATTCCAAAGAACGACGCGGAATGGACAAACCTAGACTTTCTTCAACACTTTGCGCTACAGCAATGTGCACGGATTCTAACTTCCCAACATCTCGAATTTTTCCACCAATTGCTGTATTGCGGCCCGACAAGGTGCTTCACAACGACCCAAAAATGCTTTAGTTTTGCGAACAGCGACTGCAAGATGTTCACCATTTTTTTTAGTGAATTTTAATAATTTCAATGCGTTGTTGAAGCGTGAATCGTTCCATTTTTTGTAATGGCGTAGTTTCTACTTGTCAAATGTCAAATAAAAGCTTCAAAAGTGACAGCTACCGATATACTGGGTGATTTAAAATAACACCTCTTGTTGGAGAACCCTGTATAATAATTTCTAACATTGGTTTTGGAAATATCGGGGAGAAGCATTTTTTATTATTAAATTTCGCAATAACTGGCCGATTTTAACGGATTTTTCTTTTTGAGTGGGCAAAATTACCAAAATGTAATTTTTAGTTTTGATGTAATTTTAGTTTCAAATCAAATAAGATTTTGGTTTTTGCTGTGCTATATTTTTGAACACAACTGTTGATAGTTACAGTTTGTCATTTAATAGAGAGCATCAAATGAAGAGAGAGAGAGAGAGTGTGTAAGAGAGGGCGAACAGATAATCACAGTGAGAACATTTGTCATGCACACAAAATCCAATAAAAACAAATTACAAAAACAAATCAAGCAGGAACAAAAACAAACTGTTTTTGTTTTGTTTGTGATTTAGCGAAAAATTTATAGGTCTATTTTGTTGGCATTTTTCACTGTACAAACAGATTTTTGTTGTTGCGTTTTGGCAACATGTTAAGGAAAATTTCTGCAGTCTAAAGAAAACAAAACAAATCTATATAAGAATGTAAGGGTGGGGTAAGGGTGAGGGGTGAGGGAAACAGAAAAGGAAAACAAAATAATAAAATTAATATGAAAATAAACTTACATTTTTATAGATGTCAATTAATTATTAAAACAATAGAGTGTGAGCGGGAGAGCAAATATGAGATAATAATTAGTTGGAAAAACACAACAGGCACAGGTGTTGCGTTCGCTGGGTGGCGGATTGGCTTGATGTGATGGTGGGTTGGTTGGTTGGTTGGTTGATTGGTGCTGGTAGGTGGCGCTCGGAGAGAAGACGACAAGTTCCCCGTCTTAGTGCAGTGCACACGTATTATTGTGTCAACTGATGTGGGATGTAGGTATTTATTGGTGGCAATCCTCCACTCGTGCAAATAATAACAGTTAGTTGGTTTTATTTTTGAATTGATCACTTGTGATTGATAACAAACAATAGATATTGAACTAAACTTGTGCGATACATAAGTAGGCAAGCAGCGCTAAACTACGCCACAATGAAGAACAGTTTTTGTTGTTGTTGTTTTCTATAAAAAAAAATATAAGTAACAGCGGCAGCAAACAGTAGCAGAGTCAGTAGTGATTTGATTTATTTTTATTATTCTTTAAGAGGAGGAGTAGGTTCTGTGGTGGAGATGCAGCAGCAGACAGATATTAAGAAATGACACAGGAAATGCAATCTTTCTATTTATGCACATATACTATATGAGTGTGTGTGTGTGTGTGTATGGTTTTTGTTTTGTTTTTAATTTTTGTATAAGAATGCAGGCGGAAGACGAAATTATGTTTAATAAATAAATTCCTCCGCTTTAATAAGATGGACAATGCACACACGGAGAGAACGACAGTTCACCACAGTAAACTTGACTTATTGGGAGCTGTCAACTCGACTCGACTCAACTCAACTCTGTCTCAAGTACAAGTGCTGGCGTTGGCGACTACAGACTTTTAACGGGGGGGTGGGCCGTTCCGATTTCTTAACAAAGGCGAATGCACGACTGACGCGGACGAGCGTACGGGAATCGTTTGTTTTCGTTCTTTTATTTTTTATTTTTTGCGTTCTTTCTTTCTTTTTCCGCCTGTTGTAATGTTATTTATTGGTTTGTTTTGTTAATTTCTGTTTAAATAACTATAAAATATTGCAATTCTATGCATCGACCGCTGGCGGTGGCCCACAGAGGGTGTCTGTTGCGGGGGGGAGGTGAGCCACGCGCGCCCGAGAGCCGACTCAACCACCATGCAACAACAAATTCTGTGAGCTTAACACACTAAAAGCGCAGCGCTGGTCGTTGTCAGTATTCTTCACCAAAAAAAAAAACACACACACACACACACAGAAGAGAGGACAGAAGAACACAATAAAAAAAAAAAAAAAACAGCAAAGAAGAACTGAATAACACCAATAGCGCAACAACAAACAATTGACGAAAGATAAGATACGCGTGCGGCGTATTTTGTGTATTAATCCACGACGATTTCCGTGTAGTGAGCGAGCGATCGAGCGAGCGAGGGGAGCTCTTCTTTATCTGCTGTTGTTGTGTTTTTTTTTATTTTTTTGGTCAATAGCAATGTGTCTTCTTTCTGCTGGCGTTTATTCTTTTTGGACACTATTTGGCGTTTTTTTTTTTGCACTTGCCTTTTTTTCACCGGGTGCGAAAAATTGAAAAAGGGCACTTTATGTGGGTCTTGTCACTTTGATTGTTTTGCGTTAATGCTTGTGTAATACAACTCAAAAAAGACACGCGCTCTCAGTAATGCTCTCTTTTGTTGTAGTAGTTGTTGTTTTTATTTATATTATTATTTTTCTTTTATTGAAAATATGATTTTTTTCTTGTTCTTGTTTGGTTGAAAACATAAACTTGAGCTCAAACTTGAAGTATTGCTTTATTAAAATTGAACTTTGCCTCTGAATTCAGCTATTCACACTTTTTTGTTGTTGTTATTATTACGATTCTTCTCCTGTTGTTGTTGTTATTTCACATAACCTTTTTGTTGTCTCTTATTCTATTTAAATATTTATTGTCAATTTTCCACAGTTGTTTCAATTCTATTTAGACTTTTGTTGTTGTTGTTGCTGTTATTGTCATTTGTTTCTTTTTTTTTTTATTCTTTTGTCATTAATAAAATTTTCCACACCTCGCAGGCGGCGGCGTTTGTTTGGTACTTAGTTAGAGACCCGTTGTACTACCACTGAACGTCGTGTTTAAAGAGTCGTTGTCTACTGAACTCGGCGAAAATTCCTCCTCCGATGGGGCCACCAAATGCCAAGTTAATCGTTCTAGTGTGAGAGTGTGTATGTTCATATCTGCTTCCCTATACATTTGTGTATGTGTGTGTGTGTGTCGATCTGTGTTCATTTGTTTGTTTCGTGTATTTTCTTTGTTTTAGGCTCCTCTTGGTAGTTGTACTCATTTAACCGCTTACTATTTTGTGTTGGTTCTCTTGCTCTTGGTTTTTGTGTTGTTAGTGACTCTCATTTAGTCTCTTTCACTTACAGAGGATCGTTTGTTGAGCACAAAGAGCGGTGTTGGAGTTAGTAGGGGGCTAGGGAGGGGGAGAAGGTTTGAAGAGGAGCAACAGTAACATTTGAGTACATGTTTTCGGGTGAATGTTTTGTTGTTGTTGCTGTTCTTTTTGTTTTGCTATTTGATGCATGTTTTTAAAGGTTAGAGTGACCTGTTGTTGGCGAAAAGTAATTTTTGAGCGTCCACTGGGGACAGCGCTACGATTCGTTAAAGCGGTGCCAATAATTCATACTGTGCAATATTATTCAACGTCTGTAGGTCATATATTGAAAACTTGCGCACTACATTGAGTAAATCAAAATGAGTTCGATATTTATTGAGCAATATCGTAAATATTGCTTCAGTTCAGAGTTAACATCTGTCAAGGCTAGCAAAGGAAAAGACGATAAAAAAAAAAGATAATTTTAGAATGTTTCGAGGTCTATCGGAGCTTATCTGCTCTGTGGAATAGCAAGAGCAAGACTTGCAGAAATAGAATTAAAAAAAAAAATAACAAACTGTGTTGACATTTCTGTTCAGTAGGGGTTAAAAAGTGATCATGAATCGTTTAACGTTAGAACAATAAATTAATTTGGAAAAAAAAAACCTGTTCGCGAAGTTCATAGAACATTTCGTCCATTTAACGGTCAACATCATCGACCTTATGAATAAGTAAGCAAGCTACGTCAATAGGCAAAATTGCCGTATTTGGAGCGAAGACAATCCCCTAGCATTTAAATAACCACCAGTACTTACTTGTTTCCATCCACATTCCATGAAGGAACTGACCGCAATCTTCTGTTTAAAGCCGACCCCGAAAGTTGTCAGCATTTACGTGGTGGAAGCAGACGCTGAAAAATGTTTTTGATAGACTTTACAAACCTGCATGTCGCAAAGACCATACAGAGGGCAGACGTCTCATGTTGTTTTTTGACACAGTAGTTCGGCTCAACACTCTAGATGTCAGTAATTGACATCGCAATATTTGAAAGGTTTTCAAAGCAAATAATGTTTTTTTTTTCTTAAACAAATATCTACTTAAGCGCCCCGGTAGGCGAGTTGGTAGCGTGCTTGCCTATCAGCGTGGGGGTTGTGGGTTCGATTCCCACCAGAGGCTTTGGTCTGTCGCTGCAAAAATCTAAACATATGGTCTTTGTCACCCGGTTTACCCTTGGACCCAAAATTAGAATATAAATTTACTTTGTATTGTAATTAATAATAAATAAATAAAATAAATACCTACTGTTTAAATACCCGCTTGGAAATGTTCAGCAAACGACTTGGGACGTCTGCTCTCTGTATGGTCTTTGGTAGTCGCACACACGACCTACCACACCACGATCGTCCAATTACATCCATCCAATTGACTGTTTGGTGCGGTCGACTCGCTGGGGGCATCACCAGTCATTATTTCTTTCGAAATGAGAAAGGAGCTGTCATTGTGGCGAAAAGCAAGAGCTTGATGATGACTGAATTTTTGTGCCGACTCTTGTGTTTTCGCATTGCCGTTGTCCATATTGACGATTATCGATTTTTTTAAGCATATTGTCGGTATTAAGACGACGCGGTATTATGTTGTCATGGTTTGTGGTAACGACCTGGAGTGTTGCAAAGTAAAAAAAAATATTTTAAAAAATATAAAAAGTTAAGGTAACACATGCAAACCAATTTCTAAAACGTGTGAAAGAGAGAAAGAAAAATCCTTTCAGATTTTAAAGGGGCACTGAAAAATTCCCTAAAAAAAAATCGTACACAAAACTGGGGAGTTCTTCATAATTTGTAGGTAACATTTAATTTTTTTGTTTTGGACAGTGTACTCTCTCCGTTTATGAGAGGTGTCCATCTCATAAACGGACAATTTTTTCAGCACCACTCCGTTTCAGTCCTCTTGTTTACTTCTCTCATAAGCGGACACCTAAGGGACTGAGAATTGTGTCCGCTTATGAGAGAAGTACACAAGAGGACTGAAACGGGACACAATTCTCAGTCCCTTAGGTGTGTCCGCTTATGAGAGAGTACACTATCAGGCATGTCACAGAAATGTTACGAAATCGATTTGAATTCGTGTTTCCAAAACCTAACATTTTAATTTTGCTTCTTCAAAAATTCCTGGGTTTGATGAAATCAAGAAAAAATGGAAATCGAATATTTCTATTAAAAATATGGTAGCATTGAAATTAGAAACAGCTGGTTTACCCACCGCCGTCAAAAATGTCGATACGTCTCCAGACTTTGACTGTGATTTTAATTAAAAAAGTTAACAAACAAACAAATAAAAAATATGATTGCCCCTTTAAATATGTAAAAATTAGCTATTAATATTATTACTTTGCGGATTATTACTTTTTTTTTGGGTTTAAGTGTTGTTTTTGGTTAAGGCTGCCAATTTTATATGTGACAAGATCACACAATTGAGGCGATGGCAATTCTTTGACATGCCTGATACTTTATACGTTAAAAAAGATGTTAAAATTATCATACTCAACGTATTTAGTATATTTTTTAATAAAAGCAATATTCATAATTAATTTTGAACAGAATTTCATTTCAATTTGGAGTTTAAGTTGAAATTGATTTCAATTTCACTTCAGATTTTGTCATTGGTTTCAAATCAATAATTTTTTTCGATTTCCTTTTTCTGGAGAAGCTAAAAACGTTTTGGTTTCAAAATTTGTCGATTTGGGTTTCTGTGACATGCCTGTATATATCGATTTATTTTATAATGTTTTTTTTGGGGTGTTTTTCATAATATTTGGGATTTTGAATTGGGTAATTTTTCATAAAATTTAATTTTTTTTTAATTTATTTTGGACAATTCTTCATTTAGGGCAGGTCTTCATTTTTTTGGGGGCATTTTCATAGTGGCCGTGGCGAATATTCTTCAAAGGGATACCCATTGTTCTTTCTAAGACATCCAGAGTCTCAGACACTTTCTGGTAATCAACTAGAAGTGTCAGTGCCAAGTTAAAGTCGTTTTCATTAATCAGCTGGTACAATTCCCGGGTAAAAATCTCAAAGTTGCCGACAATTAAGTTGTTTTGCGAAATTAATGTTGATTCCGGCTTTCCATTAAGATTTGACTGTGCCCAGCATATGCGTAAAGTGTGCTTTATTAACGTTTTAAATATTTTAAAGAAATAAAAAAATGTTCAGGACTGATTTTGCCACTAACTTTTAATTTGTAATTTGAAGATATCTCACTCCTGTCTCGGTAATCTTCTTTGTTAAATTCGATTTTGTTTTTTTTCTTTATCACACGAAGAATCAGAATTGGAAATAAAAAAACGTTTTCCCAGAAAAACACCCATCAAAATCAATACACAGACTGAATCAACTAGAGATGACAATTTGTTTATGCAAATTATCGATAAACAGTCGACGTTGATTCCAAATGCCACATTGGGATTGAGTTGATATCACACGAAGAATCAGAATTGGAAATAAAAAAACGTTTTCCCACAAAAACACCCATCAAAACACAGACTAAATCAACTAGAGATGACAATTTGTTTATGCAAATTATCGATAAACAGTCGACGTCGTCGTCACATTGATTCCAAATGCCGCATTGGGAATGTCGACGACCATTCCGAGGGCAGACGTCCTAAATCGGGTTTTTGACGCATTAGTTCGTCAGTATTTGTTATGACAATATTTGAAACAAATTTAAAAGGTTTTCAAAGCAAATCATGTGTTTTTTTGCCTACTTTTTTTTAAAACCAATACTGTTTAAATACCCTCTTGGAAATGTTCGGCAAAACGTCTTGGGATGTCTGCCCTCTGTATGATCTTTGTCCCTCTCTTGGAAATGTTCAGCAACCGAAATATTCTGCCCCCTGTATGATCTTTGTCCATCAGTGAGAGAAACTTGAGTTTTCGGCTCTTTAACTCGATCCCTCTTTCATTTCACAAAATACACACATTTCCGTGTAATTTCCCTAACGAAAATCATCAAATATTGTGAATGAAAATTACCCCCCATTAGAATTTTTCAAATACACACACCCGGTGGATTGTGGCGTGGCTAAGAAATAACGCTAAAAATAAATGAATTCATTCAAATCTCTCCTTATGGGAAATTCCCTGTATTTATGAACTCTCTTTAGAAAACTCCGCCTCTTTAACCACTCAACATTACAGCTCTCTCACTCTCTCTGTCAGGCGTCGAACGAATGCATTGGTAGTTGTAAGCCCACACATGTGTTTCCCCTACACAATGAGTTGTATTTCATGGGTGTTTGTGTTTGAATGGGCGCTGTGTGTTGTGGCCGTTTATCTTGTTCTTGTCTTGTTTTCATTTTCTTTGGGTGGCCACCCATCGGAGACGCCATATCCTCAACTGAAATGAATATCTCTGAGTGTGTTTTCTATTGTTGTTGTTGGTGTTGCTTCTCCTTCGGCACACGTGATGTACGAGTATTACGGAGCAAATGGCTGCTGTTTCCGGTTGTTGTAGTCGTGGGTGAGTGAGTACGAGTTGACGTGCGTGGGTGGGTGGTGTTTATATTGCCCTGAGTGTGCGTGAGTGGTGTTTTTTTTTGTTGCTGTACGGTAGGCCAAAAGTTTTCAAACAAATTGAATGGATGCTGCCGCGACTGCTGCTGGAGATACAATTTGTGTTAATGTTTTTGCTGGTGCTGTGGAGCCGGCGTTGCTGCCTGGCTGGAGGCTGGAGCAGGGGAACCAAAGTTGATTAGATGGATTTCGTTTGGTTTTTGTGTTTTTAATCACACACCAATTTCATTTATTAAATCTTAGCATCAGCGCCACAGAAACAACAAACTCGTAATGCGAAGCGCACTGTGAGTGAGCACAGGGATGCGGTTGGGGCAGAGCCAACAACGACGACGACAACGTAAGCAATTTTCATCTCTCGGTTTTTTTTTTTTTTTTGTAATTCTGTGTTCTTTCTTTCAGTTTTTTTCTTCTTTGCTTTCATATTTCATTTTAGTGTTATTGTATTTCAGACACTTGTAGTCGCAGTAGTTTTGTTGGGTTTTATTGTTGCGGCAGCAACTGGATGTTGTTGCTGTTGCCACTGTTGACTTGCTGCTGCTGGTGGCTTAGTGTCGCTAGCAATTTTGTGCTTTGCTTACCACTAAAGTAATATTAAAAAAAAAAACCAACAACCACAACAACAAATATTAATAAAAACAGTTTATTGTGATGCTGGCCTTTGTTTTCAACGTTCACGGTGGAATGAATGAATGTGTTGGTGTTAAATGCCTCTGTGTGTGTGTGTGTGTCGTTCTTTGGACAAACAAAAAAAAACGCAAACAAAGCAGTGGTACGCGGGGGGGAGCCTCGATTGGTTGAGTCAACGGAGGCATGGTGCTGGGGCAGGGCATGTTTTCTGTCGAAATTTTATTAAAATATTATTAGAAACATTTGTTGTCGCTTCTGGCTGTTTCGGCTCATGATGATGATGACGATGGCGACGACGACGACGACTGATGATGATGATGGTGTTGTTGTACAACTGGGGATTCGATTATAACAACATTTATTGGATGATTTAATTTTATTTATTTATCATAAACTAACGAAATTTATTTCATTTTCCATGGGGTTCCACAAAGTACACATAATTCAATTGAATTCTTTAATTGAAATTGTCAATTTTTATTAATAAAATTCCGTTTTTTTTTCCTGTGCTGTTGAATAGAAATATTTTTGTGTAATAACACGATGATGATGATGAGACATTTGGAATTTGGATAAGAATTGATGGGCAGAAATCTTAAGTCTTGCACTATTTCGAGACACATTCGATTTATCTATTTGAACGTGAAAATGTTGGTTCACAGAAGAGATTCATGGCAAACACAATTCTTGTTAGAATGAACTAAATTTTGTATAAAATTAGAAATTCTCTATCGATTTTCATAAACAACATCGGTTTTTTATTTGTAAGATATTTGGCTTTTGAAAAAAATGGATATTTCCCCTCGAAGATAAGTGAACAGGCCATCGGAGTTTTACACTTCAACACAATCAAATCCTAATCCGAACAATAGAAGGTTACACCGACCTTGATCCGGTTGTGGGAAAGAAGATAACCGGTTATTGTGCCAGGAAAGTCCCTGAAGTAGTCGGTAACCACAAATCTGCCACAATGTCCCTGATGAAGTGGAAGAACCGGAAATCTGGCAGATATTTCAGCCAGGCCCTGAAGAAGGGATACTAAATTGCAGAGATAAACAGGTAAAAGTGACAAACGTGCAATCTATAGGGTGTTTTTTTGAAGAGATTGATAACTTAAAATGGTATTTATTTTTTTAAATATTATATGTCAGCTGCGGCTACGATTTGCATCGTCCATTCGATTAGGCCAATTGTTGACTACCTTTTCCAATAAAACTGGCCATGTGAAGTCAACGAAGGCTTGAATATTTTCTTCCACTGCTGCAAGAGTTGCTGGCCTGTACTGGTGATTCTTTAACGGCTTGAGGATTGTCTTCGCTCGAAATACGTACTCATAAGGCCGATGATGTTGACCGTTAAATGGACGAAATGTTCTATGAACTTCACGAACAGATTTACTTATTTTTTTCAAAATAATTTTTCACAATTTGGAAACTCTGTTCGAACGTTAAATGATTCACGATGACTTGCCAACTCTTGCTGAACCGAAATGCCAACACAGTTCGACATCATCAGCTGTCAAGCCATAGTTATCGATACCGATTTTGCCGTCCCAACAAAGAAAGTCACAAGCGCCCAAAATTTCCAATTTGAGATAAGGCCAGTTTTGGAACCATGAATGGGATTCTGATTTGTGTGTTAAGCTTGTATAGACCGATTTTCAACAGTAAGATATTTTAAATTAATTTTGAAAATTTTAATTATATAACATCAGACTTCGAGCTCGAATTTTAACATTTACCAACATTTTTCAAAAATATTTTATTTTAAGCCTCGAAAGATAAGAAACATAGAAGCGAAATATCTCAAAACGAACATTATTTCTTGGGAGAGCCGGATAGTTTTCAAGCAGATGGAAATACATAGTATCCTATACATGCAGCCGGAGTGGGAGTCTGGGGGCTTATGACTACTGTGGTAGCTGGGGAGATGGAGAGAAGGACGATAGCATTGACAAGCTCAAATGCTTATCCATGTCGATTCATCTGATGATCTTCTGGATAACACCTCACATGTGTGTCCAGATCTCTGTTTGAAGAAATTTTAGTTTTTAGGATTACACTTCTTGTCGGATCACGCAGAAATACCGAGAATAACAATAACCAGGACCAAACGAATCAAAAAATGCTCAAATGTCGGATTATATTTCTCGCTGGGATTCAGACACACGACGATAGGGAAGTAACTAGGCTCTTAGCCGCATAACCTTTACAGGGTTTATGATTTTTTTTTATTATTTTTTTTTTATTTATGAGTACATTTATTACTTATACAGTGACTCAGTACCTCCAGGGCATTTTTGAGGCTAGTCGAAAACCACTAATCAATTATGTAATATACAAGTTACTATGAAATATCCGCTACTTTCCAGTAAATCACAAAATATTGGTTTAATTGCATTAGTTTAAAAAAACTTTATACCGACTCAGAACCTTTATCGACTTTTTCAAACTTTTGCCGGTAGATATTAATTTCGAAATACATATTCACCCCTTTTTTTCTTTAATTTTCCCCATTTTGGTACTGTTTTGTACACTACTTTCATTCGTTCCATGTCGATTACAATTTTGTTCACACATTTTTGTTTTTCCCCCTTTGCACTTTTTTTTTATTCCGTTTTGGTATGTTTTTGCCATTTTTTCGACCCTTCTTCCACTTGTTTTTTTTTTGCCAAAAATCTCTATCACTCGTTTTTTTATTTTCCCCCCTTTTCGGTCCCTTTTTTTATCCCGTCTTGGCCCATTTTTCGTCCCACCTCTAACTCATTTCTGATTGCAGATTATTACTCATTTATATTGTACGAGCTTTGGACACGTTTTGGTCCTTTTTCCGTTACATCCAATTTTGGGCCCATTCCAGTAGATTAAAATTTTTTGCACACTTGTTTTTGGTTTTTTACTTTGGTACTTTTTTTTTATTCCCGTTTTGTAAGTTGAATAGCATCACTAGCATTATCGAGAAGTTAATCAAAAGAATCGACATGGGTAAGCGATCTTGCTGGGGACCTTTCATGAAATCACTTGTAGATGGGCGCCCCGGTAGGGGATTTGGTAGCGTTTTTGCCTATCAGCATGGGAGTTGTGGGGTGTTGATTCCCCTCAGAGGCTGCAAAAATCTAACCAAATTAGAATATAACTTAACTTTGTGTTGTAATTTAATACAAAAATAAATAAATAAATAAGATGTAGATCCTCCACTAAGTGAATTCAATTTTAAGAAAATTTTCCATTCAAACTTTGAAAAAGAAACTCGAACTTGAAAGGTCCCGAATTGTTTTGTTTTGAAAATGTAGGATTTCATTGGGTCCTTGTAGGCGCGATCCCAAAATCCGACTCTCTGTATTTTATGAAAGCACTACTAGGTTTATGGAGCTTCGTTCGGATGAGCCTAAACGGGACAGAGTCGAACCAATGCGAGGGACATTAAAACCTTCAATTTATGTAATTGAGTGTTCTGATAAAATATTCATTGGTTTAATCTTGTTTTTCTGTGTGTGTGTGTGTGTGCGGGTATATGATAAATTGATAAACGTTGCGGCTCTGCCTGAAACCATAGTGGGGTGTAGACCCACTGACTGTAACAGCAAACCAAACAATGGCGACTTAACGAACAATAGAATCGGATGTACAGCCATTCACATCATTCACATCCCACCCAGTCGTTACAATCTTTGATCACACCACAGCATCATTATAAAGATGTTAGCTTAGCAGGATATGAATAGGAGTCCTTAACTTGGTTTACAGCATGACATGCATACCGAGGCATAAATTTGTGTATCTGCAAGTGTGTGTTTGTGTGTGGGGGCTGAATACAGGAGTCCAATCCCCCCTCGCGGCCCCAGCGTAGGGTGAACATGATTTTATATTCACTTCTTCGCTGTTGTTGTTGTTGTTGTCTGTTCCGTTATTACATTTACGTTTGCGTGTGTATACAATTTCTGTTTCCATAAATTCATGTGCCTTCAGTGGGTGCGGTGGGAGGGCGCCCTCAAAAGACGTAAGGCAGAATGGATGTGAATAGTGAATTGTTGGCTGGCCGGGTTGGTCCGTTTTACGCTGGCTGTCTGCTGAAGTGGACGGACGGGTTGATTGTGTGAATTCACTTTATTTTATTTTTTTTCGCCATTTCCGGTTGCCGTTTAATATGTTTTAGTTACCTTCTTGCTCCTCGAATGCTGTGTGCTCGCCCAGCTGGGCCTTCTCTGAATACCAAATGAAATGTTATCAAGTTTCAAGATGGCCCAGGCGGTGGGCAGGGGGTAGCCATGGCCACCATCATGTCTGAGGATATGAGTGAGTGTGTGTGTGTGTCGAGCTGTACATTATGCGGAGCATAACATAAATGGAGAAAATGAAATTGATGTTATTTATATGAGCACTTGACGCGCTAAATTGCCTTTCATGGAAGTTTTCTTTTGCCTTAACTTGGCTTTAATGGAAAATAATTAATTTCCTAGTGCCTCCATCGAAAACCACCCCCCCCCCCCCCCCCCTGAACACAGCAGCAGCCATAATAATGCGGATGATGCTGATTTTGATTGTGTGCCCATCCATTTGTTTTGTGCCGTACCCGGGTAACCCATCTTATGAGCCGCTCCACTGTGAGTGAGTGAGTGAGTGAGTCGGGAACACGGCTGTGGCCAATGAATTATGGCAAATGGCAAAACTCATACCAGGACGCCAGCCAGCCAGCGACCAACGACGACCACCAGCAAAACTGCTTGGCGTACATTAAATTATAAATTGTTTGCAATGCGACCAACGAAACGACCAACCAACCGACCCGTCCGCATTCCTTTTCAGCCTTTTCAGAGAGTCCTGCCAGGACCGCCACCACCAGTGCCACCTTATATATCTTTATCATGGCATATTTTGCTTTCAATTTAGCAAATTGTTTTAAAATTGCTTTCCAAGAGCCACGCTGAAGCATCGCATTCGTAAGTGTACACACTCACCTCAGTGCTCATCTTGCCCAGTTCACCTCACATCACATCTCTCGCGTAATGCATATTACGATTGTGCCACGGACGGTCCTCCCCGTTGTGATGTCAGTAAATTCCTTTTAGGCCGCTCGTACAATGTGTGTAGGCACCCCCCTTAGACCCCCTCCCACCCCAACCAACAACAATCCATTCCAAACAAAACTAAAGATGTATTACATTTGGCGCTTAATGAGAGGCCATCATTATGAAAATTTTATTCACATTTTTATTTTTCCGCTTTTCGTCTTCATTATCCAGTACGTTGGTATGAGGGCCGTATGATAAGTTGGCAACACACCCAAAGCCTTCTACAAAGACAACCTAGTGAATTCTATTAACAAATCGCAAGACAAAAAAATTTTGCCGCCTGCTCTTTACATTCTGTTCGTCCTCTTGCGAAATGCAAATCTGTAATATTCCTGTAATATTTAATCATTGATTTCGAACGATTCTTTCCGATGGAATTCGTTATAAGAATCCGATTTACAGCTGGAAAATATTCGGGATATATTTGGGCAAATTCAATTTGAAACGTGTGAAATCAGAGGCGGCCCATTTCCAAGCGTCTCATGACGCCTATCAAAGGAGGCGTCATTCTGGTCGCTAAACTTTCCTGGAAACGGAATACCGAGGACAGAATGAATAAGGATTATGTGCCTTTATGCCCGTAGAAAAATTGTTGGGGCAAAAAAAGGGGATATGAAGGATTTCATAGAATCTATGAAGGATTTCATAGAATCCATGAAGGATTTCATAGAATCTATGATGGATTTCATAGAATCTATGAAGGATTTCATAGAATCTATGAAGGATTTCATAGAATCTATGAAGGATTTCATAGATGGCTCTAATAAAAACGCCAAATGCAAAATTTCCCCAAAATAAATGATAAATCCCCACAAAAGCCCTGCATGAAAATTCCCCAAACAATTTATGAAAAATTACACAATGGAAATTTCACAAAAATCTAAAAATTCCCCATAAATAAAAAAATTTCGGAAATTTTCACTGTCCATTTTTTGAGGCATTTTTTTATAGGAAAAACAAAAGAAATAAATTTTACCTAAAAATTACACCGTGTTACACACATTCTGTCCTATGAAACAAATTTACTTTTTCGGAAAGGGGATAACAAATAAAAATACACGTGTATCGGCGATTTTCATGTACACGTCAGAATTTTTTTTTTTTTAAGTTTGAAGTATGATGCTCGTAGTGGCCTGTGTGAAAGCCTTTGGACCGATTTTGAACCCCTTTTTCAGTGATCCAGTCGAGCTGATTTTTTGCAGGCAGACTCGTGGAAATGTCTGTATCACGTCAAATTTTTTAAAAAATAGCTTTTAATCAATTCTCAGAAAATCTATTTTTTGTAACACGGTGTTATGAAAAACTACCCAATTTTTTTCATTAAGAGATTTTGGAAGAATTTTTCATTTTCAATTTTTCTATTTTTCATAGGACCTTCATAGAATCTATGAACAATTTCCTAGAATCTATAAATGCTATTCATATCCCTCAGTTTTTTTCTTCTCACAGTTAAAAACGAGCACAACTTCAATCAGCTTTGACAGAGTGTTTTGGCCCAACCTCGTAAGTCATTTGTTGTGTTCTTAGAAATAAAACCTACCGAAAAATGTTCAACTGATGCTGGCGAGTTATAGAAATGTTTGAGTTTTTGGTGCCGTGTACCTTTTGGAGCGTACATACACACACACACACACACATGCATATGTACATGTACATCTAATATGCACAGCTTTTACGGCATTTGGGCCATGATATGACGATGACTATACTCCGGTTTGTGTCTGTCGGTCGGCAGGTTCTTTCGTTGGCAAAACGTTTATGTTTGTTTAAATTGTATTGCGGTCGCCATCTCCTTTATGTTGGGCTGGGGTGTTCTCTTTTCAAGGAGGATGGGCGGGTTGTTTCTTTGCTATATTTTCGTTAAGGAGGCGGAGGACCGCCACAGAGCCACTCAGGCAACCATTGAATTGGCCAAAAGCAAGAAAAAGCCAATGCCGCAGATTCGTGTAGGACGGACTGGTTTGGGGGGGGGTGGGGGGGCACCACATGGTTCACTACACGGTGCGAGGCTATGGATGAGGAGCAGATATCTCAAGTTAAATGGTGGCCATACAAAAACATTCGTTTTACAAAATTTCATGTTATTTATGACTGACAATTTATTCGAGAGAGTGTATTTGTGCGGCGAACATTTTAGTACAATTTGTAATAATGCATTTGTAATAACGTTTGTCTGATGGCGTGTGTGTGTGCGTGTGTGTATCCTTGTTCACAGGCTATTATCTGTGTTGTTGTTGTTGCTGCTGCGTTTTTATGGAGTTCAGTTTCAATTAGGTTTTGCAATATTTATGATATTAGCGCAATAGGTAAAAAGGATTAAAACATAAATATCAGAAGGCCCTGCTAAGTATCGAGCGAACGAGGAATGGATGCCACGGAGTATCAAAGGGGCAGACAGACCAAAAATAAAATTTATTACATTTTAGGCGTACAACATTTCATTGATAATTGCGGTCGATGTGGATGTTTCTGAATGTTTTATTTGATCGGTGTGCGTAAGGAGAGCAACTACTGCCAGTGGTAGGATTTTTATCATGGTCGAGTCGAATCTGTTTGGGGGAGATATTTGATCTGAGAGATCTATTCAAAGATATGTGTATGCATTGAAAAATGCAGAAGAGGACCAACGACAAAAAGGTCCAAATCAAAAAGATTTAAAAAAATCGAAATTTGAAAAATGTACTGAGGCTTTTTTTAGTTTTCTTATTTTTTTTTTTAATTTTCTGAGAATCCATAAGGGGACTCTCAGCCTCGCTATCTAGTTATGTTAATGGGAAATAAATCGCTCTCCCCCTCTCAGACAGCTGAGTTATTCTGATACCAGTAACGTATTCAAATTACTTACCTAAGATGGAGCTCCATTTAATGATGCCAAGTATTTTTCTGTCTTCTTCCACCGGAATCGCGGTTTATCTTTCACTGTTTGCTAAGCCCGAAGTTGTACCTAGAAAATAAAAGAAATATTTATATTTTACGTTTTAAAAAGAAACGAAACCCATGTTCAATCCTTAAAGAATCGTTTTCCATACAGTTTTGGAAAAGCACAACTTTTACGCTCTACTGCTCAAAAAAGACCAAATTTTTGACCCACAAAAAAAAAAAACGTATTTTTTGAAAGATGTTATTGTAACCACACGCTAAAAAATACGTCTTTTTTTTTTGTTTACATACAAGTAAAACGCGTGTTTGGTGTTTGTAGCAAGTAAAGCTTATTTCCTTTTGCACAAAGCTTATTTGGATGTAAATATAACTCTTTTGCTATTAATATTACGTATTTGTGTATAAGCAACAGCGTGTTTGGGAAAAACAGACAACTGTTCTGTTGAAGTGCTTTTTAGAGTAAATGATAATCACATACAACTGAAATACAGCTTCTCAACCAATTTTACACTCATTTTACACAGAAACAACTATTGGCCCCAAACATTTCAATCACTAACTTTATAAGAAAAACAAAATTAAGAACTAATAAAATCATAAAGCGGAAAATCTTGCTTCACAAGAGGTATTTAAATTTGTATCTCTACCAGTAAAAAAAAATAACCGTATAAATTAGAATTTTAAGTGTTTGTAATTCAAAAAAAAGACAATCATAAATTCATAAACCGGAAAATGTATTTTCCCAGCCCTCAAATACCGCATCAGCTGTACGACTGCCCGACGAAGTTCTTTGGTTCCATGTTTGTCACTAGTTACGAAAAGACGTTAAAAAGTTCTTGGAAATCCTGTTGAACATCACCAAACACTACTTTGGAAAGGGTCACACATTTGCGCTTATAGAATAAAAATACTGCGAATAAATATCTGTCAGGTCAGTTAGCACAAAAAAAAAAGTAATTCTCGTTCAATTTTATAAATTTTTTGTCTATAACACTAACTCCCCGGCACAGACAGTGTTGACAACTAACTTGAAATGGCGGTAACCAGGGGAAATACATAAAGGTTGGTAAAAGAAGATATTTTTTTTTAGTTGGTAAAAAAATGTTTTTTTTTTAATTGGTAAAAAAATATTTTTTTTCTTTAATAAAAAAAATTAACAAGTTAATTTTTTTAATTAATTTAAAACAAAAATTAAAGTGCAAAGAGGAAATCTTTTTTTTTAATTCAAAAAATTTTTAGAAAATTCTGAGCGGAAATTTAAAAAGTTGACAAAAAAAAAAATTTTTTTAATTGGTAAAAACATATTTTTTTTAAACCATAAGAATTAACAAATTCATTTTTTATAGTGCTAGAGGAACTACATAAATTTTGGTAAAAAAAATATTTTTTTAATTGGTAAAATTTTTTTTTTTAATTAAAGAATTTAACAACTTAATTTTTTTATAATTTTATATTTATAATTTTTCATTTTATATTTTTTTTAATTGTTAAAAAATATTTTTTTTGAACCAATAAAATTAAAAAGTTTATTCTTTTATACTCCTAGAGGAAATATATAAATGTTGGTAAAAAATATTATTTTAATTGGTAAAAAAATATTTTTTTTTAATTAAAAAAATTTACAACTTCATTTTTTTATAGAGCAAAGAGGAAATCCATAAACTTTGGTAAAAAAAAGATATTTTTTTTAGTTGATAAAAAAATATTTTTTTTGAATAAAACAAAAATTAACGAGTTCATTTTTTTAAAGTGCAAAGTTTGGTAATAGAAAATATTTTTTTAATTGGTTAATTTTTTTTTAACCATAAATATTAACAAATTCATTTTTTAATAGTGCTACAGGATATAGATTTTTGGTAAAAACAAAGAGGAAATCCATAAACTTTGGTAAAAAAAATATTTTTTTTAATTCAAAAAATTAACAAATTTTTTTTTAAAGTTCAAAAAAGAGATCCATAAAGGTTGGTAAAAAATATTGTTAGTTATATGTTAGTTGGTAAAAAAAATATATTTTTAATTGGTAAACAAATTTTTTTTTTAATTCAAAAAAATTTATAATTTCATTTTTTTATAGAGCAAAGAGGAAATCCATAAACTTTTGTAAAAAAAGATATTTTTTTAGATGGTAAAAAAATATTTGTTTTTAAGAAAAAAAATTCACGAATTAATTTTTTATAGTGGAAAGTTTGGTGAAAAAATTATTTTTTTTAATTGGTAATTGGTACCGAGGGCAAATACATAAAGGTTGGTAAACAATTTTTTTTTTAATTTCAAAACAATTAACAGGTTAATTTTAGTGCTAAAAGGGAATTCATGAAGGTCGGCAAAAACACATTTTTTTCTAATTCAAAAAAAATCAACAGTTTAAGTTTTTTTTTAGTATTAAGAGGAAATTCATAAATATTGGTAAAAAAAAATATTTTTTTTTTTAATTAAAAAAAGTAATTTATTAGCTTTTCCAAGGTATCCATTCTTAAGCCGACAATACAATTTGTAATTGATTCGATTTATAGAGTAATGGAAAAAATATCGACTACTTGAGTAATCACGTAAAAAAGATAAATTTTCTATATTAGTAATTAAATTGAATTTAGATTTTTTTGGTAATGAGGTCAAGAATTTTCAATAAAAAAATTGTATTTAATTAATCTTTCCAATATTTCGTTCTCCTTTGAGGGACAGCATCAGGGAGTACAACAACAACTACGAAATAAATAAAACACACGCAATTGAACGTAGAAGACGATCCGTGTTTTTTAAAATGAATTTTACAACTGATGTAGTTGGCAAAGAAATTGGTTTAAAAAACTATTGAATCTGTGAATTGTGTAATTAAATTGATTATGTATATTGTTCTGATGAAACAACTCATTGCTCTAATTACATTCTGGCACTGGCTCAATCAATCTCCCCCGTCTCTCTATTAAAATCTCTATCACTCTCTGGTTGTGTGCCTGGCACATGAAGCAAGTTAACCGGTCAAACATTTATAACATTAAATGCATTTAATTTTCCATGATCCTATCCATTTATCTAAACGAAATCCCTATTTACCAAATGGAATTTATCTCGAAAGCACACAAAAAGAACAAGCAGAACCCCAACAACTCCCCCCCCCCCCCAGAAAAACCAAAAGGAAAATCACTAAACATTAATTTAGTGAAATGTTCTCAATGACGATAGTGGTGGTGATGATGATAATGTTACCGAGAAGGAAGCTGAAGAGGATATCCTTGCCTAAAAACAAGCTTAAACGTGTTGATGAACTTGTAAGATTCCAAAAACAAAAATGGCATATAATGCATAGCAAACTCAAGTGCTACACATGCACAGACAGACAGACTTAAATACAAAAACTTGTGTATCTCTGTGTGTGTGTGTATGCCACCTACATACACACAGTTTACAATGAGCAGAATTCATTTCCTAATTGCTCCATAAAATCATGCAGCTCCTAGAAGACGATGATGATGATGATGCCGAGAAGATTCGTATTTATCACTTGTCTCTATGACTGTGCATGTTTGTGTGTGTACACCCAGGAGCTCTCTTCTCCGTTCGGTAAGCCAGAAATATTAAGAGGTGTTTGATGGCTGAGAGAGTGAGAGTCCAAGAAGGAGAGGGGTCGACTAGGATAATAAGTAGAGTAAAATAAATGATTATGTGTGTACACAAACAAAAAAAAAAAGAATAAGAAACAATAACAATAAAGGCAATAATTCCCGATAATAAATTAACTGAATTCACTTACGACGAGTGGCATTAAAAACCCCAACAAGCAACAACAACCACAACAGAGCAAGCACACCGCACAGTGGCAGCAGCAACAGCCAACAGCCAACGCCCACAGAAACCCCACCCATGTTCTGTTTCAACGAAATTTGAAATGATTGTTATACGTTCTGTGTGGAAGTGTGTATACGTGTGTGTGTGTGTCGGAGTGCTGTTAGTGTGTTTTTTGGTCTGGCGAGGAGAGGAAAATTAATAAAAATAAATTGAGTTGTCAAAAATGATATTCGAAATAAATTCCTCGGTGAGTAATCGTTTTGAGCGCCAACAAGCTTTGCAAACATCAGCACACACGCAACAGCCACCCAACCCCTCACCCACAACATGGGGCCCATGCCCAACCATTCACCTCTCTCCCAACAACTTATGCTGCTAAATATAAATGCTCGTCATGGAAATCCAATTTTTTACTCTGTCTCCGTGTGTCCTGTGTGCGGTGTACGGTGTTTGTCTATATGCCATCTCTCTCTTACTCTCAAATCAAAGAAGCTGCCCGGAAAAGCGTAACAAGCCGTTGCGGGGCAACACGGAGGCAAACAAAAAAAACCCTAGAAATGTGTGTAATAAAATAAAGTATACAGCTTTGGCCATAATAAAAATAATAGACTGCAGAGTGATCCAAAGGGAACATCCAAGGCAGGAAACAATACCGTTGTTTGGGGTGGGAGCGACAACTCAAGGCAGAGTGCAAGAGTGAGTGAGAGCGAGAGAGGGAGAGTGCAAGTGAGCGCTTATGCTCATCCTTAACAGAATTTAAGTACCAACAACTTCACCTTCAACATCATTAAGTTTAAGGAGAAGCGAAATTCAATTTTCCCAACGAAACGTGAAGAAAATTCACACAAAATGAGAAAATTGTCTTTTAATGAAGACCTTTCACACACACACACACACGCACGCATACACCCAAGCATACCGGCGGTGGTGTATTCTGCAACGAGGAGGTGGAGTAAAACGAAGAAGGGTGGAAATAAATGCAAACGCTTAAATTAAATCTATCACTTAAAGGAGACACACACAGCGCACACATACTCGCTCTTCAAAGAGAGGGAGAGCCCACACAGTCGACTGCTTCTATATTGAAATACTGGGAAATTCATACGTTCTCTCTCTTTCGTTTACTCTCACCACCAACGCCACCACAAAAAGTGGGCGGGCTAATGCTGTGCGATGGATGCTGCTGATGTTGTTATGTGAAACCCCTTATCGAAATATCAAACACCAAACGCCGCCGCCATTGTTTTTCCACACGTCCAACTGAGCTGATGTGCCTCTCTGTGTGTGAGTGCGTGTGTGTGTTTCGGCAAGCGCTTCCATTTTCATCACTCGACTGGGGCGACAAGAAAAAAAACAGCGACGCGGCGATATGTTGCATGGTGCGAAATAAACCGTTAGATCATTCGCTGTTTAGCTTTGCTCCGAAGCGCACGCGACTCTCGACATCTCAATTCAGTGACAAACAAACAAACAACGAAAATTAAATTAGGCGTGAAAATCCTGTAAAGCGAAATGTCTTAATTTGATGACAGTAACAGTCAGAAGATAATAGCAAAGTGTAAACAATTATTTAATTGCAACGTGTTCAATTAATCACCAAATTTATTAATTTTGATTTAAAAAAAAAAAAAAAACTCAACAATTCTGTGTGTGTTCTTTTGAAATTGTTAAACTTTCCCTAAGGGTAATTTCCAAACAAAAAAATACGAAGACACAAAAGTCAAAAACCAAACGTGTGTGAAATTCCTTGGCCGTGTATTCTGTGGAGTAAACAAAGTTTTGCTTAACCTCGTTAGGTATTTTCATATAAAACTCCTCACCTGTCTACACAAAAGCGCTCTCAAGCAGCACCCATCAGCTCGTTAGAGTCAATTTTACGGATAATTAAACCCGAAAATTCCTAAAACAAAAACTTTCTCCGCGTGCGTGTGTGTGTTTGTGAAAATCTTTTGTAAGAAACTTCAAAACTTCTGCGAGTGTAAAGTGTTTTGAAACGTAAACTTTTCTTCGTGAGCTGACAAGAAGAAGAAAGAAAGAAAAAAAAAACAAATACCCAAAAAAATTGTGAGTGCGTGTGAATAATTGAAAGACTCTAAATTCGTGTTGCAACGACGGCCGGGTTTCTTGACGAAACTCGCCAAACAATTACTGCCAAAATTTTCACAGACGGGAATAAGGTAAACACGAAAAACTTTTCAATATTTGATGGGGCGATTGAACTGAATATTCATCCCCCCTGTAATTTTTAATTGAGCTTAAAATAAGGTCGACAGAATGGTATTCCGTTGTGAGTAAGAGGTTTCTGTAAGGATTTATCTGAGAGCCAGCAAATGATTTTTGCGATCAAGAATGCCAGCGGCAAAAGTGAGGCATATAGGAGGGCTTCATGGGAAGATTCATGATAGTCATTTCAAATGAATACGAAAGGGCTTCATGGAAAGCTTCAAGATGGCCAATTAAAATGAATACGGAGGGGCTTCTTGATATCCATTTGAACACCGAATTAATGTAGAGAGCAACGCATTAATTGAAACACCTTTTAGAAGGCCGGTTAAAAAAGGGAAGTTTACAAATATAAAGTCTTCTAAAAAATACCTTTTAGAAGCCTGGTTAAAAAAGTCCAGTATAAAAACTTGTGATCATCTAGAAGAGCTGCACAAGAACGTCAACCAAGAGACCTACAATTTAAGTGAAGTCCTTAAAACAAGTCCTGGACAAAACAAGCAATGCCTAAGATGCCCATACAAAAAGCTCTTCGAGAAGGCCTGTTTTAGAAAAGCTTCCGAAAGTATTAAAACCAAACAATTTTGTCAAACTTATTGTTTCTTATGTGGTCACATATATAAGGAAGGGCACTCTATCACTAGTATTAAAAAAAACTATAAAAAAATAAGACCTTGGAAAATCATTCAGAGCTTCCAGGAGCATTAGAAAAATTATGAAAAAAAACCTTTTGTATTTTTTTTTCTTTTGAAATCAAGTGTGTTCAATGTTATACCTTTAAAATCTATAAAAGTATGTGCGTCTAAGGGGGAGCTTCGAGAGCACTCTTACTCCTTTTAGAAGGATATCACAAGTATTTATTGAAACTTTAGACTAGAAAATATTAAAGCCATCAAAGAAGCAGAAATGTTTCTCGGAATTTCCCAATTGATTGTCACTCCAGATTATAGCTCTTAAGTAATGATTACAAATCGTAATAAATACTAATTAAATTGTTTTTGTTGTCCAGGTGCAGTAATGATTAAATTACGATTATATTCATAATTGAGGCTTATAATTGGTAACAATTGTAAATAATCTAAAAGTAATCAGGATTACTTGCGATTACTATAAATAATCAAAAAGAATTACAAGTAATCGGAGATTACTTTTGATTCTTTGTGATTATTCATAGTAAACGGAAGTAATCCTGATTACTGTCATTAAAAAAAAATGGTGATGCAAATTTGTGTCCACATCAAATTCAGCCAGTATTTGGTTTGAGTTATATTTTTCTTCACCGGTATAAATTGTATAAGACTTTTTTTTTATCATTTTTAATATTTATTTCTTGACATCTTTTATATGCAGTTGAAAAAATTGCCTGTGAAATTCAATGACTTTATTATCTTAATTCGAGATGGCATCGTGGGTAACATTTTGCTCACATTCATACACGCCTCGGTGACAAAAGCGAACCATTACTAACGATCTTGTCTGGCAATTGATTATTTTATAGGAATTTGAAGTAAAAAGACATTTGATTGTCATCAAAGAATTAAAATAATGAAACAATTGCTCCAATAATTCTATGCTAAAACAGTTGATTGTCTCAATTAAATATTTAATCAAACTCTTTTATATTTCATATTTCCAATGACGAACAAATTTTTGTTTTTTTTTTTTACAAAAATGGGAAACCAGAAATTTTTTATATTTTTATTTAATATTTTAATTAATTATATTAAATTTCTCTAATTGAATTTATCCTAAAATTGATTTAATAATGTGATAATTAAATCACATTTCTTGATTTGAAATAAGAAATTATCATAAAATGAATTTAATTATCCTATTAATCAATTAATTCTCAATTTGAATCAATAAATCACATCTTTCAGACGATTTTTTTCCATAAAAGGATTTTCTAAAAAGTTATTGACACCGGAAAACCAAAAGTCATTCTTTATACAGAAGAACATAAGGGATACGATATTTTCATTAAACAAAAAGAAAAGTTTGACTTACGGAGACTTTGAGACATGGAATTACTTATAGAATTGTTTTAGGGAATTTGTCTCCTTTACTGCCACTAGAAGTGCTTCGACTTATGGCATTTTCACTGCAGTTTATTTTTATTTAACCTTAAACTATTTGGTAGTCCGTAAAGCATTATTGATTGAATTATTTTGTAAACAAAAAACTAACTGGCTTATTCACATCAAAAGTGTATACGATTGTGAACAATGTGGATCTGCAAGACTTCAAAACCGAGTTGGATTTGTCTGAGAGACATTTCCGTTGACAGATATTGCACAAATAATCAACTCACTTCGTGCTTGGGCAATACTACTCGGAAATAGTTTCGAAATGTACAAAAAATCCTACTGTGCCGACACTAAAAGGACTGATCACGATTTGTGGTTAGAAGAGAAGCGACATATAGTTTTATATGAAACATTTCATAGTTTTGTTTTAATGAAATATTTCATTTATTTTTTAATTTTTTTAATGAAAAGTTTCATATTTTTTTTTTACGAAATATCTCATTCTTTTTAATGAAATATTTCATAGTTTTTTATGAAATATTTTACAAAAAAAAATAATTTGTTAATGAAATATTTCACAGTTTTGTATGGAATATTTTAGAAAATGTTTCATTCGTTTTTATGAAACATTTTATAGTTTTTTAATGAAATATTTCACAGATTTTATGAAATATTTCATAGTTTTTTGTGAAATATATCACAGTTTTTTTTTATGAAACAAAAATGAAATGTTTCATTCTCTTTTATGAAACATTTCATAGTTTTTATGAAACAGTTCATTGTTTTTAATGAAATATTTCAGAGTTTTTAATGAAATATTTCATACTGTGTTCATAGTTCATAGTTTTATATGAAAAATGTCATAGTTTTTTTTAATGAAGTGTTTCATAGTTTTTATCAAATATTTCATAGTTTTTTTATTGAAATTTTTCAGTGCTTTTAATGTAATATTTCATAGTGTGTTGTGAAATAGTTCATAGTTTTATAGTAAACATTTCATAGTTTTTTTTAAATAAAATATTTCATACTTTTTTCATTTTTTTAATGAAAAGTTTCATAGTTTTTTTTTTACGAAATATCTCATTTTTTTTAATGAAATATTTCATAGTTTTTTATGAAATATTTTTAAAAAAAAAGGGATTTGTTAATGAAATATTTCATAGTTTTTTATGGAATATTTTATAAAATGTTTCATTCGTTTTTATGAAACATTTTATAGTTTTTAATTAAATATTTCATAGTTTTTTAATAGTTTTTATGAAACAGTTCATTGTTTTTAATGAAATATTTCATAGTGTGTTATGAAATAGTTTTATATGAAACATTTCATAGTTTTTTTTTTACGAAATATCTCATTCTTTTTAATGAAATATTTCATAGTTTTTTATGAAGTATTTTATAAAAAAAATATGTTAATGAAATATTTCATATTTTTTTTATTATTAATTTAAAATAAAATGTTTCATTCGTTTTTATGAAACATTTCAGAGTTTTTAATGAATTATTCCATAGTTTATTGTGAAACATTTCACAGCTTTTTATAAAATATTTGACACATTTTTTTAAGACATTCCATAGTTTTTTTTATGAAATATTTTTTTTCATAAAAAATTTAAATGTTTCATTGTTTTTTTATGAAGAGTTTCATGATTTTTATGAAATATTACATACTTTTATTGAAGCGTTTCATATATGTCATGATATTTCTTTACATGACATTTTTCTTTGGCTGAAAAAAATAAGGAACATGATTTTATTGTTCAGTGTCGGAGGAGTCTGGTCATTTCTGTCTCGGTTGAATCGATGTTTTTACGACACTATCTGTCTTAGCCTCACGTGAATCCAAAATATTTTTTCATAGGTTTAATCTGGGCTGTGTGGTCAGAGTCTGACAAATTTGTCGACATTTTTTTTCTCGACTCCAACAACGACTGCGAGTTGAATTTACAAGGTGGCGCAAAAGTAAAAAAAAAAAGTTTACTTTTGCGCCACCTTGTACTTACATTCCCCAAAAAATAATTAAAATAAAATAAAAATTTTAATATATTCTGGGGGGCAATCAATTTTTTAGAACACTGGCTGTCCAAGCGGTGCCGTGATAGGTTGCAGAATTCAGATGTTTGGTTTATCAAACATTTTTCAGCGGCTGCTTCCACCTCGTTAATGCGGGCGACTATACGAGTACGAGAGTAAAACTTCCCTAGAGAAGCGATGGCCGTTCGAAGCCGGCTTCAGACACAGTAGGTCCCGTTCAGTGAGTATACACAATTAGATCGCGCACAGCTCACTGATTCGAGAGAAGTTCCCCGTCACTTCCTCCAGGGAATGTTAAGGAAAATAAATAAGCTGACAAATCGTTGAGTGAACCCAGCATTGGCAAAAAGGAAAACAACTCTAAAGTAAATAATTCACTTTGGAAGATTTTAACTGAAAAAAAAACTATTCATAGAAATTAGATGCTAACCTTAATTGCTTAAGGGTTACTGGCCTCTGCAGAATGCAAAATCTAACAAACACTGAGACCCACCAAGTAGTCAACGAGTCCCTCTACCGCTTCACAATACCAGTTTTTTTTTGCATGCATGACATTTTTTTGTTCTGTTTGATGGATTCTGTGGACACCGTGGGGGTTTTTTTTCTGTAAGACTCCAAACTCCACATCGGCCACCGCACATGTTGCATCAATGTTGGCTGGTGGCGACGGCTGGCCACAAAATGCATAAAGATGAACAAAACAGAAAAAAAGGAGGAACAGAAAAAAAAAGAAACACCAGACCAACAACAACAAATGTCCAACCATTGACTCAATATACAATAAATTGAATACACTCCATTAGAGCTCCTCTCTCAATTAATTTGTGGTTTATCAATTTAATTTACGTTTTTGTTCATCGTCATCGTCATCCACAACAACAACGACAACGACGATGACTGCGGGACAGACGACTTCGTTTTACAAACGTTCAACGTCCAGACACACACACACACACACTCATGCAAACATGCCTTATATACTGGGTGGAACTGACGGTTGCAGCAACTTGACATTTGTGGGTTGGTTGGTTGGTTGAATGTGGCCTGGCGGCTCAAAAAGGCGGACTGCACACAAAACAACGAAATGGGGATTTTGTCGGCAAAAATGTATTGAAAAAATAAAAATCGAAAAAAACAGAAAGAATAAACGTTTGATTGCAAATAATTCAATATTGATTTCGACCAATGGAGGCTGAGGCTCGCATCCAGGCTGATGATGCTGCAGCTGCTGGAGACCAACAAATTAATGGCGGCGGTTTTCCAATTTCATTTGTGTTTGCTGCCAAAGACCACGACTGTATGAGAGCGGAGGTGGGAGGTCCGGCAGCTGAGCGCCCAACTGAGGTGGGGGAGTTGGACCAATTAGCTCAAATAGGGATAAAATATGTTTATAAACTTTTAATTAATATCAATTACGTAAATTTGCAAATTAATTAATAGGCTTTCGTACTCGTTGTGGTTTCCATTTGTTGTTCTATGTGTGCGTGTGTGTGTTTTGAATACATTCCGGTTTCAGGGTTAGACCTGAATGGAATTCCCCTCGGTTCATATGAATGGAAAACATTTCGTTTTGTTGGTTCTTCTTGTGTGCCAGCAGAGTGTGCTGAAGGAAGTCCTTCAAACTCATTGAGTGGCAGTGGCTCAAGTGTTCTCGGGCCGAAATGTTTATTAAATTTTATTTTTTTTGTTTTTATTTAATCGTGTTTAATTTCACAGGAGAGGTATGAATTCAAACACTTTAGCTTTGGCATCGTACAAAGGGCAGCGTTTCAATGCCTTAACAGCCAGGCGGCGTTATCGGACATCTTGAGGATCTCTGGCCTGCTGCAAAAGGCCAGGGGAAGGTATTCCCAAATAAATACACGGGATATGAAAGAGAGAGGGAGAGAGGGACATAGGGAGGGAGAGAGAGAGAGAGAGAGAGAGGGAGAGGGAGAGATAGAGAGAGAGAGAGGGAGAATATGGTGAAACGAGGGAATTTATGCTTGAAATGTGTATGACATGATTTAGAAAAAATTCGCTCACGAATTGCCATATTTTTATGATTTTCTGAAACAAAAATGAAATATTTCATTGTGTTTTAACGAAGTGCTTCATAATTTCACCACTTTTACAAAAATGTAAGCTACTTTTAATGAAGTGTTTCATATATGTTATGGGGAACATTTTCCTTTGAGTGAAAAAAAAAATAAGCTAAAGAATTAAATTTTCAGTGGCGGAAGAGTCCAATAGTTGTAGTCAAGGTGGATTTTTTAAAAAAAAATGCTTTTCTTTACAACTCTCTAAACTGTCATTCAGTGTAAAAGGCACTAGGCAAAGTTTTGTCGATTATAACACCGGAACTATCATTCAAGTCAATTGCAAGAAACATTTTTAAGGTTTTCATCTACGAACAGTAAATAAGGAAGTCATTCGTGAGAGAGAGCCAAAAATTGTAAAGAAGGTCTTGGAAATTTGCGAAGCCTATCGTGTTCTATAAATAACTAGTAAGTTGTTATGCGCCTATGGCGCCCGTTGAAATATGGAAAAAAAATTTTGTTGAAAAAAAAAAAATTTTGAGGAAAAAAAAAATTTTGAGGAAAAAAAAATTTTTGTTAAAAAAAAAATTTTGTTGAAAAAAAAATTTTTTCTTGAAAAAAAAAAAATTTTTTGTGAAAAAAAAATTTGTGGAAAAAAAAATTTTGTTGAAAAAAAAAATATTGTTGAAAAAAAAAATTTTGTTGAAAAAAAAAAATTTGAGAAAAAAAAATTTGTAAAAAAAAAAATTTTTGTAAAAAACAAAATTTCTGTCGAAAAAAAAATTTTGTAAAAAAAAAATGTAAAAAAAAAATTTTCGAAAAAAAAAATTTGGGGAAAACACAATTTCTGTACAAAAAAAAATATTATTTTTTTATTATTATTATTATTTATAGAAAATTATAGAATGCCTATTTAAATTCCTACGTACTGCGTGACAGAGTCAGTGTATCAGTGAATCAGTGTCGAGGGTAAATATATATTAAGATGGAAATTTTTGCTCTTTGGAATAAACAAAAAAAAAAATGGAATTCTTGAATTCCAGGAATTTAAACAAAAAAAACCGTCAAACTGGGTGGTGATGTTTTATCCGGGATCTCTGCGAGAAAGATTTCAGATTTGTGTTTGTGGGTTTTCGGAAATTCGAGCAAGATTTCAGATTTACTAGCACAAGACAAGAAAAACTCCTCCTTCGATATTCGAGCAAGATCAATGGACCCTATGGGTCTCCGAGTGGAGGTGCATCTTAGGAAGTACCAACTTTCCTAACCTAACTAATCCATGCGAGCACGGTTTCAGATTTACAAGCACAAGGCCAACAGTAGCTGGGGGTTTTCGGAAGCTTTGGTTTTTTTTCTTATTGGAAATTCATACTTTGTTTGCCTCTCTACTGGTAAATTCAGACACACAGTCAAACTGGGTGTTGAGATTTCCAGCAAGATTGCAGAAATTCGTCCTTTGATTGCCTACCCACGGGGATTAGGCGAGAGACATGTCAAGCACTGTAGGATCGTTATTAAATTACTGCACACTTCTCGGAGACAGCTGTACGACCATCCTCACATAATGTAACCCTGAATCACAATAAATATGGCCAATAAAATACAAAAATATGAAAAAAAAAATGCGCCTCTTGACTGTGTTGGGCTGGTGTTTGGGCTTGGAATAAAGTGTCTTTAACACGTGCTAAATCTATTTAGCGATTGCGGATGTAGGCACTTTTTTTTCGTTATTTGAATTTAGATGGACGTAATGAAATCAACGCTACACTTAATTTAAAAATAACGATATGATTGCAGGCAAATGTTTCTCTGCCTGTCTGTCGGCAATCATGGTTTGTCTGCTGGAGCAAAGCATCGCCGCCCGGTTCTAAGCTGCCCCGACCATTCGACCATTCCGCCGGTTGCCGAGCAAATGCAATTTTCAGACCTAATTATCACCAGCACCATTACACGATATGCGAGTCAGTCGGCCGTAGTTGTTGCAGCAGCCGACGCCGACGCCGCCGAACCGTGTGGTGTGATGAACGCTGATGATATCACTTGAACATTTGCGACAAAACATTCAAAGTGAAATTCAAATTGAACGGATGCAATTGCGAAAAAAAAAGAACCAACCACTACACACAAACTAACGAACACCACCCACCTCTACATTTTGACATACATTTCGCAAGCGGCGACGGCAAAACTGCAGAGGCGCAGAGAGAGACAGAGAGAGAGAGAGCGAGCAAACAGATTTCAGATTTTCTATGTGCACAACAAGTTTTCCGCCGTTTGTCGCATTACGACACAAATCCGGCAGGGACGGCAAATGGACAAACTTCTAGGGGCCAGGGCGGGGCCTGAATTTAAGTTCTTTACAATCGTAACTCAGTGTTGGACTGTGAGAGAGATAAAGGCGCCAAACAAAATACTTCGATACAAAAAAACAATTTTCGTTGAGCTGACAATTTGGAGAAATTGCTCAGCTCAGGATTGTGAGGATAGAAAAAAAAACATTTTGGTAGACCTGTGATTGGAAAAATTGTTCAGCTCAGGTGTGTATTTTTTTTTTTTTTTTTTTTTTTTTTTTTTTGACTAACACTCAGGGGATGCCCCCTATGAATGCATTGCACTGTGTTAGCGATAGGAAATAAGGGTATTGGAGGGAGGAAAGAGGGAGTAGTGTTTGTTGATGTTTGCCTTGAATTTGATAATGTCATAGCAGGTAGGAAAAACACTTACTGGAAGATTATTCCACATACGAACGGTTCGGCTAAAGAACGAATTTTCTCTATAGTGCGTCGTCCGGTCAACCGGCCATTTCACAATGAACGGATGAGATACCCTGGATAGCCGAGTATTCCGGCTAAATGTTCTAACTTCAGGGACCAGACGACGGATATCTTCTGAACAGATACCATTAAAATATCTATAGAATAGCGATACACAACCCACATTTCGGCGATGCTGTAGGGAGACAATAGAGCTGGATACCCTACCATCCCCTATCATCGCCACCGCTCTCCTCTGTACACGGTCCAGAAGCTTCAAAGATGTTAATGGAGCCCCTGCCCATATATGCGAGTTGTATTCCATTTTAGGCCGGATGTAGGTGGTGTAAATATTTACGAGATCAGATGGGGTGAAGTATTTCTTGCACCGCTTTAAAAAGCCCAAACACTTAAATGCTTCTTTCGACACTTCGAATATATGGCTAGCCCAGCGAGCATCACCCTGTATCTTCATGCCCAGAACATCAAGAGTATCTGATACGTCGATATCCACACCACCCATAGATATTGACGACGGTGCTGGATCAGTGGAACGTTTGTGTGACAACAAACAGCACTGGGTCTTTTGTGCATTAAAATCTACTCTGTTCATTTGGCCCCACTCACAAATCGTCGCCAAATCGCGGTTAAGTGAGTTATTCATCGTTCGCCTTTTGTCCTCTATCTCCGAGGGACTTGGCCGATGATCAAATGAGTACGAATGACAGAGGTTGCTGTCATCCGCAAAGGAGTAGATTGGGTTCACAGTCTGCCCCAACAGGTCGTCAATGAAAATAAGAAATAGAGAAGGAGAGAGGACAGAGCCTTGTGGAACTCCTGCGGTTAACCTATGCTCGTTGGATGAGACCCCATCTATAACAACTCGTATAGAGCGATCCCTGAGAAAACTCGATATGAATCGAGAGAAGATATTACCGACACCAAAAGCAATAAGTTTTGATATGAGTGCTCCGTGCCAGACCCTATCGAACGCCTTGGAAATATCCAGAGCCACGACCTTACTTTCACCAAGAGCGTGAATAGATCGACTCCATCGCTCCGAAAGGAACGCCATCAGGTCTCCAGTAGATCGATTTCTACGGAAGCCATACTGTCGATCATTTAGAAGGCCGTTAGACTCTAAATACTTAACAAGATGGTGGTTAACCATGCTCTCCATAACCTTCGAGAGCGCAGAACATATTGCAATTGGACGGTAATTCGCAGGATTAGTAGCCTCACCTTTCTTGGGGATCGGCTGAACATTGGCAACTTTCCAACGTGAAGGGTAAATACCAGCACGGTACGACATGTTGAAAAGATTGCGCAATGGACGAGCTAGCGTCGAAGAGCACTTACATAGGACAAGTGCTGAGATACCATCCGGGCCCGGAGTTTTGTTTACATTGAGATCTGCAAGAACCCTTTTGACTCCACGTGTTCGAAAGAATATCTGAGGCATCGAACTAGATACGTTCTCGATCACGGGGAGTGGTTGACTGCTGTCTGGCAAAGATGAATTCTTTGCAAATATTTCAGCCATAAGATTAGCTTTGTCAACCGGGTCAGTGAATATCTGTAAGGTTTATGTGCCATAGACCAATGGATATATAATAAATAAATATGGACCTACCAATTAAAAATTGTGATATTCTCCTGAGCCAGAGTTCGCTTCATCGAAAGCCGCTTTAAATTTGTGAACATTCATAACACCGTGTTACACACATTCTGTCCTATGAACCAAATTTACTTTTTCGGAAAGGGGATAACAAATAAAAATACACGTGTATCGGCGATTTTCATGTACACTAGGGTGGAGTGAAAACATGCTTTTTTTTAATTTGAAAAAGTTAACCTCGGAAAGAGATGTAGTCTGGGGTCCTAATAAGGGGAAAAATAAAGAAACAAATTTTTAGGGGTCGCGCCACTCCCTCGAAATTTGGAAATTATCGCTATTTTGGCGTTGATTTTAGAAAAATCCTAAAAATTAACGACTTAACTTATTCGAAATTTAAAAGTTTGAGCTTGTTCAGTGCCAAAACAAAAGTATTTGAGGCAAATATGAGGATAATCGACTAATATTTGTAGCTTTGGTGGCGATTTCATTGTTCAGTCAATTTTCTTACTTTTTGAAATTTTTGAACAATGAGAAAATTTTTTTTAAATTTGTTCATGCCCTTATTTCATTGTTTACGCTATTGCAAACATTTATTGACATAAAACTTTTTAGGATTTTTCTAAAATCAACGCCAAAATAGCGATAATTTCCAAATTTCGAGGGAGTGGCGCGACCCCTACAAATTTTTTAAATTTTTTTTCTTTATTTTTCCCCTCATTAGGACCCCAGACTACATCTCTTTCCGAGGTTAACTTTTTTTTTTTAAATTTCACTCCACCCTAATGTACACGTCATAATTTTTTTTTTTAAGTTTGAAGTATGAAGCTCTTAATGGCCTGTGTGAAAGCCTTTGGACCGATTTTTAGCCCTTTTTCAGTGATCCAATCGAGCTGGCAGACTTTGCAGGCAGACTCGTGAAAATGTCTGTATCACGTCAAATTTTTTAAAAAAAAATTTTATCAATTCTCAGATTTTCCCCAGGTTTTATTATTTTTGAAAAAAAAATATTTTTTTCACTTTTCTTAGCATAACTTGAAGAGACTCCAAATTTTTAAATTACTTAAGCGTTACAAAAAAAAAAAATGTTTTTTGATCTGAAACCTTAAAAAAAAACCATAACCATTTAAAAAAAAAATTTAGGAAAATCTGAGAATTGATAAAAATCTATTTCTTAAAAAAATTTGACGTGATACAGACATTTCCACGAGTCTGCCTGCAAAAAATCAGCTCGATTGGATCACTGAAAAAGGATTAAAAATCGGTCCAAAGGCTTTCACACAGGCCACAACGAGCTTCATACTTCAAACTAAAAAAAAAAGAAAATTCTGACGTGTACATGAAAATCGCCGATACACGTGTATTTTTATTTTTTTCCATCTTTCCGAATATGTGGAGTTGGTTCATAGGACAGAAAAAAATCTATTTTTTGTAACACGGTGTTATGAACGAAAGCGATTAGTCAGCGCTTTCTCTGTGAGAAACCTCATAGCGGTCGTCACTGGTGACTGGTCTCTGGGCTCAGAAAAATCTAACCTGTTATGCTCGAGCGGAGGACGCGGATCTCGATTAATCTGCCAAGATTCTATCAGAGAAATTGGATTCATTTCGTCACTGAATAATGGCCTCTATAAGCACATGTTCGAAGACTGCCTGGCACTCACAACGAATTCAGTTGAAGTTGTAACGCTGAAGAGGACACAACCGAATGCCTTCTCTGCAATTGCCCGGCTTTTGAGATGTCCATAATTTTTAGTAGGCAAAAACTGTCTATCCCAAGTTGATGGGGGTAGAATTCACTCCTTCATTTGGGGCAGTTTCAGCAGAAAATTAGATGAAAAGGATATGGTCCTGTAAGAGTGATCGTGGTGGCCATTTGTCTGATGTTGTTTCATCTGAAGAAGAAATCAGGAGCACACAACAGGCCTAATTGGTGGCTAGGGTGGAGTGAAATTCAAAAAAAAAAAGTTAACCTCGGAAAGAGATGTAGTCTGTGGTCCTAATGAGGGGAAAAATAAAGAAAAAAAATTTAAAAAATTTTTAGGGGTCGCGCCACTCCCTCGAAATTTGGAAATTATCGCTATTTTAGCGTTAATTTTAGAAAAATCCTAAAAAGTTTTATGTCAATAAATGTTTGCAATAGCATAAACAATGAAATAAAGGCATGAAAAAATTTAAAAAAAATTTTCTCATTGTTCAAAAATTGCAAAAAGTAAAATTAGTCAAATCGCCCCTTCTTCAGAAAATTTACTGAACAATGAAATCGCCACCAAAGCTAAAAATATTAGTCGATTATCCTCATATTTGCCTCAAATACTTTTGTTTGGACACTGAACACTTTTAAATTTCGAATAAGTTAAGTCGTTAATTTTTAGGATTTTTCTAAAATCAACGCCAAAATAGCGATAATTTCCAAATTTCGAGGGAGTGGCGCGACCCCTAAAATTTTTTTTCTTTATTTTTCCCCTCATTAGGACCCCAGACTACATCTCTTTCCGAGGTTAACTTTTTCAAATTAAAAAAAAAACATGTTTTCACTCCACCCTATTGGTGGCCTCGGTGTATGTGGCAATGACATGAGACGGTCATTCGTACATGATCAATACTCCGTTTCAACCGAACCTAACCTTTTCATTATTAACGGCATACCTTCCTTTTTATTATGAAATAAACATTCGATCATTTATCTTAAAGAATGTAATTTGTCTTTGAATACCAAAAATAACACCTCATGTTGGAGAACCCTGTTGAATAATCTACCTTAATTCAAAACAAAACCAGTGCTTCTGTTTCGGCCTAGGGCCTTCAATGAAGGCTCTATGCGGCCTTGATGCCAAACACACCATGATTATGATTTTCATTTGTCCAACGCTGGTCCATCAGATGCAGTTTCGTGTTTTCTAACAAAAACTAAATTTGATTGTCAGCGATTGCAGTGATAAGTGTGCTAAATGATGGTCTCATCAACAGCAACATCATCATCATCGTCGTCGTCAACCTCATCAGCCTCAGTCTCAGCATCGTGTCTCGCTTACAGTGATTTTGAAAAAAAAAACAAAAAAACAAATCCAGCAAAGATCACGATTTCATTTTAAACAATTGTTTTGTAAATTCAATTATCGTTGGCATCACTTAAAAACAAAACACACACAAACTTTCAAAGGCAGTTGCTGTGATAGTCACTTACACACTCACACACACACATACAGAGTGATACGTACGATTACGTGTGTACGCTGCAAACTAATTCAACATTCAAAGCACACGTTGACAATGACACTAGCAATAAACGACACAGCACAACAACAACAACAACGGGGACATAACACAATTCCTCAAGTGTGGCGATGGAATAGAGTTGTCTTCATGTCGCCTTTCCATGAGCGGACGGACGGACGGACATACACGGAGCCAGCAGTAACAACCACCACTGGGGTAGATTTCAGTTTTGCTTAGCAAAAACAAAAAAACATCCTTTTTTTTTTTTTTTTTTTTTTTGGAGAAATCCTATAGCGCGAAACGTTTGCTTTTAAAAATGTGTATTGTTGTTCGTCTTGTTGTTTTACAGTTAGTTTGACTTGTGACAAAGTTTGAACTGTAAGCTGGCTTAATTGTTCTGTGTAATTACACGAATACAAAAGGAGTCCGTCCATTCATTACGCATGTGATGACCTAAATGACAACGAGGACGGCGTGCGACTTTGCAAATAAAGGACTTGCATTGAGAGGGGGAGGAAGGAATTTATGAGCGACTTGTAAGAAAATGGTGAGAAAACCGTTGAAAGGTTTTAAACATTTTCAAATTTAACCTACCGTGAGGAAAAGGTGTTTTTCTGGCGATCCTCTGGATTTTTTTCTTGGCTACAGACCAAATGTTGTAAGTCTTTAATGTTCTACAGACCGGCTTTAATTTCTATGTGAATAATATCCGGTGACTTTTATTTCTGTTGGGCAGAAGGGAAATTCGAATGGCGGCATGCTTTGTGTAAAATTATAAATGCAATTAATAAATGAAAATGTTATTACTGCACACACACTTCTATACAGAAAAAAAACACACACACACACATACAGACAACATCATCAACATATTATTTAATATTTATTTCATTTGCATTTATGTATTGCATGTCTGTGTGGGTGTGTGTGTGTCCATCAATACATATTAATTTAAATACATTCCAGATAAACACACACACACCCTCTCACAAATACACTTACACATTGGACACATTTGTACATAGGGAAGTTATATCCATACAAAGCAATTGTTAACATTGCATTCACACACACACACACAGGCACACTTTTTATGTCCCCATTGCAACGGCTGTAATGGGCGGACGGACGGACTGACTACGTCGTAGTCATAAATGATGATTTTTTACTCAATCAAACAATGATTGCAAATGAAATGAATTGAAATAAAATACGGCAGTCCGTGATCCGAGAGTGGAGCCTTTTAATGCAACCACTCACACACACACACACAGACACTGCATATTACAATACATGCGTGTACATGTGTTTTGCATGACTTTGTGAGTCTGTGTCAATGGCATTGTTGGTTGTTTGATGTTGCTGCGTGTGTGTGTGTGTGCAGGCACTTTTTAATTCAGTTAATTCAAATTTATCAAATGAAATTGCATTTCATTATGAGGACCTCAATGGAAAAGAGTACATGCGACTGTTTGCCAACAAAACGCCAGCGCGCCGCTGCAGTCCGTCGAACATAGACTGAAGCGGCGGATCGTTAATTTTAATTGACTCTTCTCCGCAACGAATGGCAAACAGTCGGTTGCAGACGTTGGCGGTAAACGATGACAAAGTCTATCTTTAGACAATAATAGTTTGTAAAACCATTCAGATTAAGAAAAGTTCAGTGTAGAAATTGCCTTGAGGACATTTTACAATACGAAAGGTGGAGAAAAGGGGGAACTCAGGGTATTACAACCAGAGAAACGATTAGTTGGAAATCAATGTAGTTTAGAATAAAATATGCCTATTTCTTAGGATAACCAATCGGATTTTTTGCCCCTCTGACAAAAATAAACTTTTGTATAACGAAAAAAAAACTACTTTTGTACACTAAAATAGTTGCTTCTACCAAAATTTCAACATTTTGGAGAAAAGTAAAGAAGAAATGATAGATGTAGCTAGCATAAAATGGATATCCTATGCGACATTCTCGAATACTGGTCGTGGTAATCAATATACAGATCCTTCGAATAAAAAGTGACAGTAAAATAGTTGCTTCAACCATTAATTCAAAAGATATAAAGTTCCATTATAAATTATAGGCGGCCTACAAAAATGTCCAAAAAAAAAATAGAATTTAGCCAAAAAAAATTTATGAAAAATCAATAATGATTTTTTTTTTGCCAATATTTTGCCGAACTTACATGTTAGTTAAAATTCAATTTTGCTCTAACTCGAGTTAGGCCGTTGTGGCAACAATTTTCTTCTTCTCTTTAATTAATTTCCAAATAAAATACGGCGGTCAAAAAACAAAAATCGTCGACAAAAATTACAAAAAAATGTCCAAACGAAAAATCACAAAAAAAAATATGAAAAATCTCCAAAAAAGAAAAAAATAATTTAGCCCAAAAATTTATGAAAAATCATAAAATCCAAAATGCAAAATTTTCAAAAAAAAAATGACTAACTGCTAAATTATAGGTGGCCTACAAAATAAATACCATTTGTATACAATAAAATAGTTTACAGTAAAATAGTTGCTTCAACCAATTCAATAAAAAACAATTTTGATTCAAAAGAAATAAAGTTCCATTCTAAATTATAGGTGGCCTACAAAATACTTAATGAGAATAAATATCATTAGTATAGAATAAAATAGTTTACAGTAAAATAGTTGCTTCAACCAATTTAATAAAAAACAACTGATTCAAAAGAAATAAAGTTCCATTCTTAATTATAGGTCGACTGCAAAAAAGTGAAAGAGAATAAATATCATTCGTATACAATCAAATAATTCCATTACCAATTAGTCATTTCAAAAACTGTTAATTAAAAATTATAAGGTAACAGAAAAAAACGAGTCATTTTAAAGTTTAAGTTTCTTAAAAAAAAAAAAATATATACAGTGAAAGCACCGATGGGAGGACACCGACGGTCGTAGTGGTTTTGTTCGTCCGCCCAGCGGAGATTAATTTGCTTTAAAAATACCATATGGGATCGACAATTTGTCCGTCAACGGGAGCTGTCCGCGAGTAGAGCTTTCACTGTATATGTATTTTCTGTTATTACAATCAGTTGTTGTCACTCATTGATAGTAAAATAGTTGCATCAACCAGTCATCGAAAAATTTGAAATTGAAAAAGGTGGAGGTAACTCAAAAAAAAGGATTTTTTTAAATGTACAACAAATGCAGTCAGAAAAAATTATTTTCAATTACAGAAATGGTAGACGCGTATTATTTTTTAAATTTTGTTGTTTGGAAAACTTGGCCGAAAGAAAAAGAAATGGTTAAGATTGTCAACGAAAAAAAATGCTAAGCTTTGTTAAACGGCCAATAATAATGTGTGTACTTTATTTGCTGCCAACATTTTGCAGATTTCTTTTTAATCAATTTTATATCGGACCGAAGAAATCCGGGTTCAAACTTTTGAGATTTTTCAGAAAAACAAAACCAAACGTACGCCAAATTCAGTAAAATAGAACACACTGAGTTTTTTGAGTTATGAAAAAACGATATAAAAAAGTTTAAAATTTAATTTTTTTGTTTATGAAATCGTTCATACATTTTACGAAAATTTTTCAGAAATTATTACTTTGTCTGAAAATATAAGAAATTGGTCATAAATTCTTTCTGTGACTGAAATCACTTTTGACATTTTCCATACAGAAAAACAAAACCAAAAAAAAAAATGTACGCCAGATTTTTTTGGTTTATGAAAAAAACGATATAAAAAATTTTAAAATTTAATTTTTGTTTATGAAATTTTTTAAAAATTATTACTTTCTTTTGCTGAAAATATAAGAAATTGTTTACACAAACATTTTTTTTTTCGTAAATTCTTTCTGTGGTAGATGAAATCATTTTTTGCAGTGCCTAACCTATCCAAAAGTCGGTTGAATTATCAATCTGTGGTCACAAAACCATAACAGACTAAGTCCATTTTACAATTGTTCAGTTTAAAGTTTCAAATCCTGTTTAAAAACAACGATTCTATGGAAACGCATTACTTTACTATGACCAATAACAAAATCGCCTACAAAAAATTATGAAAAATTGGCCAAAACAAAAATCACCTAAAAAAATATTAAAAATGTCCAAAAAAAGAAAAATGAAATTTAGCCAACACATTTATAAAAATCAATAATGATTTTTTTTCTTCAAAAATTACTCAATTTTTTGGCCAATATTTTGCCCAACTTACATGTTAGTTAAAATTCAATTTTGCTCTAAATCGAGTTAGGCCGTTGTGGCAACCATATTCTTCTTTTCTTTAATTAATATCCAACAAAAATACGGCGGCCAAAAAAAAAATCGTCGACAAAAATTACAAAAAATTGTCCAAACGAAAAATCACAAAAAAAAAAATATGAAAAATCTCCAAAAAAGAAAAAAATAATTTAGCCCAAAAATTTATGAAAGGTCACAAAATCCAAAATGAAAAATATTAAAAATGTGCAAAAAAAGAAAAATGAAATTTAGCCAAAAAAATTTATGAAAAATCGCCAAAAATCAATAATGATTTTTTTTCTTTCTAAAAAAGTTTTCAAAAGTTTTTTGGCCAATATTTTGCCCAACTTACATGTTAGTTAAAATTCAATTTTGCTCTAACTCGAGTTAGACCGTTGTGGCAACAATTTTCTTCTTTTCTTTAATTAATTTCCAAATAAAATACGGCGGCCAAAAAAAAAAAACGTCGACAAAAATTACAAAAAATTGTCTAAACGAAAAATCACCCAAAAAAAAAATATGAAAAAAAATCTCCAAAAAAACATAAAAATAATTTAGCCCAAAAATTTATGAAAAATCACAAAATCCAAAATGAAAATTTTTCAAAAAAAATGACTAACTGTCTGTTTCCATAAAACGAATTGATTCGTTTATGAAAAATCACAAAATCCAAAATGAAAAATTTTCAAAAAAAAATGACTAACTGCCTGTTTCCATAAAACGAATTACAAATCGTCAATAATCGTCAAATAAAATGAGTTTCAGATGCTATTCAACTCTGATTTTCAGATATATATAAGATATCGACATATGGAATACAATCACAAAATAATAAGCTCCCATTACTAATAAAAATTCATTTTATTGTGCCTTCATTTTTGACAATTTCTAACAAACGAACAAATTCGTTTAATGGAAACAGGCAGTTATTCTTTTTTTTTTGGCAATATTTCGTATAAAATAATGACCAAACTTACATTGTTATAAAAATGTAATTTTGTCCTAAATCGAGTTAGGCCGTTATGGCTTGTGACCATTGACATTGTGCCAACGATTTTCTTCTTTTCTACAATTAATTTTCAACTAAAAATACGGCGGCATGCAGAAAGACCAACAACAAAGTCGCCCACAAAAAAAAAGCCTCAAAACAAAAATCACCCAAAAAATATAAAAAATGGTCCAAAAAGGAAAAAAAATATGAAAAATCGCCAAAAAATAAAAAGTACCAAAAAAAAATAATAATAATTGAAGGAATATTTCGTATAAAATTGTCCCGAAATTTATACGAAATTTTTGGGCCATTTTTTCTTTATAAATATTTTTGGACTATTTTTCGCGAACCCCTTAAATACTTTGAATTTAATTTGCCTTTGCTGGTTGTTGATCTCAAGATCTTGACATTATTAATTGGATATGATAGCAAATTGTGGAAGACGAGCTGAGATTAACACCCTTCGTTCTACCTTCTCGTCTTCCATAAGAGGGCTAGCTGAAATGTTTATTGAATCTTTCGAATTGAAAATAAGAAGATCTTCTATATATTATTTTGAATATAAGTAGGAGACCGTCGGAATTCTTAGAGAACCGATATGGGAATGTGTTTTTTTCTCTTCATATTTTCAGTTTTCAAAGCGTATGAGTAATATTCTCTCAGGGTGATAAATTCTCATAAAATAACTTATTTTTAGATCCATAATTCAGACATTATAAGGCACTAGCCTTATAATCGGTTATGAATCTGAAAACGAGGCGAATACCGAGCGAGAATATTACTCATACGCTGCGGTGGGTAGAACATGCGTCACCAGGGACATTCCCCACCTACTCTTCTATAATATACGATTGCATTGCTTACGGCACCGACTGTATTCCTCTACATGATTTCCATCCGAGATGTATCCAATGTTCTATGGTCTCTATGTCATATCTTTTTGTTGTTTATGTTTAGAGTTTGTACAAGGCCTTCGTCAATTAATTGAATTGTTTTGCTGTGTTTCTTTCAAAAGTAACAAACTCAATTAACAATCTCCGGCATAGAATGTGAAAATAATATTTGTCGTTCTGTTCCGTTCCCCTTTCAGCTATTTTCTGTGAGATCTTATAAGCTATAGATTATCAGTTTGTTTTTTTTAACTGGTAGCAGCAACATAAACTGAGCTAAAAATATTACAATACTTAAATTTCTTGCACAATTTCGATTGGCAAATCAAAACAGTCGTCTCCTAAAGCTGTTGCCCAAAATACGTTTAGTGGGAAATACGGGAGAGGCCTAACAACCTAAGCAACCGTTGAATATTTCATGGGTTTCGTTTGAAGGTGAGGTGGAAGTGTGAGTTGGAATAGTTTTAGGCCTAAATTGTGACCACATTTAATTGTATGTGCACACACACACACACACATACAGGGAGAGGGTGAGAGGGCCAGGCAGCTCTCTAAACTCTAAATGTAATTTCAAATTTGAATTTTGATGATTCTCACTAACGAACAACACAGGATGTTACTACCCACACACACACACACACTGTCACTCACTCACACATCCACGTGTGCCCACACACACACACACATGTAGACCTTTTGAAAAATTTACATCAATAGTCGAGTTTGGAGCGGAGCTCTTAGGCTTAATGTGTGATGATTGTATTTTTGGTGTTATGATACCATCAGTCCATCCATCCATCCATCCGTCCACCGACCTAATAGGCTACCGCTGCTGATGATGCTGTTGTTGGCGTGATGATGGACATGTTTTGATTGAATTTGCATTTGAATTAGTTAGAGATTGTTGTTGTTGCCACACCGATATGCTGCTGCTGGTGGTGTTGGTGTGCTAACGACATTGGTGTAGGCCATGATGCGCTGATGATATGCAAAGTGGACAAAGTGTGCCACAAAATGTAATCTTCGCAAACATGTTATAACATTTAGGGAATCTGGGAGACGACAAACAAACGTTGCCCCCCCGTCCCCGTCCCCGAAATCCTCACACTCAAATGGAAAATTGCATTTGGTTAAGTGGAAGTTGAATGTTCATTCCAGCACAGACGCACGCGAATAAAAATCCCTGCCTTTGTCTCCTAACACCGGGCATTTTGAAGCGATTTAGGCCATGAGCCTGCTGATGCCGCCATAACAACATTTCGTGGGTAATCATCTTTTGTCGTTGCTGATGCTGGGTCGATGGCTCGGCCTCCGGTCCCCGGCCACCCTTTTGAGCAGTGATCATATTTATCGCTGATTTTTCGACAATTGATTTTTTTTTTTTTGATGGTTGGTAGGGGGAGATTTTTCACATTCGTTTCATTTTTGGCTTTGTGTGCGAGTAAAGAACAACAACAACAACAACAGCAGCAGTCACGTAATTGAATTTCGCGTGTGCGCATTGTCTTCTGGTGGCTGTGGCAGTCTCGGAAATGCATTACAATTGGATAATTGCATTTATGTTGTTTTTTTTGTTGTTGTTTTGTTTGTTAATGGACGCCGTTCCAACAACAACAGAAATGACAACCGAAAGGAGTCCATATGAGGCACAAAACAACGCGTGCTATTGTCTTTAAAACGGCTGATTTGAAGAGTGACGCCAAAAAAAAAGTCATTTATTTTTAGAATGTACAGTGAGAGAAACACTAGTCTAGTTGAGAAATTTCAATGTTGATGCAAGGACAAGTTATCATTAGCGCAATTTCCAGGTTTACACTATGAAAACGATTCATAGGGGATTTTTTTTTAAATTATTTTTACTACTTTAAGTAAAGATTTTTGGTATTTTGATATTTATGTATTTGAGCGGAGTTGACCGAATTAATGATTGGCAGTCGAAACAAAATGAACCCTCTAACCCGCAAGAGTAGCTCGAGACACTCTTTTAGAGGCACATTCTTATATAGATTTTAATAATTCTGAGGTTTACATTCGTTGGTCAATTTAAAAAAAAAAAATTTTGTACATCTGTATTTTTGTTAGAATTACGAAGCTGTTTCTTCCAGTGCACAAATTATCACTCAAATGCCATTGTTGACTTTTTGAGGGGTTTAAAGAATTTGAACAGTTTCAAGGAGATATGACGACTCCGGCATTTTTAAAAAGCTCGACTCCGACTTCACTTGTTAATGATATCGAGAATATTTAAAATTTTCAAAAAAAAATAGTTTTTAAAAAATTATTAAAACAAATAATTCTTTAAAAAAAATATATTTAAAAAAAAATATTTTTTTTTAATTTAATTTTTTGAAAAAACATTTTTTAAAAATTATTTTTGAAATAACATTTTTAACATTAATTTTTTTACAAAACAAAATTAAAACTTGTTAATGACATCGAATATATTTAAAATTTTCAAAACAAAAAAAATATTTTTTTTACAGAAAAAAATATGTAGTTTAAAAAAATTATTAAAAAAAATATATTTTAAAAAAAAATTTAAATTTTTTTTAATTTACTTTTTAAAAGAAAATTTTTTATTTTTTAAATCTTATTTTTGAAAAATATTAACTTAATTTTTTTACAACACAAAATTAAAATAATGACATCGAAAATATTTAAATTTTTCAAAAAAAATTTTTTTTCAAAAAATATTGTTTTAAAAAAATGACTAAACAAATCATTTAAAAAAAAAATATTTTTTTTAATTTACTTTTTTTAAAAGAAATTTTTTTTTTTGAAAAGACATTTTTTTTTGGAAAGATATTTTTGAAAAAACATTTTTTTTTTTTTATTTTATGTGGAATGTACGTAAAAAATTCAAAGTCAAAGCCAAACAAATTTCTCGACTTCAGACTCCGACACCGTGCAAATTTGTCGGACTCCAAATCCAAGAGAGCGACTCCACCGGCTTGGTTTCAAATAAAAAGTAATTTAAAAGAAATTTTTTTTAAAAAAAAAAACATAAATGACAAATTTTAAAAAAAAACTTTAAAAATATTTTTTTTTCTTATTTTATGTGCAATGATGTAAAAACCTCCAAGTCGGAGTCAAATAAATTTCTCGACTCCATGACTCACACTCATCAAACATTTTTTACTTCTATTTCCGTTTTTTTTTTAATTTTTTTCTCTTGTTCCCAAGAACTTTCCGGAAATTGAAATGTTGTCGGTGTTAAGAACGTATAGGACATGTGTAATATATCGAGCGGGATCTGTTGTTTGCCAACGCTGGGCAATGACAGAGGAAATGCTCCAATCTTTCGCCATCCTCAATTATTTAGTAATTGAAATTTTCATTTTAAAGAGAATGAAAAAAAGGGAACTGGGCCGAAAAAAAACACCCCAATAGCAGAAACTTCATAAACAGAGATATGAAAAATACCGGCAATCATTGAGAACAGAACAAAAAACACCTGATATTTAACTGAAACCACCCAAATACGCCATAAATCAAATTCCGCCATACATAAATGATGCATGATCAGGCTTGCTGCAACAATACGACGATACGTGTATTTAATGCACAATAAATTGGCATTACATTTTTAGCTCAATTGCAATTTGTTGCGCTAATAGAAATGTATGTAAAGTGGCAGCTATTGCCATCTATTCATTTGAAATCATCTAACAACTAATTGTTTAACACCTTCCGATACAATGAGACCGACCGACCGACCCATCACAGCACATCTCTCTACGGGCACCTGGCAGCATTTAACTCAGCCCTCCACGCTTGGGAAACGCGGTAGGGGGGGTAGGAAAACTTTTCGACGGGTATTTTTTAATACAGCTGAGTCCAACAAACACCAATGTGGTGGCATAGGGCAGGCCACTTTATCACTTTGGCAACACTCACGCGCTCTCTCTCTCTCTCTCTCAGTCTCTCTCTACTGAAATACCCGGCGCCGCCACCACCAAGCCAAAATGCCAAGTATTGTGGTCACACGCCATAGCAAAAAGCCATAAAATTCCACAAAAAAAAAAACAACAAAAATTCAACAGCAGCAGCCCGTGCGCACATAGAGAACATTTATTTTGGTTTCATATTACCAGAGCACCTGAGGTCCACAGCTTATTACCGTAAAGCTCTATGTTCGAGGTACTATAACAGTGTTAGTAAATTTGTATGTGTCTGTGTGTGTGTGTGCCAGAGTATGAGTGCCTGTAAAGGATATAAAATTCCATTAGAGTTAAAGTGTCATGTGTAAATTTTGCATAATTTCGTGCAACTACTCACAGTTATCGCATTTCGGTGGCACCACTGGCTAGCGCCCCTCCCCAAACCATCTCATCATTCGTACCACCGGGGGAAAGGGAACGAACGATGAGGTTTTTTCGGCAAATGGATAAAATTCGTAAAATTCATTAAACAAATGACTGAACATGAACTGAGTTTAATTTGTTGCAAAATGAAAATTTTATTTTAGATTGTAAAACAAGGCGCCGGCATGGACGAAGTCTTTTGTTACTACGAGCATTAGATGGAATGTGGGGGGGTTGTGTAGCTGAACAGATGATGATAGTGGCTTTGGCTTTACAAACGGCAGAGGGCCGAGCTGTAATGCCACACACACACACACACACTCTCTCTGGCCTGATGATATTTTAATGATGTGACATTTATTTACAATACATCATCGCCTGAATTAATTTCGTATGCATAATTTATCCTTCCATTATTTGAATGAAAGGACGAATGTCAAATATATATACCAACAATTTGATGGACTGTCTGTTGGTCTTCTGCTCTCTCTCTCCCTCGGTCTCACCAAAACTGGGTTCATCAATATAAAATGTAATAAATATTAACGAAATGTACTTAAGGGGGGACCAAGGGAAATGTACATTGGCCAGGGTTTAGTTAAACCATAAACAGGACTATACCAAAAGTCCTTTTGCGGGATTTGTAATATGTAGAAAAGTTAATATGGCATTTCTAATTGAACCGTGCGATGTGAATGAAAATTTCACTCAGATTCAGCAAGATCTGAGATTTAATGTTGTGTTTTAAATTTGAAAAAAAAATGTTAAAAATCCGAAAATTTAAAAATTTAAATTTCATGGAAAAGAAGGCTGGTACAAATGCCAACATTTTTTAATTCCACAAAAATTTTCAAAAAAAATATTTTTTTCTTTTATTCTTTTCAACGTTTTTTTAATTCTACAAAAATTTTCAAAAAATATTTTTTTTTCTTTTATGTGTCTTCTTTTCAACGTTTGGCCTACTTATGTTTGGACTATTTCCCAACGTTGTTCATTTATTCCATTCCGCGGAGTTATGATATGATTTCGAACGGTAGAAATCTGTCACTTTCAAAAATACAGTTAAAAAAAACCAATAAATCCCATAAATCTTGCATTCTCAACTGTTTTATTCGATAATACCAAATAAAATTCGGAAAATTTCGGGATCAGTCCAAATTTTTAGTAATTCTGATATTAATTTAATGCATTTTTGGCCATCTTTTACAGACATGACTAAGCAATTTCCACAGTTTTCTACATCAAGCCCCTTTAATGCTGGGTAAAACAAGCTTTTGTTTGTTAAAATCGATTACAAAGTGACAAAGTTAGAACACTTTTTATGGCAGTGGTCGACAGAAAGAGAGCAGCCCTTAGAATGTTGAATGTATTACGGTGTTGGCATTTAGTTGGCGTAATGGACCCGGTAGACTGTACATTGCGACAGAGACAAAATTTGCTTGTATCCTATAGAAAACATCTTGACTAAGAAATTTCAATTTAGTACCAGATTTTTTTTCATAATTTAGATTTACATAATTTTCTTAGTAAAAAAAAATGATTATATTATTTTCTTTTGTTTGACTCTAAATTGAATTTCCATTCCCATGTTGATTACATTATTCCAAAGGCTTACTCGATTCTAGCGTTTGCTAAACGTCATTGCTCCGAATTTATTGACCCATATGTTTGAAAGCTTTTATTTATGACCCTTGTCAGGTCTAAATTAGAATATGCTCAGACAATAATTTCCAGAATTGAGAGAGTACAGAGAAAATTCATTAAGTTTGCTTTGTCATCTCTGAATAGTGATAACCCGATACCGTTGTACGAGTCTCGAGGTAAACTTATTCATTTGCCCTTGCTTGTTAATCGTGGGTTCATTTGTGGGTTTATTGATTCACCCTATATTTTAAATTTGATTGGTTTTAATGTTCCTCCTAGAAGTTTAAGAAATTGTAAATATTTTAATATGCCTTTTCATAGAACAAACTATGGTATGAATGAACCTATAATTAGGTCGCTTAGAGAATTCAATGAAATATGTAGTAAATTTGAAATTGATTTTTCCTACAAAATAAATGAATTCAAAAAAATTGTTAAAACTAATTTATTATTAAGCACTAGTCTGTAAGGAAATAAATAAATATTTTTTTTTTTTTTTTTTTTTTACTATATTTTATTTTATTTTATTTTATTTTATTTTATTTTATTTTATTTTTATTTCATTTTATTTATTTTATTTTATTTTATTTTATTTTATTTTTTATTTTATTTTATTTTATTTTATTTTATTTTATTTTATTTTATTTTATTTTATTTTATTTTATTTTATTTTATTTTATTTTTCATATTTCTCCAACCAGAAATCAAAAAAAAAAATATTAAAAAATTACACTACATGCCCTGTGGTAGAACAGAAAAAATATGAAAACAAAAATTGTAAAGAAAACTGCAAAGAAATGAAATTAATTTAAAGCAATTGCTTTGTTTGAGGACAATTTAATCAATTTATTTCAGTACAATAGTAACAACAACAAAAAGTGTACAAATAAACAAAGAAAATGACAACAAATGCGCGGAGTACTTGAGGCGGCCATAAATTGTAAATGCAAGTGTAAAGAGTAATAAAGTGGAACGCAATCACCCCATCACCAGCCAGCCAGCCAGCCAACCAACTAACCAGTCAGTCAGCCAGCGCCAGCCAGTCAGTCCATTCATACCCAACACTTTCCCCTACTCCTTTCTTTTTTACATACATTCATCTTAATAATGAAAAGCATATAACAAAACAAAAAAAAAAAACTTCAATACAATCATAACTTGGTTACAATTCTGGCTGGCAGTCGACGCCCTGATGCATGACGGACGCCTCTCCTCGGGCCCCACAGTCGCAACTCGTGTAACCGAGGAGAGATAGAAAGAGAGAGAGATCGAATAATACAAAAGAAAATTCCATAATTGATTCTAATTGAATCGAATTAAAGGTGCAATTGACAATATTAACTCACTGATGATAAAAAGACGCATGCACTGCATTTGCCGCCAATGCAAAGCCCGGGGCATCAGTTTCTTGCGCTGCTGTTTTCAAACATTCATATTTTATGACTTGAGACCCGTATATGCTCTGGCATGGTTTGGCTGGCTCCCGTCATCATCGGCATCGGCATCAGGCCCATATTGTTATTGATGTAATTTTGTAAATGACTTTAATATTGTGCCGCGCATAAAGTATTTGCCGTAATTGAATATCAATTGAAATGCATACAAATTTGTTGATTCTACTCAAAACATTAGAAGCGTGATTGCAGGCAGATTCTTTTAAGACAGAAATCATAAACATCACAGTATTTATTATCAATTTGACATGTGTGTTCTGTTCTATTGTATTGTCTTTCAGTTGGGTCCTGCCGCCGCGGGAAGAGGCATGTTTTGCTATCAGTGTCCGCCTGCTTTGCATCCCTGTGGTCCGCATCCGCCTCGTTTGCCAACGTTGGACTATCCCTTTGCCGCCACACATCCATGTAAGTATTATGACAAAAGCGAAAACAAACGAAAACATCAAAACTCACATGTTAATAATTTCGCACGAACATTCCGAAGGAAATCAGCTGCCTTACTATAGAACTTGGGCAGTTTCTGATGTTCAAAAGACTTTCTTGAAGGAGAGCGTTGACATGTTCTACCTCACTACAGTGCATTTAAAATTACTAATTATATGTTTGAAGTCATGACAGTCTCTTTAAATTGTGAGTCATGACAAGCTTTGGTAATTTCGGCGTTGGTAGTACTAGGAAGCCGATATTAGTTTTTTCCATTTCATCACTGTCAATTTAAAACGAGATATCATTCAATTAGCAACCAACAAATCTTGTGTCCTACAAAACTTGGACAACCTCAGGATCGGTATAGGGACAGCGTTACAATTTGTTATTGTACCACAGTGGACTGAAGTTTCTATCTGAAAACCCACATACATAATCATCTGGAGCGATACCTTAAGGCCTCTAACTAGCCAGTATGCCATCAAAAGTCCTAAGTTATGCTGATCTCAGCCATTGCAAACGGAGTCTAGTACAGAAAACATGTCGATGAATGAACACGAATTGTAGTTGAAATAACTCACGGCACAGGCAGTACATGGTAATGAGAATATAACCTGTGCACGCTAGCGACTGCCTAACGATTTCGTGATCATTAAGCATTTTTTTTTTTTGTTAAAATCATCTACTCTTTTCTGCAGCCTAGACATTTTTTGGCATGACCAAAGAGGTAGAGGACAAATAAGCCGAAAAGTGACGACTTATTTGTTTCTCTAGCTGTTTGTAAATATTTAAAATATTTCGGTTGCAATAAAAAAGTTGGATCTACCAGTTTGGTATCGAATAGTTGTATCAATCATTTTAAACCCAATAGTTGCATCTACCATTTTGTTATATAATAGCTGCACCAACCATTTTGTGATTCAATATCATTTTGAAATCCAATAGTTGCATCGACCATTTTGTGATCCAATAGTTGCATCTACCATTTTCACAACCAATAGTTGCATCAACCATTTTGTGATCCAATAGTTGCACCAACCATTTTGTGATTTAGTAGTTGCATCTACCATTTTGTGATTTAGTAGTTGCATCAACCATTTTGTGATCCAATAGTTGCATCTACCGTTTTGTGATCCAATAGTTGCACCAACCATTTTGTGATTTAGTAGTTGCATCTACCATTTTGTGATTTAGTAGTTGCATCAACCATTTTGTGATCCAATAGTTGCACCAACCATTTTGTGATTTAGTAGTTGCATCATCCATTTTGTGATTCAATAGTTGCATCAACCATTTTGTGATCTAATAGCAATTTGAAATCCACTAATTACATCTTTCATTTTATGATCCCATAGCTACATCGACCGTTTTGTGATCCATTGCATCAACCATTTTGTAAAAATTACGAATTGTGTTGAATAAGTAGGATTTTTTCATTAATTTCAATTCTTTACAACAGAACCTTGCCCGAACACCAACGCAGCTGTTACAATGGACTATTCATAGTCCGAAATTATTTCCTCGTAATCGTATCGTTAATTCTCGGTTGTTCCTGTGACATCCACTAAGCGAGTCGTATCATCTCCCATATTCTCAAGCAAGTTCTTATGAAAGTTGTCGCCGTATGCGACACAAAACTACAATCACTGTGCAGCTCCACTACCATGTCCAACTTGTTTCCTGGCTGTGCAACAACATACGACTGCTCGTTCGTATTAAGAGCAGCAACAAAATGAGCAGCAATCTTTTGTCTAAATCTCTACAAATTGTAGATAAAAAGCCTGAGATAAGTTTATGTATTTTTTTTTGCTGTATGCGGACTCAGTGTATGCAGCTAACAGATGTAAGGACGTGGATGATAACCTCCAATGCACACACGGCACAATCCTCGATTCATTCTTCTATTACAACCACTATGAAGTTTTTGTCTGTCTGGTTGAAGTACCCAAAATGCGAATATGTGCGTAAAATATCCGATTACCATTTTAAGATAATTCACGTCCTACTCTAACATACGTTTGCACCATGAACACTGGTGCTACACTTCAATTCATGTGCATTTCGCCGGTTATTGTTTTTCGTTTTTTGTTTTTTTGAATTCTAGTGTGTCGACTTTTCCTCTGGGAATTGTTACGAGGGGTTAATTGGTTAAGGGTTGTTTGTTGTTTTGCAGTTGTTTGCCCCGGATTTTTTTTCTTTCTATTTTCATTTTGCGATTATCATCTAATATTTGTATTTTGATTCGATTAAATGTGATATTAAATCATAAAGATGCACACGCACGATACAACGAAGTGATAGTAATTAATTACGAATTTGTATAGGCGACTCGAAACTTCAAAGGATGTTGCAGCAACAACAGAATAATAGAAGTGCTGACAAAGTGTTGCATACGGTAGTTTGGAATTTTTGTGAACTGCAAGGACTAGAATACTAAGTGGAGCATATGACAACAGATAGCGATGTGTGATGATATCATTCCACTTTAGCCATAGCTTGAAGCAATACAGGTTATCAGAGTAAAATATGAAATAATTCAAAAGATGTGAGTAGTGTGAATCACATGCACACACCTTCTGTCATTGATTTACAAAGCTTTTGCGGGACATACCTCGCAATAAATTGCTAAGATGCGAAGAGAGTGTGTTGTGTCGGATGCACAGGGTGATTCTCGGCTATTGTTTAATCTACCATGATTAACACTTGCATCTACCATGTTGTGGTACAGTAAATGCGTAATTTGGCAATGTAATTCAATAGTTGCATCTACCATTTTTTTAAAAAAAAAAAATAGTTGCATCTACCATTTTTTTTAAGAAAAAAAAGTTGCATCTACCATTTTTTTTAAAAAAAAAATAGTTGCATCTACCTTTTTTTTAAATTAGTTGCATTTACCATTTTTTAAAAAATAGTTGCATCTACCATTTTTTTTTAACAATAGTTCCATCTACCATTTCTTTAAACTATACTTCCATCTACCATTTTTGGATTCAATAGTTCTATCAACCATTTTGTGATTCAATAGTTGCATCCACCATTTTGCATCCACCATTTTCGATAGTTGCATCTACCATTTTTTTAAACAATTGTTCCATCTAGCATTTTTGAATTCAATCAGCTATTTTTTTTTTTAAAATGGTAGATGCAACTATTTTTTAAAAAAAAAATAGCTGCATCTACCGTTTTTTTAAAAAAAAAATAGTTGCATCTACCTTTTTTTTAAATTAGTTGCATATACCATTTTTTAAAAACCATTTTTTTTTAACAATAGTTCCATCTACCATTTCTTTAAACTATAGTTCCATCTACCATTTTTGGATTCAATACTTGCATCTACCAGTTAGTGATCCAATATTTGCATCTACCATTTTATGGTCTAATAGTTGCATCGGCCATTTTTGGATTGAATACTTGCATCTACCAGTTAGTGATCCAATAGTTGCATCTACCATTTTATGGTCTAATAGTTGCATCGGCCATTTTTGGATTGAATACTTGCATCTACCACTTAGTGATCCAATAGTTGCATCTACCATTTTAGGGCCTAATAGTTGCATCTACCTCTTTTTTTTAACAATAGTTGAATCTCCCATTCTGTGATCCAATAGTTGCATCCACCATTTTGTGATCCAATAGTTACATCTACAATTTGTTGATGTATTAGTTCCATCTACCATTTGGTGATACACTAGTAGCATCTACCCTTTCGTTACATCTATTATTATGTGTGATTTAATAGTTGCATCTACCAATATTAGATCACTATTTGCATCTACCATTCTTTGATGCAATAGTTGCATCTACCATTATGTGATCCAATATTTGAATTTACTATTTTGTCATGTTTTGATCCACTCAAATTGAACAGCCAACCAGACTTACACATACCCTCACTCATATGTGGATTATTTATAAAGCTTCTTCTTAGGAAACATGTCCAAAATGGGACATTATGGAGTGAGGTCCAAGGTTTAAATTTCCAATTCACTGTCAGTTAGACTGGCTGCCCGAATAACATAACTTTTAGTGGAAAATAAGTTTATGAGAAATGAAATGCAGTCATTTCTCACAATTTATATAAATCCAATGGTAGAGTCAAGTACAACATATAGAAATGTCTCAGGCCTATAAACTGTACATGGGCAATAATTGAATATAAAATACCATATGATTAAGAACAGCTACGAATTATTAAAATTACACGTTTCGCTCTTCATCTAAAAAGATGCACAGGCAAATGCAATTTGCCAACATTCATGGAATGTCGTTGGTCCCCATTCTGGGTGTGCAACAAACAAAAATAAAAAAAAAAACAGCCAACAACATTTTTCTAAAATTCAATTTTCACAACTAAAACAGAAAACTAAAGAAAATCAACAACAACAGCGCATAAAAAAAAACGAAAACAGAACAAAAATTGGTTGTGGCTGTAATGAAATTGTCATTTCAATTTGCTAAATCCCAAACACCCAAAATGACGGCAAATAAAGCAATGTAAAATAAACTGAACAAAAAAAAGAAAGAAAACACCAACAAAATCACAAAAAAGCGAAGGAAAAAAAAGCACAGATTAAACACAGGACTGAATAGGTACTGTGAGGAGGAGCAGCAGCAGCAGGCGAATGAATGCAATTTGCCAACAATTTGATTGAATGGGATTCGATTTGATTCGATTTACAAGAACCAAGCATACATACTGACACACACACACACACACACAGACAGATTGACAAACGTTGTCACTGTCATCAGCATCATCACTAGCATTATTGGCGATAACACGTCACTGTCATCATCATCTGCTGCTGCCGCCGCAGCAGCATCGTCATCACCATCATCGGCGGCGGCGGAATCTATCAATCCTGTGCTCGCAGTGCGGCATGAATAAAAACTCAGGAGTGCCACCTTTTTTTTTTTTGTGATTTTTATTTTTTTATGCAATTATACAGAGAGTGAATATGTAAAATACATACAGCATAATCGTACATACGAGGGTGGTTGGGAAAGTAACGAACCTCGACATGTCCCACATGCATTAATAAATCGGTAAGATTATCCTCAGCGGACTTAGGGAAGATCGAAAAAAAGATAGAAAACTAATGAAAAAATCACGACTGCAGTTATTTGATGCAGACAGCAGCATTTCACATGTAGATGGTGCCACTGAGCTGAGTTTGAAGACAGCTCAAAGTAACGAATCTTAATAGGTTCGAGCAGACCTTGGTGAGGCTGGCGTTCTTAATTGTGTTTAATCGAAACTAAATGCACCTCTTTCAGACAAATTTAATAGAACATTTTTATTAAATATTTTTTAAACTACACAGAAAAAAATACGGGCCAAAAATATTAAATTACTGTCGTAATTGAAATTAAGCTTGGAAATCAATTAATGTTGTAATTGAACTTAGAAATTCTTGGCGAAATCCATGTAAAACATAGTAAAAAATTCAATTACTTATTTAAAATTTGAGTAATTGAATTCACAACTTTTGTAATTGGGAGAAAATCAATTAAAAAAGTAATTGAATTGACGAATTCCATACAAACTTCGTAATTGATTTCAAAAATATGTTTTTTCTGTGTAGTAAGTTGTAATGCGCCTATGGCGCCCGTTGAAATATGAAAAAAAAATTTTGTTGAAAAAAAAAAATTTTTGTGGAAAAAAAAAATTTTTGTTCAAAAAAAAATTTTTTTGAAAAAAAAAATGTTTGTGAAAAAAAAAAAATTTTGCTGAAAAAAAAAAATTAGGAAAAAAAAAATTTGTAAAAAAAAATTTTTTGTAAAAAAAAAAATTTTGTTGAAAAAAAAATTTTTAAAAAAAAAAAAATTGTAAAAAAACATTTGGGGAAAACACAATTTCTGTAAAAAAAAAATATTTTTTTTTTTATTATTATTATTTATAGAAAATTGTAGAATGCCTATTTAAATTCCTACGTACTGCGTGACAGAGTCAGTGAATCAGTGTATCAGTGAATCAGTGTCGAGGGTAAATATATATTAAGATATTAAGCTATTTAAATATTAGCTCACATACACAGAAAAGGCAAATCTGTGTAGCTGAAACTTTTGACATATGTTTGTCTTTTTTCGAATACCAAATACTGCAATCACCCTCTGCAATACAACTTGCTGAAGAGGAATTAGTTTGAAACAAACTGTACAGTTTATCTTAAGAAAACATTAGCCCATCGGAATCAGGTTTGGGATAGGGGAATTACAGATTACAGCACATTCAATCGATTAGTGAGAAAAAATCCGTTTATTACATAACAAATACAGAAATTTATGGTTTTCTGAGGTAATTATTCAATAATTTATTTCGCTGACAACATATTTCCACTTCAGCACGTGGTATTGAAGCAATAATTTCAATTGGTTTCCGTTAAACAAAAGATATCCATAAAATCCCAACCGCTCTAATCTCACACCGACTTAAGTTATCGAGCAGTAAAATGTCTACCATGGACTCACTATTCACCCATATTGTTCAGATTATGTTTGGGGCAAAAGATGTATTAACCTTTGCAGACCACCCTCGTTGCATTGACGGGGCAGGCTGCCCTGCTTGGAGTTTCTGTTGCTGTTACTGCTATGGAATGTAAATTGCCGGGTAGAGTACATAAAGTGGAGCAGAGTGGAATGGAATGGAGTCGATTGAAGTGGATTTTGTTGTGCATTTATTTGTATATGACAAATTCGCACACATCTGCACACATGTATGTGTGTAGTTGGTCTGTAACTACAGCATCAAGCGATGCCGTTTGTCAATAGTCGATATACGAATATTTCGTTCAGGTGTCTCTCGACTCCGCTCTCCAATGAATGGCTGGTGATTATTGAATTTCCATTAATGTGTCAACTTAGCAATGCAATGCTCTTGGCATGCTTGGCATACAGATCACGGTTTTCAAAATAAAAAAGGGTATAAATGTGATGATGAAGAAAAAAAAAACACAACACATATATTTCCTAAATTTTTCAAACCCCGAAAAAGTGATTTGAAGACTTTTTGAAGTCAAGCCGCCCGCCGCTTTTAAACGATTTTTGTACACTACGAAAACAGAAATAGCAAAAGTCGTAGTTTTTGATAATAACAGAAGCGGCTTTTGTTACAAAGGCTTAAATTACAGCTCAACTCTAGTGGAGTTGAGTTATTTATTGCTGTTGGCGGTAAAATGTTATTTATGCTATTTATTGCTGATGAATTATGACAGAGTTTGAGGGGAGGGAGGCTGCCGTTATGAAATCGTAATTTCTAACACCTTTCCAAAGATATTAGCCTTAATGCAGACTCGAGACACACACACATGTTTACGTCCGTATAGGTGACCTGCACCCATCTTTCGTGTCTGCGTGCATAGGAAATTGTATAAGTTAAGGATATCTGGCGTTTACTTATAGATAATAATGCGATTATTTATTAGTATAGCATGTCCTTACAACACATCACTGCACGCACACACACACATCCACCCACCCACACATACATATTGAATAGCTGAGTGGGTGTGTGTATGTTTCATTTATAAGCATTTTAGCACATTATAGCCATGTCTCAAGTTCCTTTTAATGGACTCCAACCAAGCATTTAGTCGGCTCCACTCCACTCTACTCCGCCTTCAAACGCTACACCGACAAGTTCTTCCCAGAGGAAAGTACAGCATCTCCTCAAACTCACACACACACACACACGCCCAGCCATTAGTCCTGCATTATGACATCCTCAGTGGTGTCTTCGTGTGTGTGTGTGTGCGTTCATCAAAGTAAAACTATTCGTTGAGATTAAATTACACTCAAGGTGTTTTTAGTTGGCAAATCAAACAACATAGTTTCAGGGATAATATTCCTCTTAACCGACAGACAGACCGACTTACTGTAGCTGACTGACACCAGGATGGAAGGAACAGATAGAAAGACAGACAGATAGACAGACAGACAGACATCAACATCAATTATTCATGAATTCACCAAATAAAGTCAAATATTCATTCTTACAATTAATGAGATTTACTACAACAGCAGCAATGACGTCACCTGCAACTCGCATGGCAGACAATAAATGCCCGTCTTGTGCGGCAGCTAGTCCCAGATTTCATAGGTGGCATGTGTGCAAATCAAGTTGCTGAACTAGGAAAAGTTGTCGCAAATTGTTAATGTACTTAAGGATTTTATGTAACTTTTACAATTGTGATTGGGGGAAATTGTACGATTGTGTTTACTTCCTGAAACATTCCTAACAGAATTTTAATTTTTTAAAATTTATTGTCTACGATTATTCATTAAAGTTTTATTAAGCATTTCGAGTTTTTAACAAGCTGAATTGTTTAAATATGGCGCCCGTTGAAATATGGAAAAAAAATTTTATGGAAAAAAAAATTTTGTTGAAAAAAAAAAAATTTGTTGAAAAAAAAAAATTTGGAAAAAAAATTTTTATAAAAAAAATTTTCGTAAAAAAAAAATTTTTGTTGAAAAAAAAATTTTGTAAAAAAAAAAAATTTCTAAAAAAAAATTTTGGAAAAAAATTTTTTGGGGAAAACACAATTTCTGTACAAAAAAAAATATTATTTTTTTTATTATTATTATTTATAGAAAATTATAGAATGCCTATTTAAATTCCTACGTACTTGCGTGACAGAGTCAGTGAATCAGTGTCGAGGGTAAATATATATTAAGATTTAAAGGATTTGTTTTCCATTATGTTTTATAAAGAAACTCAAGTCCAGGGAAGACATCGAAAAAATTTCCGATTCCCGGGAGTTCAGAAACTTCGGAAAATTAAAAACCCTAGTAGTGAGACATGTACTTTTTGAAGGATGTCTCTGAGTTTCCCCATTAGGATAAAGCCTTTGGAGGAATGCATTTTTCCAGAATAGCTTATTTAAAAATTAAGTCCCTTACTAGAATAACCGTTACTATAAATTCTAGCAATACAAAGCTATCGTCTGCGGCGGAGGAGTTAATGAACAATAAGAACATATCTTAATCATTTTTTTTTATTTTTTTTAACCTTTTTTGTGCTGTTCTCTTAACTGCAAAAATAGCGAATATAAATAATACTTAAAAGAAATCTTTTTGGATAACTGCAAAAAAAGCGGATAGTTGAATAAAATAAATGATACGTAAAACGAAAAATATTAGGGGGGATTGTGAAGTGAGCTCTTATGCTTTCGTTTCGGATAACTGCCATTCGCTTAACTGCAAAACATTGCGGAAAATTGGAAAAATAATATAGAGGATACTTAAAACGAAAAATATTAAGTGAGCTCCTATGGTATCGTTTCGGATAACTGCCATTCGCTTAACTGTAAACATTGCGGATAATTGAAGCAAGAAAATAAAGGATACTTAAAACGAAAAATATTAAGTGGAAATTTTAAGTGAGCTCTTATGCTATCGTTTCGGATAACTGCAATTCGCTTAACTGCAAATATAGCGGATAATTGAAACAAAAAAATAAAGGATACTTAAAACGAAAAATATTAAGGGGAAATGTTAAGTGAGCGCTTATGCTATCGTTTCGGATAACTGCAATTCGCTTAACTGCAAACATTGCGGATAATTGAAACAAGAAAATAAAGGATACTTAACACAAAAAATATTAAGGGGAATTGTTAAAATTGTTAAATTAGAAAAAAAAAAACCTAAAACATAAAAATATTAGGGGGAATTGTTAATTGAGCTATTATCCTATCGTTTCGCATAAATGTCATTCGCATAATTGCAAAAATTGCGGATAATTGGAAGAAAAACACAGCATACTTAAAAAAAATCTAAGGAGAATTTTAAAGCGAGCTCATATGCTATCGTTTCGGATAACCGCCATTCGCTTAACTGGTAAAATAGCGGATAAATGAAACAAAAATATATGGTACCTAAAACAAAAATATTGGATAATTAAAACCTTAATATCGGATAACTGAACTCTACAACATTTAAAGTTTCTACTCATTTCAAAATAAGCACTCCGTTCAGGCAAAATTTCTCTTAACTAAAAAGTATCGAATGAGTCTCAAAAAATCTCCGATTTCGTTTTTAAACTGGAATAAAGATGGTCATAGATACATTTTCACAATCTATAAAAAAATATTTTTTACTCAAATCGTTTAAGTAAAACATGCGCTTTAGTGAAAATCACTGATCTGAATTGGCTAAACCATTTTCATTTGAATTCGAGTTTTTAGATTGAAAACTATCAAAAACCTTTGACATTTCTGTGGACCGCAAATCTCACTTTATAGCAAAATGGCTATAAACCCATTTAAATTCACCGAGGGCTTGTCCGATCTATGATTTGACTCTTTACCACTTTCTTTCCTGTGCCCATTCCACTCATCAGTATTTTCATTACTTCGTTGTTTAATCTAATTTATTCCCATTTCTATTATATCTTCAATTTTTAATGTATAATTCGGTTTTTGTATAAACTTAAATACAATTTAAATTTCTATATAAATCCATCTTTCCGGTCCTTTCCCCCAATTGAATTTTTATTTTAATATTTTTTTTTTTTTGGAAAATCCGTTTTTGTTTTGCAACCAAAATGTCCAGACATTCAAAAGTAATCCTCTTAACAAATTGTGATTTCTGTGATTCAATAAATGTGTTGTCGCCGTGTTTTTTCATTTTGTTTGTGATTCAAGGATTTCCGTTAAAGGTACTGCCTTGGAGTGGGAGTACGACAATTTCCCTCGCCACCACAAAAAATGTTAAGTCTGTAACATTTTCAAAACCAGTCGGCACTGAAATTCAATACAGCAAGGAAAAAGAAAATATTTTCTGTGGAGATTTAAACTCGCTGAGACCAAGAAATGAAATAGATTTCATTAGCCGGTCTGCAATATCCTTAAAGAACTAATCAGTATCAAACATTAATTCAATTTACTTCGCTCTTTCTCTCTCCACCCTCTCAATGATTTTTCCAACTTCTGCGCAAAATTGTAACGAACTGAAAATGTTCTGAGATGATGATGACGATGAGTAATTAATATATCAATATTTATTTATGTTAATTTATTTGCTAAGGGGGTCTGGGTGGGAGAGGGTGATTTCTATTGTTTCTCAGTTGTCACATGCATACTTATGCATTATATGCGATTTGTAATGAGTCAAGTGTTATTACAGCCCACTGTCAACCGGGTAATTATCACAAATTAAGTCCTTGCAAACATGCAAATCCCAAAGTACACATGTTCGGCTACAAGCAGCTAATACCCGAAAACAACAACAACAACAACAAACATGGGATGATGATAATAATGGTGACGATGATGATGACAATGTTTGATACTACAACAGGTCAAACACGAAGAAACCATAAACAACCCCATGATTTCGAAGATACAGAGGCAGGCAGACGTGACTCAAGTAATAACAGCAAGTGATGAGCAGGAACAGTGGGGGATTTTGTGGAAAAAAAAAAACCAAAAATCTTTGTGACAGAGCAAAAGTTTCAAACTTCAGGGTTTAAAAATACACAAGGCAGAAATCACATTGCTGCATTTCCTTATTGGATCAAATCCCAGCTCAAATCCGAATTGGTTGGTTGGTTGGTAGGATTACCGAGTTTTCCCAAAGTTAGTCCAAACCCATGTTGCTGTACCCGAAATCGCGTTTCCAGTAGCATTTCCAAAGAGAAATTAACCAATGTTGCCACCGCTGGAATGTGAAACGCATACAGAAGGGTTTCACACTGGTCTATTGGTCCCAAAAATTGGCTGGCCTTCTTTAAATATGCAAATCTTATATGAGGGCCCAGGAAACCCATTCGCCCTAGTAAGATTTCCTATTTCCTACTTTTCGATATGACACCCACTGTGCGTAACTCACTCAATTATTTAACAATGGCTTAAGTTACGTTGCCAAATACCAGAAATCAGATGGCAGTAACAGCGGCAGCAGCCGTAGCAGCAGCAACGTGAACGTGAACGTCAACGATGGAACAATGATTTCAAACAAACCGCACTTGTCAAGAAGACAGAAAGTTCAACAAATCCATATTTGCAAATTGAATCAAACCGACTTTCGTTTCGTTACTCAGCCAGTTAGACGTGTGCCATCACTTGCCAATGGAAAACATTCCGCAAATCTTACGCCAGCAAAAGGGGAAATTGGGCTGTTGCTGCCATTGTTGTGTGTGTGTGGCTGTATGTCGGTGAATCTAGTCTGGATTGAACAAACTACCCTTAAAAGTCGAATAATCAAGTGCGAGGAAAAAAAGAAAATCAACCGAAAAGAGTGTATCGGGCTTGATATCCTTCTTTGGTGTGCCACCCTCCCACCCTCGGCGTCCTTGTCGTTCGTTAGATGCAGGAAGCACATAATTCACAGATAATTCAATTTTCAGACAGTTGGTTTAATGGCAAAAACCATCATTAAAGGATTTCTCTACCTCATCCTCAACCTCTTCAAAGGCCAACTTGTTGTGTGTGTTTTCCTTCTACGTCGCATTCCTGTCCCTGTCCGCTCCCCCCACCTTTCATCACCTTGTTCTTAATAGTACTTCAGCTATCAATGATAATCACAGAGAAATCATTGGCATCATTATCAAAAAACAGAGGGAAAAAAGAAACACATCATCTTCTGTTCTAGCATACAAGTAGACGATGATAACTGTATTACCATCAGCCATCCGGAGAAGAGTCAGTGCCAGTCAGTCGGTCCTTCTTGCTGCTGTTCAACTTAGTAAATCTCCGGTTATTGATGATGAGCATGATGAAGTCGTTGCTGTTGTTGTTGGTGGTGGTGGCGAAGATGATGATGACTACGATGATGTTGTTGTTGATGTATTTGTTGTTTGTGTGGTAATTGTTATGCTGATGATAATGAATGAATGGCATTGCCTTGATGAGTAAATTTCGTAACTAAAGAGAGAGTTGTACATATTTATTTTCAACGACTTGTTCTCGGTATTGATTTTTTTTTCATAATTGAACTGGGATTTATTGGGAACAGTAAAGGCGCCCTTGTGAAGGTTTTGAAATAATGATAATGAAAATTGTACATTATATTGATTAAATTGTACATCAATTTAATAAAATTTGATGAAAATTTAACATCAGTTTGATGAATATTTTTCATTACATTGATGAAAATTAAAAGAAATTGTACATCAATTTAATGAAAATTTTACATCAATATAATGAAAATTGTACATCAATATAATAAAAATTTTAAATCAATTTAATGAAAATTGTAAATCAATTTAATGAAAATTGTAAATCAATTTAATGAAAATTTTAAATCAATTTAATGAAAATTTTACATCAATATAAAATTGTACATCAATTTTATGAAAATTTTAAATCAATTTAATGAAAATTGTAAATCAATTTAATGAAAATTTTAAATCAATTTAATAAAAATTGTACATCAATTTAATGAAAATTTTAAATCAATTTAATGAAAATTTTTCATCAATATAATGTAAATTGTACATCAATTTTATGAAAATTTTACATCAATTTAATGCAAATTTTAAATCAATTTAATGAAAATTTTACATCAATATAATGTAAATTGTACATCAATTTTTGAAAATTTTACATCAATTTAATGAAAATTGCAAATCAATTTAATGACAATTTTACATCAATTTAATGAAAATTTTAAATCAATTCAATGAAAATTTTAAATCAATTTAATGAAAATTTTACATCAATTTAATGAAAATTTTACATTAATTTAATGAAAATTGTAAATCACTTTAATGAAAATTGTACATCAATATAATGTAAATTGTACATCAATTTAATGAAAATAGTACATGAATGTGTAGATATTTTTGACGAAACCTTTACATTTAAATAATGAAAATTGTACATTATATTGATTAAATTGTACATCAATATAATAAAATTTGTATGTAAGTTTGATGAAAATTTAACATCAGTTTGATGAATATTTTTCATTGCATTGATGAAAATTTAACGAAGGTGTACATCAATTTAATGAAAATTGTACATCAATGTAATGAAAATTGTACATCAATGTAATGAAAATTGTACATCAATTTAAGGAAAGTTGTAAATGTAAATTGCACATCAATTTAATGAAAATTGTACACCAATTTAATGAAAATTGAACATCAATTTAATGAAACTTATTTAGTGAAAAGGGTAGATATTTTTGACGCAAAGTTTACATTAAAATAATGAAAATTGTATATTATATATTCACCAATTTAATGAATTTCTTCATTAATTTGATGTAGAACTATTTTTTTTTTCAGTATATTCGCGTCTCCCTTTTGTCTCTTTCCCCTTTCCAACCAGAAGATATCTATTCTATGTAGCTCTTCTTGCTACACCCTGCAGTGTTGCATTATGGGCAGCATTCTGTGCTTCTATTGCATGTTTATATTCATCATCGTACCATGGATTTCCATTGGAGCAGAATTCGGTATCACAATTCTACCCTGGTTTTAGACACAGTCCGCTAATATCATCATGATATCTTTAGAGAACGAAAAAAATATATTTTTTTTTTGAATTTCGAGAAGTTTTCTTTAGAAAAACTTTACCTGTGGCTAATATTTTATGAGAAGAAAGTACAAACAAAATATAAGCCAACAAAATACTCTTCCAACCATCCACAAATATCGACTCTATTTCTTTCTCTCTCAGTGTCTCTATGTCTGCACTGCACACTTTCAATGTTGTAGCACTTGCCGTGGAGCTCCACCCCTTTTGCGATGAATTCATTAAGGGTTAATTATGTGAAATGTAAATTTTTATTGAATTTTCTTAATACCATAAATCGGATATGGCGGCACAGCAATACAGCGGAGAGGGGGGTCTCAATTCAATGTTGACTGGATGGCGCCCAAAGTACGGGTGACTGAGTGAGCAGCTTCCCCACCTGCATACGTAATTATTTTAGGTGGAGCGGCGAACAGCAACAACAAAAAGTGAAATATTAATTGTTTCATTAAATATTAATAAATACGAGTAAATATGAACTTAAAACACAATTTGTATAAAAGCAAAAAACGAAGTGATAGGAAAAGAAAAGGGAAATGGCAGATGACAGAAAGACAGAAGAAAACTAGAAACGTTTTAGGCAGTTGCTCCTTGACACACGAGTTGCTCCGCACACACGTAGACACGAAAAGGGGCAACAGTTTTACATCCACTTGGAACTTGGCAAAGTCTAAACAACAACAAAAAAAACAGACAACACAAGTAGCTGTTGGCAGCTAACAGTATTACTGCACATTAAGGAATCCCCAGAGACAAGGACAGACAGAGGGACGGACACAACTCACAAGTTGGGTATGCGCATCGTAAGGTTGGCCTGGGCCGGCAAAAAAAGGAGTTAAAAGTATATTTTAATGGAAGTCCAGCATAGTCGAGAGCTATGGCCGTTTTCTAAGTGGGACAACAACTTAAACTCACACACACACAGCACAGAGACTTTTATGTGTATGTGTGTGTGTGTATTTGTAAATGTGTAAATGTATAAAAGCTCTAATCCGATTATGTTTAACAGAAAATTACAAAAGTACACAAACAACATTAGCTCCGTAATCAGGACAACAGGCAACAGTGGCGCAGGCATCATCAACTCGGCTGTAAAGTTCAACCCAACAGCAACAGCAAAAAGTCCTTTGCTAACAAGTGCCTGGCAACGAACAAGAAACCAGAGCCCCGGCACATGCCACCACTTTGCTAGGTAGCACTCATTTATGCTTCACCGACTTCCCAAAAACGTTCCCTCGCTCCTTCGACGAACGCACGAACGAAAGAATTTTCCATATTGAAAACATCAGCAGAGAAAATTCAAATTAAATTTTGCAATTTGTAACTCATTATTTATTTAAAACAAATTGAAAATTAATTTCGCATAGAGTCAAAAATTGCTGAGGCAGAAGCGAATGAGTATGCGAAGCCAAGCCAATTGGCGGCTCAGGATCAGGCTTTAAGGATGGGAGGCACATCTGGGCCTACCCAGCATATTTTGATGAAATATAAATGTTAACACTCATCTTTTGGGATTGTTGTTGGCTTTTTTTTTTTTGAAACGGATACGCACGTATACACTCGTACGGTGTCCAGGAAGGCCAAAGGATAAACAGAGCGTGTACGGATGGAGCGTACATTTTTAATCATGTTTAAGGTTTTGTAATGAAAGCCTAAGGTCACTTTGGATGGATATCATCATCCGTCCGATGAGTGTGTTTACTGGCCACTCATTACATTACATGTAAATACAGCTGACTCCACTCGCACGTCATGGAGTATGGGCCAAGTTTATGTAAATATGAAGAAGAGAAGAGAGAGAGAGGACAACAACGATGATTTAATTATTTGTAAATAATTGTGATGACTGAACACAATTACAGGTACATAGTTAAATTAAAAAATTAATTTAAGGAAAATATTTAATTAAAATAAAATAAAATAAAATAAAATAAAATAAAATAAAATAAAATAAAATAAAATAAAATAAAATAAAATAAAAAATAAAATAAAATAAAATAAAATAAAATAAAATAAAACAAAAATAAAATAAAATAAAATAAAAAATAAATAAATTAAAAAAAAAAGAAATATAATAAAATACAGCAAAATAAAATAAAACAATGATGATTTGCAGCAATGCATGAATGGGTGGAAGATTTTCATTTTGGCTCAATGGTCAAGAAAGAGAATTGCCGAACCTGTTAAAGCCCTGATAATGAAGAATCCAGTGGACTGGATGGGGTCAACCGGACGATGATACACTGCATGCGATACCAATAACCATTGAGAGACGAGTTCGCGCGGTTTCATCACACAGTTTCAGACAGTGAAGTCTCTCTAGGGACGTGGCATTGGAGAAACACCAGCCGATATGTTGGAAAAAGTCTGTCAAAATTAGACTTTTCGAATGGACCACCCGTGGACGTCACCGTGTTGAAAATTTGCTCTAATCTATGCAACCAAAGAAACATTTCATTGACAATTTCCAGTGTTATTATCAATTCCATTCAAACACCAAATGATTAAGAACTAATGAGTTATAGGTTTTATGTCTGAGATTTTTGAAATAGGTAAATTTTTTTTATTAACATATTTTGTGATTCATTCACAAATACGAGAAACAATTTGCCTAGGAAAAATTCTGATATTATCGTGAAATTTTCAAAGTCTGAATTGATTTCCCCATAACTTTTCCCCCCCAAACGTTAAAACTTGCCGATTTCCATAAAAAGTTTCAATATAAAAAAAAAATCTAAAACACTTAAAAATAACTTTTGAACTTTTTGTGTTCCACATATGAATTTATGTATTTTTGTTGTTCTTGTTGTTATTTTACAGATACCAGCTATTCCTACCATCCTGCCATACACGATGAAACGTTTGTGCGTCGCAAACAACGACGTAATCGTACAACATTCACCTTGCAACAGGTAAAAACTCCACATTTCCCCCCAAATATTCTTCAGCTCAGACGGAAGAGAATAAAGTCCATATGTGTGTGTGTGTGTGTTATTTCATCATTTGTTGTTGTTGTTTTGTTTATTTTTCTGTTTTGTAGTTGGAAGAACTTGAGACTGCATTTGCCCAAACTCATTATCCGGATGTTTTCACACGTGAAGATCTGGCGATGAAAATTAATCTAACGGAAGCCCGAGTTCAGGTGAGAATAGAAAAAAATACGAAAAACTAAAAAGGAATAAAAAAACAAAAAGCAAAGTACACTTTTTTACTTTGGCCAAACACCACAGCACCACCACATCCCTCACGTTCTTATTGCTTTTTCCAAGGACTATGTTTGGCAAAAAGTAAATGGAAGGAGCCCAAGTCGAGAGATAAACAAATGTAGTCGTTGTAACATTTATTTGTTTAAAATTTAAATTGTATCAAATTTCATTTGTGCTCTTTTTGCCACTCAGATTATGAATATTTCTTTGGCCCGTAACGACCCTTCCCTTTTTTTTCCCCCATTTCACTCCACTCAGCCCGATTCGATACAATGTCCTCTGTGAGGTCTTATAAATGGATTGCTGTTGTTGTAGTTGTTGTGCTGCTACTTTCAAATATGTCATGCATTGCGATCAAAAGGATTTTGAGCTTTTTTTTTTTTGCTCTGTTTCTCTGCGTGTGTGTGTGTTCAAGAATATTCAATTTTGTTAATGTTCAGTCTTTGTTGTTTCCTTGTGCCGGCACAACTCGTACATTATGGATGTTCAGATGATTTATGGAAGTTTTCGTTTGCAAAATTCTTCTTTTATAATTTTATGCAATTTATTTATTATTCAAACAATGGAAACATGCCAAGGATTGGCAGGCAGCTGGAGCAAGGCAGCTCCATAGACTGAGTAAGCGTAGGTGAAATGTGTACACATTCTAGGACGTGCAATAATGAAAAACCTGCATACTTTTCTGCAGGTTTTCATGGCTAGATTTTTTTTTTAAACAGAATAATATCCTAATTGCTGTAAACTGTTACTGCAGTAGAATGAAATGTATATGCCAGCAAATTGGAGTATAACTATAGTGAATACGACTTGCTGAATTGGATACAAGTTGTAAGCGATAAAATAATAAAGCTCTGGGATAATTTGTCTCCTTCTTCTTCTGTGACATTAATAAAGATAAATTCTTGGTCATAGCATTAAAATATCTGCGTTTTATTTCATCGTGAAAACCACACGTCCAAAAAAACACCCTTTATATGAAAAGTCTAGCCTGATCACTTGGGAACAGTCCCTCAGGAAGTTTCGCCTCGGCTGTGGTTTACCACTGAAATCGTATCTAAATGTCGGCGAATGTAGTTTATCAACTGGATCGCTGGGAAAGTTCGGCTCTGAGTGGAATTGGGATCGCAAGCGGGTGCTATGACCCAAAGAATAGTTCGGGTGTTATGGCACAATCTCCAACCAAGAGGGAGGATTTGCCCACTTATGGCATTCCCGAATTGGCTACATGGTCTTACTGGGGTTACCTGAATGGTTTAGGCTCTATGAAAAATATCCCAAAAGAAAATTGTCCCAAAATAAATCAAAAATCCCCTCAAAAGCCCTATATGAAAATTTCCCCAAAACTTCGGAAAAATCCCCCCAAACAGTTTTCGAAAAATTACCAAATGCAAAATCCCCCAAAATATTATTGAGAAATTCCCCCAAAAACAATATTATATTATAGCGGACACCTGGGGGGGCTGAGAATTGTGTCCGCATATGAGAGGTGTCCGCAGGGAGAGAGAGTACACTGTATTACCTAAAAATTATGAAAAACTCCCCAATTTTTTTTTGGGTAATTTTTCATAATGTTGAAAAGTTCCCCAATTTTGTAGCAGATTTTTTTTGGGGAATTCTTCATTTTGGGCGCATTTTTCATAGAGCCGTGGATTGGCTGATGGTATGGCGACGGTATTACCATCGTAAAGGGTGTTTTTTATTGGGGTATAGAACTTTAAGTTGGCATCACTTTTTTAACTTTTTTAATATTTAGTTTGGTTAGCCATTTCATCATGAACAGGTTGACAAAAGAACAACGCTTGCAAATCGTGCAAATTTATTTCGAAAGTAATGGTTCAGTTCGCGAAGTTCACCGCAAGCTCCGTCCATTTTATGCCATTACATCCACAAAAACTGACTGTTTGGTGTCATTGGGCCATACTTCTTCCGAAATAATGCTGGAGAGTCAGTTACCGTTAATGGAGACCGGTATAGAGCCATGATAACCGACTATTTTGTTCCCGAATTGGATGGCATAAATGTGGATGAGTTGTGGTTCCAACAAGTGGTTGAAAATTGGACCTGTAGAACCTTTGAACCTTTATTGGAGCCAGCCGCGGCGGCCACATGCCCGAATTCATATTTAAACATTAATGGCATAAAATTATCCTTCCAATAAAGCCAAATTGATGGACATTAAAACGATTTTCTTGTATTTTATTCGAAGTTCTATACCTCAATAAAAAACACCCTTTAGTTATGAAATGGCACACTATGGTTCAAGCTTTCACGGCGATAATCATGTAGGACACTCAGGGCAATCTGTCTATGAGAGAAGTGTTACCTGTCCAACTGTTCAGCTTCTAGTACAATACGAGAGGAAGTTCCATCATGAAAAACATAGAATTAAGGATTAAATCCAAAAAATCCAAATATTCTTAAGAAAATTTAATAAAATATTTTTATAACCTCAATGCAATTGGTGGAGTATAAAAATGTATCCCTTAAGTCCCAAGACTTTCGAGGGTTCGATCTCCAACTGTAGCATAATCAATTTTGTAGAAACTCCAGTCCAAATTAAAAACCGCTTTATACAACTTTGTTAAGAAAAACGTATGAAAATTCAGAAAAAAAATTCCCACATTTTTCTCAACAAAGGTTTATAAAGCTGGTTTTAATTTGAACTGGAGTTGTACCCTGGACTGGAGTTTCTACAAAACTGATTATGCTACAGATGGAGATCGAACGATTGAAAGACTTGAAACATAAGAGAAATTACTCATGCTTTTGGAAATGGATTATATACCTGTTGACTTAAGATTTTTGCAGACTTGGATTTCAGCTGCCGACACAGAATATCCCTGTACCCTGTGACATCTTGGAAAGCTCTCCATAGTAAGGGGCAAAGTTATGTTTTTCTTTTTTGATGCAATTTTCGAAAAACGCATATTCACTTAAGTGTGTGCAACTATTTATACTAGACAACATTGTATGCGATGTACGAGACCCTTGACGGTGGTCAAAAAAAACAAACAAAAAAACCCACTCACCTGATTTCAATATACAATTGTTGTTGCCTCCAATTATCATCGTGTCGTGTATTCAAATTTCGTTTTACGTCAATTGTGGCTATTTTTACATATTTTACGCTCGTTCGTACGTACGTTCATGTGTCGCCAACGCCCGCCCCGCATATGTGAATGCAAATGCCCGTGTGTCCCATTCCATTTCATGTCATGCCATACCAAACATCCTCAATTAATCCTCTGCCTGCAAGTAGAGAAAAAAATTGGAAGAAGCACAAGATGTAAATTTCAATTTTCCACAGAGAAAAGAAAGAAAAACAAAAAGCTGAGTAGCTTAGGCTGGCCATCATAAGTAGAATTTAGCATTAATTTCTCAAAGTGCGGCTAATTTGTTTATTAGTTACGCGAATTTCTCATCATTTGCAAAATGATACTTATTAAAATTTATTGGACATTTGCAGCGGCTGTGGCGGCAACGGCTCGTTTGGAAAACGAACGAAAACCACAACAAGCACACAATGATTATGAAAAGTCAAGAAGAACTCAAGGTTTCAAATATCGTCATTCCACCAGTCCATAAATGGTGGACGACGACAGGAGAACAAACATATCGAGTGAAGTGAGAGCCAAGAGATTTTTCTATTTTAAATGGAGGCACAGAAATGCAATTAACACAAAATGTTTGAAGATGTGTTTCGTGTGACTACCACTGCGATTAGTATCCTTAACGAAAGTCCTTTGCTTCCTCTGCCGTGCGTGCGTGTGTGTGTGTGTCTGAAAGCTCTCGTGCACGTTATTTCCTCGGCAGCAAAATGAAAACGTTCATTAGCGGTTGTTTGGTTAGATGTACAATAACAACAAATTACAAAAACAAATTATCCTTTTCATGTCTTGAATGACAAGGCGGCACAGTGTTACCAAACGAAACGAAATTGTGATGTTTAAGCAACAACAGAACCAATGATGAGGGACATTTAAGGTCAGCTTGGAGGGTAGCAGAGCTGGAAAACGATTGCAGGTGAGCCTTTGCCTCAAGTCACATTGACCACACATACAGGGCTGAACCTAGGGCGGTAACATGATAACAATTCAAAATGGAAAGGCAGCGGCCGACATCTGGACTGTAATCGGATATATAAATTTTGATGCAAACTGTGGCAGAAGAGACCGAACACATAGCTGACATATCGAGCCCTTATCGCGAAAAAGACGTCATTTTTTCAAAATTCGCTTTTTGATAGTTTTGATTCGATAGAAAAATATCCAATGCTCTTAATTTCAAAATATTAAAAATTAAAAAATTATAACAGAAACAAAAGGATAAGGTTAAGGTTAATTTTTATTGAGCCTCGTTTCAGAATTTTATAGATACAAATATTACATTGACGCATAAAAACTTAGGACTATAAGTATTATCCTAATAACAAATTATAATAACACAAACAAAACTGCTTTAAAAATTACACCGTGTTACACACATTCTGTCCTATGAACCAAATTTACTTTTTCGGAAAGGGGATACAAAATAAAAATACACGTGTATCGGCGATTTTCATGTCAGAATTTTTGTGAAAGCCTTTGGACCGATTTTTAACCCTTTTTCAGTGATCCAATCGAGCTGATTTTTTGCAGGCAGACTCGTGGAAATGTCTGTATCACGTCAAATTTTTTAAAAAATAGATTTTTATCAATTCTCAGATTTTCCTAAATTTTTTTTAATGGTTATCGTTTTTTTTAAGGTTTAAGTTCAAAAAACATTTTTTTTTCGTAACGCTTAAGTAGTTTAAAAATTTGGAGTCTCTTCAAGTTATGCTAAGAAAAGTGAAAAAAATATTTTTTTTTCAAAAATAATAAAAATTGGGGAAAATGAGAGAATTGATAAAAATCTATTTTTTAATAAATTTTACGTGTACATGAAAATCGCCGATACACGTGTATTTTTATTTTTTCCCCTCTTTCCGAATATGTGCATTTGGTTCATAGGACAGAAAAAAATCTATTTTTTTGTAACACGTTGTTATATTTACGAAGATATAGCAAATTCAAATTGTCCTTATGCTGGACCACACAAAAAACCATCTCCTGTAAAATGTTCTTTTTCACGGTTAGGGCTCGATATGTTCGTATTTCCCTTGACATTCCATGAAGGAAGAGGTGGTGGGAAATTTCTCTCAAGACGGGGAACTTCTGAGCTGGCTTCACCGGCTTCAAAAGGCCATTGCTTTTTCTCGTCCATTTTTTTTAGAGCTAAATCCCTTGGTCTTGAAGTCCATTTTTTGTATCACTTCGCTTCACAGTGCCCGGCACACACTAGAAAGGGACAAAAAGGAAGAGCCCATATAAAACGAAAGGAAACATGTTTACTTAAATGTTACATTTAATTGCCAACATTGTCGTGTTAACGAGCTGAAATTCTTTGGCTTTTTCTCGCCATCTCCTCTATTTCCTCCATTGCCATCACTGCCCTTATACATCTGTGTGTGTGTATTTAACTCAGTGTATAGCTGCTGTCTTTCTGCCTTTTACAAGCACTTAAAACATCCGTGTTAAAACGTTAAGAAGTTCTCGTTTGTTTCATTTTTTTTTTTTTTGTTTTGTCATCTTCATCGTGTGTCTCTGCGTCTTAGTCGTGTTGTGCTCCGACATAAAGCTATTAGGGTTCTCTAGTGGTGGATTTTAAGTCTATTTCCGGCACAATTACCCGTACTTGTGTTGAGTGCGCGCGAGTGTGGATGTCTGTGTGTGCGCGAGTGAGTGTTGCCGTCAAAAGCAAAGCTTTAGTTGTAGTAGTAGTATGTGTATAATATTTACTATAATTATAATGCTATAATTGTGACAAAAGAATAGAAACAGAACGACGACGACAACAACAACAACAAAATAAATTGTGGTAAGAAAGGCATAACGCGAGGGACAGAGATAGACTGTTGAAAGGACATCATTACGTGTCACCAGTCAAATGTGTTTCTCATTTCACGAGAAGCAGCAGATTGTTTCGACCCCAAATGAAAGATTTTTTTCTTTTTTTTGGGCTGCTGCTTATGAAGCCGTTTCTTTCGTGGTGAACTGGTTTGGATCTCTATTTATTACTAAATGGTTGGAACTTGTTTTGCAGAGAAATGAAATATTTCCCCGCAGTTTTTACGTAATGAGAAAATTGTTTTTGGCTTAAAACAGAATAATTGATTAATTAATAAAAAGAAAATAAAATGTATGGCCGTTTGTAGAAAAATGTAAAACAGCTTTATAAAGCTTTGTTGGGAAATATGTGTGAAAATTGTTTTTCTTGGCCAAGGTCTATAAAGATGTTACAAATTTCTCTGAATACGGGCAAAATCTGACAAAAAGTCCTTAGTCAAAAATCCACGTCTGCATTTTGCTAATATAACGTAAAGGAAACGAGGGGGGGGGGGGGGCTTGATCACCACTCATCACTGGATTCTACTGTTTAAAATGTCCCCACTCACTGATGAGGAAGTTATGTTTTTAAAGCAGGCTCAACTGATGGCCTGAAAGCCTTTGGCTTTTGCGAGTTGCAAACTAATTTTCTTACCAGCATACCAAAGTGGCTTTGTCGCATTCTCTATCTACCACACCACCTGAGAACAGCAACGGGCTGTCTTCCTGTGTCTTCGATTCAACATCAGCATCGTCTCTGTGCGAAACTCGTTTCGAAACTCGTTTTTTTAATGGAATTCGATAGAAAATTGTGAAAAAAAAAATATTAAAAAATAAAACATTTATATTACCGGGTTACAAAAAATAGATTTTTTTCGGTCCTATGAACCAAATGCACATATTCGGAAAGAGGGGAAAAAATAAAACTACACGTGTATCGGCGATTTTCATGTACACGTCAGATTTTTTTTTTTAAGTTTGAAGTATAAAACTTGTGGTGGCCTGTGTGAAAGCCTTTGGACCGATTTTTAACCCTTTTTCAGTGATCCAATCGAGCCGATTTTTGGCAGGCAGACTCGTGGAAATGTCTGTATCACGTAAAATTTTTTAAAAACAATTTTTATTAATTCTCAGATTTTCCCCAATTTTTATTATTTTTCAAAAAAAAAATATTTTTTTCACTTTTCTTAGCATAACTTGAAGAGACTCCAAATTTTTAAACTACTTAAGCGTTACGAAAAAAAAATGTTATTTGAACTGAACCTTAAAAAAAAAACGATAAGCATTTAAAAAAAAAAAATTTAGGAAAATCTGAGAATTGATAAAAATCTATTTTTTAAAAAATTTTACGTGATACAGACATTTCCACGAGTCTGCCTGCCAAAAATCAGCTCGATTGGGTTAAAAAACGGTCCAAATGCTTTCACACACGCCACTACGAGCTTCATACTTCAAACTTAAAAAAAAAAAAATTCTGACGTGTACATGAAAATCGCCGATACACGTGTATTTTTATTTGTTATCCCCTTTCCGAAAAAGTAAATTTGGTTCATAGGACAGAATGTGTGTAACACGGTGTATTTACAAAGATATAGCAAATTCAATTGTATTGCAAGCGTCACACGCCTTTTTGCTTTATCACGCAAATACGCCCCTCCTGTTCGTTTTCTTTTTGGGGAGAGATCTCCAAGATGTAGACAGAGAAAGGTGCAGGGCTTCAAAAGAGAGCCTCTAAATCATTAGGCGTATGGGGAAGATCTGAAACACATTCGTGGTGATTCGGTCCGCCGCGGCGAATTCTGTCTCAGTTGAGATCAGAGAAGTGTAGCCGTCTCAATTCCGAACACATGATTTGCTGATGGCACTTCTGAAGGACAGAGATTCGGTCACGCCAACAATAAATAGTCTACCTAGGAGGAGGCAAATCCGCCGCGACCACTTCTGTCTCACATGCTTTGCTGGTGGCACTTCTGAAGGACAGAGATTTGGTCACACCAGCAATAAACGCTCTCCCTAGGAGGAGGCAACTCCGCCGCGACGAATTCTGTCTCAGTTAAGATCAGAGAGATGTAAAGTCGGCTTCGAACGGCTAATGCTATTTTCTAGAGAAGTTTCTAAAGTGGCTTAGAGATTTTTCTATTACACGTAAAGTCGCCAGCATTTACGAGGTGGAAAATAGATTGCGAACCTATGTTCTATTGCGTGGTTATCGCACACACTCCCCACCAACCTATGGCCGTCTAATTACGAACTAGAGATGATTAATTAATAGTTTTCTAAATAAATTTTTTCAGAAAAATTTAAAAAAAAAAAACCTTTGTCACGAAAAATGTAGGAAAATTGTTCTTCCAGTTTCTCTCCCTCTAACCGGTTGGCAACATTCAAATTCTACACACACTTGGCAATACGTGCCGGTTAGAGGGTTAAACTTTTTTTTTTTTTTTAATAAATTACATTAAGAATTGAAATTAATAACAACCATTTCTTTAAAGCAAACAAAAAAAACCACAAAATGTTTAGCGGATTTGGGAGGACAAGGAAAATTGGCTTTCCCTTCGAACAAAGGAGAAAAAAGAAAGAAAAGAAATACACATGATACCCGGTATCAAATTTCAGGCAGACGTTCTGCCATAAATTTTATAACAAACTCGCTTCAGTATTTGCTAGACATCTCAACGCGGCGCTTTTTACCCCGCACATTTCCCTGGGATTTTCCATTCATCCTGCTGCTGCTGCTGTTACACATAATGTGCCCATTATGAAAATACTTTGGCAATTTTGTTTTTTATTTTTATTGAGTTTTTACCCTCAAGTGGATTGGCGGCAGGCGGCCGGGCATGTCAAGTCGACGGAGGGCACACTGACTTGACTTGTTGGCTACCTTTGGAACGTACACACACCCTTGTCAATCTCGCCGAAAAGAAAACCACCAAACAGTTTGGCATTGATGCCATTGTTTGGAAAAGTCCAAACTCACTTTCTGTCCAAATCCTAAACGGCCGAAGGAAAAACAAAACACACAGCTAAAAGGTCTAAGACAAGAAGAAGGACCTAAGTGAAGTATTTAACGGCGATTTTGTACAACATGATTGTGGCTTGGACGGCGAAAGCATTTCCTTAATTCAAATGAACATAATTTCATAATGTCAAGAAGCCGTCGAAGCCGAGACACAGGTTGGCTGGCTGTAACAGCAAATGGCAAAAGCCCACAGAAAAATTCCATTGCAAGTAATTGTTTTATGAGAAAGGACATGGAAACAGGGGCAGGCACTGGCACAGGGAAGAATAAATACATGTACTTGTTCCATACACATTTACAGGTGTTTTTATTATCGTAAGGGTGCCGGGCTTCTGGTGGGTAAGTGGGTGGATGATGGAAAAAAGGCAAAATAAATATTTGGCATATCTGGTGGCATCGACAAGTGCGTGCGTGTGTTCCGTTCGCCTGACAGCAACACGTGTTCCATGAATGAAAATTGACACATGTAGGAAATTTTCTTGTTAAATCTAAATTAAATTCAAAGTATCAAGTGTCAAAATTATTGTTAACAATTGCATTAAAGTTTTATATTCCCAGCCCAACGTGCAATCCCATGTCTATGGCAAACCTTCTTCACACACAACATGTGATACCCTGGCAAATGTTAAGGCATGCCTGTGCGTGGGAGCAGGATTTGAAGAAAAATGGTATTTTTGTGAAATCTCAAAGGATTTGTTTTTCTTTCGTGGAACGACTGTTGCGCACGGCAATGGAGGGGGAAGGGGAATAGCTGGATGACATTTAACCTAACCTGGGAATGTACATTATTATACACTCCATCATAGGATGGAGTATATACTAAGTTTGTCATTCCGTTTGCAACACCTCGAAAGAGTGATCTGCGACCCTATAAAGTATATATATTATTGGTCAGTGTAACATTCTAAGACATTCTAGCGATGTCCGTCTGTCTGTCCGTCCGTCCGTCCGTCCGTCTGTTGTCTGTTGAAATCACGATAGAGCGCGAACGACTAACCCTAAAAAGCTGAAATTTTGTAGGAAGATGTTTTTTGCCCATAAGCAGGTTAAGTTCGAGAATGGGCCATATCGGACCAAAGGGGGAAAATTTCTCCTTTACGGGACTAAATATATTCCGGCCATAATCAAATTTTTCAAATATTTTTTTTCACTACATCTAAGTTCTAAGTTTATATAATTTATAGATGGGGAAAAAATCCCAAAAATGGGCGTGGTCATGGGTTACGTGGACCCTTGGGGCCCAAAAAAGGGCCCATGATAAACATGCGCATATGGGTATCGAAGTGCAACGAAATTTACTCACGAACCCAAATATGCCTTTATTTTCACGATTTTACTAAATTTTTTGATCTGGTTTCTGGGACTATCGGGTCACCAGCGGCCCAAAAACCGTCCCTTGACAAACATGGACATATGGGTATCGAAATGCAACGAAATTTTCTCGCGAACCCAAATATGCATTTATTTTCATGATTTAGATAAAATTTGTGATCGGGTTCCTGGGACTATCGGGTCACGAGCGGCCCAAAAACTCAGTTAGTTATACCCTCACCCTACGGGTAGGAGGGTATATATCATTTGATACGGCTCAAAAGTGTAACACATAGAAATATCCACATTAGACCCCAGGTGTCTTTGAACCAAATTCGTTTTATGACTTTCTGAATCGTTTGAGCCATGTCCGTCTGTCCGTCCGTCTGTCCGTCTGTCCTGCTGGTACGCACGAGAACTTTCGAAAGAGTTAAGCAATCACTCTGAAATTTGGCATGGCTTAATATTTTCCCAAAACTGCTTATGGGATAGCAAATGGGCTATATGGCCACACCCCTTCGGGTACCTCCCATACAAATCTGCTATTTCGCCCACTTTAGAAATCGTGTAATAATATCAACACGCCTAGTTGGATCTTCCCCAAATTTTGTATTTAGTAAAAGTAGAGTTATACTAAGTTTTGGACAAAAAGTTGGCAGTCTGGCAACTCCCCTTCTGGTACATGCCATACAAATGTGCCATCCCGCCTACCTTAGAAATCGTGTAATAACACCAAATAATAAATAATAAAATGTAATAAAATGGAATACAACTCGCATATATGGGCAGGGGCTCCATTAACCTCTTTGAAGCTTCTGGACAGTGTACAGAGGAGAGCGGTGGTGATGATAGGGGATGGTAGGGTATCCAGCTCTATTGTCTCCCTACAGCATCGCCGAAATGTGGGTTGTGTATCGCTATTCTATAGATATTTTAATGGTATCTGTTCAGAAGATATCCGTCGTCTGGTCCCTGACGTTAGAACATTTAGCCGGAATACTCGGCTATCCAGGGTCTCTCATCCGTTCATTGTCAAATGGCCGGTTGACCGGACGACGCACTATAGAGAAAATTCGTTCTTCAGCCGGACTGTTCGTTTGTGGAATAATCTTCCTGCAAGTGTTTTCCCTTCCTGCTATGACATTACCAAATTCAAGACCACCGTCAACAAACACTACTCCCTCTTTCCTCCTTCCAATACCCTTATTTCCCATCGCTAACACAGTGCATTGCATTTATAGGGGGCATCCCCTGAGTGTTAGTCAAAAAAAAAAAAAAAAAAAAAAAAAAATATGCCCAACGCGATCTTGCCCAAATTTTTTATTTAGTAAAAGTAGAGTTAGACTAAGTTTTGGACAAAAAGTTGGCAGTCTGGCAACTCCCCTTCTGGTACATGCCCTACAAATGTGCCATCCCGCCTACCTTAGAAATCGTGTAATAACACCAATATGCCCAACGCGATCTTGCCCGAATTTTGTATTTAGTAAACGTATAGTAAGACTAAGTCGTGGACAAAAAGTTGGCAGTCTGGCAACTCTCCTTTGGGTACCTCCCATACAAATCTGCTATTTCGCCCACTTTATAAATCGTGTAATAATATCAACACTTGCAAGTTCGATCTTGTCCAAAATCCGTAGTTAGTAAAGGTATAACCGGACAAAGTTTCCGACAAAATCTTGGCTGTCTGGCAACTCCTCTTCTGGTACCTCCCATACGAATGTACCATCCCGCCTGCCTTAGAAATCGTGTAATAACACCAATATGCCCAACGACATTTTGCCCAAATTTTGTATTTAGTAAAAGTATAGCTAGACAAATTTTTCGACAAAAACTTGGAAGTCTGGCAACTCCCCTTCTGGTACCTGTCATACAAATTTACCATTCCACCCATTATAAACCGTGTAATACTTTCAATACGACCAACGCGATCTGCCCAAATTCCGTATTTAGTAATGGTATAACTGGACTAAGTTTTGTACAAAAACTTGGCAGTCTGGCAACTCCTTTTCTGGTACCTCCCATACAAATGTACCATTGCACCCACTTTAGAAATCGTGTAATTATATAAACTCGATCAACGATTCTTTCCGAAACTCTATATTTAGTAAAGCTTTAACTACATACAATTTTCTAGTAAAAACTCTGCTTTATATTCCGTCCTTTTTGTGAAAACGCCTAATACAATATTTTGTTATATAACATTCGGTATTATAGGTTGCTATTATGACTTTTCATCAGATGTTACATCAAATGATGGTAGCTACTCACACATTTAACTATCCGATACTTTGAAATATGAGACTTGTATGTTTTTAATGAGAGTGATGGTATATATAAGTCGGTTTACCCGACTGCAACTTTTTCACTGGTTTTCTAATTTATTGACTTTTTAAGGATCCATGATGGAGGGTATATAAGATTCGGCCCGGCCGAACTTACTATTTGTCCACTTGTTTTGTTTAAAACTAATAAATAAAGCTCAAAAGATCAGAGCGAGAGAGAGAGTAACAATTATAATATTTACAATATCATAAACATCCAGAGGGGATTGTGACAATGTTTCCGACAGTTGTAGGTTATGAGAGGGTCTTTAGAAAATACACAGTAAAAGGCCAATTTGTATTGAAACCAAATTATTTGGCAGCTTCGATAATATTTCATTACCTTCTTTAAAGAAAAAAAAAATCAATTCCCCATTAAATTAATATTTGTTTCTTAGAAATTTATATTTATTTCTTACTACCAACACAAGGTATTTTCGACACACACAAAAATAGTCCAGTGTTGGCCACGTCACAGGCCAACGATGCGAGATAATGCGCTCTCCAAAAGTTATTTTTAATAAATTGTAGCGCCGACTTGCTGCAACCAAAGCTCGTCCACATCAACATCCTCCAATTCGGACACGAAAAAGTCATTAATCATGACTCTATTACGTTCCCCATTGACTGTAACATTACACCGTGTTACAAAAAATTGATTTTTTTCTGTCCTATGAACCAAATGCACATAATCGGAAAGGAAGAAAAAATAAAAATACACGTGTATCGGCGATTTTCATGTACACGTCAGAATTTTTGTTTTTTTAAGTTTGAAGTATAAAGCTCGTGAAAGACTTTCGATCGATTTTTAACCCTTTTTCAGTGATCCAATCGAGCTGATTTTTTGCAGGCAGACTCGTAGAAATGTCTGTATCACGTCAAATTTTTTATAAAATAGATTTTTATCAATTCTCAGATTTTCCTAATTTTTTTTTTTTTTTGAATGGTTATCGTTTTTTTTTAAGGTTTTAGTTCAAAAAACATTTTTTTTTCGTAACGCTTAAGTAGTTTAAAATTTGGAGTCTCTTCAAGTTATGCTAGTTATGTATTTTTATTTTTTATCCCCTTTCCGAAAAAGTAAATTTGGTTCAAAGGACAGAATGTGTGTAACACGGTGTAATGAGCGTTTTAAAAAAAAAAAAATGTTTTACCTAGTCAAATATCTTAATACTAGTAAGTTGTAATGCGCCTATGGCGCCCGTTAATTTGCTTAAGAAAGTATTTGTTACTTAATTTTAAAAATTTTGTAAAAAATATTTTGAGAAAACTATTTTGTAAAAAAAAATTAAATTGGAAAAAAAAAAATTTGTGGAAAAAAAATTTTTGTTGAAAAAAAAAAATTTTGTTGAAAAAAAAGTTTGGTAAAAAAAAAATTTTGTTTCCAAATTTTTTTTTTCCACATAGGCCATAGGCGCATTACAACTTACTAGTTTACAAATAATTTAAAAAAAAAAAATAAATAAGTAGAAAAAAAAATGCGAAACTACTTCATATTTGAGGAGAACGGCGAACATTTGTTTTATGGCCACATTTGAGCTCTAATGGCCACACTCCCATGCAAACGCATCATGCCGCCCACTTTATAAAATGCGTAATCATATTGCTGCTCCCAACCGAATCTTACCCTAAGTCTGTATTGAGTAGGGTTTTGTCTAGATAGAGGACTTTATCTAGATAAAAAAAAGAGAAGTAACTCCCATACAAATGTGTCATTTTGCGCATTTAGAAATCGCCAGAAACAAAAACCGAAGGTGGTGGCCATGTCCACTTTTACAATTCGTATACTTTTGAATCTGAAAACTGTATTTTCTACTGAGGGTGAGGTCGTTTTATCCGACTGAAACTTTCTCATTTGCTTTACGGGAATAAAAATTCTTCAGCGAAGAGGATCATTGGGGCTTAAAAAAAACAGAACAGATTCGAGAGTTTGGTGCAAAGAGTTTCGTGAAAAAGACAATATCAATGAATCGTACTTCTGGAAAGAGTATGATGTCGGCAGCGCAACCTTCAATGGAGCAAGGTCTCGTTCAATACACACAGACTTTTCTTTCCCAAAATAGAAAGAAGTTGTCCTGATTGACTTATCGCTTCAAGTCAGGGCGATTCACATTGCCATTAATCTCACATTGTGGCGCTGTCCGTTAGATGCCTCGTTTGTGATCCTATTGATCTTATCTTATGATTTGATCCTATTGATCTTATCGGGTTAGCTGGGGGTCTCTCGTCCACCATTTCCGGCTTTGGCCGTCACCCGATATTGGCCAAAGAAATGTCCTCGCTGTTCCTTCATGGAATGTTAAGGAAAATAACTAAGTACATACTCCATATGATTTAACTAATTAGCACATAAACCTTGAGCATAAGCCTAATGACCGCTTCCCCTTAGCCACATCCCATGCGGAGCAACGGACCGAATGGTATTCACTAACGCATCTGTTAAAATATTTCAATTTCAATTTCATGCCACTCGCTAGTTATGGAACATTTAGACCAAAGATCAAAATATCCAATTGTCGGCAAACATATAATTTTTCTATAAATACATGACGGAGCAACACCACCCACCACCCCCCTTACAACAGCCTAATTCATGATAATTCTCTAATAAACAAACGGATGATTAAACAATTTGTCAAATAAATTCACTGTAATCAACCATGACTGGCTGACTCTGGCAGGAACTTCTGTTCACATCATGGAGCATAGAAAGGTTTCCTAGTAGTGCTGAAAACAATACGAGAATTCCTTGAGGCATATTCCTGCCACGGCGAGGATATCATAAAAACGCCCCGGCCCCCTTTTGGGCTGACATTAAGTGAAAAAAAAGTAATAGTTGTGCTGGTGCTCGGTGGAATTTAATATTCATGAAACCAATATTTAAGCCGGAGGCCACAGGAAACCGAAAGGGGTTGGCTGGGTTGATTTCGATGCTATTGCCTGGGCATGTGTTGTTGTAGTTGGAACAGTGGCCGACCTTTGTGTGTTCTCCGTTGCTGCTGCTGCTGTAGTGGGTTGGCAGATTTGGATAATTGCATTTGGTGGAGTAATCCTTTAATGCCTCTGCTGCTACTGTGCATCAACTTGATGCTGCTGATGATGATGTTTCCTTTATCCTGACACACACACACACTCGTAAAATGTTCATTTCCAGGGAAGAGGGGTGTTGCCGGTCGAATACCCAAAACGAAAAAAACGAAAACGAAACGAAATCGTTGAAGAGTGTTTGCGGTTAACCCACACTCATGCCGCTGTCTGCGGGCAAGGGTGGCGGCCGACTCTACGGCGGAAGGGTAAAAGAGTTGAGGAGTTTGTTGGCTGAAAATAAGCTTAGAATTAACACATCTGTTCCATTCATTCGGCCATTGCCTTCCAAAAACGTTCAACTGTTCACACACTGAGAATTCGGTGCCGCATTTCAGATTCTGGTCTTTTGCTGTGGAGTGTTTGTTTTTTTTTTTTTTAAACGTTTTTCTTTAACACAATCCCTCTTAACAATGCATAAAACCTCAAATGTTTGTTTTTGCTATTGTTGTTTATTCTGAAATATTATTATGCTCTGCTGTTCGCACTTACTTCCTCCCTCTGTCTTACTTGTTGTAATCACCTCAATATGAGTAGATGAGCTAGTGAATGAAATTGAGATTGATTGCAGGATATGAGCACACACACACACACAGTCATACTTGTTTTTAATAATGTTGCCAATTAGGTAAACAATAAATAAAGGACACATTGTTTGCTCTGTGTTAGGCGTTGATACGCTCAACTGAGCGTGTGTTGCGGCTCATTTGGCTGGAGGTGATGTCCGCCGTCTTCACTTCCATATGCCAGGAATTCTCAATAGTAAATAAGAAAGTGCCGATTTGTTTTCTTTTTATCAATTCAGTTGGGCAGTCGTTAGGCTGATCTTTTCAATCAAAAAATATTCATGAATTTGAGACCGCATTCGATTGTCGCTCTGGATGGAGCATCAGACAACAAATTAGAAAATATTGCAATGTACACAAATGTATTTGAAATCAGTGACAATTTTAATCACACCCACAAAATTCGTTGAATTGGGGCTTTCTTAAAGACAAACAAGCAACAAGCAAAATTGTCGCACCTGGGGTTCGGAAAATCCAAGAGTTATTGTTGAGAATTGCCTACTTTTAGGCATTTGAATGGAAGACATTTTTAAATGTCAATTTCCCCCATTAAATTTGTTTTCCGTGAGCATTTCGATTTACAACAATATTTCTTTTATGTGAAATGTAGTGATCGTTTAATCACACCCACAAAATTCTTAGAATTGGGGCTTTCTGAAAGAACTTATTGCCTACTTTTAGGCATTTCAATGAAAGAAGTTTGTAAATCGGAATAACATTTCAATTTCATTAACATTTCAGTTGTTTTCCGTGAGTATTTCCGTTTCGCCAATAATTTTTTATAAAAAATGTTGTGATCGTTTAATCACACCCACAAAATTCTTTGAATTGGGGCTTTCTTAAATAACGTATTGCCTACTTTTAGGCATTTGAATGGAAGACATCTTTAAATCTGATTAAAATGTCAATTTCACCCCATTAAATTTGTTTTCCGTGAGCATTTCGATTTACAACAATATTTTTTTTATGAGAAATGTAGTGATCGTTTAATCACACCCACAAAATTCTTTGAATTGGGGCTTTCTTAAAGAACGTATTGCCTACTTTTAGGCATTTGAATGGAAGACATTTTTAAATCTGATTAAAATGTCAATTTTCCCGTTTCCCCAATAATTTTTTATAAAAAATGTTGTGATCGTATAATCACACCCACAAAATTCTTTGAATTGGGGCTTTCTTAAAGAACTCATTGCCTACTTTTAGGCATTTGAATGGAAGACATTTTAAAATCGGAATTACATTTCAATTTCACCCCATTAAATTTGTTTTCCGTGAGCATTTCGATTTACAACAATATTTTTTTTATGAGAAATGTAGTGATCTTTTAATCACACCCACAAAATTCTTTGAACTGGGGCTTTCTTAAAGAATTGATTGCCTACTTTTAGGCATTTGAATGGAAGACATTTTTAAATCTGAATAAAATTTCAATTTCCCCCATTAAATTTGTTTTCCGTCAGCATTTCGATTTACAACAATATTTTTTAATAAAAAATGTTGTGATCCTTTAATCACACCTACAAATTTCTTTGAATTGGGGCTTTCTTAAAGAACTTATTGCCTATTTTTAGGCATTTGAATGGAAGACATTTTTAAATCGGATTAAAATGTCAATTTTCCCCCATTAAATTTGTTTTCCGTGAGCATTTCGATTTACAACAATATTTTTTTTATGAGAAATGTATTGATCGTTTAATCACACCTACAAAATTCTTTGAATTGGGGCTTTCTTAAAGAACGTATTGCATAGTTTTAGGCATTTGAATGGAAGAAATTTTTAAATCGGATTAACATTTCAATTTCTCCCATTAAATTTGTTTTCCGTGAGCATTTCGATTTACAACAATATTTTTTTTATGAGAAATGTAGTGATCGTTTAATCACACCCACAAAATTCTTAGAATTGGGGCTTTCTTAAAGAATTGATTGCCTACTTTTAGGCATTTGAATAGAAAACATTTTTAAATCTGATTAAAATGCCAATTTGTCCCATTAAATTTGTTTTCCGTGAGCATTTCGATTTACAACAATATTTTTTTATAAAAAATGTTGTGATCGTATAATCACACCTACAGAATTCTTTGAATTGGGGCTTTCTTAAAGAACTTATTGCCTACTTGTAGGCATTTGAATGGAAGACATTTTTAAATCGGATTAACATTTCAATTTCCCCCATTAAAGTTGTTTTCCGTGGGTATTTCCGTTTCGCCAATATTTTTTTATAAAAAATTTTGTGATCGTTTAATTACTCACACTAATTTCTTATAATTGTGTTTTGTTAAAGGACGTATTGCCTACTTTTAGTCTCTTCAATGGAAAAAATGTGTAACTCAGATTAAAATTGCAATTTCCCCCATTAAATTTGTTTTCATTTGATTTACCCCAATACTTTTTTTTATGAGAACTGTAGTGAAGGTTTATTTCCGCTTTGGGGATTTTGGGTCGTCGTGAAGCACCTTGTCGCACCGCAATAGAGAAATTGGTGGTCAAATTCGAGCTGTTGGGACAAGTTGGTGATGTGAAGAAGAAAACCCCTGCAGGTCGCTTTAGAACAACGGAGAGTATTGCTGCTGCCCAGGTATTTCCATTTCTCGTCGCTCAAGAACAACTGAGAATATTGCTGTGCTGTAGCCCAAAGTGTTGAAGAAAACTTAGGTTTGTCCATTCCTCGTCGTTTGTTTGGAATTGGGCATTCCACCAACGTCATTACAGCGTATTTTGCAAAAAGACTTGGGTCTTAAAGTTCAGTTAACACAGGAACTGAAGCCGGCCGTTTATCAACAACGTTGTGTCTTTGCTGATTGGGTCCTTGAAATCCATGAAAATTATCCGGAATTCCATCGAAAAATCATCTCGACTGTTGAGGAAACGATAGCTTTTTATCTTTGCCACGCCCATAAGCCTGGAAGACATACAGCTTTCTATTATCTAGCCAGAACTCCAGTCATATTTCATTGATTATCCTTTCAATTACGTATCCTTTTCTTATGCGAACAACGAAGCGAAAAGTTCAACAAATAGCAAAACAAATTATGGCCATTAAAACTAAAACAAAATTACACAATCATCTCTACCATAAAATTAATTATAGCAGCAGAAGTATCAACAGCAACGACCAACTCCAAATCAACCGAAGACAGCACAGGGCGGGGAGGGGGGGTAGGGAATGAGCCTTCAGCATCTGTGGTATCTGTAGCTAATCGAAAAAAAACAAGAGAATATGAAACGTAATTTATAAGATTATTTCATTTTGTAAGAAAGTAACAAACTAACCAAATTGAAATCGATGACTCCCAAAGGCAACACACCACCACACTCTCCCCCCCCCCCCCCCCCCCCCCAGCTTACCAAGGCAACATTGAGTTTAGCGCAGGCACTGAGAGAATAGGAGGAAAAATTTCCATTAAAAAAAAAACCAAAAAGAAACAGCTCAAAACAAGGAGGAAAAAAAGCAATGGAGCCTTTGGGCAAAAAGTCATACCACCACACAGCCAAACTGGTCGGGGGGGGGTTGGGAGGAATCATGCGCGGCACAAAGGGCACAAACAACCCCCAAAATATAAATGTACATACACACACACTCGTACACATTTATTATTTAAAATACAAGTAGAATGAAAAAAAAATGAAAGGATATTCCCTGACATGTATAAAAACAAAATAGGTGGGCGTTACAACAGGAGAAGACACTCACAATCCGCACACACACACACACACAAATAATGGTGGGTGGGCGACGGGGTTGGAGATATTTTGGACGAAACAAAAAAACCAACAACACAACGCAGCTCGCAACAAAAGGATACACTTGAATGTCTAAGTGTTTCGGAGAAAGCCCAGCCAGCCAGCACACAACTGGCTAAGGTGGGTGGCAGAGGAAGTGCTGGGTCGCCAAATGGTGTGCATGGACCTGCGTCGGTACGGCGGTATAAGGTCTCAACTTGATTGCATTAATGTATAAAACAAGAGCATTATAAAGCCCTTTTATAGATATAGATATATATATATATTTTTTTTTTATTGCCTTCTCGGTTGTTGTGCGCTCCCAAACATTTTATGCTTAAGGCTAACAATTGAATTGAAATACTTTCACACAGCCACACTCACATACATACAGACAGACATACACTCTCCACGTATATAGATGATTCATGATTATTACCACCACCACCACCACCAGCAGTACATTGTGCTATTCAAATACCCATACATACGCAGAAGATGTTATAACAAGGAACCCGGAAGGGAGATAGTATATCAGTCCAACAAGGAGAGCATTGAGAGTGGAACAATTTGAATTTTGATTAGAAAAATTGTTCTTCGTTTACCCTCAAAACATCGTTGTCTGGATGGGTAATGTACGTATGGTAATTTTCGAAAGACAGTGGGAGCGGAGTGGAGCAATAATAGAATTGTATAAATGTTGTTTTTTAAGTTACAGGCTTCGGTGGCAATCACTACACGGAAGAGAAATATGTGTAAAATATGATTGCATACAATCGAATCGAATATATGTTTGTGTGTAAACATATTATGTTTGCACCCAATCATAATATGTTAAGGACACAATTTTAGCATATTAAAAACCGGAAAAATAATGGCCCACAAAAACAGCATTTAAAAAATAATAATAAAAATAAAAAAAATAAAAATTGGGACATTTTCGTTTACAAAAAAATGCCACACATTTTTTTTTGGCCCAAAAAAGAGCATTTAATAAATAATAATAAACTTTAAAAAAAAAATAAAAATGTTTTTTAGTTTTTAGATAATATTTTTTTTTCTTTTTTGGGAAATTGTCTTTTATAAAAAAATACCCTAGAATTTTTTTTCTAATTTTTAAATAATACTAGCTGACCCGGTCCGCGTTGCTGGCCCTAAGCAAACATTAGTGTTGTATTAAACATCTTCTTAATATATATTTACCCTCGACACTGATTCACTGACTCTGTCACGCAGTACGTAGGAATTTAAATAGGCATTCTATAATTTTCTATAAATAATAAATAAAAAAAATAATATTTTTTTTTGTACAGAAGTTGTGTTTTTCCCAAATTTTTTTTTTTACAAAAAATTTTTTTTTTACAAAATTTTTTTTTTTCAACAAAAATTTGTTTTTTACCAAATTTTTTTTTTTTTCAACAAAATTTTTGTTTCAGCAAAATTTTTTTTTTCCACAAAATTTTTTTTTTCAACAACATTTTTTTTCCATTTTTCAAAGGGCGCGATAGGCGCATTACAACTTACTAGTATTTATATAGGAAAGGGGAGTTTTTATCCCTTTTGCCATTTTCACCCCCTAAATGTAGATAAATCCAAACAATGTGTAGCCTATGTTACTCGCGGGGTTATTCGGAAGATTCCCTGAAAATTTCATCTAAATCGGTCTAGCCGTTTTCGAGTCCATACGTTACATACATACACACATCCATTTTTATATATATAGATATATATATTTTTTTGTTGTTTTTGAGCCGTGGTTTTAAATTGGAAAATTTCTTCATATATTATTTGGGCGAATTTTTATAATTTTTGGGATTTTTTCCATCTATTTTTGGAAATTTTCCCGTTGGAGAGTTTTTTTTATTTTATTTTTGGGTCATTTTTCATAGAGCCGCCCAATATAATTTACTGCACTCACAGTCCCCGACCTACTCTTCTAATAAGGAATCCAACGGTAAAATTTTTTTTTTAGAAAAGTTTACATGGCTTAGATTACTCTCATATTCTTAAAGTCGCCGGCATTTAAGAAATGGAAACGACCGCTGAAAATTTTTGATTCGAGTCAGAATGAGAACCTGAACCAGGTAGTTCACAATACGGTTGTCCACAATTTGCTGAAGTGAAATTAAACTGTACGGCAACTGAAGGGCAATTGCTGAATTATTGTCTTGAATACCACTTCTGAATTATTTTCTTGAATACAACTTGCTGAAGTGGAAGCGAGTTGTAAGCAGTAAAAACAATTATTCATTTTCTCCTAATCAAACATGCCGAAGGCCAATTTCTGAATTATTTTCTTGAATACAACGTGCTGAAGTGGAATTAAGTTGTAAGCAGTAACAAAACTTAATCTCTGCAATACAACTTTCTTGCTGAAGTGGCATTAAGTTTTATAGAAGAAAACAATTCAATTATGTTCTTCAAATATAACATGCTGAAGTGAAATTGTGTTTGTAGGAGCAGAAATACTGTAATTGGTTTCTGCAATACCACCTGCTGAAGTGGAAGCAAGTTGTAAGCAGTTGACAAAATCAATGGCTTTCTTCTAATCAAACATGCTGAAGGGAAATTTCTGAATTATTTTCTTGAATACAACTTGCTGAAGTGGAACTAAGTTGTGAGCGGTAACAAAAATTAATTTCTTTCTTCAAATATGACTTTCTGATAAGGAATTTAGGTGTAAGCTGTGAAATAATGTAATTGTAAATTTTGATTATCCACAAGCTGGTAAAAAGTCATTCAGACCACTTGTATAGTTTTCGAGATGTGAAGGGTGAAATTCCGAAAAATAATATGTTTAGAAAATAAAATAAAAATCTAACCATTTTGCCTTTTATTTACTAGAATGGTAAATCAATTGGAGAAATTTCCTTGAAATAGTAAAGCGTTTTAAATTAGACTTCAATAGCTATTCCACCAGGTATGACATGTGTTTGTTGTGGGATCCAAGACGGCAAAAAAGGAAAAAAAAATCTATAAAGAAAATATTACAAAAAACCAGCAAAAAGTTTCTAGATTTTTGAATGTTACTTGTCGACATACACTCTATTTAGACTCTTTAGGGCAAAGTACTAAATATTGTTAGTTTTAAAAAAAATCTAGATTCTAGATTTTTTTCCCCATGAAATAATGAAAAAAAACCTATCGGATGTTTCTAGATTTTTGAATACTTTTTTCTACATATTTTCAATTTATAATCTTTGGGGCGAAATCCATAAAAAAAAATTTCCAAAAAAAGGGTTCCAGGAAACCCATAACAAATTTTTTGCAGGTTCTTTTTTTAAATACTTTTTTTATAGAAAAAAAGTCTGGAATCGAAAGTTGTTGTTGTTTTTTTAAAAAAGTAAAAAAAAAACTTTCGATTCCACATTTTTTTTCTATAACAAAAAAATTTTAAAAAAAAAACTCAGCAAACGTTTTCGGATTTTTCAATACTTCTTGTCGAAATATTGTTATTTTCCAAAAAAGAAAAACAAAACAATTTGGTTACAGATTTTTTCCTATAAAAAAAGAACCTGCAACAAATTTCTAGATTTTTTTAATGCCACTTGTCTACCAATGCACAAGTTAGACTCTTTAGGGCGAAATATGTAAATACTAGTAAGTTGTAATGCGCCTATGGCGCCCGTTGAAATATGGAAAAAAAATTGTGTTGAAAAAAAAAATTTTTGTGGAAAAAAAAATTTTGTAAAAAAAAAAAATTTTGTAAAAAAAAAATTTTTGTTGAAAAAAAAAATTTTTTGTAAAAAAAAAAAATTATAAAATAAAAAATTTTGGAAAAAAAAATTTTTGGTAAAAAAAATTTGGGGAAAACACAATTTCTGTACAAAAAAAATATTATTTTTTTTATTATTATTATTTATAGAAAATTATAGAATCAGTGAATCAGTGTCGAGGGTAAATATATATTATAATTGTTATTTCCCAAAAAAAAAAAAACAACTAAAATTTCTAGATTCAAGAAACTAAATTAAGTTCTAATAAACATTTGCTGAGCGCTGACTATTTCCATTGTGTAAAGTTTCTATGAAAACCGAGTTTCAAACATAAGAAAGTCCTGTTTCTATGAAAACCGAGTTTCAACCATAAAAAAAACTCCTGTTTTCTGGTTAGTAACATTTGAGTTTCAACGACAAGTTTTAAAAAAAAAATCCAATTGTTTTCCGATTACATTTGAGGGTGTCGAGGAAGTCCTCCTTCAAGTCGAAATATTTCCCCACCAACCCCACCATCTTTGACAAACCACAAAACTGCTGTATCCTAGCCAATCTCAGTTGATTTTCCTAGACGTTGTGCACACCACAAGAAGCATGTCTGCAGGAAACGGAAACAACAAAAAGGAACACAAAATCGACAAGAAAAACAGGATGTACGACGAATATAAACATTTGTTAGCACAAACGAGGGAAGAACGAACGACAAAGACAGTCAAGAAAGAAATGATAATTTATCATATTGTCATGCATAAAACAAATCGTAAAGCTAATTGTCTCATTAGTCAGAGGGAAAAACTACACACACACACGCACACACATGATTATGACAAAGATTGCCCTCAGTCTGCAACAAAATAGAAACTTTACAAATCACAAAAAGAAATTCAATTTTCCCTAAACAAACACCCAAATACAGGCACACCCTTGACGCAGCTACCTCCTTCAACAGCCGCATGAGAAATGCATAATGAAATTGTTTCATTGTTTTATGAGGACGACAATGGCAAGGAGGAGACTGTGAGGACGACTGTGATGATGACGATATCCTGCCTTTACTTCACTTCCTGCCATTGTTCGCCTGGTTGTTTTTCTAACTTTAGAGGTTTAGTTTGGTTTAAGTAGAAATGCCACAGCAAAAACAACAATGTAACAAAAAAATATTATTAAAACTTTAGTTAAGCGTAAAATGCATTGTTGCCTTGCCATCTCTCTCCCTCTCTCTCGCTCTCCGCCATGTCCCCCCTCCTCACTGTGGTGGTGAAAACTTTTTCAATTTATCTCGACAAAATGTATTCGCCTTAGGCCAAACAAATGAAAACAATTGTAAAATATTTGTGGTAACCCAGCTTCTGTAGCTCTTTTATAAAGAAAGAAAAAAACATATGGAACAATATGAAATTGTTTAAACAAATATCAGACTATCAAAAAAGGGAACAAGGTGACTGTGGTAGGGGATTCAAACAAAAATATAGAAATATGGATATTCCTTTGTCTGATTTGTTTATTTATTCGGTCTTTCTAATTTTAGGTTTGGTTTCAAAACCGTCGTGCCAAATGGCGAAAAGCGGAACGCCTCAAGGATGAACAACGCAAGCGTGAAAATGGCGATTGCAGCAGCGTTTCATTGGATAAGGTAAATATTGCCAAGCAAACAACTATAACAAAAAACAAAAGCAAACAAAAAAAAAGAAAACCACCCAACAGAGCGCAATTTCTATCAATAGTTGTGAAAGAAAAAAAAACAATTTGCATTTGTCTGCAAGACTGGAAACGTAAGGGAATTGGAGTTTACATCAACCATTTGGGGGTAGAAGAGACTCATAAGAAGGGATGACTTACAACACCGTGTTACACACATTCTGTCCTATGAACCAAATTTACTTTTTCGGAAAGGGGATAAAAAATAAAAATACACGTGTATCGGCGATTTTCATGTACACGTCAGAATTTTTTTTTAAGTTTTCAGTGATCCAATCGAGCTGATTTTTGGCAGGCAGACTCGTGGAAATGTCTGTATCACGTCAAATTTTTTAAAATAATTTTTTATCAATTTTTAGATTTTCCTAAATTTTTTTTTTTTTAAATTGTTATCGTTTTTTTTAAGGTTTCAGTTGAAAAAAAATTATTTTTTTTTTAACGCTTAAGTAGTTTAAAAATTTGGAGTCTCTTCAAGTTATGCTAAGAAAAGTGAAAAAAATATTTTTTTTTTCAAAAATAATAAAAATTGGGGAAAATCTGAGAATTGATAAAAATCTATTTTTTTTAAAAAATTTTACGTGATAGAGACATTTCCACGAGTCTGCCTGCAAAAAATCAGCTCGATTGGATCACTGAAAAAGGGTTAGAAATCGGTCCAAAGGCTTTCACACAGGTCACTACGAGCTTCATACTAGGGTTATATAGTTAAGACCAAAAGTCGACTTTTCGACTATTACAATAAAATCAAAAGTCGACTTTTAGACTTTTCGACTTCTTAGTATAAAAAAGTCGATTAAAGTCGACTTTTCGAATTTTTTCTTTAGATAAAAAAAATGCAATATTTTGGAATAAAAATTAATTTTGTGTTCACTTTTCAAATGTGTCATTAGGCTTGTTGTACTTTTATTGTACTTGTACTCCTTTTTGCATTTTAAGCAAAGTACTTTCGTATTATCAATTTTTTTAAAATATTGCCACACTGGACTTGGGGCCATATTAATTTAAATATAAGGTAAACCACTGCAAGGAAAAATATCTCGTCCACTATTTTACAATGTAACAAGTGTAATACATTTCCTTATATTTTTTGATATTGCCACAGTGGAAATACAAAACTGTATGATTTCAAAACATAAACACAACCAAAGCGACATTTAATGTAATCGCCAGCCGTCTTTAATTGTAACCATCTTTGTTATAATTTGTGTGTTGCCACTACAATAAAATAAAACTTAAATGTATTTCTCAATCGGCGAAACTAAATGAAAGCGGCGAAGAAATGAAATTACGCAAAACGCTTTGTTTGGATGACAAGTAAAAATACATATGGTTATATTTGAAGATAAAATAAAAAGTCGAAAAATCGAAAAAGTCGACAGGAAAAAGTCGACTTTTAGACTTTTTTAAAAACAAAAAGTCGACTTACCGACTTTGACTTTTTTGTACCCAAAAGTCGATTAATCGATTAGTCGAAAGTCGACATATAGAACCCTACTTTATACTTCAAACTAAAAAAAAAAAAAAATTCTGACGTGTACATGAAAATCGCCGATACACGTGTATTTTTATTTTTTCCCATCTTTCCGAATATGTGCATTTGGTTCATAGGACAGAAAAAAATTTATTTTTTGTAACACGGTGCAATAGATGATAGCCGTGTATGGGGGTATCGGTATTTTTTATTTATTTATTATTAATTACAATACAAAGTAAATTTATATTCTAATTGTTGGGTCCAAGGGTAAACCGGGTGACACAGACCATATGTTTAGATTTTTGCAGCGACAGACCAAAGCCTCTGGTGGGAATCGAACCCACAACCCCCACGCTGATAGGCAAGCACGCTACGGTATTTTTTTTTTTTTTTTTTTTTTGAGGTCAAAAGAAAAACCTTTGGCTGAGCAATAAATAAAGGGTTATCCATTTTGCTTTTTTAAAAAGTAAACGTAAATAAAACACATATGAAATATTTTTTTTTTCATGATATTTCTTTTTCGTATTATAAAGTTTGAACGTTGACATTATGTGTGAAACACTACATTATCGTCATCTAAATGACCACCACGCAAAGTGTGGCAAGCATTGATTCTTTTGAGGTCATTTTGGAGCACTTTTTGGAACATACTGGGCGGTATCTCAGCCATAACTTGACGAATGTTGGTTCTTAAGTGCTCAAGAGTTAAAGGTTTATCTGCATAGACATGGTCTTTCGCGTGGCCTCACAAAAAAACTCTAATGCTGTCAAATCGCATGATTTTGGTGGCCAGTTGATGTCGCCACGACGACAAATTACGCGGCCAGGAAATGTCTCTTGCAATAAAGCCATATTCACTCGAGTTGTGTGGCATGTGGTAACCGTCTTGTTGTATTCTTCAATAGCAAACAAAAAAAGTCGGTTATCATACAACCATAACGCTCCGAAATGACGGTGACAGTCGTCCCCCTCGTCATTTTCGAAGAAGTAAGGTTCAATCACACCTTCGGACCAAAGAGCGCACCAAACAGTGACTTGTTGTGAATGTAATGGCCTCTCTTCAATCAACTTGACGATTCTCAGAACCCCCAATTAGACAATTTTGTTTATCAACATACCCACCGAGTGAGAAATGTGCTTCATCGCTGAAGAAATTTTTTTCAGCGGAACGAGCGAAACAATGATGAGCAGACCTTAAAGTATTTGTAACCGCTCCAGTCTCTTTAAATTTCTTCACAATTTTTGCCAATTTTGCCATAATCTCCTCTTACAGCACCATATGTGGCTGTGCCACAATCACCATTTCTGTAGTCGGTTGTAATAATTTGTAATTATGTTTCAACAAAATAGAACTAGTCGTTTTCGAGTTAGGATAAATGTGATTTAACACGATGCGACTTTTTCCTTTGGGGCCACGTGAAAGATAAGGTCGACGCCAACAGCCCAGCGTCGATTCAAGACCTCAAAGATAGAACTGGTGACGCTATCGAGGGCTTGGGGCAGCCACTTTGCGATTTGTAACAACAAAATAATGATTTCCTAAAAATAAAACTCTCTTCTTGATATCGTCAGTCATAAGCGGTCTTATTTATATTCGGGGCATCCCTCCAAGAAATTACAAAAGGGCGATATGTATATGCAAGTTTTCAGATGATACTTGACTATTTATTTTATTTATTTATTTATTAATTACAATACAAAGTAAATTTATATTATAATTTTGGGTCCAAGGGTAAACCGGGTGACAAAGACCATTTGGCTTGATTTTTGCAGCGACAGACCAAAGCCTCTGGTGGGAATCGAACCCACAACCCCCACGCTGATAGGCAAGCACGCTACCAACTCGCCTACCGGGGCGCTTGTACTTGACTAATGATTCAGTTTGCCCTCATCCAGTTTAATGAATTTCCCTAAGATTGTCTAAAGCGTATTGAAGGTTCTATGAGAATTCCTAAATTGGACAGAATGGATCAGTTGTAGTTGGAAGTGCCAGTAGAGGAGTGTCCCCTACTTATGACATGTCGAAAGCTCTCTTTTAAAGGGGTTAAATTTATGTTTTATTTATGCCACGGAACGTATTACTTGTATGGAAGGCACGACAAGGGCTAAGTTTTTGTTTGCATATCAAGTTAATAAACGGAGGAAAAAAACAGCCTCTGCAACATATTTTCCCCAACATATTCTGCAGGCAACATATATAAGTTTGGATCAGGCCCCAAACATATAATGTTTGTGTGCAAACATAATATGTTTACACGCAAACATAATATGTTTACACGCAAACATACATATGATTGGATCCGCCTCTAAAAATATATATTGCATGCAATCATATTTTCAACATATTTTTTTCTCTGTCTAGTTGAAAATAGTCTAAAGATTTGGTTAAACCGAATATTATTGTAGCCAGATTTTGAGCTATTAAATAATAAAAAAATAATAATTTCTATTTCTCTCTCTCCGCCAGCTGCACGATAGCCGCGAATCATCGCCCGACATAACCGGCGAAATGGATGACGATGAACCACATCCACGTTCGCACAGTCCTGGACCGGGCTCATCTCACAGTCCCCATGGCCCCGGTGCCGATTCGGACAACGAACGTCCACTTTCGTCGAATCAGATGCACAGCGGTCATTCGGGATCTCAGTCGGTGGGCTCCATCAGTGCCGGTTCACCGTCGCCGGGTGCCAGGACTCCACGTAATCCGACCAACAGTCCAACGAACTCACGCAATACCGATTCACCGATTGAAGTAGGCGGCCCCATATCATTGGCCACCCGGTCCACGGGTCCAGCGACCACACCAACAACGACTCTGAACAATGCCACAGCCAATCATTTCGGTACGCATATCTTTGGAACCTTTGGCAGCAGCAATAACGCCTCAGCGGGCGGTGGAGTGGGAGGCGGTGGCGGCAATAGCCATGAAACGTAAGTACGAAATTAAACAAAGTAAAAGAGCGTTAGAGGATCAATAAAATGATTATCAGCTGTAATGTAAGACACGTGACTCTTGAATTCGGGCCTCATTAGATTTGAACAAAAGTCTGGTAAAAGCTTAATGTTTCCGGCGAGCGTGATGTTTCCGCCAAACAAAATAAAGAAAAAAAACAACTACGACCTTCATCCGTTTAAGATTAACACGGACTGGGTGGGGGGGGACTGACTTTGTTGGCACAACAAACAAACACACGGTCACACAAACACCACTGAAAGTGGTTAAAAACATTAAGGACCAAGGATTTGTAGTTCCCTTTTTGGCGAGAGGAAACAAAGACAACAACAAACGTGTGCCCACCATTTACAAGAACACAAATCAAACGACTTACAGTACGGCTGTGTGATGGCACCCTGTAAATTTCCAACAGGGCGGGCATAAGCCCTGTTGGTTTCCAACTACAGTGCACGGCTGCAATTATTATTTCCATGTGTGTGTGTGTGTGTGTGTTTCAATAAGAATAAGAGTTTTGTTACAATTAATTGCAGGACAAACGACAGAGTGAGCCGGCGACAAACGGGTACTTGAAACATTCTCTTTTGTAAATTTGCAATTACAGTCAAATTGGAATTTTACACCCTCCGCAATGCACCGCAGCGAACCACACCACCACAACGGGCGTTTTAAATCAATTCGAACGATTTCCAAATTGCACTCACTCTCTAGTGTGAGCAGAGAGGGCTGACATTGATACGATGAACTCGATGTGCTGAGAAAACAAACACAAGTACACGCACACAAAGAAATGTCACAAGTGCTCTTTGTAGTTACAACAAAAACAAACATTATTACGGTTTTACTGCAGCGTTTGGCAGTGCATACTTTTAGGATTTCAATTAACTCAGTTGAGGCTGACGCTGACGCTGATGTTACCATCGCTATTGTTGTTGCTGGTAAAACTCTCCCTCCCACGGTGTGGTGTAGTATTCTCATCACTGTGTGTGTTGCTTTTGCTTTTGTTGTTGCCTTGGATTGGCATGATTCTTCTAAAGTGGCCTAATGTTGCGTCCGACAATTAGCAATTGTTAATGTTTGGCAATTGTTGTTTGATATCCCCCCCAGACCAGCAACCGTTTGGCCATTGTTGCTGTTGGTTTTATGTATTTATTTGAAGTACTCTCTGGTTTATTTGGTTGTTTTTGGGCCCTTAAAAGTGGCCCATTATTGCAAAATGTATTTGCTGTCATTTAACGTTTAACGGGAGGGGAAGTGAGATATTAGTGAAGGGATGGATGGCTGAATGGGTGTAAATAAGGCAATTTTCACTTAATGTTTGTTTGACTTGATGTTGAGAATTCATTAGGGCTTATTTATACTCTCACACACTCAGCCAGGCACAATACAAAACAAAAAGGAAGAAATTCATTAGGTGAAGGAGGTGTTCAAACAATAAAACAATTTTGTTTTGCCTGTTTCAAAAAGGTAATCATTGTTATCCGCTCTCTGCCCGTCCCGTTCATGGGAATGGAAATATTTTGTAATTGGAAATGTGAGAAAAGTGTGTAAAATATTTTTTTAATAATAAAAATAGTGAAAGTACTGGGCAGCCAAGGTGTGTGATAGGCAGAGTTACCGTTGTGCGACTAAAGTTGCAATTGGTGACTTTTTTTTGACGGAGAGCAACTATTTTTTTTTTTTTACAAAAAAACTATGTGTCAAGAAAAAACATGACGTTAATTATTTTTTATTTATTTATTAATTACAATACAAACTAAATTTATATTCAAATTTTGGGTCCAAGGGTAAACCGGGTGACAAACACCATTTGGCTTGATTTTTGCAGCGACAGACCAAAGCCTCTGGTGGGAATCGAACCCACAACCCCCACGCTGATAGGCAAGCACGCTACCAACTCGCCTACCGGGGCGCTTCAAAGTTAATTATTATTTTTTATGCGGATAAACAAATTATAAAGAAAAAACAAAATTATGGTCGTTGGATATTGAAAATTTAACTTAATTACTTCTTTTTTAGGAAACTTCGATTTTTTCAAAATTGTCAGGTTCCAACGACTGTAACTTTTCTCTTAGTGAATATATTTTTTTGATGTTTTTTTTAAAAAAATTCTTATGAAACCAAAAATTTTTACTTGACTGAAATAGGTCGTCAAATAGTTTAGTTATAACACCGTGTTACAAAAAATAGATTTTTTTCTGTCCTATGAACCAAATGCACATATTCGGAAAGAGGGGAAAAAATAAAAATACACGTGTATCGGCGATTTTCATGTACACGTCAGATTTTTTTTTTTTAAGTTTGAAGTATGATGCTCGTAGTGGCCTGTGTGAATGCCTTTGGACCGATTTTTAACCCTTTTTCAGTGATCCAATCGAGCTGATTTTTGGCAGGCAGACTCGTATCACGTCAAATTTTTTAAAAACAATTTTTATCAATTCTCAGATTTTCCCCAATTTTTATTATTTTTGAAAAAAAAATATTTTTTCACTTTTCTTAGCATAACTTGAAGAGACTCCAAATTTTTAAACTACTTAACCAAATTTTTAAACTACTACGAAAAAAAAAATGTTTTTTGAACTGAAACCTTAAAAAAAATGATAACCATTTTAAAAAAAAATTAGGAAAATCTGGAATTGATAAAAATCTATTTTTTAAAAATTTTTTGAGGTCTTGAATCGACCTTATCTTTCACGTGGCCCTAAAAGGAAGAAGTCGCAAAGTGTTAAATCACAAGGTCTCGGTGGCCAATTGTGATCACCTCTTCGAGAGATAACACGGTCCGGAAACATTCGAATTTCAATAATGTCAATGCATTGTTGAAGCGTGTATTGTTCCATTTTTAGTAATGGCGTACTTTCTACTTGTCAAATGTCCAAGAATAAAAGCTTCAAAAGGGACAGCTACCGAAATACCGGCTGATTCAAAATAGCACCTCTTGTTGGAGAACCGTATACAATTCGCATATCTCGCGTTCTATGAGAGGCAACCTCAAAGTAAAAACATATTGTGATTAATCACCTTTTAAATAAAAAAAAAATCTGAGACCCGAGGTTTTTAAAATCGCTGGATGGACCGACTAAATCCATCTTCCCGACTAAAGCTCGAACACACACTTCCTCTAGGCCGGGTTCAATCAAATCTGACAGGTCCATTACAAATGACAGACTTATTTTCAAACATTTTGTGATGCCACAAATCTCTAGTCCTTCGTTCGACGACTCTAAGATCCCCTAAGAAGCTCTTGAGTCGGCCAATACAAATATCATTTAGATTTCTAAAGAATAGGAACCCCGTGTTGATGCCTACCAGTTCGCCAGGCCAGGCGAACTGGTAGGCATCTGTCTGTCTGCTCCAAACCGGACACTGAGAAATAAATAAAAAGTCATTGTGAAAATGAAAATGTCTTACTTGAAAATGTCTGCAAGATTTTCACAGCAGCTTATTCCAAGCAGTTCTAAACGAATGTTCCGATTCTTCAATATGAATAGAAAACATTTTCTGTTTTGGCCAATATAATATTATATAATTTTTTTGAATTCCCAAGGAAAAACCAGGCATGATAAGATCATCAATTAATGAGGCAGGACATGCCCTCAAAGGTCCAACAAACTCACTTTGCCATCGAAAAAATTGTATTGGCCCAACATCGAAAAAAAAGAAAATTTGAATTACAAATCGAATGTTCATGTTTTATTAGCATAAACACGACAGGGCACACACACGCACTCACAGATATCTGACAATGGGGCAGGGGCACAGTGAAATGATGATGATGACGCCGCTGCCACCACCACCACCCAGCAAAACGGAGGCTTATGTTGACATATTTTTTGAATGAATTTTGATAAATTATTCTGTCGCTATAACAACGGAATCAAGAGCTAAATCAATGCGAATCGGGCAGGGGGAGTCATTATCAGTGTCGGCCTTGTCGCCCTCGTTCATTGAGTGTTTTTGCGGTTTGTGATGCTTTTGCGTCGTGTTGAGAGTCATTACATTTGGCACAATCATTCTCACAATTCCAATGAATGTTTGGTCGGTCATGCTGTCTGTCTGCCAGTTTGGCACTCGCTTACTTCCACAACAATGGGCCATTGATGCCTAAGTTTTTTTTTTGTTTTTTTTTACCATTTGTATGCCTTTTGGCTACGCATCCAGTCAGGTCGAACGTAGAAAATATGTTGCCGTTCGGCCGATGTATCGGCGTGTGCGTGTGCCACGCCGCCGCCTGTCATTGGTTTTTCGATGTCCTGCCGTGTTTTTGGATTTTTTTGGTAGTTTTTTTTTGCTGCTGTTTTTTTTGCGCTCCTGCCATACTATTCGGTCGCATGATTTGTGGCGGCCCGCGTGCCTGCCTCCCCACTGTGCGACCAAAAGGCGTTAAGTCGGCAATGTTTTGTTGTACAACAAAAACCATACGCATCGCATCCGATTTGTTTGTTTGTATATCATTAATGAACTGTAATACATATGTACATATTTATCCACGGACAATTTAATTCACATTTCAATGACTCGCTGGTATTTAGTGGTGTTTGTTACGATTTTCAAGGGGTTTCCATTGCACACTGTGAATGTGTTGAGGAGGAACGGGGAGTTTTTTTCCACTTACCGGGGGGGAGGAGAGATTTTATTTTGTACAGAAAAATAAATAGAGCCACTTGGTATGTCACAAGGAAAGAAACATGAGACTTTTGTATCATTTCTCGGTTAGCAAAAACAATTTCTAGTCATTTCTGTCTAGCAAAATTGCAATCCTTTTAAGTCTAGACTTGATAGTTTAAGTGTCGGCCGTATTTTGCAGGATTCTGCTGTATCAGTTGCAATGGCAAAAATGTGTTCACTGAAATTGAACCAGCCAACACAAGCGATGCCGAGCATTCAGGTCGCCTAAAAGCTGCCGTCACGTCAGAAATCGTTGATAAAATCCATGGAATGATTTTGGGCAGCTGGAAAATGAAAATGTCTCAGCTGACCAAGGCTGTGGCCATCTCAACTGGGGAGGGTCAATTACATTTTACATATAAATATTTGAACAAGAAAAGCTATTCGAACGATGGGCGACGCCATTGATCATAAACGCAACCGAGTGATCGCTTCACACATGTGTTTGATAATTTTTAATCTGACAGAGTTTTCGAGGATGATGGATCAGTTTACACTTTTCCTATAGAGAAAAAGTGTTTACACTTTTCCTATAGAGAAAAAGTGTTTACACTTTTCCTATAGAGAAAAAGTGTTTACACTTTTCCTATAGAGAAAAAGTGTTTACACTTTTCCTATAGAGAAAAAGTGTTTACACTTTTCCTATAGAGAAAAAGTGTTTACACTTTTCCTATAGAGAAAAAGTGTTTACACTTTTCCTATAAAGAAAAAGTGGTCACACTTTTTCTATAAAGAAAAAGTGGTCACACTTTTTCTATAAAGAAAAAGTGGTCACACTTTTTCTATAAAGAAAAAGTGGTCACACTTTTTCTATAAAGAAAAAGTGGTCACACTTTTTCTATAAAGAAAAAGTGGTCACACTTTTTCTATAAAGAAAAAGTGGTCACACTTTTTCTATAAAGAAAAAGTGGTCACACTTTTTCTATAAAGAAAAAGTGGTCACACTTTTTCTATAAAGAAAAAGTGGTCACACTTTTTCTATAAAGAAAAAGTGGTCACACTTTTTCTATAAAGAAAAAGTGGTCACACTTTTTCTATAAAGAAAAAGTGGTCACACTTTTTCTATAAAGAAAAAGTGGTCACACTTTTCGTATAAAAAGAAAAAGTGTTCACACTTTTTCTATAAAGAAAAAGTGTTCACACTTTTTCTATAAAGAAAAAGTGTTCACACTTTTTCTATAAAGAAAAAGTGTTTACACTTTTCCTATAAAGAAAAAGTGGTCACACTTTTCCTATAAAGAAAAAGTGGTCACACTTTTTCTATAAAGAAAAAGTGGTCACACTTTTTCTATAAAGAAAAAGTGGTCACACTTTTCCTATAAATAAAGAGTGGTCACACTTTTCCTATAAAGAAAACGTGGTCACACTTTTCCTATAAAGAAAAAGTGGTTACACTTTTCCTATAGAGAAAAAGTGGTCACACTTTTCCTATAAAGAAAAAGTATAAAGAAAAGAAGTTCCACTTTTTCTTTATAGGATAGAGAAATAGTGGTCACACTTTTCCTGTAAAGAAAAAGTTGTCAAACACTTTTCTTTTCCTATCGAAAAGGTTGACAACTTGTCTCCTCCTACTCCTACTCCTTTGCTTTTCAAGAATCAAATGTGTATTATTTTCTAAAAAAAATCCATTCATCGGCCTTCTAACATGATGTCCCTCCCTCCGTCCCTCCCGCTTTTAACCAACGTGATAATTTTGTACTCCTTGAACTCTGACATTCTGCCTGCTTTAATAGAAAATCATTCTGGGAGTGTGGAAATACGCCTTTCATTCGTTGTCTCATTTTCTCATTATGGAATTTTTGGGTTTATTAAATTTGCAATTAAGACAAAGCGCAGACCTGAATGAACCAACGAACGAACAAATGAATGAAACAAATAAATCTCCACCATACAGAGTTTATGCCGCGTTTCCTTTTTCGTTCTCCACCGACAGAATTCAGTGGATACAACGAAATTTTTAATAACCAAATTAAGCCAATATTTAATTATTCATTAAGTAATTAACAAGAAAAAAAGAAAACCGAAAAAATGAACTGAGCGCGCGTAATTGTAGGAACTTTTTAGCAGCAGTAGGAGCAGGCAGTTGATACGACAGCTACTTTCAGCGCCAGTAACCAGGGAGAGAGGATAAACGGGAGAGAGAGAGTGGGTCTGCGTTGGCTGTTATTGCCATTAATTTTCCATGAATTTCAACAAACGGAAATTAAATTTAACTCCCCCACACATACACACACTTATTTCACTCAAATGTGAAGCCTTTCACAGGATCATGTATGTGTGTGTGTGTGTGTGGGTGTTTCGTTCGTTCTCCGTTTCGTTGATTAACCATGTGTTTGGCCTAAAGGCGTTGATTTGATGTCTGTGTCTGTGTGTGTGTGTGTTTTTTTTTGTTTCCTTCGCCATTTTTTGTGTGTCGGTGTGTGCGGTTGAATCGTATGTGTGTGTTCTTCATTTCCCCAAGTTTTTGACGATTTGTTGCTGTTCTTCTGACATTCACGCAACCACACACAAACAAAAAAAAAACAATCTTTTGCCAAAGTTTTCTATTAAAAAAGTTATTGTGTGAAAATGTTTAATTTTATTAATTAATTACAACAAAAATAAATGTGAAACTTTTTTTTTCTGACGGCAATACGCTAGCGAAAAAAATCAAAAGCCAAGCAGAGCTGCAGAGAGACAAAATGAAGCTTCATTTCGAAGTACACACCTACATTAATTTTTAATATTAATGTATGTATGTGTGTGTATTTGTCTTTTTGTTTTTTTTTTTCGCTGCTGCTTCGTTTTCTTTTCTTTTTTCTTTCTATCCTCCAGACCAATTAGTCAGTCAGTCAGTCCTACGCCTTACAACTTCAGCAAAACACTTGAAAAATTAACAAAAGGTGGATTTTTTGTTTCTACTTTTTTTTGGATTTTCATCAAATTCGTTCATTCATTCGTTTACAGCCTCTCATTGTTTTTTTTTTTTTGCCGACAAGTCTTATAACAAAATGTAATCAAAGGATTTGTGAGGAACTGCGCCAGCAGATCGCGATATTGTCTGTGAAGAAGGCACCAGCTAAAAGCGAAAGATATACTCAGGTCTATTTCAAAAATGAAACAACGCAGCCGATTCCGTCGGAGGACGTTGTCCAACTAAAAATAACTGAAAATTTGGCTCTACATTATGAACTTCTGATACAAATTAAATCTGAAATTTGGCTCTAAATTATAAACTTCTGATACGAATTAAATGTAATTTTCCACAAAAATATAGGTGAAGTGTTGCAACAAGGAGCAATTCTACAGGGAAGTCTTTTACAGAAGTTGTAGTACGTCTGCAAACTCTAGCTACCACTAGGTGCATCGTGATAACTATGGGTCGCGTTCGAAAATTTCAGGAAATCCTAACATCATGACGGATTTTGTGACCAATGGCTAAAATACATTCAACGTTTTCTCCCACAAACACTCTGTAAAGAAACTTGTATTGCTTTCCTTTAATGCCCAATATAGGGTATCATTTAATTGTATAATTGGACGAAATTGTTTGTAAAATACTCTCATACACACATGTATAAAAATGTATAAGAGAGAGGGAGAGAGAAGAAGTGAACACAACATATGTTAGATGGCAAAATACTCGTACTTGAGTGGAACTGACTTTAAGCCTAAAGCTGCACTTGTTTTGTTTTTTTGTTCGTTCGTGCTGGTGCTGACACACACCCAGAGCTCGTTCAACATGTTCAGGACGGCCGGACGGACGGACAGATGACGAGGATAGCACTCGTCCTCTACTGCTGATACTGCTCTGTGCAATGTGCATGATTGTGCACATAGGAAAATTTAATTACAACCATAGGATGAGTGCTTAATTATACGCAAAACAACAATTTTATTTCTACTCTCAAGTCTCGAGCAATATGAAATCCTACTCCCCCCCCGACCCCATAGCCTAGCCAGCTCCTTTCAATTTGCAGCCATATAAAATGCAAACAAAAAAAAAAAAAACAACCGACGCACACTAATGCCGACAGACAGGGAGACTGAGAGGCAGATAGATGGAAAAACGTTAGAAAAAGATTTCCACTATTAGACAAATTTTCAAATTATTTTCAAATGCAATTATCCAACAGTTGTGAGCAAAATAAAAACACATTCAAGAACTATGTTGTGCCGAAGGAAATGTGAAGTGGATGAAATTCGCAATCATTTGTTGAAAGATTGCGCAGACTGTATGGAAAATATTTAAAACGTACGAACGATTTCTTAGAATATATGAAATGTTTCATGGAATCTATGAAATGTTGCATGGAATTAATGAAATGTTTTTAGAATTTATAAAAACATTTCATTGAATTTATGAAACCTTTCATAAAATCTATGAAATAAATCATAAATTATAAAAATCTTTAAAGAATTTTTGAAAAATTTCAAATTTTTTATGGAACATTTCAAAGTTTGTATGGAACATTTCATATTTTTTATGAAACATTTCTTAATTTGTATGAACTTTTCATTGAATCTATGAAAATAGAACATTTTTCATAGAATATTTAAAATGTTTCATACAATATATGAGATTTTTCAAAGAATCTATGAAATTTTTCATAGAATCTATGAAATTTTTCATAGAATCTATGAAATTTTTCATATATTCTATGAAATCGTTGTAGTGAAAATGTTTCTATGGCTGCTGAGGTGCAAGTGACAAAAGAAAAGTTTCAGTGAAATATGTTGAACGTCTTATCTAGACCAAAGACCCCTCACCACCACTCTGAAACTAAGCTTATCTTTCTAACCATTAGCAAATCAATTGACGAATGCAATTTCCATTCAAGGCCTGTCCAAAGTACTAGTGGTTTAGTAAAAAAAAAAATACTTTGACTAAACCAAAAAAGAAAAAAATCCTATAAAACAGTAACTAAACATCTACCCCAGCCATTCACATAAGCGCCACAGCCATCGTCATAATTTGAAATTCTCTTTTTCTAACTAATCCAAAACGAATAACCAACAGGAAAAGGAAACAGCCAACAAACGATGAAACAACAACAACAAAAACCCCCGACTGATATCATAATTTCATTTGAAAGATGAATGATGGAGCCAACAGAAAATAATGAAAAACCAAAAATTCAAATGAAAAAAGAAAACGTTGCAAAAAGAAAAAAAAAACCCAACACAGGCAACGAACTGAGGAAGACTAACCAGAAAAGAGAACAGAACGAATGAATGAATAAAAAAATAAAACTACCAAGTCTAAAGCAAAATACCGAACGAATGAAAAGAAAAAAACACAGCCAAGTCCAAAGCGAAATAATTCCGACATGAATAAAACCGTGGAGTTTACACAAATTAAATTTACATTTGTGGCTTTTGCTGTTTCAAAAATTTACCATTGGCAAAACTGAAATCTGTTTTGTTGTTTTCTCATTTGTCGTTCTTTCGAAAATGTAAAAACGAAATCACACCAAAAAGTACTGGCGGATTTAAGCGGGATTAACGTAACAGAAAACGCGGAATTTCATCGGTTGACATCGTTGTGATACCAAAGTGTGTGGCGGTGCTTGTGACAGTTATCAAATAAGAAACGGAGTTTTACCGCCACGTTTTTTTTCATCTGGCTGTTGTGGAAATTTAATAAATTTTACAACGAGCTTGCGGTTGGCGGGGATTTTGGGTTATTTCATTAATCAAAAATTAAAAATGGAATTCATCAAATTAGGGCTTTTGGCAACATGTTTTACCTTTGGTGTTTTATTGGCATTTAATATTTTCAACGTATATGAAACGGTCTTCATGATATTTGTGGTCAAATACATTTTTCATCTTTTCGTTTCCCATTGATTAGCTCCCTCACTTACTGGCGTTTTGGACATAATCTAACTTAGACGAATAGCTTTCAGGCAGACATACATAGATACATAATAATAATATTAAATAAAAAATATATGCATGTGTGTTTATTATTTAATTGCTATGTAAACACAAATTAATTCAATTTCCACAATTAATTAATAGTGTCCAGCGAGGGAAAATATAAAAACCACCCAACAAACAAACAAACACATACCAAATAGACATCAGTTTGATTAAAAACGAACAAGAACAACAAGAAAAAAAAACACAAACACATTTCAATTAATCATGAGCCAGCCACCCGTCCGTCATCCTCATCACAAGAAATTGAGCATCAAACATTAGCATCACCAACAGCCGCATGATTATCATTGTCAACACATTGGTCTAGCCTCACTTGAGATCATTTTAGACAGTCTAGATTAGATCTGGAGTACCCTACACAAAACAATGTAGTAGAGAGTAGTGTTCTAAGTCAGAAGCGAACTTTGGTTTTTGTCTAAGAGTGTAACACTGAATTTGTATAAAAGAATTAGTGACATCTGGAGTTTGCAGCCGAACAAATACGTACGCAAAAAGTCTTAGAAAGTCTGTAAGATACATAGCCTGGGTAAAGCGATTAAAATAGATCATAATTGGTGCTAAGATGCATAGACAAATTAGTCAGTTTAATTTTAGACTTTTTGTTCAATTCAATTAAAAAATTAATTGACACATTAACATATTACATTGTTTTAATAAATAAATTAATTGATTGCATTTACTCGTTGGAAATTGATTAGTTCTTACTTTTTTTAATTGCAATTTAGTTTCCCTCGGTTTTTCTGGGTGATTAATAAAATCATTGCATAGATTAAAAAAAAATTTGATAAATTTTTAAAAAAAAATATTGATACATTTTCAACGAAAAATATTAATAAATTATTAAAAAAACATTGATACATTTTTAAAAAAATATATTGATAAATTTTCAAAGAAAAATATTGATACATTTTTAAAAAAAATATTGATAATTTTTTGAAAAAAAAAATATTGATCAATTTTTTATTATGGATCAATTTTTAAAAAAAAATTTTGATAAATTTAAAAAAAAATATTGATAAATTTTAAAAAAAAATATTGATAAATTTCTTTAAAAACAAATATTGTTAAATATTTAAAAAAATATTGATACATTTTTTAAAAAAAATGTTGATCAATTTTTAAAAAAAATAGATTAATTCTAAAAAAATCCATTAATTTTAAAAAAAAAATTATTAATTTAAAAAAAAAATTGTTGATCAATTTTTAAAAAAAAATATTGGTCAATTTTTAAAAAAAAATATTGATCAATTTTTAAAAAAAAAAAAGATTTGATAAATTTTTAAAAAAAAAGATTTGATAAATCTTTAAAAAAAATATTGATAAATTTTAAAAAAAAAATATTGATAAATTTTTAAAAAAAAAATATTGGTAAATTTTTAAAAATATTGTTAAATTTTTAAAAATATTGATCAATTTTTAAAAATATTGATAAATTTTTAAAAATATTGATCAATTTTTAAAAATATTGATCAATTTTTAAAAATATTGATAAATTTTCTAAAAAAAAAAATGGATTAATTTTAAAAAAAATGGATTAATTTAAAAAAAAAATTGAATAATTTTCAATAAAAAAATTGATTAATTTTTAAAAAAAAATTGATTAAATTGATTGATTAAAAAAATATTGATCAATTTTTAAAAAAATATATTGATCAATTTTTAAAAAAAATATTGATCAATTTTTAAAAAAAAGTATTGGTAATTTTTTTTAAAAAAAAAATTGGTAAATTTTTTTAGAAAAAATATTGATCCGTTGGTATTTTTAACATTACGAAATGCTTTTTTTCCGGTACCATATGGCATCGCTGATAAATTGATAAATTTTTAAAAAAAAAAAAAAGATTTGATAAATTTTTAAAAAAAAATATTAATAAATTTTGAAAAAAAAATATTGATAAATTTTAAAAAAAAAAATATTGGTCAATTTTTAAAAATATTGATCAATTTTTAAAAATATTGATCAATTTTTAAAAATATTGATCAATTTTTAAAAATATTGATCAATTTTTAAAAATATTGATCAATTTTCTAAAAAAAATAAATGGATTCATTTTTAAAAAAAAAATGGATTAATTTAAAAAAAAAATTGATTAATTTTTAAAAAAAAATTGATTAATTTTTAAAAAAAAAAATTGATTAAATTGATTGATTAAAAAAATATTGATAAATTTTTAAAAAATATATTGATAAATTTTTAAAAAAAATATTGATCAATTTTTAAAAAAAATTTTGGTAAATTTTTTAAAAAAAAAAATTGGTAAATTTTTTAAGAAAAAAAATTGGTAAATTTTTTTTAAAAAAAAATATTGATCCGTTGGTATTTTTAACATTAAGAAATCCTTTTTTTTCTGTGCCATATGGCATCGCTGGCCATGAATGGGTTAAACGGTGATTATGAAAGTGGACCTTAAAAAAATTGTTGAAAATTGGTTATGGATGAAACTGTGTCCACTGAGGGCTGGAAGTTCAAAATTGTATAAAGTTGTTCTACTAAATTGTTACCAACCCCACCATTAAACTCAACAGACCACCAGCCTACATTCGCTGCCATTCGGCTGGCTGTGTGTGTTTTAGGGTATTGAGGCAAAACACTCACGAATGGATGACCGAATATTCATGTGCGGATTATGCACAGCGAATGATATGTTTATGAATAAATACAATTAGACAGTAAAAATATTTTAATTTACTTCAATTAAGAATTAATTAAGAGACATACATCGCCACACCACAACAACAGAAACTACGATTGTATAAACGATAAATGATATTTATGGGAGACGATTTCAACCCCCCTCCCATAAAAGAAGTGGAAATGGAAATTAAAATTGAAACACTGCACCACATATATGTACGTACGTATGTATATCGGTCACAAAGAATGGTCGGCGATGGGATTACCATCATCACCAGAAGAGATCATTGTCTTGTTTTTTTTTTCGTTGATTATTCAATTTTATAATGGATTGGTTGCATGCCAAAACCTTCTCGTAAGTTTTATTAATATTTTTTTCATTCCCCGTTTGTTTTGTTTTCTTTTCTTTTCAATTCAATTTATGTTTTTGTTTGGCTGGAGAACGGGTGTTTTTAATTGTTTAATTGGAAACATTATAATTGACACGATTTAGATTTGTTTCAATAAAAAACGAAGATGTGAAGTGGAAGGACTGAATTCAGGCATGCGGGTGTTGGGTAATGTAAGAATGCCAGATTGATGCATTGACAGGGAAAAAGCCTTTACAGAGTTTCATCCAAAGTGGTGGCAAACGTGGGGAGATTCGTGTGTGCAGAATTATGATGGTTAACAAAAAAAGTTGAAGCAGATTACCATTCTTACAAATCGAAAGATTGATAGGGAACTGACGTTACAAACCATCGCACAGCAAACTTTGGTTTGTATTCTGCTCTCAAATATTTCACAGCGGTAATTTTAACCTGATAAAAAAATGCCGGCTAGTTTACGACTAACAGATACATTTCATGGAATGTTAGACCAAAGATCATACAGAGGGCAGGCGTGCCAAGTCGTTTTCTGCAAGGCTTGAAGAACACTTTTTTTTTAAATTTTTAAATTTGTGACGACTGAAAAAGATCAAATAACTGCTTTTGAATTCTCTTGTTATATTCTCCAGCCGAACAACTCCGTTTCCTCCATCAAAAAGGAATTTTAGAACTGAAATTTATTTTGAATAAAAAAAAACTGTCTAACAATTAAGAAAAAAAAACTCTATTTACAATTGATTTCCTATACTTAATAACAAATATTAATTTTACAATTGGTTTGGCTCTTTCAGAAATTGTGGCTTTCGACCAGTTTTAAATGAAGCGCCGCCGCCGCCAACATCCATTGCCAGCGGTGGCACAGCGGCACGAGCAGCAAATCACACATCGTCGCTGTTCTTGCCGCCACATTTGGCCTCGTTGAGCTCGCAATTTTCACAGCAGCCTCTGTTTCCCGGTTTGAAAGGTAATTATTGTTGTTGTCGTCTATGGAAATTTGATATTGCTTTGATTTTTAGCCGTAGAATCAATCAACCCTCTCCAATTCAGTCAGCCGAACTCAAACGAAAGATGGAAAACATTGATGATGAAAATTAAAATTTCATCATCGTCATAGGCAGCGTTAGACAGCGTTAGCATTATGGGGGGGAGGGGGTGAATCAAACCTCTGCCGCCTCCCAGATTGGTGAAATTGCCAATCAGTTATGCATGCACAGGCACAGGCACAGGTTGGCAGACGAGCCAGACAAATATTTATGAGAACAGACGGGCATGGCATTCACTCAATCAAAGTAGATAGATAACTTTCCACGACATCAAATGCAATTAATGTCGTTAAAAGAAAAGCTTTATCGATTGATTTTTGTTTTTTTGGTTGTCTGTTCAACTTCCCAAGTTGAAGTTTGCTTTTGAGTGGATTGGAGCGGAGCGGAGCAAAATGAATCGCCTCTCGCACAAATTCTAATTGACAGCCATTGAGTTTTAAGCTTTTAGTTAAATTACTTGCCAGAGCATGTGTTCGCTGGGAATTCCATAATGCTAATGGAATTCCACAACAACAACAACAATCTTAACATTTCCCTTTGCCCGTCGGCTTCGGGGGCAAATCCCTTTTGAATTTTTCAAACTAATGTGATTTGTTTTCTTTTTTTTTTTCTTTTCTTGCAGGCGTTTCACCATTTCCCGGTCTGTGTTCGTGTTGCACTTTGAAGCCACCGCATGCCGGCGCTGGTGGCAACTCGGTAAATGTGTCGTGTTCGTCGGCCAACAGTTCACCCGAATCACCACCCCATTCGGGCCATGCCAATTGTGATCCGCGCTCCTCCTCCGTGGCCGAGCTGCGTCGCAAAGCCCAAGAACATTCAGCTGCCTTATTACAGTCGCTGCATGCGGCCGCTGCGGCAGGCTTGGCCTTTCCGGGCCTTCATTTGCCGCCGCTCTCCTTTCATCACAGTTCGCTGAGCAATGCCCATCATCACCATCACCATCATCATCACCAGCAACAGCAGGCGGCTGCTGCGGCGGCCGCCGCAGTCGGTGTGCGCTTGAAAAATGAAGCTCAGGATATGACGGCGAGCACCATGAATGGTCTGGTGGCCAATATGATGCCGTCGTTGATGGAACATCATCAGGCGGCCTCAACATCGCCCTCGTCGACTCATGCCACCACGCCGCCAGCAACATATCAGCAACAGCTGCAGCAGCAGCAGCATCAGCAACAACAGCAGCAACAGATGCATTTGCAATTGTCGCCGCCAACCACACCCACACAGATCTCAGCGAAAGAGACGCCCCTAAACTGCACGAATGGCACAATCATAACAAAAACTGAGGGAATCTAAACGAGTTACAGTGAGATTTCGCCAGCATGTAAAGACTCGTTCGCACTAGGCGAAGGCCAAGATCAACTGACAGCAAACTATCAACTGAAAGTGAACGAGATGACTTTTTGCAAATGGAACATTTTTTCCCCCGAAAATAGTTGTTACTTTGAACACTCTCCTTACAAACACTTCGACAGACACACACACACACATATACTTACATGTACGCATATTTAATATTTAAAATTAATACATTTTAGTATTTAGCGCAGTTCGATAAAAAAAAAAAAAAAAAAAAAAATTCTTAAAAATTTCAGTTACACTAATCTAAAGGTTCTACTTGATTACAAACAGTTATGGTCCTGGTAAACTAATAAATTCTTAGCAAATGGTTTTTAGTTTTCTTTAAATAAAAACGCAAAAAAAAATAACGGATAACAACTCTGTGTTAGAGGTTTTCTTTAATGGTTTCTTCCAGTTCCTTTCCAAACCTCCATAAATTGGAAATGACGTCCGACAGTTATAGGAAACTTTTATTGGATGATTTATTAATTTATAAATTACACCGTGTTACACACATTCTGTCCTATGAACCACATTTACTTTTTCGGAAAGGGGATAAAAAATAAAAATACACGTGTATCGGCGATTTTCATGTACACGTCAGAATTTTCTTTTTTTTTAAGTTTGAAGTATGAAGCTCGTAGTGGCCTGTGTGAAAGCCTTTGGACCGATTTTTAACCCTTTTTTAGTGATCTAATTGAGCTGATTTTTGGCAGGCAGACTCGTGGAAATGTCTGTATCACGTCAAATTTTTTAAAAAATAGATTTTTATCAATTCTCAGATTTTCCTAAATTTTTTTTTTTTTTTTAATGGTTATCGTTTTTTTTAAGTTTTCAGTCAAAAAACATTCTCTTGAAATTAGTTACATCGATTTCTTTTCCATTTATCGCACATATTTAAGAGAACACAAGACATTGGCAAAAAAAAAAAAAATGTTAAACGCTGCACATGACGGGAACTATTTTGTAAAAATTTGCACATGCCCGATAACCTCCCTGCCTTTGTTCCATCCATTTACTTTTCCACCACTACAAGAATTTTAGAATTGTAAAAAAAAACCGCAAGGAAGTTTTAAGAATCATTCAATCAACAATTCATAATTAATTTTTATAAAACGCAAATGCCTGCGGGATAATATTGAGGTCTTGGCGTTCTCTTGAAAATAGTGACATCGATTTCTTTTAAATTTCCCTCGCATATTTTGAGGTATTTCAAAATAATACCAGACATTGTTAAGACATTATTTTGTAAAACGCTGCGCATGAGGGGAATGAAGATTGTTTCTAGGAAAATTGTTTCATCCATGTCTTCGATAGTAATATTCATAACACCGTGTAACAAAAAATCGATTTTTTTCTGTCCTATGAACCAAATTTACTTTCTCGGAAAGGGGATAAAAAATAAAAATACACGTGTATCGGGATTTTCATGTACACGTCAGTATTTTTTTTTTGAAGTTTGAAGTATGAAGCTCGTAGTGGCCTGTGTGAAAGCCTTTGGACCGATTTTTAACCCTTTTTCAGTAATCCAATCGAACTGATTTTTGGCAGTTGGAAATGTCTGTATCACGTCAAATTTTTTAAAAAATAGATTTTTATCAATTCTCAGATTTCCTAAATTTTTTTTAAATGGTTATCGTTTTTTTAAGGTTTCAGTTCAAAAAACATTTTTTTTTCGTAACGCTTAAGTAGTTTATAAATTTGGAGTCTCTTCAAGTTATGCTAAGAAATAAAGAAAAAATAAAAAAAAAAAAAAAAAATTTTCTGAGAATTGATAAAAATCTATTTTTTAAAAAATTTGACGTGATACAGACATTTCCACGAGTCTGCCTGCAAAAAATCAGCTCGATTGGATCACTGAAAAAGGGTTAAAAATCGGTCGAAAGTCTTTCACACAGGCCACTACGAGCTTCATACTTCACGGTGTAATCACGTTTAAAAAATAGATTTTTATCAATTCTCAGATTTTCCTAAATTTTTTTAAATGGTTATCGTTTTTTTTAAAGTTTCAGTTCAAAAAACATTTTTTTTTCGCTTAAGTAGTTTACAAATTTGGAGTCTCTTCAAGTTATGCTAAGAAAAGTGAAAAAAATATTTTTCTTTTTTTAAAATAATAAAAATTGGGGAAAATCTGAGAATTGATAAAAATTGTTTTTAAAAAATTAGACGTGATACAGACACGAGTCTGCCTGCCAAAAATCAGCTTGATTGGATCACTGAAAAAGGGTTAAAAATCGGTCCAAAGGCTTTCACACAGGCCACTACGAGCTTCAAACTTAAAAAAAAAATATTGACGTGTACATGAAAATCGCCGATACACGTGTATTTCTATTTTTATCCCCTTTCCGAAAAAGTAAATTGGGTCCATAGGACAGAATGTGTGTAACACGGTGTAATAACTCGAGGGCATTTTAAAAAACGATCCATAAGTATTTTTGTAAAACGCTGGAACGATATCAACCCCTGGCTTATGGATTTCAATTTTTTTTTCCTTTTCTATTTATCCAACAATTGTAGACTTGTTCAAAATAGCAGAAGATATTTTCATGAAATGTTTCATTATAAAACGCTATGCATTCGTATAAAAACTCTATCTAAGATTTGTATTTCTTGAAAATAGTTCAAACCATTTCTTGTTCTTAATTCCAAAACTATAGACTTATTCCAAATAACGCAAGAATATTTTCGGAAATGTTAAATACACGAATCGTAAATAATTTTGTAAAGCACTACGCATGACGAATAGCAACTCTGTCTGTTATTATATTTTCTTTGAATAGTTAATAAAAAAAAAGGCAGGGCATTTTGAAAATTCATCTAATAATTTTGTAAAACGTACAACAACTGTGTCGTTTTTGTTTTGATTTTTTTCTTTTCTTAGTTAGATTCATTTTTTTTGTATTTCATTTCGAAGCAATGTCTAATAAGTCTATCAGGTCTATCAAATTTTGTAATAAATCTTCAAAATGCTCAATATAAATATCTCTGCCCCTTTTATTTTCTTTAATGCCACATTTTAAGAATTACTCCTAATAAACAATTTATAAATTAATAAAGGAACCTTTTGGCAAATTATTTTGCACACCCTTTTCAAATGCCCACTCTGTCATAACCGCGGACCATACACTTTTGTAAATACTCCTTTTTGAAATATAAGCAAATACATACAAACACAATGCATACATTCTAATATGTACCATATATATATATATATATATATATATCTATGTAAGGCCTTAAACATACTAACGAATTAAAAAAAAATTCATTCATTTATTTCAAATTATTCTCCAAAAAAAAAAAAAAAAAAATACCAAAAATAAAATGAACTCACATCTTAGCTGCAACAACTTTCGAAATTAATATCAAATGTAAATCGAAGAACTTCAATTCATTATTTCACATTATTTTCCACTCTTAGTTACGGTCGATTTAAAATGTCTTCATAATTTTCCATATAGAACGATAGATATATATGACTAAGCTATGGTAACGATATTTAAATCCAATAAAACTCCCCAATTTAATAGATTTCAGATTAAAAAAAAAGAACAAGCATTAATATAAAGTCTATATATACAAAACAAATAAATATATCTAATAAAAGTACACCTGTATAAATTAGGAAATCTAAAAAATTATTAGTTAATACTGAAAATTGTAATGAGAAAAATCCAATAAAATTCAAAAAAAAAAAAGTTTTTTTTATTACAAAGAATTGTAAAATTTGATATCACAAACCAGTAGTCGGGTAAACCGACTTATATATACCCTCACCCTCCGTAAAAACAAAAAAAAGCTCATATTTCAAATATCGGAAAGTCAAAAAGCTGAAATGTCATAATGTTATAGAAAAAAAATATTGTATTACACGTTTGTACAAAAAGGGAGGAATATAAAGCTTTTTTTTCCTAGAAAATTGAATTTCGGAAAGATTCGTTACACGATTTCTAAAGTGGGTGAAATATTACATTTGTATGGGAGGTACCAGAAGGGGAAGTTTGTCAAAGGAACAATATAACTATATATCTGAGTTTTCTAAATTGCCGAGTTTTCTTAAAAGAAGCCAAATGGTTGTTTTCCGAAAACTAACTCACTAGAAACAAGGTGGACAAATATTATCAGTTCGGATTTTGCAATAATTCCATTAAAATAGCAGAGTTGTTATTTTGTTAATTAACTCCCTTAAGGCGGAATCTGATGAGACTGTTAGTATAGTCGAATGGATAGGACAAAGTAATTTTTCAAAATTCAAAAAAAAAAAAAAAAAAAAAAAAAAATGGTTGATGCAACTAAAAAATTATTCTTTTTATTATACAATGCCGCAAGCAATCTAAAATTCCTCCCAGCAATATCTGGTCAATTTAAATATATCTTCTACCAGCTGAACCATTCTACCTTAAAAAAATGGTTGAGGCAACACAAAATAAATTCTATTATTGTTGTACATGCTCAATTATTAGTTGTCCGAACTAAATGTAAAGTTTTGAGAGCACAAAAAAAGAGTACAAAAAAAAATGGTTGATGCAACAAAAAAAATTACTCCTATTATTTTACATGCCCAATTATTAGTTGCCGCAACCAATCTGTAGTTCTTCATAGCAATATAATGACAATTTAAATATATTTTCTTCTAGCTAACCTGGCAGACATCGTTCTAGTTGATTATTTTTTGAGCGAATTTTCCAAAAAAAAAAAAAATGGTTGATGCAACTAAAAAATTATTCTTTTTATTATACAATGCCGCAAGCAATCTAAAATTCCTCCCAGCAATATCTGGTCAATTTAAATATATCTTCTACCAGCTGAACCATTCTACCTTAAAAAATGGTTGAGACAACACAAAATAAATTCTATTATTATTCTACATGCCCAATTATTAGTTGTCCATGGTCCGGACTAAACGTAAAGTTTGGTAGAGCAAAAAAATCAATGCCCGTACAAAAAAAATGGTTGATGCAACTAAAAAAATGACTCCAATTATTGTACAAGCCCAATTATAAGTTGCCGCAACCAATCTGCAGTTCTTCATAGCAATATAATGACAATTTAAATTTAATATATTTTCTTCTAGCTGACCTGGCAGACATCGTTCTACTTAATTAATTTTTTCCTTAACAATCCACAAAGGAGCAAAGTTCAGCACGATATAATTTGTGTATCCACTGGCCGGGACTTACTGTTTAAAGCCGGAACGGATATGGCCTTTTTTTAGATATGTTTTTATTTGTTTCTTACGTCGCCAACATTTACGAGATGGAATCGGCCACTGGTGTAGTGTTTGATGATATTACCCGGTTTCGAACCTGGCTTTGCTGTGTGATAGTCACACACACTATCTACCACACCACCGCCGTTCTCCACAACGTCCTACCTTCAAAAAGACCCAACAAGATAAATATATTTACCAAACAAAAATAGTAGATGCAACTATTTTAGCTAAAACCAATTAAACACCGTCACAGGCATTGTTGCAAAGATGGGGAGTATTTGGTTTGCTCATAAAAACAAATTCCAATCAATTAATAATTAACAAAAACAATTATTCAATTCAATTAATTATTTAATTGAACTAAAGATACAAATTAACTGGCTGATTGATTACGACTAATTATTTGTGCATAATTCGAAACGCAAAACCTCCAGTCATGATTTTCTGTTTGGCAAACCGTTTTCAAATACACGCGTGTATCCATTGGATTCAAAATACGCCTAAAAAGGTAAACATCCATTCTAACAATCGCCTGAATTCAAGACTCATGTTCTACCGACGTAATTGTGCAGCACGTTAGCTATGGAATATTTTTGATCACATTTCCGGTAGCTCTTCAAATAAACCAGCCCACCGATTTATACAGGTGCTGTTAGTGATCCAACAAATATTAAACTGTTTTTTATTTACACTTTCAAATTCAACACGAATATTTCAAATAAACAATAAAAATATAGAAACAAAACTGAAATTAGTTAAATCTGCAAGTAATTCCACCTGTATAAATGAAGCCTATGTGGCGATGACGCACCCATTTATTTGTTATTCCTGACCTCTACTCATTTTATTAATCACATTGCGGGCTGACACACTTTCTGAAGTATATAAAGCATTTCGCCATCTAACTTCCAGTGTAGTCTAATTCTAAAGTTAGAAAGTAAAAGTGACAGATCTTAACAGAATGAATTTTTCGCTGATTGTGGCAATTTTCAGCGCCCTTTTGGCCCTGGCCTCTGCCAATGGTAAGTGTGATCAATTTGTCATGGAGTGTAAAGAATTTCATTAAATTTCGTTGTAGTGTGCCAGCAACCTCTTGATAACGGGCCCTGTCGTCGATTTTTGCCCCGTCATGGCTTCGATGCTGTCAAGGGTAAATGTGTGAAATTCGTGTATGGCGGTTGTGGTGGAAATCTGAATAATTTCGAAACCATGTCGGAGTGTGAACAGAAATGTTTACAATAATCATGGATAATGGAATAAAGAAATGAAGTTTAATTCTATGTGAAGATACTCAAAATGTTTTGTAATCTATGTTAAAAATTACCCTTGGAAAGGGTAATATTTTCTTCAGAATCGAAAATGATCAGGTGTTGACAAATATACGAAAGTACATACACATTTTATTACAACTCTGGGAAAACCCAACCATTTCTGAAATTCATGAAGAAGTGCCTAAATCGTAGTCGGACCATTTCTTCTTAATTCGTCAAATACAAATTTATCATGATGGTAACTATGGGATCATGAAGGTTACTTCGGAATCAGCGTACTTATATTCTCTATACACAACTAAGAATCTCAGAAACTAGGGAGCCGATAGGAAAACACAACAGGGAGTCAAAGTTGACGTAACTGTCGTTAAAATTTTAACTTTTACAAATGTTAATAAAACGGATACTTTACGGAGAAAGACGGTTATTTCTCTAAGCCAGGTAAAGTTCTCTGGAAAAGCATTAAACAGTAGGTCCAAGTCAGTGAACTCACTGTTTTGAGAGAAGTTACCCGTCAGTTCCTTCAAGGAATGTTATGGAAAATAAGTTAGGTAATAAAAAAAAATCTAGACTTCCAGTAAAAATCTTGATGTACTCGTAACTATAGATTATCAAAGTTCACAACTGTTTTTTTTTTTTTTAAATTGAACATTTTACAAGTGTTAATTTTCAAAAATTAAAAAATGCTATATAAATAATTTGCAAAAATCAAAGAAAATCATCAATTTCTGAATTAAAAAAAAATATTTTTATTGTGGAAAAAAAGTGCCACAACGTTTTTTTTTGTTTATTAAAATTTTGGAAAAAAAATCGCCAATATTTATTATTTTTTTAAAATTAAAAAAATTCCTAAATATAAAATAAATAAAAGTATGCGTTAATTTAAAAAAATCGTCAATTTAAAAAAAAGTGCCACATTGTTTTTTTTAGCGCAATTTAAAAAAAAGGTCCATTCAAAAAAAAAAAAAGTTTTAAAAATAGTCTATTTAAAAAAAATTATATTGTGCGAAAAAAGTGTTTGTTCCAATTGGAAAAAACGCCAATTTCGAAAATTATTTTTTTTTTCAAAATTAAAAATTTTTTTGTTTTTAAAATTTTGAAAAAAAAATCGCCAATATTTATTATTTTTTTAAAATTAAAAAAATTCCTAAATATAAAATAAATAAAAGTATGCGTTAATTTAAAAAAATCGTCAATTTAAAAAAAAGTGCCACATTGTTTTTTTTAGCGCAATTTAAAAAAAAGGTCCATTCAAAAAAAAAAAAAGTTTTAAAAATAGTCTATTTAAAAAAAATTATATTGTGCGAAAAAAGTGTTTGTTCCAATTGGAAAAAACGCCAATTTCGAAAATTATTTTTTTTTTCAAAATTAAAAATTTTTTTGTTTTTAAAATTTTGAAAAAAAATCTCTTTTTTTTCAAAAATTAAAAAATTGCTAAATATAAAATAAAAAAAGTATCCGTCAATTTAAAAAAATCGTCAATTTAAAACCAAAAGTGTAACACCGCAACTTTGTTTTTTTTTGTGCAATTTTGAAAAAAAATTATAAATAGTCAATTTACAAAAAAAATATTTATATTGCCGAAAATAAAAACGCCAATTTCGAAAAGTATTTTTTTTTTTTTTTCAAAATTAAAAAATGTTTACAAAAAATTTCGCCAATATTTAATCTTTTTTTCAAAATTAAAAAATTGCTTAATATAAAATAAAAAAAGTCGTCGTCAGTTTAAAAAAAAATCGTCAATTAAAAAAAAAAAGTGTCACACCGCAACTTTGTTTTTTTTTGTGCAATTTTGTTTATTAAAATTTTGAAAAAAAAATCGCCAATAATTACTCTTTTTTTTAAATTAAACAATTGCTTAATATAAAATAAAAAAAGTATTCGTCAATTTAAAAAAATAAAAATTTTTTTGTAGAATTTAAAAAAAAAAAGTTAAAAATAGTCAATTTAAAAAAAAAAATATTTATATTGTGCGGAAAAAGTGTTTATTACAATAAATTTTTTAAAAAAAAAAAACAGTTTTATTGTGCGAAAAAAGTGTCACTCCGCGTTTGTTTATTAAATTTTAAAAAAAAAATCAACAATTTCGAATAATTGCCAGCACCGCCATTTCGATTTTTCTTCCAAAAACTGAAAAAATGTAAAAAATTTCCGTTCTTAGAAAATCGCACATTTCAATTTGACACTTTTTTCGCCATAACAAAATCGAAACACACAAAATTGCTCAAATGTAAAAGCTGTGCTGCTGGGTTGGGTTCACAGAACCCAACAAAAGTTTATTGGGTTGGGTTCACAGAACCCAACAAAAGTTTATTTTACAATTTTAATTTAGAAAAAAAAACCAATTTTACATTTTTGGCGATGTATTAACCATTAACGCCCAAAAACAAACTACAGGTAAACCATTGTTTTCATGGCGTTTTATTAACTCAGTAGTCATTAAATAAAAGGATTTTACACAAAAAAAAAACTTAAAATTTTGTATTCACTTTTATTCACTCGAAAAGACTGAAAATCACACTTGTTTTTGCTTCTGTTCTATTATTTCTTCTAATATGGTTTATATCACTTGTGGCGAAATAGTAACGGGTTTTCATATAGCTGTCTGGCTTTATGCAGAAAGGCGTTAATGCGTTAATTCGAAAACTGAAAATATATATACCCAAATTTCATTGAGGGAAGGAAGGCTCACTGAGCACTACTTTCGCTTCTCAGATTTCTTTCTCTAAATCCAATATTTTTTTAAATAAATCTATTTGTTTGAAAACCTGTGCATACTTCAGGGTGAATTTTTAAAAAATAGTTAGCTTGTAAATTTTTGAAATCTGGAACTTATGCTAGCCTAGCACAAATTGTTCGCCCTACATCGAAAAATTCCAACTTTAACCGTTTTGGAAGAAATCGATTTTTTTTATTTTGAGCGATATTGTAAAAATTTTTTAATCAAATTTTAACGATTTTGGAAAAAAAAAAAAAGGTTTTTCTTATTTTTGAATGCTAACCACACTAGACTGCAGATTTTAAGCGTGTCGGCCTTTAAAGACTGCTGGTCGTTCCTTATCTCACCTAGCCTTGATTGTATGGACCGCTGTCGTTATTTTTTTTCAACACTTCAAATTAAATTAATTTTTTTTTTGTTTTAATTTGCATTTATTGACTTTAATCCTTGCATTTCTTTTCACATTCTGCCAGAGAGTTGAATTTGTTGTCGTTGCCACCAATGCCACAGCCGCCATTAATGAAGTACACACATTCGTTCGTCTCCGAGTTGTAGGCCCAGGCCTCAATAAACGCCCGGCAAACTCTGACATTTTCATCGGCTATCGCAATCGGCAAAGAGCAGACAGCTAAAATGAAAAACAACAAAAGCCAAAAATAACCGAAACGCCTTCACATTCCCTTTCTTCCTTCCAATATCCGGCAGAGGGTCAACTTACGATCTTTTGCCGCCAATACCGCGGTGGCCAAGCCCAAAACCAACAACAGCAGCACGGTAGAGCAATTCATAACGATTCAATGAAACAAAGATTGCGAATGCAATTTCAAATACAACTGATTCCATACTCAAGATGTGGGCGAGTATTTATATTGGGTTTTTTTTTAAAGTGGTCTTCTGGTGATTGCATCATTTGGTCTATGAAGAAGGTTATATGTGCATAAATTTAAAAGTCATTAAGTTTGATTGGTCCGAATCGTAAAGACCCTCTACCAGTTGTTGGCTCTGCAGCCTATTGTTGTTCTTGGACTGCAACCAAACTGTCATTCGAATACCTTACAAAATTCAATTCAAATGAATGTTGGAAGATCAATGGTCAATCTATGAAAGTATTTTTATTTTACAGGGTCTTCTGCCTTCAGCAAATATTTGCAGATGTCTCAAATGAAATAACAAAATTAATTAAAACAGAATGCATTTGTTTACCTTTCACTATATTACGAATATAATTTTATATTTGTAGAAAACGTCACTAGAGCAAGCTGATCAGTTTTAAAACACCGGTACTTTTTAATTACTTTTCAAATTAGTTTTATTAAATCAATAATAATAAGAAAAACGGGTCTTTGTCGATTAATTTCATTAGTCTTATTAACAATTAAAGACTTCACTTTGATCAAAACAATTTGAAATACACAGGGCAACAAAATGATAAAAGTTTCTTTGCAATGAAGAGCACTATTTAATTTCGATGGTTATGTTTTTTTAAAAACATTTTTTTATTTACAGCCTGTTTTTATAAAACGTCTGAGACGAACAGAAACGTCTGTTGCCAAAACGAAAATGAATTGTGTTTCTATAACTCCAACAAATCCACACAAAAATACATAAGAAAAAAATTGCAATTAGAATTTAACTGAGACTTTCGTGTTACACAAAACCAAAACTGAGGAAACAGAATTTCTGTTCGTTATTTTAACGAATTCGTTTTATAAAAAAAAATCGTTTTATAACGTATTTTTCTTTTTCAACTAGTGCTTATTTCGTTTTCGTTATCGGGCCATGTTGAACGAATTTTTGTTTACAAAAATTGAAGAGGAGGATATTGGCAACATTTGGTTTCAACAGGACGGTGCTACGTGCCACACAGCCAAAGCTACACTCGATGTTTTGCGCCCGGTTTTTGAAGATCGCATTATCAGCTGCAGAGCTGATGTCGTTAGGCTACTGTATGGCCAGCAGCCAGAGGCAGCCATTTGAATGAAATTATTTTCCATTATTAACCGGAAGGATTGTACTTTCCAATAGAAAAAGAAATTTGAGAAAATATCCAATATTTTTTATATAGAATTTTACAAAAAAAAAAAAATTATTTGGCGGACCCTGCAAAAACATGCTGTTAACTAGTAAAATTTTTTGTGTAAAGCAATCCGAAAATCTCGTTCGATTTACAACTCTCTATTACAAGGGCTTTACGATAACGTTTTAAATTTGAACACTTTTTGACGTTCTCGACTTTTTATAATTTTTTTCCATGAAAAAAAGAAACTGTTAGGGGAAAAACATTTTGTTTTGCTTTTTATTTTATTGACAACTATTGAAACTATTGATCCAATTAAACGGCCTTATAGGTAAAAGTCAATCACAAAGATAATATTAAAGTTACAGATTCTGTAAATCTTAATATTTCAAAAGTTAAAGATAACAAAGACTTCTAAATTTCCTTTAAAAAAAAATCCGACAAGTCGTGTTCAAGTTATGATAAATTAAAATTTAACAAAAAATAAAACTTTTAAAAAAAAAAAAAAATTTAAAAAAAAAATTTTTTTTAAAAAATTAAATTTTTTATAAAAAAAATTAAAATTTTAAAAAAAAAAAAATTTTAAAAAAAATTTATTTTTTCAACAAAATTAAAATTTTTAACAAAAATTAAAATTTTAAACAAAATTAAAATTTTTACAAAAAAATTAAAATTTTTAAAAAAAATTAAAAAAATTTAAATTTTAAAAAAAATTAAATTTTCCAAAATAATTTAAATTTTTATTAACAAAAAGTTAAAAAAAAAATATCTATAGATTTCAAATTTCGACCATTTTCATACCAAGTGGACCATAGGTAGATGTGGCCGTCCGACCATTGTGACACTATGGGCTCTCGTGTTGCAACAATACTGCAGGGAACATAGTGCATCAAAATTGTATAGTATTTACATTTCAATTTTTTTGTTGGCCTGTGTAATCTGTATATATAAAACTCTTGCGTGACTGACTGACTGACCGACTGATTGATTCGTCACTGTCCCGAACAAACGGCAGAAGCTAGAATCATGACGTCCACTAAGAACGGATTCTTGGAAACTCGGATTGGAAGGGAATAAAAATTAGGGAAAACGGGTAAAATGTGTCCCCAAAAACCCTTCGAAATACGAAAAAAAATACAAACAAAAAATAAAAATACAACAGTTAGAAATGAGTTAGATGTGGGACTAAAGAGGGGCCAAGATGGGAAAAAAAGGATAAAAACAAACAAAAAAGGCGAAACAAATTTTTGAAAAAAAAAACATGTGGATAATAGTTTAAGAAGGAACGAAAAAATGGCCAAAAGGGCCAATTTAGGCGTGAGCCATAAACTGGAAGCGATGGATAGTCCCCTTCTCCACTTCTGAACTAACGAAGAGTACAGACGTCGAACGAAACAGGTACAGTATGAGCTTTAACGTGTAGAATGGCAGCAGACCTACAGCGACTTTGGAATAGGGTGTCCAAAAAAATGCTTTCGAATTCCACTTTCACGAAATTTTTAGACTTTCATGAAATTTTTAAAAATTATGAAATGTTTTGTAAAGTTGGCTACAAAGGTTGGAAGACCATAACTTTGAAACGCCAACAGTAAATCGATAATTTTTCTAATTACTTCGAATTCTCCCATCTTAAAATCGGCATCATGGAATTTTTAAAAGTTATGTAACGTTTCTTCTCTTGTTTATGTGAAATTTCCCAACAAAAAAAGTGTATATGTGACAGCTAAACGAGCAAAAACCCATTAACCCATTCATGACCAAGACATTCCTTGAAAACAGTTTTACAGGGTCCGCCAAATAACTTTTTTTTTCAGAATTCTATAAAAAAAATTACTGGATATTTTCTCAAATTTCTTTTTCTATTGGAAAGTACAATCCTTCCGGTTAATAATGGCAAATAATTTCATTCAAATGGCTGCCTCGGCTGGCCATGCAGTAGCCCAACGACATCAGCTCTGCACCTGATAATGCGATCTTCAAAAACAGGGCGCAAAACATCGAGTGTAGCTTCGGCTGTGTGGCACGTAGCGCCGTCCTATTGAAACAGAATGTTGCCAATATCCTCCTCTTCAATTTTTGTAAACAAAAATTCGTTCAACATGGCCTGATAACGAAATACGCACTAGTTGAAAAAAAAACGTTAGATGGCGGACCCTTGCTATTTTTTAAACAGCGGTCCTGAGTTCGAATCCATTGATATTTTCAACCATATGGCATCGCTGTCTATGAATGGATTAAAGCTGCAACATTTTTCTTTCGAAATGATAATTGAACGACTTTGAAAATGCTTTTTATGGACCAACTTGTGCTTGAATAAAATATAAAATCAGAAAACCGGAATTTTTCGCAAAAAAAAAACCTCTAAACCTTTTCCGAAAAATCTGAAAATTCGCAAAAGTCCTTTACACCGCAAGCTATCAAAATTTTTGAGCCAAAAAAAAATATTTTTTTTTAACACCCTACGGTGCAACCTATGTCATGTCGGTCCAATACTTAAATGATCATTGCAATTTGAAGATAGTAGGGTTCGAATTTAGAAAAGTACAGGCGAAATCCAAAGAATACAATTTCCTTTTTTCAGGAATTGTGGGATTATTTAAAAAAAGAAAGTATTTTCTAATTTGTTTAATACATCAATAAAATCCAACATATGTAGTAGGGTGGAGTGAAAACATGTTTTTTTTTTAGAAAAATCCTAAAAATTAACGAAATTTAAATTTAATTCGAAATTTAAAAGTTTGAGCTTGTTCAGTGCCCAAACAAAAGTATTTGAGACAAATATGAGGATAATCGACTAATATTTGTAGCTTTGGTGGCGATTTCTTTGTTCAGTCAATTTTCTGAAGAAGGGAGAACATTTTTTAAATTTTTTCATGACCTTATTTCATTGTTTACGCTATTGCAAACATTTATTGACATAAAACTTTTTTAGGATTTTTCTAAAATCAACGCCAAAATAGCGATAATTTCCAAATTTCGAGGGAGTGGCGCGACCCCTAAAAAATTTTTAAAATTTTTTTCTTTATTTTTCCCCTCATTAGGACCCCAGACTACATCTCTTTCCGAGGTTAACTTTTTTTTTTGAATTTCACTCCACCCTAATATGTATCTAGTTTAAAAAAAATTTAATTTGTCAATGCATTAATAAAATTCAACGTATATTTTCAATTAATTGAATTGGATTATTTAACAAAAAATCAAAATTTTCAATTCATCAATAAAATTTAAGGTATATTTTCAACTAGTAAGTTGTAATGCGCCTATGGCGCCCGTTGAAATATGGAAAAAAAAATTTTCTTGAAAAAAAAATTTTTGGCAAAAAAAAAAATTTTGTTGAAAAAAAAATTTTTTCTTGAAAAAAAAAATTTGTTGAAAAAAAAATTTTTTCTTGAAAAAAAAAATTTGTTGAAAAAAAAAAATTTTGTGAAAAAAAAAATTTTTGTTGAAAAAAAAATTTTTGTGGAAAAAAAAATTTTGTTGAAAAAAAAAATTTTTGTTAAAAAAAAAAAATTTTATAGAAAAAAATATTATTTTTTTTATTATTATTATTTATAGAAAATTATAGAATGCCTATTTAAAATCCTAGGTACTGCGTGACAGAGTCAGTGAATCAGTGTCGAGGGTAAATATATATTAAGATTGATTTAATTGGAGAATTCAAAAAAAAAAATCACATTTTTCAATTCATCAATAAAATCCAACGTATATTTTCAATTAAAATAATTGGATTATTTAAAAAAAAATCTCATTTTTCAATTCATCAATAAAATCCAACGTATATTTTCAATTAAAATAATTGGATTATTTAACAAAAAAATCAAATTTTTCAATTCATAAATAAAATCCAACAATTAATTCAATTGGAGAATTCAAAAAAAAAAATAAAAATTCAATATATTTTCAATTACTGCAATTTGTATTAACCGCTTTAATACTTTCGAGAACATTTCGCTTCACACTGTGCTAAGGTCTCGAAATTGTTGCCATTTCCCCCACATCCGCCATAAATGAATTGGACACATTTGCCCGCTTGGACATCGTAACCAAAACGCCGTATTGCAGCCAAACAGCCGCCAGTCTCAAGCCGCTGCTGGCACACTGAAATTATAAAGTCTATCAAATATCCGTAACTATTTGCGAGTATTTTGCGAACTTACCATTTCCGTAGCCCAAGGTGGCCGACAAAAAAGTGCTTAAAATCGTCAAAACTAATAAAAATTTCATTTTTCTTTTTAACTCTTGCTCAGAACGCGTTCACTGCTGTAATGGAAAACAATGTGAAGTTGTAATTGCAAAATGCTTTATATGCAAAATGAGCTGTCGAAATTGTCGGGAATTATGTGACTTTTGACACGTACGTGTGTGAAGAATTTAGCAGACGTGATATAGAGAAGAACAGCGCTAAAATTACCAAGGCCCTCACATAAAAAAATCTTTCTAGAAGGCCATGGATTTGAAAAGCCATCACATATTTGTTAAGACCTTGATGAATTATTTCTTCTAAAACTCCAGTACTTTCAAAATCGTGCAATATTCTACGACTCTGTGGGAAATAACGATTTTCTGTTAACACTTTTCTCCATGTTGTTACTTTGGATAAATTTGTCATTTAAACACTGGTACGTGTCAAAAGTCACATATTTATTTGGCTTTTCCGACTACACCGCAAGTATATAAAGCTTTGGCTAAGTCAACCTTAGTGTGTAGTCCAACTAGTGCAGCTACAAATAGTGAACGTGTTGTGAGAGAAATAAAATGAAATTCTTCTTAGTTTTGACCATTTTAAGCACTTTCTTGACGGCAGCCTTGGCCTACGGAAATGGTAAGTTCGCAAAATACTCGCAAGTAGTTACGGATATTTGATAGACTTTGTAATTTCAGTGTGCCAGCAGCGGCTTGAGACTGGCGGCTGTTTGGCTGCAATACGGCGTTTTGGTTACGATGCCCGAACGGGCAAATGTGTCCAATTCATTTATGGCGGATGTGGGGGAAATGGCAACAATTTCGAGACCTTAGCCGACTGTGAACGGAGCTGTGCCTCAAAATATTGAAGAATTCAATGAATAAATGGTTTAAATGAAAAGATACATTGGATGTGGATGATGTATCAGAAAATGAAAAATTTGAGTTTTTTTTTGTTTTTTGAAATAATCCCAGAATTCTTAAAATTAAGTACGGCAAGTACGCTACCAACTCGCCTACCGGGTCGCCTATTTTTAGAAAAGCAAAACAACCGTCTGATGATTTTGACAGTATACGAAACTGAGAAACTTCATCCTATTATAGAAAATGGGTGGAGTGATTAACCTAATTAACCTAACCGATATCAAGGACCGGAGTTAGAAAAATTTGGAGTTTGTCATAAATTCCCCACAGCAGATGCAGAGGTGGAACTGCAAATAGTTAAGGCGTTTGCAGTGAGTACCAGAGTATTCCCCATAAAATTCCCTGAAGGAACAAAAGGGGAACTTCTGTAAAATCACTCTTCAGCTGGTGATGATACAGTTTTGTGTATTCACTGTATTCACTTCTATTGAAAGTCGTCTCCAAAAATGCGTGTTATTTCTTCTCGACAATCACACCTCTAAAAAACACCCGTTACTATGGTCCCCTGAAAACGAAAATTGTCTAAATTTTGTATTCTAAGGTTGGGATTTCAAAAAAAGAAATTAAATTTAAATTTCTTGAGACATAGGTTAGGCTAGGTTGAATGGGTTGCCCGCTCGTGAGTTCACTCGAAGGCAAAAAGTTGGCACATTGTGACACATTTTTTTTTCATAACTCAAAAACGACTTGTCCGCCAAGCCAAGCCATCTGATCAACTAATTCGGAGTTATAAGCAAATTTAAGCAAACAAAATATGTTTTTTCGTAAAATTTTTTTTTTTTTTTTAGGAAATCATGACAGATTTTTGTTGACAAGAAGTATAAAATGTTAAGTTGTTATCATAAATGCGACTTACAATTAAAATCAGTTAAATGTCATGAAAATGGTGATGGCGGGTTCTCGATTTTATTCACAAGTTAGAGAAGTTTTCTCAGTCTAACAATAATTGTGATTTCTACACTCATAGTAAAAGTATGACCAAACGTGCATGAACTGATAACATACGGACACGAAAGTCGATCATTACACGGATGTGGCCAAATTTGTCAACGCAGTTCGAAATTTGTCAACGCAGTTCCAAATTTGTCAACACGGTTTGTTTGAATTTCTGTTATTTTAATAACGATCCAATCGAGCTGATTTTTTGCAGGCAGACTCGTGGAAATGTCTGTATCACGTCAAATTTTTTAAAAACAATTTTTATCAATTCTCAGATTTTCCCCAATTTTTATTATTTTTGAAAAAAAAAAATATTTTTTTCACTTTTCTTAGCATAACTTGAAGAGACTCCAAATTTTTAAACTACTTAAGCGTTACGAAAAAAAAATGTTTTTTGAACTGAAACCTTAAAAAAACGATAACCATTTAAACAAAAAAAAAAAAAATTTAGGAAAATCTGAGAATTGATAAAAATCTATTTTTTAAAAAATTTGACGTGATACAGACATTTCCACGAGTCTGCCTGCCAAAAATCAGCTCGATTGGATCACTGAAAAAGGGTTAAAAATCGGTCGAAAGGCTTTCACACAGGCCACTACGAGCTTCATACCTCAAACTTAAAAAAAAAAAAATGCTGACGTGTACATGAAAATCGCCGATACACGTGTATTTTTATTTTTTATCCCCTTTCCGAATATGTGCATTTGGTTCATAGGACAGAAAAAAATCTATTTTTTGTAACACGGTGTTATTATTGAAAATCTATATTTTGTATTTTTTAAATAATAAATTTCTAGAGTGAAGATCCTAATCCATTAAAAAAAATTTCACTGGAATGAAGTATTTTTTTGTCTCTGCCACTTGAGGAAGTTTTAAAAAAAAGTCACCCATCACAACAGAATTTGTCAACATGGATAGCCGGTATCTCACCCTGTGTTAACAGAGGATGATCTAGATTTTATATTACGAACCATTGCCCGATGCATTTCTTTATTTTAAATAATAAATTTCAAAATTCCTTCAAAAAAAGGTCGCTGGATAAAGTCAAAATAGAACTCCACTTGAAGTTCTAAAAGAAAGTCACCCATCACAACAGAAGTTCTCAACATGTATAGCCTGTATCTCACCCTGTGTGAACACAGGATGGTCACCATGTTAACCATATGAAAGCCAAGCTCCTCAATACACAAAACGCATTTTGATTCAGTTGATACAACACAATTTGTATTTATTCGTTTGTTATTTCGTGAAAAGATCTTTCCACACATTTCCATTTCCATAATTTATAATTTGCATTTTTCTTCGCACTTCTTCTGGTCGTCAAATTTATTGTCATTGCCACCGCAGCCACAATACTCGAATTCGACGCATGCATTGGCCTCAGCATTGTACGACCACAGGGGGATGGCTGCTAAACACATGACACCACCGGGAGTATGATGCACCGAATGGGGCAAACCGCATACAGCTAAAGCGACGAAAGCAATTCAAAGTCATGTTAGAAACAGGTTGTCGATTCGAATTTAGCAAAGCTTTACTCACCATCCTTAAGGGCCATGGCTGATAGGCCAAAAGAAAAAATCGCCAAAAGTATTGCAAAGAATTTCATTTTAATTTTGTTGCACAAAATCGAACACTTTCGAGAACGTTTCTACTTAAACTGATGCGTGGCCGGTTTCCTTGCAGTATATTTAAATTATTTCTAGAGCAGCTAATCTTATTCGATTGTAGTTTCTCTCGTTTGTTAAATGAGGGGGGGAAAAGCATAAGATTAGAAAAAAAAAATGTGATCCATTGCTCCGAAAAATATTTCGTACTGTGAAATATTCAGGTGAAAAGGTGAACTTACTATCGCCTTAGAAATGAGAAAAAGCCATTTCAATGTCTTTGAAATTTATATAATTTTGCTGACATCATTTTATTTATATAATTTTTCTTGTAGAGTCAGTTTAACTCACAGCTATTTTCGATAGCCTTAGGTATTTTATTATCACCTGCGCCTCGATGGGATAATTTCGTTGAAGACACTGAGACCTTTGCCATGACATGGCCAGTGACATCACTGGTCCAATTCCGCCTGAACCACTTCGATTTATGTTTTATGGACACCACCTTTTCAATTGTAAAACGCCTATTTGACACTTCTTGCGATTTATGGGTCAAAGCACCCGAATGACATTCGACAATGAACCAAAGCTCTTTCCGGTATCTTTGCCACTTCTCTTGCTACTTCTCTGGGAACAGCAACTAACAGTTAAGCCGCTACACATTCATGGAGAGAACAGAATAATTACGGCAGAATAATTTAACAATATTATTTTTTTTTTAAATATTAACCTTAGGGAAGTTGGCAACATTGTAAAGTGTTTCACTTTTGTTTAGTAGTCTCACAGGAGAGGAGTTCTTACAGAACACTTTGCGAAATGTTTCTAACCTCTACATCATCATTCTACCAGGAGTCCTTCAACACAACGATCGTCTTTCTTCTCCCCCTCCACAAAATGAAAATCTGGCCAGTGCACCCCTGACATACCCAGCGAAATTTATCGAAAGTACCAAAATGTTTATAATCTGTACATCTCCATTCTCCTTCAATGATCCCCCTCGTCAACGACCAAGGATAACGCAATGGGCCTGTTAATGGCTTCGGGGTGAACACGAGTGGCGGACACCCCAAAATTTGCTTTTTGACCGAACTCAAAATTATTTTTTGACCGAACTCAAAATTGGTTTTTGACAGAACTCAAAATTGGTTTTTGACAGAAATCAACTTAAAATTGGAAAAATTGGAAATCAACTTAAAATTGGTTTTTGGCTGAACTGAAAATTGGTTCTTCGCAGAACTCAAAATTTGTTTTTGACAGAACTTAAAATTAGTTTTTGACTGAACTTAAAATTGGGTTTTGAATGAACTAAAAATTGGTTTTTGACTGAACTTAAAATAGGTTCTTAGAATTTGTTTTTGACGGAACTCAAAATTGGTTTTTAACAGAAATCAACTTAAAATTAGAAAAATTGGAAATCAACTTAAAATTAGTTTTTGACTGAACTTAAAATTGGGTTTTGTCTGAACTTAAAATTGTTTTTTGACTGAACTTAAAATTGGGTTTGACTGAACTGAAAATTGGTTCTTGGCAGAACTCAAAATTTGTTTTGGACAGAACTTAAAATTTGTTTTGGACAAAACTTAAAATTGGTTTTTGACTGAACTTAAAATTTGGTTTTGACAGAACTTAAAATGGGTTCTTAGAATTTGTTTTTGACGGAAATCAACTTAAAATTAGAAAAATGGGAAATCAACTTTAAATTGGTTTTTGACTGAACTGAAAATTAGTTTTTGACTGACCTTAAAATTGGTTTTTGACAGAACTTAAAATTGGGTTTTGACTGAACTGAAAATTGGTTCTTGGCAGAACTCAAAATTTGTTTTTGGCTGAACTTAATATTGGGTTTTGACAGAACTTAAAATGGGTTCTTGGCAGAACTTAAAAATTGTTTTTGACCGAACTTAAAATGGGTTCTTGGCAGAACTTAAAATGGGTTCTTGGCAGAACTTAAAATTGTTTTTGACCGAACTTAAAATTGTTTTTGACCGAACTTAAAATGGGTTCTTGGCAGAACTTAAAATTGGTTTTTGACTGAACTTAATATTGGTTTTTGACAGAACTTAAAATGGGTTCTTGGCAGAACTTATTGGATTTTGACCGAACTCAAAGTGGGTTCTTGGCAGAATTCAAAATTGGTTTTGGAAGAATTTAAATTAATATAATTTAAAATTGGTTTTTGACCGAACGGAAAATTGGTTTTTGACAGAACTTAAAATCGGGTCTTGGCAGAACTTAAAATCGGGTTTTGACAGAACTCATAATGGGTTTTTGACAGAACTCAAGTTTTACCGAACTCACAAATGGTTTTTGAGACCAAAAGAATTTTGGCAAATTAAAATCCATGCTGAACCATTATAGCTAGCCCTGTAAGGCCTGAGTGAGATCTTGACAAAGTCCCATCATTTCATTATATGATGATGATAGAGAAAAAAAACCTCTGGTCAGGCTTCGCAACCAAAATTACTTCCCAATTTCAGTTCCATGTGGCCAGGAGATTGTCTGGTAATGGCGGTAGGTAAATTAAACCCACGAAAGAACACCCCTAAAGTAAAAGTATTGCCCCATATTTGGGCTCATATTGCGTAATGGAAATGAGACCCAGGAAATGGAACCATAAACCGTTTTTTTTAACGTTCTGCGAATTTATGTCTGCGCTTTTTGTTTATCAAAAACTATGTGATGAAATACTGTCAAGGAAAAACATTACGCCAGATATGTTTAAGAAAATAAAAAAAATATTTTGTGCTTAAAAAAAATATTAATAAACAATAAAAAATATTTTTATAAACAATATTTGTTTAGCTAAGTTAAATTTTTTTTTTTTAAATTTTAAAGTTCCAACGACTATTACATTTTCTTAGTAAAGACATCCTTGGATTGTTATTTTGACAACTTTTTTAGTTGTGATTTGTTGAAATGAAAATGACGTTTTTGACAAAACGATTTAAAAAAAAAAACAATTTTTTGCGACTTTTTCAAAATTTTCTAAAAGTGTGTAATGAAAATGAGCCCCAATAATCATCGACTCTCGTTCAGTTTCCTGGCCTCTATCAAGCACACCGAACGAGCTTTGACGGGCAGCATCAACGCAAATACGGTCCGGAAAACTAACTTCTCCGAAAATCGATTAATGAAGGACAATGACAATCGAGCTTTTGAAAAAAAACACCAAAAACATATTCAGTCGCTTCGCGGTCTCAATCCCATACTGCGATCAAAAGTCCCCTACCATTTTCTCCTAACAATTAACTCTCCGATTAGTAATGTAAAAATTAAAACACTTTGATTTACTTTCATCACCCATTTAATCAGCAAATTTTATTTTTTCTCCAAAAATTCATTCCTTGCAAGTTTTTTCACAGTCGTCTTTCGAATCGAAGCGATTTTTGTTGCCGCCACAGCCGCCATAATTGAATTGCACACATTCGTTGGCGTCAGCGTTGTATGACCAGGATGGCATTAGAGCCATGCATCGCAGAAGACCGTTACCGTCCGCAGAGTGTGGCAAGCCGCAGACATCTAAAGATCACATACATAAATTGCTGATGACTTCTTCACATTCACAAAATGGTCTGCAACAAACTACTCACCGGTCTTAAGGGCCAAAGCCGATGTGAACAGGGCAAAAATAGCCAAAACCACCACAAAGAATTTCATTTTTATTAAAATTTTGTTGTATACAAAGCAAGCTTGGAAATTAAACTGTTGGCTGGCTTCACGAAAGGTCTATTTATGTAAAGTCAAAACACACACTTTTTCATCCAATTAGAAATTACAAAAACAAACAACATAGACTGGCGATAAAGCTAAGTGATAGCACATACTAAGTGTAACAAAATAATACAAATTCTTATGAAATCTTTTCGGTGACATCACAGCTTTCAATGGAAATGTTATCAAAAGCTGTTGACATATAAAGATTTCTTGTTTTTTTTTTTTTGAATCTACATAGAAAAACATAGAATAGCGGATCAAAAGTCAGACACGCTTGAAAAGTCCGTACGGCCTTAGCCTGTTTTGTTCATAACACATGGCGAAGAGTTTTTGGTTTTTGTTTGAACTTTTTTTTCTATTTTGCAAATAATGGAAAAACCAAACTGATTATGAACCAGAATAATAATGGCGATCATTTGAATGACCTGCACGACTTTGTTGACAACGATAAATCTAGTGGACGGACATCCTAAGTCAAAGATGCAAAGTTCTCCTTGCCAGATGATCCGCAAAGGTCCAAGGTGGTTAGTGCAACACTGGTCCGAGGTCTTTTGTGGATATTGTACAAGACAGCCTGGTGTTCAGACTGTCATCAACAGCTGAGACGAACAAGACATCATTCTCATGTTATGTTTGGTCACACAGGCGATCATTACGCGTTGCCGCCTTACTCGTAGGACCGATTTGTCATTGGGGAATTTTTCATAACTTATTTGTGGAATTTCACGGAACTTTTAAGGACATTTTCCTGTTGTCCTTTTTTTTTGCGGAGTTTTTTTTTTATTTTTTTATGGGAATTCTTTCATTTATTTTTGGGGCATTTCTTATAGAGCCGACAAGTGCTCTGCGGAGTGTGGCTCTACAAAACAATGAGACAAATGCAAAAATGCCCCAAAAACATGAAGAATTTCGAAAAAATATATGAAAAATTATCCAAAAAGACTCATATGAAAATGAAAATGGGAATTATTCATTGTTCAAATTGTAGGTTTTTTTTATAAAAAAAAAAATCTCCACTTCCGTCTTTCCTTTTTTTTTGTTGACATTTTTCATAGAGCCTTTGAACTCTTAAAAAATATGGGAATATTTGTCCAGGTCATAGAATAAGAGGACATCCCCTACCGACCTAGGCCACAGGCACTGATTCCGAGGAATTCCAGAGGATGCGGAATCAATTCCTCGAAGAGGTTTAAAGGACTGGGACAAATATCTAGAAGAAAAAAACCTTAGACAAATACTAGAGGGCTCAGAAAAATTCTAAAATTGTATTTTATTCTAATAATGTTTCGAAGACTAAACAAGCCTCAGATAATCCAATACAATTTTTGAAATGTGCCGGTGACACTTAGTATGAGTCCAGTTCAATTTGTTGTTTTTTTCCAGTATTAGTTGATGGATACAATGCTAAGACACATTGTTCCCAACAGATTTAATATTTGGTTCATTTTTGTTTGTGCACTCCTTAAAGTATGCTTCAATTTCATTATGAATAGAAACTAACCAACGGTTTTTGTTTAATTAACTCGAACACATAAATCCAACGAACCGCTTACTCATGGAATCCGTAGATTTGGTAATTTCAAAAGTGAAGATAACTCTTTTTTTGTATGAATGTACAATTTTGAAGTGATATGGTCCCTCTTTTTTTTTTTGTTCTATCGTTGTTTTTTTAAATTAAATTTGTTAAAACATCATTTGTTATTTGTTATAGGCGGACACCGCTAATGAGAGGTGCCCGCTTATTAGAGAAGCACACAAGAGGACTCAAGGGGATTGGTACTGAAAAAGGTGTCCGCTTAAGAGAGGTACAGTACACTGCAATTCAACAACGACTCGTCCCATTTTTTTAAAATAAATTTTAAAAAGTTGATCCATAAATTACACTATGCAACGGAACATGTTCTTTTTTGTAATGAAAAACCACTGTGCGGCTAGGATGTACTGTCGACCCCTTAGTGCAAAAATGGTCGACGTTTTTTATGGAAAGGTTGGTTTTCTTTAAAAAAAAAATTCTTCAAAAAATTCAAATTTTCGATATTAACAGCCTGTTTCAGACATTATTCAGACATTATTCAATTGTGGTTTCCAGATAAATGTTAAATGTCGACATAAGCAACACAATCACTGATAAAAAAAATGTATTGCGCCTTCAATTTTGACAATTTGTAACGAACGAACAAATTCGTTTTATGGAAACAGGTAGTTAAATTGTTATAAGCTGAAAAGACTAGTCCGATTTTGTTGAAAATTTTTGTTTTTATAAAATTTCAGAGCTAAAAAACAACTTTAAGTCGAAAAAAAAAATTCTAATTTTTTTTGTTTTAGAAAAATTATAAAAAAAATTCGAAAATTACAAAAAAAACTACCCTTTTCTATCAGTAGATTATCATAATGTCCCATATATTATCGAGTAGACCCTCTTGATAATCGTTATTCACAATTTAGTGAAGGTTCCTTCGTTTTATAAATTTGAAGTCGAAAACTTTTTTCATATAAATTCGAAAATTACAACAAAAAAAAAGTTCGAAATTGTAGTAGTTTATCATAATTAATTATTAAAATTAATACAGGATTACCGCTGTTGTTTAAAATAACGTGAAGGTCCCCTTACTTTTAATATGAATGCAAATTTAAATCGAATATTTTAAAAAAAAATCATAAAAATTCGAAAATAAAAAAAAATTGTCTATTTTAGTTGTTTATCAGAAAGTCACATTTCTCACAATACTAATGAGGTACAGATCATTAAAATAATGGAGGATTATCGCTTTAATTGAAAATATTGCGAATGAATGCGATTTGCGGAGCTATTTTGTTTGGTTTTCTGTTTCGATCTCACACATTCCACAGACAAAGAGCTAATTGTGAATACCCTTTTATCTTCTTCTTATTCTTTCGATTACGTTTTATGTTGAAATCCAAATTTTCGATCGATGCGTAACGTAATGCGGGAACGTAATTGTAGTGCAGAATAGGGGTGATTAACAAATTTAAATTTAAAAATATTTTTCTAATTGTTTGCTTGTTTTAAAAATCATAAAAAGTTGAAAATTACTAAAGGTTATCGTAAAGTCACATACATAGATTATATTGAAATAAGATATAAAACGAAGCAGGATATTCGGTTTTATTTACAATTTAGTAAAGGCGCCTTCTGGAGACCGAACACTTTCGCTGCAGACTCCTCAACAATCGATAATTAGTATGAACTATGTTTCTGTTCACATGGACATTCCCGACTGTCCAGATTTCCTTTCAACCTTTACAATCATTGGTTTGTGGTCCACTTGGCAAGAGCGACTTCAGCAATGCGATCTCCTTTCAGGAAACTCCTGGCAAGGTCCTGACGATACAAAGATCCACACAAATCGTTTCTTGTCATTTCTGTGCCTCATCCTGAAATCACATATTTTAATTAAATAAATTAAAAAAAAAAAAAAATCAAATACTCACATTTTGTACGTTTTTGAAATCAGCTGTTTTGTTTTGTTCACAGGAAAAAGTGGATTGCACGAAGAAAAAAATAGGTGGCAGCACTTTGTTTTTTACCCCAAAAAAAGTAATTTAATTTGGGAAAAACTTGACGGGGGTTTCAATACATCGTTTAGATTCTTATTAAAATAGTAAGTAAATTAAAAAAAAAAAAATACTAAGCGCCCCGGTAGCCGGGTTGGTAGCGTGCTTGCCTAGCAGCGCCTGGGGGTTGTGGGTTCGATTCACACCAGAGGCCATATGGTCTGTGTCACCTGGTTTACCCTTGGACCCAGAAATTAGAATATAAGCTTACTTTATATTGTAATTAAATAAATAAAAAAAAATATATATAAAATAAAAAAAAAAGACTTTTACCAATTTTTTTAAAGTTTAATAAAAATTTAATTTAAAAACCAAAAATGGTTTCGTTTTTTCTGAAGAAACAAAATACGAAATTAATTCCACTTTCAAATTAGTATTTTATTACATTAAAATAGATATGTGGGGAAGGGGTGGGGCTCCAGCTAACCCCTTACAGAAAACTCCACAAATTTGTCTTCAAAATGATCTACCATAATTTAGGAGTTCTCATACAAGCCGCTTTAGATCGCAACTATGTAAATCTTCTATGGGATGAAGTTGTGATGAAATTTCTCATTTTAGATTTGATTGTAATCTAATTGTAAACTAACGTAATTATTTCCCTTATTTCCCATGAAGGAACAGACGGGGAAATTCTCTCGAAACAGGGATCTGTGTGCGACATAATTTTGTATACTCACTAACTGGGACCTAATGTTTTTTTCTTTCTTTTAAATCCGGCTCCGAACGGTTAATGCTTTTCTATAGACGATTTACATGGCTTAGCGATTACTTTCGTACTCGTAGAGTCGCCAGCATTTACGAGTTGGAAAACAGCCGCTGAAAAATGTTTGATGGTCTTACCCGGTTTTGAACCTGGCTTCTGCTGGATTCTACCTACCACACCACGGCCTATCTGATAAATTTGTACGAGGTTTACTAATATTTTCTTTTTTTGTCGTAACTTTCGTACGAAATTTAATCGCCTTCACTTCAAACCCTACTTTGATCACAATTCACAATTGAAAAGGTTTTCTGTTTTTTTTTTGGTTTTTCTTAATTTTATTTATTTTCTCTAAGTCTTCACTTCAAACCCTACTTTGATCACAATTGAAAAGGTTTTCTGTTTTTTTTTTGGTTTTTCTTAATTTTATTCATTTTCTCTAAGTCTTCACTTCAAACCCTACTTTGATCACAATTGAAAAGGTTTTCTGTTTTTTTTTTTTTGGTTTTTCTTAATTTTATTTATTTTCTCTAAGTCTTCACTTCAAACCCTACTTTGATCACAATTGAAAAGGTTTTTTTTTTTTTTTTTTTTTTTTTTTGGTTTTTCTTAATTTTATTTATTTTCTCTAACCCTACTTTGATCACAATTGAAAAGGTTTTCTGTTTTTTGGGTTTTTCTTAATTTTTATTTATTTTCTCTAAGTCTTACACTTTTCCTCACACTCAGCCAGCGTTGCAAACTCATTGAGATTTCCACCACAGCCGCCATGAATGAAGTTCACACATTCGTTCGCCTCAGCCTTATATGCCCAGACTTCGCTAAAAGACTCACAGTTCTTGGCATCTTCGCCGCTTATCATAATCGGCGACTCGCAAGCAGCTAAAATGTAATACAACACTCAACTCAATCGGCAAAGTCAGTTCCACTGGAGGAAAGTCGTCAACTTACGATCTTTTTCAGCCATCACAAATGAGACAATGGCCAAAAGAGCCAACAGCAGCAATGCAACGATTTTCATATTCACGATTCACAGAAATCGATTCAGTCGGAAACAAAACAAACACTTTCAACGAAATTTAAATAATAACTGATTACCTAAGCCAGAAGTTGGGCATATATATCGATATATATATATATATGTAGTTAATGCAGATTGTTAAGATTTCAACAATCTCTTCGTGTTGCATCATTTCTGTATTTAGAACAACAAAAAAAACAAGAATACAAATGAATACATTTAAATTGAGTTGGGTAAAGCTGGACCGCATCGCATAGACCCTCCTGCCACAGTGAAATGTTTTGGGGGCAAAGAAAACCCCGAACAGGGAAATGTGCTGATACAACTTTTCAATGATAGTCAGAGAAAACATTTCAGATCGCCTACGACTTTTATGGAAATTCAAAATATCGCATGAATATTTTCAAATGTCACATGCGCTATGGCAAAATTGCTATACCCAGCCATGCGAAGGGTGCCGAGGAATTGGCGAAGATTAATTAAAATCGTTAAAAAGATATTAGTCACTGCTTTCATTTCATTTCGGATATTTTGAATACTGGTACCAACAAAAAAAAAGCGAACAATTAAAAAATAGGTCATGTCGTAGTTTTTGTCATTTACTTTTTATATTTCTTTGGACGACAAAAACAAAACTTGCTCTGCCATAGAATTTCAAAAATGACCAGAGTTGTTTTAAACACAACTTAATTAATTAATTAAATGAATGAAAAAAAAAACAAATAATAATAATAATGAAACCGGGTTTTTAAGCGAAATACGTAAGTTAGTTACAAACTAATTCTAAGAATTATGGATTGTGATTGTTTCAAACAAGACACGTTTATTGCAAAGAAACATTCGAAAGAAGAAAAAAAACACAGCTGTGGCAAATTTCGCTTAAGACCTGAATTTTGTAGAAAAAAAAACATGAGAAACTCCAGTCTGATCGGGCAAGCACGTCAGAGAAGTTGTGTAGGGTGATAATAAAAAAAGAATTGTACCGCTGGTAGAGGAAGTTACAAAGTCTGGATCAAAAGATAAAGAAGTGCAATGCGTTTTACAAAATTTTTGCCGAAAAGTTTATTAAATATTTCCGAAAATCGTATCGCTTTGTTTTGAATAATTTTAAAATTATTGGAATAACTATTTTGGATGAAACTATTTTCAAAGAAGAATAAATTAACAATTAATTATTATTAAATTATTATCCGAATACATTTTTTTAAATATTTTTTTTTTTTTTACATTTCTTAAGATGTTTTTGAGTTATTTTTTAATAAATCCAAAATTTTGTTTAAATAGAAAAAAAGTGGTGGGGGGACTAACATGATTTTTGACCCGACATGAGCTGCGTTTTACAAAATTGTTGCTGAAAAATTTATTAAATATTTCCGAAAATCGTATCGCTTTATTTTGAATAATTTTAAAATTATTGGAATAATGAATGAAACAATTTTCAAAGAAGAAACAAAGCTCTTATCCGAATAACAATTTTTTTTTTACATTTCTTAAGATGTTTTTGAGTTATTTTTTAATAAAACCAAAATTTTGTTTAAATAGAAAAAAAGTGGTGGGGGGACTAATATGATTATTGACCCGACATGAGCAGCGTTTTACAAAATTGTTGCTGAAAAATTTATTAAATATTTCCCAAAATCGTATCGCTTTGTTTTGAATAATTTTAAAATTATTGGAATAATGAATGAAACAATTTTCAAAGAAGAAACAAAGCTCTTATCCGAATAACAATTTTTTTTTTTACATTTCTTAAGATGTTTTTGAGTTATTTTTGAATAAATCTAAAATTTTGGTGATTTTTTCAGTGGAAAGTCAGACATTGACGAAAATGGATCGCTTAACAATCACACAACGCGTAGAAATTATTAAAACCGACTACAGAAATGGTGATTCTGACACAGCCAGGAGGAGATTATGATTTACATAATCGTCGAACAACGCAAGCAATTGGCCAAAATTGTGAAGAAATTTAAAGAGACTGGAGCGGTTACAGATATTGTAAGGCCTGTGCATCATCGTTTCGCTTGTTCCGCTAAAAAAAAATTTCTTCATCGATGAAGCGCATTTCTCACTCGGTGGGTATTTTAATAATCAAAATTGTCCTATTTGGGGTTCTGAGAATCCTCAAGTAATTGAAGAGAGGCCATTACATCCACAAAAAGGTCACTGTTTGGTGTGGTCTTTGGTCGTTCCCTCGTCGTCTTCGAAAACGACTGTCACCGTCAATTCGGAGCGTTATGGTTGTATGATAACCGACTTTTTTTTTGCCTGCTATTGAAGAATACGACTTGGAGAATATGTGGTTTCAACAAGACGGTTACCACATGCCACACAACTCGAGCGAATATGGCTTTATTGCAAGAGACATTTCCTGGCCCCGTAATTTTCCCGTGGTGACAACATCAACTGGCCACCAAGATCATGCGATTTGACACCATTCGATTTTTGTTTGTGGGGGGCTTCGCGAAAGACCGTGTCTATGCAGATAAACCTTTAATTCTTGAGCACTTAAGAACCAACATTCGAGATACCGAACCTTAAATTGATGTACAATTAAATTAAATTAAATTAATGTACAATGTTCATCAAATCAATGTACAATGTTCATCAAGTTGATGTACGCCATTGAAAAAAAATTAATGAAAAGTCCTACATCAAATAGACGAAAAGTGTCGTACGTTTTTAAAATAAATTTAAATTATTTGTTTTTGTATTTGTAAATTAAATTTTAAACTTTATTTCTTTGCATTCTAATGCTTGCACGTTTGTTCACACGCTGCCAGACTGTTGAATTGATTGTCGTTGCCACCGATGCCACAGCCGCCATTAATGAAGTACACACATTCGTTCGTCTCCGAGTTGTAAGCCCAGGCTTCGCTGTACATCCGGCAAACCCTGACATTGTCATCGCTGATCGCCATGGGCAAATCGCAGATAGCTTAAATGGAATAAAACACTCAGGAGGTTAGCGGTGACACATTCACATTTCTTTGAATATCCCAGAGGAAGAGAACTTACGATTTTTAGCAGCCATCACAGACGAGGCAAAGGCAAAAATGGCCAACATTAACAGGGCAATGATTTTCATTGTGTCTTATACTTTTCACGAAACTCAAATCTAAACTGATTTGCCACTTAAGAAGCTGCCTCTACTTATATACGGCGCAGAAATAATCTTATTTCTCTGTTTGCCAGTTCAAATCGGAAAGACTTGAACTGGGGTACTTAGGAACTTACTGTTCGAAACGTTAATTTCAAGCATTTGGAATTGGCGAGATAAGCCATCCATCCTGTTTTAAAAAATTGAAAATGTTTTTTGTTATCATATGGCCAGAGTTTTGCTTTTTTTTTTTTGACGCAATATAGAAACTACCTATCAGCGTGTGGGTCATGGCTTCGAGAAGTCATCGACAAGGTCGTAAAATCAAATAAAAAAAATAAAAATCTGAAAACGGTGAAAATGTTTAATTTACATTTTTTAAAATGCAATCTAAACAGTTAGGTCAAAATGTGAAAAATATAAAAAAAAAGTTCGCCCTTAAATCAAAAAGTAGCTAACGTGGGAAATACATATTTCTAAAATATATGCAACTATACGATTTTTAACGTTAATAGCTTGAAGTAATCGTTCACTCCTTGTCTACAACCAATATTTTTCACTTCAATCGAAATCAAAAGATTTTCTGTTTTTTTTTGTTTTGTGTCGTTAAACACATTTATTTCATCTATTCCTGGCACATATTCTCACATTCATCCTTCAAATGGAAACGATTTTTATTGCCACCACAGCCGCCATACGTGAACTTGACACATTCATTTGAATCGCCATTATAAGACCAGGAAGGAATTGCACCGTAACAGGACATTACACCATTGCCATTCATGGCCGGTGGAAAACCGCATATCTCTGAAACCCAAAACAAAAATATAAATTTCAAAGAAGATAATTAAATTTGGACTCACCATTTTTAAGGGCCATCGCAGATGAGGCCAGGGCAAAAATAGCCATCAACAATGCAATTACTTTCATCTTTTGATTTTGGATTTCTCTTTAATAGTTTCAACCAAAGTCAAACTTAAACAGAGCTGAATGCTGCAATGTCTCATGGTATTTATTTAAATGTCGGCATTGAGTTTTTTAACAACAATGACACGTTTCTCTCTCAATTGCATCGCTTTTTCGAAGACTGACGTATAGTGAGTGAATGTAAACTAACAGAAATCAACTAGAGAAAGAAACACAAACAAAACAAATGTCCAAGATTTGAACATCCGCAAAAAAGGTCAGCATGTTGGTCGTGTTGAAGGAGATAAGCTCGAGATCTTCTTTGCAATGTTCAAGGTCAAATATTTTGTTTTTCATAATGTCGAATTGGAACGGTAAAATCAACGAATATTGGGTTTGTTTTTTTCGTAGGGAAAACAAAGATTTCAAAAGAACATGTAATTGAAACAAGAGGCAAGGAAATACAAATTAAGAACAGTTTTTTACACAATTTTGTTTTTGTCGAAAGTTTCTAAAGACACCTAGCAATACAAAATTTAAAAAGATTTTTAACGGCAATCATATAAACAAATATATTAAATTTTGTTTAAATAAGTTTCTGAGTTGGTGACACGTATTCAATTGATGGGAAATGAAATTTTCTCATGATATAAAGACGATTTAAACATCTTATCGTCTTGGAAAAAAAAAAATTAAAAATTGCCCAAAAAGGCCGACATGAACATTTCCCCAAAAATTCTAAAAAATTCCCAAAATAATATATGAAAAATTCCACCATTAAAAATCGGTCCTTCCATTAAAGCGGTGGCACGGACTGATCACAGACCGGTCGTATTTCACATAAACGATCAAAAGGCACAATTTCAATTCAATTCAATTAAATATTTCCTTCCCTCGACCGAATAGTTCAATTAATCATATTAGCAATGGCCTGGGAATAAAATGTACAACACAAAGTCGTTTGCTTAAATGAAAGCTTTAACACAGCTCGTGGCAAATAAATTTTTTTTGGCGTGACCACTGAAAGGGTTCAAGAAATGTTGCGGATCAGCTTTGTTTGGTCAATCCATAAGGCTGACAGGTTCCACTATTTCCAGTTGATTTTGGAGATTTCTCCAATAACTTTTGAGCTAAATACTGTAGGTGTCTTGAACGAAAATTGGGTAATTTTTCATCACTTTTCCTATAAAGAATGACCCAAAAACGAATATGAAACTTATAAAAAAATTTCCAATTTATTTGGGATAGTTTTCATAATGAAAAATGTGCCAATTTTGTATGAGATGTTTTGTTTGGACCACCTTTCGTTTTTGTTTTTGAGGCATTTTTCGTAGAGACGCAACTTTCATTTAAGCATTCCAAATTTTGCCGTTATAAAGAATCAACAACACAAAATGATTAATAAGTAAAAAAAATATGCTGCACACCCAAACCAAAACGACCAACAATGTAGCCGTTATACTAAAATTTTTAATTTTTAAATTTGTTACTAAGGTGACAGCTGTCAAAAAATTACAAAAAAAATGACAGCTGTCAATAAAAAAAATACAGCTCTCAACAAAAAATTACAGCTGTCCATAAAAAAAAATGACAGCTGTCTATAAAAAATGATCGCTTTCAATACAAAAAGACAGCTGTCAATAAAAAAATGACAGCTGTCAATAAAAAAAGACAGCTGTCAATAAAAAAAATGACAGCTGTCAATAAATTACAGCTGTCAATAAAAAACGACCCACAATGTAGCCTTTATACTAAAATTTTTATTTTTTAAATTTGTTAATAAGGTGACAGCTGTCAAAAAATTACAAAAAATGACAGCTGTCAATAAACAATGACAGCTGTCAATAAAAAATTACAGCTGTCAACAAAAAATTACAGCTGTCAATAAAATATGATCGCTTTCAATAAAAAATTACAACTGTCAATAAAAAAAGACAGCTGTCAATAAAAAATGTCAATAAACAATGACAGCTGTCAATAGAAAATAATAGCTGTCAATAAAAAATAACAGCAGCCAAAAAAAAATGACAGCTGTCAACAAAAAATTACTGCTGTCAATTAAAAATGATAGCTGTCAATAAAAAAAGACAGCTGTCAATAAAAAAGTACAGCTGTCAATAAAAAATTACAGCTGTCAATTAAAAATGATAGCTGTCAATAAAAAATGACAGCTGTAAACAAACAATCACAACTGTCAACGCCAAAGAGGAAGAAGCGGTATGACATTTGTTATGTCACTATTCAGATCTACTGAAACGTTGACTCAATAGCTTTGGAAGCAGGCTCTTTAACAACCTTCACAAAAACTTGACAATAGAGTGACTGCTGTCACAAAAAAGTAACAAAAAATGACAGCTGCCACAAAGGGACTGCTGTCAATAAGAAATGACAGCTGTCAATGCCAAAAAATGGAGAATCCTTAGGACATTTGTTATGTCAATATTCAGATCTACTGAAACGTTGACTCACCAGATTTGAAAGCAGGTTCCTTGACAACGTTGAACAGCTTGCTAGTGCACCTCTCACTTCCCTAGCGAATTTCATGGAAAGTACCAAATCTCGTCACCAATCCTCTACCTTCCCCTCCTCCTCTTCCAACTAAGCGTATCACAATCTAACCTAAGCTATGAAGTATTTTCACAATTTCTCTAATGTCGATGAAACTTTAAGTTTTCAGTTCAATGAATATTTCACAAATGTTCCGTTTTTAGAAAAAAAATCTAATTTAGCGTCTGTGAGGAAAGTGCTAATTAATAATTTTTTTTTTACAATATACTACAAATAAATAACATTTTTTTAGTATGGCGACTTCGATTTTCTTGGAACATTTGGTGAATGTTGAAAACAGAGTTTAATTGTCTTACTTTGAAGTCTTATTGTGTGGCTCGCTTTAGCTCTAGAGCACCCATCTTCCAGGCTTAAGATCTAATACACTTCATGTAGGCCTCGGTCATAATTCATTGCAATCGGACAAGGCGGTGAGAGAGAATGGAATAATTTCCAAAAAAAAAATCAAAATGTTGTCTTTATCACAATTTTTTTTTTATTTATTCCTTGCATTTTTCCACACACTCGTGCTGGCTAAAGAAACGATTTGCATTGCCACCACAGCCTCCATACACGAATGAGACGCATTCGTTGGTATCAGCGTTATAGGACCAGGAAGGAATGTAAGCTAGACAAGCAATAATGCCATCGCCGTCCTTGGAATGGGGCAAGGCACATATTTCTGCAAAAGAATATATTTAAATATTTTAGACGATTAACTGATTTCGAAGCAACTCACCATGTTTAACAGCCACCACTGAGGCGACAAGGGCAAAAATAGCCAACAAAATAATAGAGATTTTCATATTGTTGATAGTTCACAATTAAGTTCGGACAATTTCGGCAAAGTTTAAACTTAGACTGAGTTGATGGGGAAAATGTAGCATCGACTTGAGTTGAATAGACAAGAAGTTCTAGTGCTGAAATGCTGATAATAATAATCTGTATTGAATCTGCTCAGTCAGGGAGGTAGATGGAGAGGGAAAGAGAGAAAGTGGAAGATGATACCACAATAACCTTGAGATTTCAAAGTATTACTTAGTAAATGATAACGATAGTTTATTTGTGCTCATCGTAAATTAATTCAAGATTTAATTAAGTGAGCTCCTCTAATGTTTGATGTACACAAACAGAGGCTGATAGAGCGTGACCCACTTACAAGTGATTCCACTTGTATTAGAATTATTGCGTAAAAATATTTATTGTAAACTAAAAAATGCGTTGCCATGAGATGGCTAGAACTTACATATACATGCATATTTAGAAAACTTCAATCATCGATTAAAACTAGTAAAAAAAAATGATTTATCGAAAAGTGTTTTGAACATGTTTTACGAAGTCCGCCTATTTAACCACTGAAACGATTAGAATTGGATGTTAATGACGACCATCTGTAGATGGTCTTAGCGTTTAAAGGGTTAATACAATACCTCATAATTTCTTAGTTATTTTTCAAGCGACCAATTCAATATTACCAATTCATTTTCTTCGATAATTTTTTTTTATTGTTTCTTCAATTTGTTCGTTGGTTTTTTTTTTTATACAATTTACTCTTTACACTTTGATTCACATTCATTCTTCGATTCAAAACGATTTGCATTACCGCCACAGCCACCATAAATGAATTGAACGCATTCATTGGCATCCGCTTTGTAGGACCAGTTTTGGAAAAACGCCTGACAGGCCCTTTGACCGTCACCGTCTACGGAATGAGGTAAACCACACTCCGCTGGAGCAAAAAACAAGTATTCCAAAAGTCATCAGCAAACGAATATTGGAAATTCAATTAAATAAAAAACTCACCACTTTTCAGGGCAACAGTCGATGACATAAGGGCAAACAGGGCCAACAGTAGCACAGCGAATATTTTCATTTTGATTTGGTGAAATATTTCCAAACGCTTTCAACAAACTTCAAATTGCAACTGATTTGTTGTTCGCAAATATTTTCTAATATTTATAGTTAGAAATATATAAAAAAAAAGCAACAATAACTACAAAAAAAACTGCAGTAAATCTAAGCTTTGTGTTATTATTGCAGTCGAGTTTATTGTTTACAATAGCCTACAGTGTCAAGCAAAAGTGTACGTTTCGCCACCAAAAAAAAAAAAAAACTGGTCATATTTCAACCAGAGCAAACATTTTTAGCTGCGAATAAAATGAAGTGAAATGAAATAAACAGCTGTCAATAAAATGACGTTGTCAATAAAATGACAGCTGACAATAAAATGACGTTGTCAATAAAATGACAGCTGACAATAAAATGAGAGCTTTCATTGACAATAAAATGACAGTTGTCATTGACAATAAAATGACAGTTGTCATTGACAATAAAATGACAGCTAACAATAAAATGACAGCTGACAATAAGATGACAGCCGTCAATAAAATGACAGCCGTCAATAAAATGACATCTGTCAATGAAATGACAGCTGACAATAAAATGAGAGCTGTCATTGACAATAAAATGACAGCTGGCAATAAAATGACAGCTGACAATAAAATGACAGCTGACAATAAAATGAGAGCTGTCATTGACAATAAAATGACAGCTGACAATAAAATGACGTTGTCAATAAAATGTCAGCTGACAATAAAATGACAGCTGACAATAAAATGACAGCTGACAATAAAATGACGTTGTCAATAAAATGAGAGCTGTCATTGACAATAAAATGACAGCTAACAATAAAATGACAGCTGACAATAAAATGACAGCTGACAATAAAAGGACAGCTGTCATTGTCAATAAAATGACAGCTGCCAACCTTGAACAGCTCGCAAGATAAGCTCCGTAATAAGACCAGAACTTCTTCTTAGAAACTGGTAAATTTTAAAAGTGCAAACATTATTTTGTACACTACTGTAAATATAACAGAGAGAGAAAATACTCACGCTTAAAAAAATATGAGCTAATATTGGTTTTAGTTGCTAATTTGTATTACAAACATACATACACATACATTTCCCTCAATACAGAAACAAACTGGGGGGACTTTTCACTAATCAGTTTGCACGATTTAATTTCTGTACTCGCAGATACTTTGTAGTTCTTAATTACAGAAGTTTAATTAAGAAACTAAATGATTATTTTATTTTCGTAATTATTTGCTTTCTTTTATTTGTACAAAATTGACTAAAAGCTTACTAAAGGCTTACGTGGTTGTCTGTAATAATGGGAATTTTTTTTTTAACTATTCGCGATGATTAAAGGCGAGACACCGCCTTACAAAAAGGCAATAGTAAGACGATTCCATTTCGCAGATCCCGCAGAATTTTGAGTATACCGATCCAATGACAAAGTTGAAATTAAAAAAAATTATACTTTTTCTGGAATACGATTTATATACGATGATAAATCAAGTCGAGCAGCCACGTGTACCATAAACAATTGGAATGTTGCCAAAAAAAATGGATTTCTGTTAATTTTTTTTATTAGTTAGTGTTGCTTTAGTGTGGAGTCCACTGTAATTGTTTTTTTTCTCTGTATGTCTAGGGAAGATTATAATCTAAATAAATAATTATTTATTATGTAAAAATGTCATGCAATTTAAGTTGGTGAAATTAGTTTTTTGAAGCTGTTTTACAAAACAAATTGGATTGTGCTTTGATAGCCGAGTAGTCAAAATCAATGCCCTTCTATAAGACGCAATCGTGCTAAAGCTAAAGCTAAAGCTAAAGCTAAAGCTAAAGCTAAAGCTAAAGCTAAAGCTAAAGCTAAAGCTAAAGCTAAAGCTAAAGCTAAAGCTAAAGCTAAAGCTAAAGCTAAAGCTAAAGCTAAAGCTAAAGCTAAAGCTAAAGCTAAAGCTAAAGCTAAAGCTAAAGCTAAAGCTAAAGCTAAAGCTAAAGCTAAAGCTAAAGCTAAAGCTAAAGCTAAAGCTAAAGCTAAAGCTAAAGCTAAAGCTAAAGCTAAAGCTAAAGCTAAAGCTAAAGCTAAAGCTAAAGCTAAAGCTAAAGCTAAAGCTAAAGCTAAAGCTAAAGCTAAAGCTAAAGCTAAAGCTAAAGCTAAAGCTAAAGCTAAAGCTAAAGCTAAAGCTAAAGCTAAAGCTAAAGCTAAAGCTAAAGCTAAAGCTAAAGCTAAAGCTAAAGCTAAAGCTAAAGCTAAAGCTAAAGCTAAAGCTAAAGCTAAAGCTAAAGCTAAAGCTAAAGCTAAAGCTAAAGCTAAAGCTAAAGCTAAAGCTAAAGCTAAAGCTAAAGCTAAAGCTAAAGCTAAAGCTAAAGCTAAAGCTAAAGCTAAAGCTAAAGCTAAAGCTAAAGCTAAAGCTAAAGCTAAAGCTAAAGCTAAAGCTAAAGCTAAAGCTAAAGCTAAAGCTAAAGCTAAAGCTAAAGCTAAAGCTAAAGCTAAAGCTAAAGCTAAAGCTAAAGCTAAAGCTAAAGCTAAAGCTAAAGCTAAAGCTAAAGCTAAAGCTAAAGCTAAAGCTAAAGCTAAAGCTAAAGCTAAAGCTAAAGCTAAAGCTAAAGCTAAAGCTAAAGCTAAAGCTAAAGCAAAAGCTAAAGCTAAAGCTAAAGCTAAAGCTAAAGCTAAAGCTAAAGCTAAAGCTAAAGCTAAAGCTAAAGCTAAAGCTAAAGCTAAAGCTAAAGCTAAAGCTAAAGCTAAAGCTAAAGCTAAAGCTAAAGCTAAAGCTAAAGCTAAAGCAAAAGCTAAAGCTAAAGCTAAAGCTAAAGCTAAAGCTAAAGCTAAAGCTAAAATAGTTCCCACATCAAAACGACTCCCTAAACAAAATTATTTTGTTTTCTCCCAAAAAAAAAAATTAATAACGGGCATTTGAAAATATTCGACTTTGGTTTATTATTTCATCTAATATTTTGGTAGACATGCCTGCTCACATTCATTGGTAGTCACAAAATTGTTTGCATTACCACCGCAACCGCCATACGCAAAGTGGATGCATTTACCCATGCCGGCATGAAAACCCAGACGTGGGAAAAATCCACGACAGGGACCATTTACAAGAGGTTGCTGGCACACTGTAAAAAAAATTGTGTTTAATATCCTTAACTAATATTCAAATACAGTCGAGTCCGGTTGTAACGAACTCCTAGGGACTCGTTATATCCATGGTAAAATAGGGTAGAAGCAAAACTCTTGGGACTTAAAAAAGTGTTCGTTATAGACGAAAGTTCCTTTTAACCGGACTCGACTGTATATCAATTCTTACCATTAGCGTAGCCAAGGCCCAACAAGGCGCTTACGATGGTCACAATTACTAAAAAGTTCATTTTCTCTCTCTCACTTCTGTTGTCACTTTCTAACTATTGATATATGTTTAAAACTGGAGTTGGGGACGCTTTATATATAGTTCGCCAGCGAAATAATCTGAAAATATGCCGTTATAATTTAAAAACTATTTATTGTTTTTTTTTAAATTAAAATTTTAATTCGGTCTTTGAACTATCAAACATCCATAGGTGCGTGAGTACCAGAAAAAAAAGCCATTTACACAGTTGGCATTTTTTTATGGCGATAATTTCTATTTCGCTGTTTACCAGAGTTGTGGACATAATTTAATGTTGACTTTGACAGCAAAAACGATAAAAAAAAATTCAAATAATCCCAGCTGTATCAATTGACCTATTCAAGGCCAGATTAACTAGTAACTAACGGCCACAATTTTTGAGGGGTCCGATGGTGTTGCAGATTGTGACTTTTAATCAAAAGCATAAACTGAGCTTGTGAGGAAACCGATATGGGGACAATAGCGATGAAAACAAGATATACGGACGAAAGACTTCATTAAAACAGGTAGCAAACAAAGTAATTTATTAAATTTTTTGAAAATACCTGATTTGGCTCTGCAACCTGTTGTTGGCCTTGGCCTCCTAGTGGCAAATTTTGGAATTCAGTTTGAGGACCGTTCTTAAACTGTTGCCTAACACCCGATGCGAGCCTAAACCATTATGGATTACATAGTCCGATGGACAGACGAAATTTCGTCGAATATTTTTGTCAAATATAGTTCGGAATATTTCAACATTCAACACGATGTACAGAGTGGTATGTGGACGATCTAGGTGGCCAAAATTCAATATTCCACACAATTTTACAATTGGATGAAAATGGATAATTGTAAAGCAGTCAAATATGATTTAATCCACATAGACAAGTATAAATTTAGTAAATACCGGTACCGGGCGAGCTACATTTAAATTAATATGTTATTTTCTTAAAGGTTTACAAAATAAAGTTGTATTCCACCATGTCGATGTTTAAATCCATCTGGTGCCGCTTAAAGGCAACCATATCAGTTTAATTATGCTTTCGGTCTCCTCTGAAATGTACTCAGAAATTACAAGATTTTACATAACACTTGTTGTTGTTTAATTGTTTTCCTAAGAACAATTTTTTTGTTGGTAAATAATTTTTAAAAATTACTTGGAAATAATTACTGTTTAATGTTTTTCCTAAGAACAAATTGTTTGTTTGTAGAAATTTTTTAAAGAAAACTTTCAATCATTTAAGGACAATTGGGTATTATTAAAGGACTTTTTTAAATATAATTTTTAAAAATTACTTGGAAATAATTAAAAGGAATAAAAAAGATAAGAATATAAAAGAAAAATTTAAATTTAAAAGAACATATTAAATAAATTTTTTAAAATAAAATTTCCTAAGAATATTTTATCTCTGTTTCCACCTCGTAAATGTTGGCGACTTTACGAGTAAGAGAACAATCTCTAAGCCATGTAAATCTCCTCTAGAAAAGCATTAGCCGTTCGGAGCTTGGGCTTTAAACAGTAGATCCCGGTCAGTGAGTATACAAATTAAATATTTCTTGTTTTTTTTTTAAATGGTTTCCATAATAAGAATTAAAATTTTAAATTAAAATAATAAAAACAATTTTTTTGTTTTTTAAACAAAAAATTTAAATTATAAGAAAAATTAAATATTTTTTTTGTTTTTCTAAATTGTTTTTAAAATGAGATATGAAAAATGAAATTTAAATTAAAAAAAAAATTTTTTTTGTTTTAAATTGTTTCCAAAAATAATGTTAAACGTCAAATTAAAAAAAAATTGTTTATTAAAAAAAAATTAAATATTTGTTTTTGTTTTTCTAAATTGTTTCCAAAATGAGATATAAAAAATAAAATTTAAATTTAAAAAAAAAATATTTTTTTTTTGGTTTTTTAAAAAAAATTTAATATTTTTTGTTTTTTTTTTAATTGTTTTCAAAAATAATGTTAAACGTTTAAATTAAAAAAAAAAATTGTTTTAAAAAAAAATTATGTTATAAGAAAAATTAAATATTTTTTTTGTTTTTCTAAATTGTTTCCAAAATGAGATATAATAAATAAAATTTAAATTCAAAAAAATTAATTAATATTTTTTTGTTTTTTTTAAATTGTTTCCAAAAATAATGTTAAACGTTTAAATTAAAAAAAAGAAAAATAGGCGCCCCGGTAGGCGAGTTGATAGCGTGCTTGCCTATTAGCGGGGGGGTTGTGGGTTCGATTCACACCAGAGGCTTTGGTCTGTCGCTGCAAAAGTCTAGCCCTGTGGTCTATGTCACCCGTTTTACCCTTGGACCCAGAAATTAGAATATAAGTTTACTTTGTATTGTAATTAACCAAAAATAAAAAATAAATAACATTTTTTTTTTGTTTTAAAAAAAACACATTAAAAATAAAATTTTAAATTATAAAAAAAAATTAATTTTTTTTTTGTATTTTTAATTATTTTCCAAAATAAAAATTTAAAATTAAAAAAAAAACAATAAATAGTTTTTAAATTATTTTATAAAAGAAATTATTGAATTTTCAACATAAGAAGAAAGTGTGGTATTTTTTAGAAAAGTTTAATCAAATAATTGACAAAATGTTAAATTTAAAAAAAAAATTTAATTAAAAAAAAAATATGTTTTATTTTTTTAAACAAATAAAATTTTAAATTAACAAAACAACAAATTCAATATTTTTTTAAATTATTATTTTTGAAAGAGAACTTTATGCTGCAATTATTTTATAAAAAATGTTGGTTTTTAAAAAAATTCAAAAAAATCTTCAACTTTAAATAAACTTTCTAAAATTTTTAATTCTTCTTTGCAACATTTTTAAAAATATTTTTTTTTATTGAATTTTAAATATGAGAAGAAAGTGGATTATTTTTTAGAAAAGTTTAATATAATTAACAAAATGTTAAATGTAAAAAAAAGGTTTAAATTCAAAAAAAAAAATTAAATATTTTTGTTTTTTTTTTTAAATTTCCAAGCTAGAATTCAAAAAATAAAAATTTACCAAAAATATATAATTTGCAATAAACTGCAAATAATTTATAAACAAATTTGGGTTTTTTTAAAAAACAAACTAGAAAAACCTCTACAACTTTAAATACACTTTCTAAATTTTTTTTGCCAAAATTTTTAAAAATAATTTGTTTTTATTGAATTTTAAACATAAGAAAAAAGTGGGGTACTTTTTAAAAAAAAATTAGTCTACAAAAGTAGTCAAAAATATTTTTTTGGTTTTTTATTAAAAAAAATTACCAAATTTGAAAATTTTGATTATCAAAACAATTTAATTAAATATTTTTTTTAAAATAGTATTTTTGAAAAAGATTTTATTCTGCTAATAACGTATAAAAAAATTTTTGGTTTTGAAAATAAACTAGAAAAAACTCTACAACTTTAAATTTTTAATTTTTTTCCCAACATTTTTAAAAATAATTTGTTTTTTTTTTTGAAAAAAAAAATTTTACCTAATAACAAAATGTTAAATGTTCAAAAAAAAAATTAAATATTTTTGGTTTTCTTAATTTTTTTTCCAAAAAAAATTTTAGTTAACAAAAAAACATTTTTAATATTTTTTAGAATTATTATTTTAAAAAAATTTAATTAAATATTGTTTTTAAATTTGGGTTTTTAAAAAAACTCTACAACTTTAAATACACATTCTAAAAATTTTTTTTCCAACATTTTTAGAAATAATTTGTTTTTATTGAATTTTAAATACAAGAATAAAGTATTTTTTAAAAATAATTAGTCTAAACAACAAAATGTTAAATTAAAAAAAAAAACAAAAACATTTTTTTGTTTTTTTTTTAAAAAAATACCAAATTAGAAAATTTTGATTACCAACAAATTTAATTAATTATTTTTTTTAAATACCAAATTACCAAATTAGAAAATTTTGATTACCAAAAAATTTAATTAATTATTTTTTTTAAATAGTATTTATGAAAAGATTGTATTCTGCTAGTATAAACAAATTTTGGTTTTTAAAAAAACAATAGAAAAAAATCGACAACTTTAAATACGCTTTCTAAAATTTTTAATTTTTTTCCCAACATTTTTAAAAATATTTTTTTTTTTTTTGAAAAAAAAATTAATCTAAATAACAAATTGTTAAATGTTAAAAATTAAATTTTTTTGGTTTTTATTAAATTTTTTTCCAAAAAAAAAATTTTAATTAACAAAAAACCATTTAAATTTTTTTTTTTTAATTATTATTTTTTGAAAAAACAAATTTTATGCCGCTATTATTTAATAAAAAAATTGGAAAAATGTCTACAACTTTAAATAACTTTTCTAAAATCCTTAATTTGTTTTTCATAATTTTTTAAAAATAAATTATAATTATTAGATTTTAAAAATAAGAAGAAAGTGGTTTATTTTTTTTAGAAAAGTTTAATCCTTTTAACAAAATTAAATTTTTTAATGAAAGAAATGAAATCCAAAAAAAAAATATATTTTGAACAAAAAATTAACTTTAAAAAAATGTATAAAACAAAAAACAACAGCTATGTAAGCTATTAATCAAAAATAAAATGTAACGGAAATTTCCACCAAATTTATCTACATCATCTATAAATATTCATAATACTGAGATTAAATTGCTGAAATCCATTGTGATCTTTAAATTTTTCTTCAAATTTACTATTCCAAGCTTTGAATAAATTTTTTTTAAAATCATTTTCGTTTTTGCATTCACCTAATTTGAAATATTTCTAGACGTTACAAACACGAGACACCCTGTGTCACAAAAAGGTGTGCGGTACACAAATTGTAACAACCAATGGCAAATAAACTTGTTTTGGATGGCTTAAAAAATGGGAGAATTAAGCACTCCAGAAAAATCCAATAAGAAAGTTTAGAGTTATCTGATCAGCCCTCGTTTCATTCATATGGAACAAAAAAAAAAAAAAACAGCACATTTTATTTATTTGTTTACTTATTTGTTATTTATTAGTATTTTAAATCACATGAACGAATGATGATTACAATGAACACTTGGCGAAGACTTATGACCCTACTTATAAGCGAATGTGCGTGTGTGCTGGTACAAACATTAATTATCACACTTTTAATACTTTTCCCTTTTGTTTGTTTGAATACAATAAATGACTGGCTATTGTGAATTAAGCTGACGATGAAACACTTGTAGACTCCTCGACCATGACTGCGGGAGCCGCAGTTGTAACCTCAGACCCTACGTTATCCGGCACAACAGTTGTGTTCACGGCTGTAGCAGCAGCATCACTTTCTTCGGGTTTTTTGGTGCATTTAATTTCACATTCCTCTTTGGACTCGAAATTATTGGAGTTGCCGGCACAGCCGCCATAAATGAATTCCACACATTCACGCTTTTCCACATCGTAGGCAAAGCGATAGAAGAGGGCAAAACAACGTCCGGTCTCTTTGGGCTGATGGCAATCTGAAAGGCGGTCAATATTATTATCATTTTATACAGTTTTTTTTTTAATTACAGATATCACAACAGAACAAGGAAACTTCTCTTAAAGCCATGCGACTTGTCTGGAGAGTCCCCCATTTCGATATCCACCAATTCCATTTGCTACTCACCTTCATTGGTCAGCAATTCAGATTCCACAACAACGTCGGCTGGTGGTTTCACATCCTTTTCCAGTTCCTCCACCACTGGTTCGACAGCGGCTGCATGCAGGCTCCCCACCAAGCACGCACTCAACACAACACAGTAAATGAACGATTTCATTGTTGTACGGGCGGTAAACTCTGGACGAGTGGTAGAGAAGAAGTTTCACTTTGGAATGATTAACTGGTAGTGTGTTTATCGTCTGCACTTGGGCCACATTAAATAGTCTACCTACCGACAGATACATTTCAAGCCCAATTGTTAATGAGCAGAATCAACAAGGCTTAGTCATTCTCTTGCCAGTACACACGCGGTGAGACGAAGCGTTTTGTTTACATTCAGTTCTTTTTTTTTTGGGATTTTTTTTTTTTTTTTGTTACTTTGGATTTTTCGTATTTATCATAAACTTAAGAGTATGAATTTGCATAATTCCTAGTCGGCAAAGAGAGCAGATCGCATAGTTTCGCTTAACACACACGTCCACCGTATGACTGGGCGACGTCATAGTTATCGTTGCCAGCAATCGTTGTTGTCGCATACGGGAAGTCATAAGTGTAGAATTTTAAAATGTAGCCCATTAAACTCGTCACAGCGATTTTGCCCAACTGATAACAGGTGTCACTATGGAGAGACGCGTCGTCGGCAAAACTTCCGGAACAAATGTAAATAATCGTTTACACTAGTCTACACAGAAGATGTGTTGTGATCGCAAAATCATTGCAAATTAATGGAATGGCTAACTGGCTAATCATTTCATTATGAAATTACAAATTTAGGGATTGTTAATCCATATCCGTGTATCCTTCCATTTTTAGTAATGGCTTGTCAAAGAATAAAAGCATCAAAAGTGACGGCTACCGAAATACCGGGTGATTCGATATAACACCTCTTGTTGGAAAACCCTTTACAAGCTCGTTTAACCGACTTAACGCCGATTTTTTGGATTTAAACTGAAAATGTATCCCTGATTAAATTTTGTTACTGATTTTTTTTGTTGAAATTTTCAGCTTTTATCGCTGTTTTAAAAGGACAGTGGCGCCAAGACTTTTATATTAAAGAAAGATTACACTACTCAACAAAATGAAAAAAATTTCATGTACATGAGCTCGAAAAACGCAATAAAAATTTTTTTTTTCGTTTGGTTTTTGTTTTATTTTTTTGGTTAATTTGTTTTGTCCGGCATAACTCGGGAACCACTAGCCCGATTTAATTGAATTAAATTCTAAAAAAATTTAAAATTTAAATAAAAAAAAAACAAAGATCATGAAAATCGATGCACGCGTTTCGCTTTTATTCGCAATTGAGTAAAGGTATGAATTTCAAAAAAAATTTTCATATATTTTTGTCACCCAACAAATTTTAATTTTTTTTGTAATAAAAAAGAAAAAACCTTGTGCATATTAGGGTGGAGTGAAATTCAAAAAAAAAAAGTTAACCTCGGAAAGAGATGTAGTCTGGGGTCCTAATGAGGGGAAAAATAAAGAAAAAAAATTTAAAAAATTTTTAGGGATCGCGCCACTCCCTCGAAATTTGGAAATTATTGCTATTTTGGCGTTGATTTTAGAAAAATCCTAAAAAGTTTTATGTCAATAAATGTTTGCAATAGCGTGAACAATGAAATAAGGGCATGAAAAAATTTAAAAAAAATTTTCTCATTGTTCAAAAATTTCAAAAAGTAAAATAAGTCAAATCGTCCCTTCTTCAGAAAATTGACTGAACAATGAAATCGCCACCAAAGCTACAAATATTAGTCGATTATCCTCATATTTGCCTCAAATACTTTTGTTTGGACACTGAACAAGCTCAATTTTTTTCTTTATTTTTCCCCTCATTAGGACCCCAGACTACATCTCTTTCCGAGGTTAACTTTTTCAAATTAAAAAAAAAGCATGTTTTCACTCCACCCTAGTGCATATGTCGAGCAAATTTTTGAAATTCATACCTTTACTCAATTGCGAATAAAAGCGAAACGCGTGCATCGATTTTCATGATCTTTGTCTCATTTTGCTCATAGGTTATGTGACTTTACGTAAATGTAATAAGATTTGACATTTTTTTTCATTTTGGATTTTTTATGGATTTTTTAAAAAAAAAAATTTAAATCTTTAGGCAAAAAATAAGTTTTTTCCTTTATATATTCATTTTTAACTTGGAAACTGTTGCTTGTATAGGAAAACAATATATGAACAGATTAAGGGAATTGTAATTTTAAATTAAAATTTAATTCAATTAAATCGGGCTAGTGGTTCCCGAGTTATGCCGGACGAAACAAATTAACCAAAAATTTTTTTTTAAAATTTAAAAAAAAAAAAATAAAACAAAAACCAAACGAAAAAAAAAATTTTTATTGCGTTTTTCGAGCTCATGTCAAGGTTATCTACGCAGAAAAAATTATCGCATCCCGAGTACATTTTGACTGTTGACTAGTGTTATTTAACACGTTGACTGCCAAGGCCATTTTCGGAAAACTGGCCAAAAATGACATTTTGATTTTTTTTACATTATATTACTAAAAACTCTATTTCTTGATGATAGTTATCATGAAAAAGCAAGTATGATGTTTTTTTTAGGAGAAAAGGGACCTACGAATTATCTCGTAGTTGGCTTCTGTGACAGAAATCGATACTAGCACTGATAAAATACGGTTTTACTCGTAACTACACAAAAAGTGTCAGTTTTAGATAGTACGAGATAACTCGTAGTTGGCTTCCTGGAAGGTAAATAAATCTACGAGTTATCTCGTAGTTGGCGGTCAACGTGTTAAAACTTAATAACATTATGAGACACTAATTGGCATAACTTCTAAAAAGAATTGTACGATTTATTTGAAATAATTTTTAAAAAATATATCACTAAATTATTTTAAGTCTTCGCCATTATTGCATTTAAATCCGAAGGAGAGTTTCGGAGTTATTAACAAAGTTAAGTCGGAAAAAATTTGATTCCAACTTATTTTTTCCTTTTTTTTTGTTGAAAAAAATTCATAAAAAATCCCAAACGACAAGATGTGCCCATTTCCAGTAGTTTATTATAATGCCACATATCTAACAAATAAAATGAGGTGTAGATAATGCAAATCGATGGCAAATTTTGATTTTTATACCCAATTTTATGAAGGCACATTTCGGTGCGTTCCATACAATTTTTTTGGGTTGTGTGTGATTTGTAAAAAAAAAAAGCGGAATGGTAAATTAGTGTGAGAGATTCAAGAGGGACCCTTAACTAAATAGTGAATGAAATCGAAAATAATGATCTATACCTCATTTTATTTGTAACATATGAGTCTTTACGATAAACTACTGAAAATGGAATATTTTTGTCATTTTGGGGTTTTTTTTATGAATTTTTATTCAAAACATTGAAATTAAATTAACAAAAATTATTTTCGACTTATGATTTTTTTTCGCCCAAAAAAAAATACGAAAAAAATTAACCTCGGTACACCAAGGGTTGCCGACGGCGGAGAATAGGGAGGTCTGTGAGACGACTTGATTTGCAGTCGCTAAGGATCGCTCATGGTTTACAAAGTTGAACTGATGAGTAACCTTACCTTATGTCAGTCATCTCTATGATCAGCCATACACTAGTGACTAATTCTTCGAATATTCTAAGCACTATCTAACAAATCAGTGATGATTTCACATAACTTTCACCTTTGACGTTGTATTTAGTAAAGATTAAAGATTGTCGTCTCGTAAAAGGAAATTATCTGTGAAAGGAAATAATCGGTGTTTTTTTACATCATATAACCACAAAATAAGCAGAATACATATTAAGTGATAACCTTTTCAATACTTCGACTATTCATACGTGTGTTTTTACATTAAACCGAGTATGTAATTTGAAACAAAGAAATGGGAACATGTTTTAACCCCTTTCACTTTTGCTAAATTAGTGAAATTGCTACATTTTATTTTCTATAGACGACCTGGATTATGAAATTCGTATATTTTCTAATCTCACTCTGTTATCGTTTTCTAAAAAATAAAAAACGAAATATAATTTCGCATACTGGAAAGTTTTAAAAGGTGTTTTTTTTAATAGAATTTTGAAGTGGAATAAAACAAAGATGCATTTTTTAAATTGACATGAAATTTACTTTATTCCAAAAATAATCTTCTGATACTATAAGTCTAAGGAAGTAGTCTAAGCTGTGGCCGTATATCGCCAATAACGTGGCGAATGTTGTCCTCCAAATGGTCAATCGTTTCGGGCTAGACAAGCGACTTTACATATGCCCACAGAAAATAGTGACGTTAAATCACAGATACGAAACGTAAAACTATGCGGTTACGAAATGTTTTGCTCTAATGGACGATTATGTTGACCGTAAAATCATACGTATTTCGAACCGAAAAAGGCTACCCAAAAATATTTGGATTCTTAAGAAAATGTATTTGAATTGAAATATCCATATGTCCAGAGGTCAAAACTCAAAGAGTCATTAGTTTTATCGCAAATTGTGGTCAAATCTTTAACTAAAAAAACTAAACATGTATTCGTGAAAAAAAAACACTCCCTCCCTAAAGGTTGTCGACTGTTAGCAAATGCTTTTGTCCCTCAACGTAATTGTTAAGAAAGCTCAATATTCATTGAACAGTTGATTGAAACAACTGACGCCCGTTAACTTTTGAAAATGGCGCCGTCATAACTACTGTGGTGGCTCCGTTAAAGGAACCCATTCCGGTCGATACAAAAGCCTCCTCAACAAACAAAAGGTAAAACTATTTCATAATTCCACTTATAATTGCATCGAGTCTATTGCCTCTGACGTTGATCTGGAGCTGGAATGAGGTCCATGTCGCAGCCTATATAATTTTTCTGACAGCGATGCTTTTAAAAAACAAATTTGCGTCAGATTTTCGATATGAGAAATTTGTGGAATCTTTGACCCGATTTACACGATGACTTTCCACCCAGTTTGAACAGGCAAGACATTCGATGATTGTTGCCGAAGGGGTTAGAGAAGCAAGAGAGGTAGACAAACAGTCACGAAATGGAAATTGTTGGAAATTTAAAGTTTTTGGACATTATTTATTTACTAGTAAGTTGTTGAAAAAAAAAAAATTTTGTGGAAAAAAAACAATTTTGTTGGAAAAAAAACAATTTTGTTGGAAAAAAAATTTTATCTTGAAAAAAAAAATTTTCGTTCAAAAAAAAATTTTTTTTGAAAAAAAAAAATTGTTGAAAAAAAAAAATTTTGTTGAAATTTTTGTTGACAAAAAAAATTTTTGTGGAAATTTTTGTTGACAAAAAAAAATTTTTAGTTGAAAAAAAAAAAATTTGGAAAAAAAAATTCTTTGTAAAACAAAAAAAATTTGTAAAAAAAAAATTTTGTAAAAAAAAAATTTTGGTAGAAAAAAAATTGGGGAAACACAATTTCTGTACAAAAAAAATAATTATTTTTTTATTATTATTATTTATAGAAAATTATAGAATGCCTATTTAAATTCCTACGTACTGCGTGACACAGTCAGTGAATCAGTGAATCAGTGTCGAGGGTAAATATAATTTGGAAAATATTTCCAAGATTAAAATAGTTGTACAGCACTAGCAGCTGAGACTATCGGCTATCGTCTCTTGGCATTATCAATTTTATATTTGTTTATACGAAAGAAGAAAACACTTCAGAAACAAGCAAGTGTGTTAGTTATTAAACAGTCATCGTGTAAATGCCCACGACTTTATGTGGAGATTTCAGTAGAAAATGTCAAGAAAAACCCAGGAGAAGAAGTCATCGTGTAAATTGGGACTTGAAAACAATTGTGTTTTGTATTTTGGAGTTTTTTTTTTTTTTAAATTAAAATTAAAAACGGTTTCGACTGTCTTGAACGGAACATATCAATTGTCACAAACGAATATACATTAAATATATGTTGCTTCAGCTAAATATCTGTAATCTGTAGTCACAACAGAAAAGAAAGACAGCACAAAGGGTCAAAATCAGTGATGGGTTTACACCTGGGTATTTACCCAACGCTGGGTATTTACCCATTTATTCCCACGTTTATCTAATTTATTTATCTAATTTCGGGTAAATACTCATTTTAATAACAAAGACTCGTCGTTACGTAAAGTAAGAGAAATGTGAACATTTTCGAATTTATTTTGAACATATTTTGTTGAAGTGTATTTTGTTTATACATTTCTTGATGCGTTTTGCTCAGTTAAGGCAGTTTTGACTGCATCAAACACAACAACAATTCTTAATAAGAACCGCTAATCAGCGTCCATATGGCAAATCAATGTAATGAGTGGGAGCGATGCTGAAGCAACTATAAAAATTAAATTAAATTTAAAATTAATTCATTTGTTAATAAAAAATCTTATTAATAATAAAAAATTAAATTATTTTAATTTATTTAAATTTAACTTTTTTCTAATTTATACCCACATTTTGGGTAAATACCCAGGTGCTTGGGTAAATACCTGGGTATTTTCGGTTAAATACCCAATTTACCATTTGGGTATTTACCCTGGTCCCATCACTAGTCAAAATGCAGTTGGTGACAAATTCTCTGGTGTCAACAGAGACAGTTTCTGCAACACAATTTCTCAGCCATTTTTTTTCCCCCCAAATAGTTTTCTTGCTCAATACTTTGTTAGAGCAATCAACCAGTTAGTTGCTTCAACAAAGTTAATGCATTTTTATTTTATTTTTGATTTCCGATATGTTAGTCCCACTTTTTGCTAATGGACACTTTAAATGTTCAATAGATATCTACAATTCTAGTGATAGCTGGCCAAAATTACTCTAAAAAAAAAAAAAGTTTCTTAGCCATTTAAAGCCATCGTTTCGCATTTCAATGTGAGATTTCGATCAACATACAAATGAATTATTCAATGCTGGTGCTGGTGCTGTTTGGGCACGTAAGGCGTTCACTCAACTTTTGTTTTGAACATGATTTTTCGCAAGCCGATAGTCAAAGTAACGACTATCAGTGGCCTGCCCCGATAGCCTGTTCCATAGTCTGACTGAGTAAACAATTATGATTCATGGCGATCCCAACAAATTGTTTATTTTATTAATTGAATTTTTAACATGAACTGATGATGCGCCATTTTCAAACACAACGAGTAGCATTCAATTGTCGCATTTATTTATATCCGGTGTTCAAAAAAAACCAATTACCAACACTCGCTCAATGTTTGATGGCATTCTGCGGTTTGGCAGTTGTCACCGTCGTCAGTTCGGCCTTCTGGGTAACTGGAGCAGCCACCGTCAATGATTTCAAAGTCGATGGATTCAATTGCTTGCGTGTCAGCGTTGGCTGTTTGCAGGCCTCCTCACAGGTTTCCTTGAAGCCGAACGAATTGGCATTGCCCCGGCAGCCGCCAAAGGTGAACTCTTCGCACGTATCGGTCTCGGCATTGTAATAGAAGCGCGATAGCTTCATGCGACATGGACCGGTTTCCGCGGGCAATAAACATTTGGAATCTTCGAAAAAGTTACAAACGGATTTATAAAAAAACTGAATTAGCACCTCATTTTAAGTGTTTTACCTTTCGTGGTGGATGGGCCATTATTGATCAGGGGTTTGGTGTCGGTCGGGGCTTTCGTATCCACCGGATTGGCATCAATTGCGTTGCTCAAAATCAGTACAACACACAAAAATGGGAAAACTCTTAATGGCCACATGTTGGATTTTACTGATTTATTCTATTTAGTTTTTTTTTTTTAATGAAATTTCGAATGTTTTCTTCCGCTTGGAAAAATGTGTCTGCTCTCTTTGTCCGCACTAATCACAACTGCAGATTGTGGCTGAGGCCAAATGTGAGCGGCAAAATAAGTGAGCTTGACGATGCGCACTCGACTGATACGTATCAAATGGTGATAATCATGTTGATGATTACGTGACAGACATACATGGACGTACGAGGGTGGATGGGAAACAGTTCCAATGGATTGAATTGAATTGAATTAGAAAACTAAATTGTGCAAAAATGCACTTTAACGGACGTAAGACCCCCGAAAAAACAAACAATGCCACCCCTCTCAAAATCACCCAGAAATAAGGAAAATCTATAGAAGAAATGTTCCGGGGGCTAGAGGCACCCAACAAATAGCCCCAAGACGAAAATAATCAAATCGCAACTCAAACTTCAGGAAATCGCATACGGATGAAAAAATAAAATAAAAAATTGTGGGCGTGGCCACTCCTTAAATTCGATCCGCCGCCCATTTTATAAGTGTGGGTACTAAAACTTCATGAAATTGCATAAGGATGAATAAAATGCAAATTGTTTTTGTCATAAAACAAATACAAATTTCTTTTAAAAAAATTTAAATATTTAAAAAAAAATATTTTTTGTTGGAAAAATGCAAATTGTTTTGTCATAAAACAAATAAAAATTTCTTTTAAAAAAATTTAAATATTTAAAAAAAAAATATTTTTTTTTGTTTGGAACTAATTAATGTGACATTTTTACAATTCGAGGTAATTGTTTATCGATTTCGAGGTCTCTTTTGAAGCCAAGACCTGAAAAAAATCGAGTAGGTACACAAATTTCATGAAATCACATAAAGATGAAACAGCAAAATAAAAAAATTGTGGGCGTGGTCATAGGTGGCCCTAGGCCACTGCTGGTCACCAATTACATAAGTGTGGGTACTCAAACTTCATGAAATTGCATAAGGATGAAAAAAATGCAAATTGTTTTTCATAAAAAAAAATAAAAATTTCTTTTAAAAAAATTTAAATATTTAAAAAAAAAATATTTTTTTTTTTTTGGAACTAATTCGCTTACTGTGTCATTTTTACAGTTCGAGGTAATTGTTCATTGCATTAGGATGAAAAAATTCCATAAAAAAAAATATAAAATTTATTTTAAAAAAAAATATAAGATTTATTTAAAAAAAAAATTAAATATTTAAAAAAAAAATATTTTTAAAATTTTTTTAATAATAATTGAAAAATTATAAATAAAACTTTAATTAAAAATCTTTGACAATTAATATTGAAAAAAAAAGAAAAAAAAAACTTTATTTAAAAATCCTCGACAATTAATATTAAAAAAAATCCTTTACAATTTAAATGTAATGAGATCAGCTAGTTGAAGAACGTCCAAAAAATCAAAATCAAAATTTTAAAAAAGTTCCTAAAGTCGTAAACGGTTTAATTTTTTTTTTGTTAGTATTATATTCCCCGGAATCGGGAAGTAAAAAATCGGCTAATTTCGAGCGAATTCCCGTGTTAAAACCCCTAGTCCTAACATTCCAACCCAGCAAACATATACGAGTCCTCAGAGATCATCTCACGATATCCTAAATACTGTCTCGAAATCGCCATAGTTACGTCGACGATGAGGCGGCGGAAAAACCAGTTCCTATTCTATTAACGATTTTTCCCCTCAACCCTCGTATAGGGTCACTAGTCACTATAAACACACGCGCTGAGCTTTTACTCATGATGGTGGCGTAAATGTTTGAAATAATTTGTTTTTCTTTATTTTTAATTCTGCAAATTAGAACAGATTACAGAATCATGTGTCACATGCTGTTCACATATGGCCTCCGATCAAGTCCATGCCTATCAGATGAAAGCTCTAGCAATTCCCCTGTACAGCTGTACACAAATTTCAGCAACGCATTGGTCCAAAGAACAATTGTGCCCAGGGATTTGTTGGTGTACCTTTTGAGAAACGACGTAGTGGGTTTTTCTCATTTAGTGCAATGTCCGTGAGCCCATGAAATGAATGTGAAATGTTTTGTGAGTGTGTGTGTGTTTGATACTGCATAATTCCAAAACATTTTTTGTTTTCAAACTTATCAATGTTTTTCAATAATGTGAGTTGTCTGTGCTTACTGGAATAGTCCAAGACCTGTCCAGTTCGATTCAGTTAAAACTGTCCGTCGCCGATTGTGACATTGAATGATGTGTGGACTTGTCACAATTAAATGAGTTTGGAAACTGAGATTTCGAATTTACAAATCAGCTGAATGAAATAAAACAGCCTGTAGATAAAGGTTGTGAGATTTTGACCCGGCACCCCGTGCGCTATTCGGGGGGGAAATCGTTCACTTTCATTTGGAAGTAATAGACAAAAAATGTTAATTTAGAACGCGTGCATTCAAAGAATGTCGGGCGCATAATTAAATATAAATGAATTTTCAATTTAAAATATCCATCGAATTAAAAATACTCAAATAAAGTTAGTTTGTTTTGAAATTGAAACATTATCTCGATGTCCGCTTAGCTTTAATTACATGCGATTATCGAATGTATGTCGGTCGACGAATGTTCGGCGCTATGAATTTCGTCAAATAAATGTGAATACATTTAAATTAATTGCTGGAACTAATTGAAAAAGCAAATAAAGTGATTTACGGCATTCAGTTCGGCGTAAACGCATCGCCAGCACCACTACATGGTGAAACTCAAAAGTTATTTCAAGAACTTGACAGAGTTCTGAAAATGAAAATCAAAATTCACAAGTCCAACAATGTGGATCTGCTGTTGCTCTTTTCTTTTTTCGGAATAGAAACAAAAATCGTGTCACAAACCAAATACATCGCTCATATAACAGTGTAGGGTATCATAAAATTACATTCATTCCCCCACACATACACACATTCTTTGATGTGTACGTATTTACATGTGTATGTAAATTATGTATCGTATACGAATCGCATTAGAAGCGTTCGCCTCAACAAACTTTAGTTAATTATGTATAACTCGTATGTAATAAGTATGTACATATACTCGTATGTGTGTATGTGTATGTGCATGTATTTTAAGAGTTAATATCAATTAAATAATTCATAGATAATTTGATGACATTTTGGCACGTTCCAAAGACACATTTAATTACTAAATTAGGCAATTGTTTTCAAAAGTAAAATTCAATTTTAACAGCTCTTCTCATGAGCTACGACACGCTTACGACATTTCAAATGGTACAGTCAGAAATTATTACCATAAGAATACTCGTGCATGTAAGTACATTATTGGGTTACAGAAATGTGGAACTAGCACTGAGGGCTGCTATGGAGAGCGATATTTAGAACATGTGTTGGAGTATACAATTCTTGAAGTCGAAGAGAAGAGTATTTTTTTTGCAGTTCCTAAGGCAGCACAAAGGATTTTCATGAAACCGTTTTGTGAAATTTACTACATGTGGTCGAATACTTTTAAAACGGTTCCTAAAGCCTTGCATTGTTCACTGTTAGTAGCGTCTGTTTGGAAGGTTCTGCTGAAGTCCACATACTATGCTAAGGATACTAGGCAAGGTCCAAAAAATGGCTAGTCTACGCATTACGGGTGCTCTGCAAACCACCCGCTCCGAGGCTATCGCAATGGTCGAACAATGGTTATGGTCTGGGATCTATGAAAAATGGCCCAAACGAAAAATTACCGAAAAATAAAATGAAGAATGCACCAAATGACGAATTCCCCAAAATAATTGAAAAAAAAATGCCCACATGAAAATTTGCCCAAAAATTTTGCGATGTTCTTCAGACAATTTATGAAAAATTGTCTAAAAAATTCTGAAAAATCTACTAAACAATTTATGAAAAATTGCCCAATTCAAAATACCCCAAATATGAAAAATACCTGAAAAATACACCAATAGATTTTCGTAATTTGGAAAAAGTTTCCTAAAATGTGAAAAAAATTACGGAAAAATAAAAATGAAAAATGGCCCAAATGAAGAAATCCCCAAAATAATTGAAAAAAAAATGCCCAAAAAAGGCCCACATGAAAATTTGCCCAAAAATTTTGCAAAGTTCTTCAAATAATTTATGAAAAATTCTCCAATTTCCAAGCTTTATGAAAAAATACCCCAAATGAAAAATGGTCTAAAAAATTCTGAAAAATCTACCAAACAATTTATGAAAAATTACCAAATTGAAAATATTATGAAAAATACCTGAAAAATACACCAATAGATTTTCGTAATTTGGAAAAAGTTTCCTAAAATGTGAAAAAAATTACAGAAAAATAAAAATGAAAAATGCCCCAAATGTAGAAATCCCCAAAATAATTGAAAAAAAAAAATGCCCAAAAAAAGCCCACATGAAAATTTGTCCAAAATTTTGCGAAGTTCTTCAAATAATTTATGAAAAATTCTCCAATTTCAGATAATTTATGAAAAATTCTCCAATTTCCAAGCTTTATGAAAAAATACCCCAAATGAAAAATGGTCTAAAAAATTCTGAAAAATCTACCAAACAATTTATGAAAAAATAACCCAATTCAAAATACCCCAAATATTATGAAAAATACCTGAAAAATACACCAATCGATTTTCGTAATTTGGAAAAAGTTTCCTAAAATGTGAAAAAAATTACCGAAAAATAAAAATGAAAAATGCCCCAAATGAAGAAATCCCCAAAATAATTGAAAAAAAATGCCCAAAAAAAGCTCACATGAAAATTGGCCCAACAATTTTGCGAAGTTCTTCAGATAATTTATGAAAAATTCTCCAATTTCCAAGCTCTATGAAAAAATACCCCAAATGAAAAATGGCCTAAAATATTCTGAAAACTCTATCAAACAATTTATGAAAAAATAATCCAATTCAAAATTCCCCAAATATTATGAAAAATACCTGAAAAATACACCAACAGATTTTCGTAATTTGGAAAAAGTTTCCTAAAATGTGAAAAAAAAATAACCGAAAAATAAAAATGAAAAATGGCCCAAATGAAGAAATCCCCAAAATAATTGAAAAAAAAATGCCCAAAAAAGGCCCACATGAAAATTTGCCCAAAAATTTTGCAAAGTTCTTCAAATAATTTATGAAAAATTCTCCAATTTCCAAGCTTTATGAAAAAATACCCCAAATGAAAAATGGTCTAAAAAATTCTGAAAAATCTACCAAACAATTTATGAAAAATTACCAAATTGAAAATATTATGAAAAATACCTGAAAAATACACCACTAGATTTTCGTAATTTGGAAAAAGTTTCCTAAAATGTGAAAAAAATTACAGAAAAATAAAAATGAAAAATGCCCCAAATGTAGAAATCCCCAAAATAATTGAAAAAAAAAAATGCCCAAAAAAGCTCACATGAAAATTTGTCCAAAAATTTTGCGAAGTTGCTCAAATAATTTATGAAAAATTCTCCAATTTCAGATAATTTATGAAAAATTCTCCAATTTCCAAGCTCTATGAAAAAATGAAAAATGGCCTAAAAAATTCTGAAAAATCAACCAAACAATTTATGAAAAAATAACCCAATTCAAAATACCCCAAATATTATGAAAAATACCTGAAAAATACACCAATCGATTTTCGTAATTTGAAAAAAGTTTCCTAAAATGTGAAAAAAAATTACCGAAAAATAAAAATGAAAAATGCCCCAAATGAAGAAATCCCCAAAATAATTGAAAAAAAATGCCCAAAAAAAGCCCACATGAAAATTGGCCCAACAATTTTGCGAAGTTCTTCAAATAATTTATGAAAAATTCTCCAATTTCCCAGCTCTATAAAAAATACCCCAAATGAAAAAAGGCCTAAAACATGAAGAATGTCCCAAATGAAGAATTCCCAAAAATAAAGGAAAAATGTCCATAAAATATTATGAAAAATACAATGGACTTTCGTAATTTGGAAAAAGTTTCCTAAAATGTGAAAAAACCCCAAAGAAAAATTAAAAACAATCCAGAAAAAAAACCCCCACAATTCATAATGAAAGATTCCCCAGTTTTCTATGAGATTTGTATTTTGGAGAATTCTTCATTTTGTTCGGATCATTTTTCATAGAGCCATTGGTCACAGTGTAGGATCTATGAAAAATGGCCCAAATGGAAAATGGCCTAAAAAATTAACAATTCCCCAAAATAAAGGAAACCCCCCCCCCCCCCCCAAAAAAAAAAAGCCCAACATGAAAAATCCCCCAAAACATTTTTTAAAAAATTTCCAAATATAAAATGCCCCAAATATCAGGAAAAATAGCCCCAAAACATTATACATTATAAAAAAATAGTGCGCGGATGCGCGCTTTATTTTATTATTTTTCATATGAAAAACGGAAAATGAAATATTACCTAAAAATTATGAAAAACTCTCCAATTTTGGTGGTTACCTAAAATTCTGATTAAAATCCTCTTTGCATTATTGGTTGCCTGTATGCGTGTGTAGATATTTCCAGTGTCCATTTTGGAATTAGTCGTTTAACTAAATTAATGAATATTAATTAACTTTTAGTTGCAGCTATTAAAACAACAACAACAACAACGGTTACACATTCCACACCAGCGTACTGCGGATATTGTTGCTGACAACGGCATGTGTGGCAGGCAGTAGCAACAGCAGTTGCATGTGTTAATTATGTTAATGCAAAATACATAATTGCATTTGCAATTACGTTGAACGGAAGGCAAGATGATGCAAGGATGCGATGATGTGAGGATTTTAGGCGACTGCAGCTGGCATTTAACATTAAGATTACAAATCGTGTCACACAGTGGGCGTGTGTGTGGTGGGAGTGTGAATAAGTGATGGATTTGAGAGAGTTTCGTTTGCAATAAACCAGTGTGTAAATCGGTAATGGGCCTGTGTGTGTGTGTTTGTGGATGTTATTAATCGATCCTCTATGAAGGAATGCCACTTGGGACATTTAAGCATTTTGAGTCTAATGGAATTTTGTGGGCAAGAATATTCAATAGAGACAAGTGGCAAATGATGGATCTAGTAGTGTGTACGGAAGACAGGGGAACTATTTAGTACTGGAACCTAAATAAGGTTCTCATGGCTTTTAGGCGTGTGGCCGTTGGAATTGCTGCGGTGAAACAGTCGCCGAAAAACATCTATTGATTCTGATAAATCCTGGGGGACATTTTTGCCAAAAAAAAAATGGTAATTGACAAAAAAGTTTATATAAAATTCAATTAGGAAAATAATAATTGCACGTGCAATTGATTTGAAAAGTGTTTACTAACATCGTGTTACACACATTCTGTCCTATGAGCCAAATGCACATATTCGGAAAGAGGGGAAAAAATAAAAATACACGTGTATCGGCGATTTTCATGTACACGTCAGAATTTTTTTTTTTAATTTTGAAGTATGAAGCTCGTAGTGGCCTGTGTGAAAGCCTTTGGACCGATTTTTAACCTTTTTTCAGTGATCCAATCGAGCTGATTTTTTGCAGGCAGACTCGTGGAAATGTCTGTATCACGTCAAATTTTTTAAAAAATAGATTTTTATCAATTCTTAGAATTCTGACGTGTACATGAAAATCGCCGATACACGTTTATTTTTATTTTTTCCCCTCTTTCCGAATATGTGCATTTGGTTCATAGGACAGAAAAAAATCTATTTTTTGTAACATGGTGTATAAAAATACACCAAATGAAAAATGCCCGGAAAAAAAGTGAACAATGCGCCACAATAAATAAAGTCGACACAAGGCAACGGTTTTGGTGTCGGCACTTGTGTTTCGCATTGCTGTTGTCAATATTGACGATTATCTGTATTGCCAACGACATGTGATGTTGATATTATCTTGAGACGACGCGGCTTTTGGTAACGACTTTATTTATTAATGACAGATTCTCGCTCTGTCCGTAGAGCAAGCCTTACTCTCATCATATTTATGTATTTTATACATGTCCAATTTCATGTTAGCTTGTAACTTGTCCCTTTAAATAACGTGTATTAGAATAAGACAACTACAGTTCTAAGTAATTTCTGTCACTCTCTCGTTTAACATTTACATGTGACCGAAAAGAAGAAGACTCAATAAAAATGTACTTTACTTTACTTTTGGTAAAGACATGGAAAAGTGTTTTAAAGTAAAAAAAAAAAAAAATACCAATACAGAAAAATTACAAACGAATTTGCGAAACGTGTGGAAGAGTTTAAGAAAAATCCTCCGTGCACTGTTCGAAGTAATTTCAATCAAGAAGAGGACAACATACCGACATTATTAAATTCGTTTCTCTTACCCAGATAATGGTGAATGATAAAGATAAGATGGTGAATTTATATGGTGCATTATAAAAACACAGCATATATTTGGTCAGCAACAAAGCCGAATTTAATGCCCACCATTGGCAGAAGATTTGGGCAATTTGCTCTCAACCCGCCGGAGGAAGCGATAGCCAGTCTGCTACAAAGGAACACTAATTATCTATTCTATGGACAGTTTCTGATACAATCCCGCGTCAAATATCTCAATGTTGCCGACAATTAAGTGGCATTCGAAATGAATGTCGATCTGATACCGGCTTTCAATTAAGATTTTATAACTCCAGAACCTTTCAAAGAAATAAAAAAAAAAAAAACATTATACGTTCAGAAAAACCAGACATCTATTTAGCCACTCACTTTTCTTCTGGTAATTTGAAGATATCTGACACCTGTCTCGCTATTCGATTTGGTTTATTTTCTTTATCACACAAAGTGGAATCAGAATTAAAAATAATAATCATTTCCCACAAAAACACTAATCAAAATAAATAAACAGACTTAATAAATTGGAGATGACAATTTGTTTATGCAAATTATCGATAAACAGACGACGTTGTCGTTACATTGATTCCAAATGCCAAGTTGGGATTGAATTGAAGAAGTGGCGTTGACTCAAAAACGAAGACGACGTCCACTTAAGCAATAGGGCTGAATACTTCTTTAAGAAAACGTCTATGAAAAATGCCCAAAAAAAAAATAAGAATTCCCCAAAATAAATGAAAAATTCCCAAAAAAAATAATTCCCCAAAATAAATGAAAAAATCCCCAAAAAAAAAGAATTCCCCAAAATAAATGAAAAATGCCCAAAAAAAGAATTCCCCGAAATAAATGAAAAATCCCCCCAAAATCCCAATATGAAAATTTTCCGCAAAAAATCCGAAAAATCCCCCAAACAATTTATGAAAAATTCCTTAAATATTATGAAAAAAATAGGAATGGGAAAAAGTGTAATTTTTAAAAAAATAAAAATCGAAAGTATGAAATATTTTTTTAAATATCTTGTAAAATACAGTCTTATGACAAATACCCCAAAAAAACAACATAAAAACGTCGCGAGTGGACGCGCCGGTTTTGTATATATCCCAAAAAAAAAAAAAAAATTCCCCGAAATAAATAAAAAATTCAAAAAAAAAAAAAACCCCGAAATAAATGAAAAATCCCCCCAAAATCCAAATATGAAAATTTTCCACAAAAATTCTGAAAAATCCCCCAAACAATTAATGAAAAATCTCTTAAATAATATGAAAAATAATCAACAAAAAAAAATAGGAATTGCAAAAAGTGTATTTTTTAACAAAAAAAAAAATAAAAATCGAAAGTATGAAATATTTTTTCAAATATCTTGTAAAATACAGTCTTATGACAAATACCCCAAAAAAACAACATAAAAACGTCGCGAGTGGACGCGCCGGTTTTGTATATATCCCAAAAAAAAAAAAAAAGAAATTGCCAAAAAAAAAAAAAATTCCCCGAAATAAATAAAAAATTCAAAAAAAAAAAAAAAAAAAACCGAAATAAATGAAAAATCCCCCCAAAATCCCAATATGAAAATTTTCCACAAAAATTCTGAAAAATCCCCCAAACAATTAATGAAAAAATCTCTTAAATAATATGAAAAATAACCAAAAAAAATAGGAGTTGGAAAAAGTGTATTTTTTAACAAAAAAAAAAAAAATAAAAATTGAAAGTATGAAATATTTTTTCAAATATCGTGTAAAATACAGTCTTATGAAAATACCCCAAAAAAAACAACATTAAACAAAATCGCAAGCGGACGCGACGTTATATGATTCACTTTGGTTTTGAATATATCCCAAAAACAAAAAAACAGAAATTCCCCAAAAATAAAAAAAATCGTTTTTTCCTATAAAAACTATGAAAAACTCCCCAATTTTGTATGAGATGTTCAGAATTCTTCTTTTTTTTGGGGGGGGGGGGGGTGCATTTTTCATGGAGCCAAGAAAACTAGTTGTTGGTGTGATCACTACTTCAACAACAAAAAATGTGTAAAAGTTAATGAAATCGATAATTCCAATTATTAATTGTTGCAACCAAAATATAAACATCCATACAACAAAATTGTACTTACTGTAGTTGTAATAATGTGTTAATTAATGGGCACTAACAGAAAAAATACTTATCGAAGAAAAATCGTTGATTGGACCAAAAAAGAGTTCACAGTAAATCTATAGATAAAGGGTTATTCATTTCGTGATTTCAAAAGTTTGGGGGCTGGAATTCGACATCTGTCAAACTAAGTTGTTTAAACAATTGTTTTTTGCTTTTCAGTTGAAAGTCTGACATTGACGAAAATGGATCACACAACGCGTCGAAATTATTGAAACCGACTGCAGAAATGGTGATTCTGGCACAGCGACATATCGTGCTTTAAGAGGAGATTATGGTTTATGATTATTGAGGCACATTTTTCACTCGGTGGGTATTTTAATAAAGTATTTGGTGTTCTGAGAAGAGGCCATTACATCCACAACAAGTCACTGTTTGGCGTGCTCTTTGGTCGGAAGGTGTGATGGATTTTACTTCTTCCATTAGGAATTCAGGCTCTTAAGCGATTCGTGAGATAGAGCCTGAAAACGTCACCAAGATCTTGGAATATTGAGTCGACAGGATGCACTACTGCGAATTTTTGCTATTTCCAATAAATAAATAATTTGTTTTTGGTTAATTTTTTTCTATTTGTTTATAAACTTAAAATTATATTTTTATGTGATTTTGATTGGTATCGATTTTCAGCACGTTTTTCAACGTTACCATTTTGCGTTCTACATTTTTGTTGGACGAACCATATCGTCGTCAATGACCCCTCGCCACAGACGATCCATCGACTGCACTACGTAATACAGCAAAGCGCAATTGCATTTTCGCATTATCTCCATGGAAGTCAGGGCATATTTATTGTTTTATTGTTTTTGTTTTTGCTTCTGTTTTTATTTCGTAATACAACAAACAATATTCAATCTATACAGAGACTGTACATCGGGAAAAGTACGACGACAGAATGAAATCAAGTCATGGCCAAAAGAACCCGGGTCCACATTCTCACGCACACACACAAACTCACACACACACACATGTTGTTATTAACTAAATTGCAAGCGTAGCTAAACAATCAGAGCGCATTTGTCTGCGAATAACGCACTCTTCGGTTGCGTCGACGTTTGCTATTGCAGATCTTGTCACAATCCTCCAGGGTGGAGAATAGTTTCTTGTCCGGACTGCAGCCCATGTAGCGACAACGCTGCGTCTCAGCATCGTAGTAGATGCCCAACGTCGAGCTTACGCAGAGGCCATTGATAGTCGGTTGGCGATCGCAAATGTCTACGACAGGACCTGCGATAGAAAGAGTTTTAACATTTCTTGTTCTCAACTGCCCAGAGTTAACTGAACTTACGTGATCGTCCTTGAATCGCTGCGCTCATTGCCAGCAGGATGCCCAATACCGCCAGAAAACGCATGTTCTAATTCGGGTATAAGCGTTGAAAATACTGTTTGATTTCAAGTTCCTTTTTTTTGTTGCTCAACAAAACTCTTCTCTTAAGAGGGGGAGGTTTCAGGTGTCACTGTTTTTTTTTTTTTTTTTTTGTTTCGGCCTCAGGTTCTGTATATTAAAATAATATCGGATTTGCGTATATATCTAAAGTGAAGACGATTTCCCATTTGTCAATTGGTCTGGTCTTTGGTTTTTTGCCGAATTTTCACTTGCGCTGCGACACGATTTTTGTTGTTATTGAATATTTGAACGATCTAGCGAATGCACTTGTAATGCCGTAAATTTCAAAATGTATTCAATACTTATTTTTTCTTTTCATCTACGCTCGATTGGCTGCTGCTCTCGTCACTGTACACAATGCGATAGAGCTTTTACAGGAGACAGTCTTTGTTGAATTTCTCAATCATCATCACAGTGATTGATCGACCGATCATACCGACACATTCATGCTCTTTAATGAGTTGTGAAGTCTTTTAAACGATAAGAGATCATTGCTTCTGGACAAAAATAATAACAACAAAAGCTCAGCTCTACTTTAAAACGTCTTTCACCCAGCGATATGTTTTTAAAACAACATATTTATATACTCACTTATGTACTGTACTAGTACATATGTACACTAAGATGTATGTTTAAACAAATTGAGAATTGTTTTGCAACGAGATGTTTTTATAGTCGTGTGATAATGCTATTTTCAATTGTCTGTCTGCGGTGCAAAGGCCAGTTTATTGGTGCGACAACTAAATGTAAGGCCGGCCTGGTTTTTAAATTGTTGTTTTCCAAAGTTTACAGTTCGTTACACAAAGAAACACATGTAGAATGGCCCGAGACCGGCTGATAAAACGATTACCGAACCCGGTGCGCAAAAGATCGACTCTGGCGATGATTTTAACGTTTAAAAATAGGACAATTGTATATATTTTAGAAATATTTCCAAAGTTTTTTTTTATATTTTTTATATATTTTTATATTTTTTTAAATTTGTTTATATTTGTTTATATTTTTATATATTATAATATATATGGGGAATTCCAAGTCAAATCGGACAGCATGAAGAATTTTTTTTTTGGATTTGTTTCATTTTTCACTATGTTGATGTCCCTTTTCAACAGCGTGTCTCAGTAAATTTTCAGATTTTTGGGGCAACTGGTTACAGAGATATCGACGTGTAAAATAATCGCATTATAAGGAAACTGTGTTAAAATAAATACTCATAACTTATTCAATATTAGTCCAAATATAACAAATTTTTTTTTTATTGTTTTTATTCCTTTGTAAACTATCCAAAAAAAATAGGAAAAAATTGTGCACAGTGGGCTTGTATTGTATTTTTGGGATTTAAAATTTAAAATAAATTTTTCTCAGTGTATGTAATCTTCGATTTTCTTCAAATTTTTTTTAAAATAAAATAGAATATTTTTCACAATTTGGGAGTGGGGTTCGAAAAACTACTATATTTCACAATTTTTTAAAGTTTTGTAAGAACATATTTTTCACTTTAAAACACTGTAATATATTTGAAATGATAGTAAAAGAGGGAGAGAGAGAGCACAGGTGTAGAAAAAAGTAGTAAAATGAAAGAATTTGCATTGCTGCTTCAAAGCAAATAACAAAAATGTGTTTTTTTCGATTTTGCATTTTTGTTATTTGCTTTGAAGCAGCAATGCAAATTCTTTCATTTTACTACTTTTTTCTACACCTGTGCTCTCTCTCTCCCTCTTTTACTATCATTTATATTTTTATATTTATTCATATATTTTTATATTTTTTTTATAATTTTATATTTTTATATTTTTTATATATTGTTACAATTATTTATATTTTTTTGTATATTTTTATATATTTTTATACATTTTTTATATTTTTTTATATTTTTATATTTATTTATATTTTTTTATATTTTCATATATATTTTTATACATTTTTATATTTATTCATATTTTTTTATATTTTTTATATATTTTTTTATAGTTTTATACATTTTTATATTTAATTATATTTTTTATATATATTAAATATATATTTTCTTATATTTTTTTATAGTTCTATATATATATATATAAAATATATTTTTATATATTTTTTTATATTTTTTTTATATATTTTTATATATTTTTTACATTTTTATATATTTTAATATTTATTTATATTTTTTTATATTTCTATATTATTTTTTATATATTTTATATTTTTTATATATTTTTATATTTTTTTTATATATACATATTTATATTTTTATATTTTCTTATATTTTTTATATTTTCTTATATATTTTTATATTTTTTATATTTTTATATATTTTTTATATTTTTTATATATTTTTATAATTTTTTATATTTTTTATATTTTTATATATTTTTATATATTTTTATATTTTTTTACATTTTTATATATTTTAATATTTATTTATATTTGTTTATATTTCTATATATTTTTTATATATTTTTATATTTTTTATATTTATTTATATTTTTTTTATATTTTTATATTTTTTATATATTATTATAATTTTTTTTATATTTTCATATATTTTTTTATATTTTTATATATTTTTTTATTTATCTTTATAATTTTTTATATTTTTATATTTTTTTATATTTTTATATATTTTTATATATTTTTATATTTTTTTTATATTCTTTTATATTTTTTTATATATTTTAATATTTATTTATATTTTCTAATTTTTGTATATATTTTTTTTTTGTTTTTTATATATTTTTAAATTTTTTTATATTTATTTTTTTATATACCTTCGAGTCCGGTTATAACGAACTCCTAGGGACTCGACAAATTGGTTCGTTATAAGCGAAGTTCGTTATATCCAGGGTAAAATAGGGTAGAAGCACAACTCTGGGGACTTAAAAAAGTGTTCGTTATAGACGAAAGTTCATTATAACCGGTGTACGTTATAACCGGACTCGACTTTATTTTTATGTCTTTTTTATATATTTTTATATTTTTTAAATATTTTTTGATATTTTTTATATTTCTATATATTTTTATATTTCTATATATTTTTATATTTTTTTATTTATAATATTTACTCTCACCCCGTTAAGTGTCGAAAAAATCATTTTTTTCTTGGAGACCTCGCAGTAAAAATAAAACCCGCCAGGCACAGCGAACTGCGTCAGCCGTAATGTAACCGAAATCGCTGTGTTTACATCAAAATTTGGGCCAAGGAAAATCACAGCAACCGGTTTATTCATTTCTACCTTCATTAACTCCCCCATATTCGATTTCTCTGGCAATATCTAAATCGTTAACTTGGGAAATTTTTCCCAATTGTTCATAGAGAAAAATAAGAAAAAAAAAAGAATATCGTCAGCTAATTTTTGATGGCCAACAACCTTAAACAAGGAACCGGTAATAGATCGAAAAGAAAACAGAAAAATCCTGGTGAAGTAAATTATGCTTTTTGGTTCCTGATAAAGGTGACTGTAATCTGTCTATTGTTTTTTTAACTTTAAACAAAATAAATTGCCAGGAAAGCGAAAACAGTTTTTTGGACACCACATGCAATTGTTTCCTGTACACTAGAACTTCAGCAGCTGAAAACATTTGTCCACACCTAATATATAGAAATTCGACTGATAAGAGCAATGTATACGTTTCGGTTCTGAACTCATCACTGAAAATACATAAACCATAAAAAAGAAACTGGCATAAAGTAGAAATCACAAGATTTCCTTTTTAAATTACAGAAAAAAAAATGGAATTAAATGAAATGGAGTATATAATCGAGTATATAGACATATATATTGTGAATGGTATCTCCTGCGACGATTTGTTTACACGCAGTACACGAAAACTCAATTTCAGAATAATTGAACTCAGTTGGTATTGTTTTTGCAAAATCACATTATTTTTTTTTTTTATTTGTATAGGTATGAACACATGGGGATATTGTTTGGTTTAGTCATGCCTGATGTCTTGAAGACGCCTAGTGCCGTGAACACATGTCGCCAAGCAATCTTGCTGCGAACCGAAACTCTGACCACCCGATAAGCGGCAACCGCCCACCGTGTACTTTTCACAATTGTTCTTTTGCGGATCAAAGTAATAGCCCTCAATTTCCAAGGTGCATACACCCTCCGAACGGGGTGGTGGCTGCAAACAGATATCTATCAAGAGATAACAATAATCAATGCCGTTTCACGGCTCGGACACATTTCAAACACAACTTACTGGGTATGGCCCATTTACGGGATTCGATGGAACGCACATAGAACAACGTTATGATCGTTAACAACACCAGAGTATTCATTAATTTTGTCATGATCAACAATATGAATGGGGATAATAGCGATGTTGATGACGATTTCCTGAAAATATTCGAAACTATTACTAACGATCATTTCGCTCGGAGTAAAGACGACACACACTCTTAACACAACCACGTACGGACGCTTACTCTACGGCAGCGTTGAATCTCAGCTTCAGTTGTACAGAAAGACAGAGAAACACGAAGCACCGCAACGGCGGATGGACGGACGGACGGACGACTCGACTGGACGGGCAGGCAGGCGGTCGTCAGCAATGTTATCAGCAGCACATAAGAAAACCAAATGAAGGAAAACCACACGTTTTACGCACATGATTGTCGACGCTCACTTACACTTACACCAGACTGCAATGCAATGTGTTGTGTTGCGTTGCCTTGCTAGGAGACTGTGTTGAGCTGTGCCGGCGCTGGTGCAGGCCCATGACTTAGTGTAAACAAATTAACTCCTCATCATCAAATGTTCGAGGAACACAAGTATTTCGCCAATTCTGTACTACACAAGCCAACTTACTTATTTTCCTGAAAATTCCATGAAGCGTCTGTTCCTTCTCTCGGAAATTACTATTTAAAGTCGGCTCCGAACCGGTTAATTTTTTTCTAGAGAAGTTGTACACGGCTGAGATATTACTCTCGTACTCGAAAAGTCGCCTTGAAAACAGGAAAACTTTCAATCGATCGTTGAAACATATTTCACTTATCGCTATTATGCTTTTGAGAAAACAACATGAATAACTAATACAAGAGATTCCCATTTTCAGTTAAAAAAAAACTTTCAAACGATCGTTTAAATGAAACATATTTCATTTATCCGACCTACGCTTTAGACAAAAACATGGACAACTGAAACAAATTGACTCTATCATCCCCATTTCAGTTAAACCGTTCCAAATCTCAACATGAATTCAAAAACAAATGGCTGAAACTATTTAAAAATGTATAACACACCTTTAGACCCACGAACCTCAGAGCATGGTGGGCTAATGTGGGTCTTCATTATCATTATCAGAAGTTTATAAGAGTTGGGAGCTCATGGAGTTGAATGGCATAAAACCAACCCACAGATCTTCGCGTGATTTCTCCCTTGGGATTAAGAGCTTCGAGTTTGACTTGAAACCTGCTTTACAAAACAATATACAATGAAGACAATCGATTTCAAATCGAGGAGGCACTTATGAAGCAAATCATAAAGACATAGTAGCCGGGGTCACTGGATACACAGACATGAATTCGACTCTACAATTACGAACAATTTACAAAACAATGTTTCTCAACAATAGAAAAAAGTGGAAATGAAAAGGCCACTAAGCAAAGTCATCTTAATGTAACAGCACCCACTATTGTCTCACAATTGTTTTGTTATCAATTATCCTATATTCGAAAACTTACGCTATTAGTACAATAATACTTTTCAATTATCCGATTTCTTTTTGTTTTAATAAAGCGTATGTGATGTATTCTTTTAATTTCACTACGACAACACTTTACGAGAAAGGCATTAATCTATAAAGCCTTTATAATTAATTAGTACATCGGATCCGGCTTTAATGGCGACTGAAGTTTCTCTTGAAGTGAGCTAGCCAAATCGGAATAGGCAGTTTTGATCCCCGAAAATAATGCAACTTCTATTGTGAATACATGTTTCGACAGAATTTGTTGTGGTCTCCGGAGAGGCCACTTAGAATGACTAACCCAGCACACTGATATCTCTAGGTCTTCTGCCGGACCATAGAACATTTAATACGAAGTATCATATGCGCCTGAGAATTATCAGCTGTCTCCATTTACAATTGCGGATTCTGAGTACACCAATACATTAGTAATATTTCATAAAAACCGCACAAAATCATTCGAATATTGTAAAATGAAAAATAAAATCAATCTAGAAAAATAAAATCAAAGCCACTTCCATTTCTTTTCTTTTTTGTAGGACAGTGTAATAATGTAATATAAACAATTAAAACCGCAACCACCATACACACGCAATACTTCAACACGGAGTACAATACATTTTAAACGAACATTTAATCAACAAAACAAAACATACATATATGACACACTTCTATTTGTTTAACTCATTATTAAGAACAAACATTCCGAACGACGCACACAAGTGTGTGCTCATATAGTTGCGACTACCAGACGATTCGTTTGTAATCTACACAAAATTAAATGGCATAGAGAGGGCAGAGATTTTTTTTTAAAAAAAAAAAGGAAACTTAAAAAATAAATAAATACATTTTATTCATAAAAGCAAAATAAAAAAAAAAAATAAAAAACTAACAGTAAGAAAAAAAAATGTAAAAGTAAAAGTAAAAGTGAATTTACTGCTACTCTATAACAGTTCGTTCATATGGATATCCTTGCGTACAGCATTGTTGTAGCCCTCCTTGTAGCGATACCAAATGGGACTTTTGACGATTGGATCCGATTTAGCTGTAAAACATAGTGTATAGTCAAGCGTAAAATTAGTATTTAATAAACATATACAGTCGGAGGCGAACACATCCATCCATCCATACATCCCCACCTCCGACATCATCAGCAGGATCACATCGAAATGCTGATGCCGGTGGTGAAGGGTGAGTGCGAATGTGTACAAAGTAAATAAAAGTTTTTGCAAAAAACAACAACACAAAATGATTACAATGCAATGCATGAGCTGAACGCAACCCATGTAAACAACACGAGTAGGTTTGATTGAACAACAACCACTTCAGCCATCCGAGCCAGCAACAATAGCAATGGCAATACTTACATTCATCCGCCAGTGTTTGTGCTGCTGTTTTACGTTGTATGCGGCCAAAGAAGTCCTTGGAGACCTGAAATAATACAAACATACATTTAGTATATATTCCGTATCCGAGTGTTGGTTTTATATTTATCGAAACTGATATCATTATCATTCGCATACAAAAACAACAATGGGGGGCCATAATGACTCCGGTGATGTGATGCGATGATGGTTATTGCAACAAATATCATCCCCATCATCAGCATCAGTCATCAACTTCTCTATCTCTCCATCGTGTTAGATTTGGAAACAATTGTAAATAATATTTTGTAAACTTTTGGTATCATCAGCCTGTGGGTTTTTTTTTTGGTTGGTTGGTTACAACTTTATTTTCTTTTTTGTCTTCAGCTCTCTAAATGGAATTTTTGTTTTCAATTTAACTTTGAATTGTATTTTTGTAATGAAAACAAACAAAATACTCTTCGCTTTGTTCGCTCTGCGTGTCGTAGCCACCGAAATACCTTTTCTAACAAAATCTCATACTAAATTTGGTTTCTTCTTGTGCTGCTGACAGATATTGCACTGAGATTTGATTTCAATTTCACAGGACCCCACAAAAGACAATGAAATTTTGTAGATTTTTTTTGTGCTGTTTTGTTTCCCATTGGTCGTCAGGAAGGTAGTAAAGGAAGACACACACACAATATGAATGTTTATGTTTTACTTTAGCCAGGCAATGGCGAACACTGACATCCTTAAGTCTTCTATTAACTTTTGCACTCATCGATTCCCCGGTGACTTTACAATTGTAAATAGTGGGTGGTGGTTTGTTTGGAACTGAGTTTATATTATTTGTATTTGTAATAGCTTATGATGATTTTGATTATTTTAATATTTTTATTTGATTTTATTTGTTTTATTTGCAAGATATTCAATAACAGTTGTTATATTCCTTATGTTAAACATTCTGATGAAGATTAACTCCGATTTAGGGGGGTTGTCCCCTTACAACTATAATAATTTGCTTGCTTCAGACCAACCGTTTTAATGGACACTGAAAGGGTATGGACTACAGCCAACAACATAATTGCTAAGTTCTCTACTGTAATTTTTTTAATCATTCACAATTTGTTGTCCAGAATGTAAGAATTGGACTTGATTTGCATGTGCTTACAACAGGAGACGATAAACATATTCCCGTAGTTCCTAGTTGGAACATGGGCCCGTAACTAAATAAAATTCTAATTAATTCTATCTATTGCTAAGTAGTTGACTTCTCTCCATGTATTTATTGGTCTTGCAGGTTCCAGTCAAGGCCCGTTTGTCCTGATATCGTCATGAGGCCTTCTCAATATGTGCGTAAGCCACATCCATTTATCCAGATTTCTGAGTGGATTGGTTTCTGTTCTGTTATGGACCATAGGGTGGTGTTGGTCCTTAATTAAACGCACGATCTTCTGCGGTTCTCCCTTGCACTATTTAGTATTGCAAAGACTTTCTCGAAATCTGTTAAGCACATTCGTCCGAAACCATTCTAAGCAAAGTGAATCCTCTCCAGTGGTGAGTTTGGTGAACAATTAGTCACACGTTTTGCCAAATCGTTCCAAAGAAATATTTCATTCACTTGCACACATTTTTTCACACATTAACACACGTTAACACAGTGCCAACAAACAAACGGCACTTATAATATTTACTTCTCCCGATAACTGTCATACAACAAATCCACCACAAGTCATTGCACGATGCCTAATCTGAGGCTGATATTTTTTACTAAACACTTCAGTCTCTGATAGTTTCTTCGTCCACACCGAAATAAATCAAATCATAGCTCTCTTTCAAAATGTTAACTGTTCAGAACCGGTTTAAAAAAATTGGGTCCAATCAATGGACACAAAAAGAAGTTGATTTCGAAGACTTTTCCGTTTTGTTAAGGGAAACGCACACACACACAGTACTGATCTCTTATCTTTCCACTTGCTTAAGATATGTAAATTCCACTATCTAATTTTTGTCAAATACACATTCACAGTACACTCCAATAATAAATCAGCTCACTGTTTGTTCAATGGTCCCATCCTTATAAACACAAATAGAGCCATTGATCATTGGTTCTTCTCACATGTTTTAGCGGTCCGTTTTGCACTAAGTCGCGTTTCTGTCGTCCAAACATATCTTAGGCAGCTGCAAGCACTGTCTGTGGTGTCCTAATTCACCATCTGAACCATGTTGTGTTTTTCCAATACTTCCTTTCATTTTACTTTGAAGAAGATACACGAACATACCGTATGTTAGAACTCTTCTCGTTGTAAATGGTTTGGAGACACTCCCAGACATTCTCCAAACTCTTACAAGTTTTGCTGGGAGAAGGCAAAACTTATTGAAACTGTTTCAACACAGTTTTCTCTCATCAGAATGTCGATGAAACGATGTTCATCTTGTCGTTCTTAAACCGGGTCATTGCTGCTTTGATCTCGTCTTTGTGAACGTTGGTCATTCAACATCATGATCTATGATTGGTCTTAGCTAGCTTTCTTCACATGGTCCTATCAAGCTGAAGAAAATATTTTCCGAATCCTCAGCACATTCCACGTGTATGTCCACAGATTTGTATTTTCCTCTCGACGCGACGTTATGCCAGTAGTCTTTCGTTTATTGTTTTATCCGTTGGTATAATTGACGCCTTTCAGTTTCTCTGTTATATCTCCTGAATAGACGATTCGTGGTCTCGCTTCAGTACAGCTCCTACCGCCACATTGTCTTCGCACTATCTCAACCCCATACCCCAGGAGTAAGTGGTTACATGCCACAAATGCTTTGTACGACATTCGCCTTAATAGTTCATCTGTAATAAAACAACGACTCAATAAAGAAGACATCCGGTCCGAACTCCATTAAAACGACTGTTCTATTAGAGGTGCGACATTGTTTGTATCTTTACTTATAGTCGACAAAAAGTCAATGAAGTTTCCAGCAGTATTTTCGATGAGGCCTTCTCGACAACCACATGCGGGGTTTTCCGATTCCCAGAAGCATTGTTCAAGCTTAGAGCTCTCCTTCTCCTATATGTAACGAACAATTTAATAGTTATTACTATAATTTATTTGAAATATTTATATATAACTTACATATTTATATATAACTTGGTATTTGCACACAATTTGGAGTCATGCCCTTTTTCATGAATTCTCACAAAACATAAACATTCACAGGTTGATTTTCTCAGTTTTCGCAATTAGGTGCGAGCGGTTTTCGAGCTATTTATATTGTAGTGTGATGGTATATCTCATAACAAACTTAGTTTCGTATCCTGGTACAAATATCAAAACATTTTTCAGTGATTGTTTACCACTTCCTAAATGCTGGCGACTATGCCATGGACAAATTCTCGATAAAAAGAATTAGCCGTTCGGAGACAGCTTTTAGCCGTACCTAGCTGACTGATTTGAGAGGTGTTCCCCTGTTCCTTTATGGAATGTTAAGGGAAATACATAAATAATTGTACGCGAACATTTTTAAAATACACATTTCTGCATGATTTCACAAATCGTTCATTACCTTTACGACCATGAACAACAAAACAATTTTGACATTTCTAAAACTTCTAAACGACAAATCGTTTGGACATGTCCTAAAACAGAAAGCAGTTACTCCAGCGAAGGAGCTTCGAGCAAAACAAGAAGGTACATTGAATAATTAACAAAACATATGTGCATACCCTGAACTTAAATTAAAAACCAATAATTCTACTTCCCCCTTTTAATTCGCTCGTGGTCAGTCTCAGACTAGCTTTATAATTTAGCATAGAGAAGTTTGTTGGTCAAAACTCGCAAGCAGAGTTCGTGACTCACTGTCTCCATATTGCTCCATACAGAGGTCGATCTTGACGAAATTTGACATATAGTGGTGTAATGGAATATTTATGTATTTACCCTTCCCTCCAATTTACCAATATCCACTTTGAATACGCTTACACAACATAGGCCAGAAGCTAATTGGCGAATGTCTTCGAAATATTGTGCCAAGCATAATCTGTAGGACTTTGTAAAACATCTGTACAAAAGCAGCATGCATCTTTAGATCCGGCTCACTGAGTGCGAGAGATGTCCTCCGGATGTTACTTAAATCAATTTGTAGAAGAATACGTATGTATGTATATAGAATCCAATATACACCATAAAAAAAGTAAGAGTTCATATGGCAACAAAATTTGAATCAAACAACAGGTCCAAATATAAGGTTAAGTGATAACGGATTCCCATATCATTTCAGGTGTACGACATGTGAGGTGAAGGATTGTCAACGACCTCATGGTAGGCTGAACTGACTAGACGGATGACTAGCAAGCACTGTCAATAGCGTTGCAAAAATTTCGAAAACAATTCATCTAATCACCAACAAATTATAAGAGTTGGGCAACAAATTTTTCAGAAATAATAAACAAAGAAAAGCAATTGTAATATCTAATGATTCTACATCGTGACGAGTTTTTAAATTTATAAGATTTTGAGATCAGTTAATATAAAATATAAGTAAATATAAAAAATATAATATCATAAAAACAAAATATAGTGAAGTATCAAATCAAACATAGGTGTTATTGTTAGCTATTATCGTCAATCCACAGTTTTTTAATTCAACATTTTAAGACACTGATGCCACCATTTGAAATCCACAAATCAATAATTACATTTCTCCTTTTATCTCTGTGTAGTACTTGTGTAACTTTATCAAAAGCTTAAGAGTTTACGATTATAATATTGAATAGTCTTGCCAACAAAATCGCAAATGCTAAACACGTTCTCCTCAACATTTTATGTTCTTTGCTGTTTTTATGCACACGAAGCAGAATAAAATTGCAAAAGTACATCGTCTATTCCAACCACTAAATGTTGTAATACATGCGGCGTTTGTTATGCAAATCCAATGCAAGTTTTAGATTTTACATGACGCCATTAATGGATGGATGGCTGGTTGTGATGATGGCAATGGTGATGGTGATGGTGGCTTTTCGAATGCTGCTTGCTCTACATACAGATAATGAATAAAATACATTGAACTACTTACCGTTTCTTTGTTAGCCTTGGCACTGGCAATATTATCAAGACGTTTGGGTTTCAGGCGTTGCAAATGATTGGGCAGTTTTTGTGGCGAAGTATCTTTGTTAGTAGGTTTAACAATTGCTTTGGGCCTAGCCTGCATTTGAGGTTTATCCGTCTGCTGTAAAGCTTTAGGTGTGGAACGATGTATGCGCTCTATTTCGACTTCGCGGCCAATTAATTGACGACCAAAGTAGGATACGGTAACGCCTTGGAAACCGGGAAATTGTACTAAGGCATCAATATCGGGTTCCATGCGATAGATGTAGGGACCGTCGGCTGACTTGACTTGGTTGTAGGAAATGCCCAGATCAGCCATAATTTCAACACAATGTTTTAAATCGTACTGCTCCCTGGAAATATATGTTTGTTAACGAACAAATTGTTTCAGAATAATACAAAAATCCGCACTTACTTCAGCGATAACAGCTGTACAGCCACCGATCTTAGCTGGGGCGATAGAATTCGCTTCAACAGCGGCACTGTCTCCATCAGTACAACATGACCCTGACCCACACCCACAGCTCCACAAGTAAATGATTTTCTCAGAGATTGGAATATGTTCTTTTGTGTGGTGGATTTTTGATGAAACTAAAACAGAAAACAAATCGTAGAACGGAAAAAAAAACGAAAGTTACAAACGATTCAATTAAAAATAACCCCTTTTCTAAAGAATTTTAATTGAAACCATCGAAAAGCAAACACCAGCCGCCCAGCATTTTGTTAAGTGTTCCCCACACAGCCATAGCTGAATACAGAATTACACAAAGTGTAAAACGAAGAATTCTTTACAAAATCTAAAGCAAACAGAAGCGAATAGCTTTCTTTTCAACATGTCCAGTCCATTATGTTTATATTATGTTTCTACACATTTAATCTCTTGATTGCATTTTATTCATTGAAATCATCAGAAAAAATCTACTTATGCACTTCCTAAGGACTGCACAGGCTATACGCACACACCTCAGCAAACAAACAACAAGCACGATACTTTTCAAAGATGCAAAATAACATTTAGAGAATGTCAACAAAGAAACCGCCCTCCCCTATTCAGTTGCGGCGAATTGAATTATAAAACATTAATGATATGATGATGCCATGATACAAGAACACATACAGCACAGCGCAGCGCTCTCTTACCTCAAACGATTTGCTGGGGAAATTTATTTTAGGCCAGGCCAGTGAGGCAAACAACATATGCCAGATCACAAAGCCATACTGCAGATAGGGATAGACGGTGTAATTTTGAATTTGATTGATTTGCCGTTGCAGAGTGTCGGAGAAACAAAACCACTGGGTGGCTTCCACAATGCCGTTCAGATTTGGATCGGGCATTTTCTGTTGTAAATAGTTTTCATAAACACCTTGCATTAGACTAAAAATATAAAAAAAATAAAACAAAATAAATTCAAATCGTTATTAATATCTAGAGTATATATTTAAATATAACAGAAATGCGCTTACCGTTCATAATCGCCACCAGAATGTACTACATCCAGGACATGACGTACACGCGTACTCATTGACATATCGGTCATAGTGACTTGGTCCTCGACATCACCACGTTGACGGGACAATTGTTTTTTCGGACGTTGAATCTGTAATATTGAAAGAAGAAGACATTAAAAGATCTAGGCCATACCGGTCAATAATTTGGACCAAAAAGACAGCTTAGGAAATATTTACCTTAGAAACGATTTTTTGTGCAGTGTGATGTAAAACACTATGCTTAATATGAATATGAATGAATAATGATTAAATAAAGCGGCCGAAGAATAATGTGAAAATGAGAGTCCCGGGATGACAGCGAATACCGGCAAAATGTCGTAACATCAGTGATCGCAAAATCTATGACCCGATCTGTATCAATGAAGCGTATAGGGGTCTAACAATAATCCTATTTAAGCGCATCGAAAGAGGTTGATTTAGCTGGGCCATGCCAGCGAAGTGAATCCAAACGTTCCAACCGGAAAGGCGTTAAACGCCAACTACCTCACGGATTATTTTAAAAGGGTTCCGGCAGTAAACGATTTGCCAACAATGATTATCAGCGGTTGTTTTGAAGAGCCTTCATGGGCCATACTATAAACAGGGTATTTTTTAATTCTGTGATCGGATGGAAGATGCATTCTGTGGCACATTAATGCTAGTTCAAAATTAAAAACCGTTCAAGGCAATACCACAAACTTTGATTTGTTATTATTATGAAAACAGCCCAATCATGTAGACTGTCCATAACCTAAAAACAATTCATTTGCTGAGCATCAAAATCACTTTCATTACTTAGAATGTATCAATGTCTCAAGTTTGAATTGGATTAATCTCAAGCTCTAGGTATAAAGTCAAATACCGAATGAAAAATCATGAGACCATAAATTGTGAGATCAAAAAACTCTGAAAGTCAGACCAGATGTGATTATGGAAATAATTTGAGAACCTTCTTTGTTTGGTGGTACTGCTTATGTGTATATGTATGAATTATACAATTGCCTATACCACATAGTTTGATATTGGACAGATAATATTATTTCTACATTTCAATAGAATTGCGTTGTCTCTTGAAGTTGGTGTGGAGGATTCATTGAGCTGGTGCACAAATGTCCACTACTAATCTTTGTAGTTTAATGAGCTTTGTCGTTGGTATTCGTTGATATTGGGTTCGCATTTCGAAGAATTTGTATTCGTCAACCAAAAAGAGATTACACATTATATTAAATTGGAAATTCATTGTTGAAACCATTCCCTGGGTTCCCATCACATACCGGATAATATAACTGAATAATATATAATATTTCTACTTTCGGTCGTAATCAATCGATTCACAACCTGTTTGAATTGTATGCTCCAACAAGAATGGCAAAAGCTGGACATATTTTAAGCCCGCTTTCCATGTTTTCTTAAAGTATTTGTTTTCTTTCGTATTTCCATGTTTTCTTAAAGCGTGTTTTCCAAGACTTATAAATTTAAAATTAAATTTGACTGAAATCGATAACTTTAGGTTATCCAGGTTGGAAACGAAATGTAATTACTAAATAATGTAGTGTGTGGAACTATTGAACCCGCGTGAATGACGCCGACATTAATTAATAAGCCATTTAAAACTTCTGCAGTAGAAGCACTAGTCGTAACGTGTACGATTTATAGGCAAATTAGATTTCGTCGTGGAATGTGAAGAAGGCTTTATTCAAAGGGTTTTTCGAAGTTCAAGTTTCATCTAATGTGCGTGATCTAACTGAATTTTGATTTTAAGTTAAATACTGTGAAGTAATTGTGGCCAAATGAAAAATGTTGGAGAACTCGAAATAGTACCGCACATCGTGGGCTTTCAAATCTACCCGCATATCCCTCTAATTTGAAATACATTGCATAAACCATTAGTTGAGAATATTAAATTAAACTGGTTGTAAACGTGCTTACAAATTATGACTTAAAGACACACCAGTAATACTTAGTGAATTGGGACCACTTACCCGGAATATCGAACCCCAGACATCGAATAGACCCTGATGGCGATCCTTCTGTCCCAAATTGTTATTGAGCACGTCATGAAGACTTAAAGCTTTTTTCTGTGCACTGAATACAACAAAAAGTTGTTAGGAAACTGCACATTACGTTGCAAAAAAATACGTGTACTTACCTAAAGAACTGCATGGTCGAAATACAACAACGCACATCATTGCCGGATTTCTCAGCCAACGCAATTAAAGAACCAAAATCGGTCTTTAATCTCTCTTTGAGGGCAACTTGCACCAAACGTTCGGCAAGACGAGCCGCGTCTATGGGTGGGAAAGTAACCACAAAGGCCATTTGCCGCAGTGGTCTTAAGGCGGGATCGTACACATCGTTACATATACAAATGATGGGTCGTTTTAGAACGTTATGAGCCGCTTTGCCACCAGGTTTTCCCTTGGCCTTGCTGGGAACGCTGTCGGTAACAAATTTAATCAGAAATTCGATCGACTGACGAGGAGCTCCATCAATTTCATCTGTGAGGAAAAACAATATTTTACATTATCCATATTTTATATTCAAATGAATACATACCCAGTATAATACAATTCGGTTTCTTATCCTCGTTCATAACGGAAGACATTTGTGTACCATTCTCCAGGGCCAATTTGAACGCTTCGGGACTACGATCATCGGAAGCATTGATCTCCCTTACATTGTATCCCGCATGTCGAGCTATTGTATGAGCCAGTGTGGTTTTTCCCAAACCGGGCGGCCCACACAGCAAGGCTACTTTTTGCATTGGTCTTCCCATCTCATCGACGTTAGTGTTTAGGAATTGCTTGGACTTGCGAGGACGCCAGCCACCATTCGATTCAAATTTTCCTGTACGTTTATTGAAACTGTTCATTTCGCCATTGTTCATAGCATTGGCCTGCAATGCTTTAAATTCTCTGGAAAAAAAACGTAGGAGAATGTTAGGAATCAGTTGATCCATGGAATAAAGCTATAGATGCGTACTTGCCAAAAACCACTTTATCCCACATTTTTAACCAATACAAGAGTGACCTGTTGGTCATCTCATCGGACAGTAAATCCATGTATTTGCGGGGTTTGTATTTTTCCACCCACAGGCGGGCATCTCCATGAGCTACGGGTTCCACTACAATGGGAGCATGTTCTTGGCTGGGACCGGCTTTGTTGCTTAGTCTTTTCAGCACCAGCTCGTTAGCCTCATCCCAGATTTTCTCACGATCTTCTCCCAGCAGACTACCCAAAGCCACTGTGGCTTTAAGTTCATCAATTTCTTTCTTCTCGTAATCTTCGGAATGGAAACGGACGTACACCCGTTCATCATCACTACGACGCAAAGGCAAGAAAGGCCACTGAGGTATACTGTAGGACAAATTTCGCATCTTGAACATATGTAGGGCCTCCAACCGAGCCAGACTGTCTTTTTGAACAACCTTGCTTTGTTCCTTAATCTTACGGCGTGTTTCCAAAATCTTTTCAATGGCATCCAGATCTCTTTCCTCTTCGGTGCGGGCCTTTTTTGCCTCAGGGTCTTCGTACGTTTCCTCGCCAAACAGATCGCCTATGTCGCCGAAAAGATCCCGTTCCAAGCGCTTACGTTTGTTTGTCGCCCGTTGTAATTCTTCCAAAGCTCTGTTGGCCGTAGAGGGGCCCATGTCAAGCTCCTCCACGTCGGGATGATCTAATTCGACGACCTCCTGTATGGCGGTCATTTTTTGTCGGGCAGCAAAGGGTGTTGAAGCACCACGAGCAGCCGGCTGCTTTGGTGTACCAAACAATCTACGATTGACGGGCCCTGACATTTGAGAATCATCGCCATTGAAACTGATTTGGGACAACTGTGGAGAATTCAGAGATATCTGACTCAGGGCCGGTTTGGGATGCAGGATGGTGGTGGAAAGAGCCGGAACAAAGTCTTAAATGGATTTAAAGTAACATTAAAACTCCGCCGCAGATACAAATTCAAACAAACCATTTCCATTCTCAAACTCATTCATCAATTCCAGTTCATCCTGATACTGCAGCTCAAACTCCTCGTTTTCATCTGGATACTGATCCATGTTTGTCGGTCACACTGTTTATTCTGTGTTTATCGACAATTAAACAATGAATTAATGAATTGTTTATTTTTGTTTCTACACATAAAAATTGGCGCCTTTTTATTTGGGGTTTTTGCACCAATGTTGGTATTCGTTCACGTCGCATAGTAACGAAGTTGTATTTCGGCCGTATGAAACCAGTGTTGGTATTCTGGAAACTGTAATTTGTGCCAAAATGATACATTAAATGAGCCCAATAGAGCCAATATTGACGTGACGTATAAATACAGTGCGGCCTCTGTTAACACCACTAATAGGAACCATTGAATTTGATTCCATGATTAGCTTCGTAATTTTATTATAACGTTTAGTCCAAAAAGTTTTATTTTCGAAGCAGGAAATGATAACGTATGACAAATTAGGTTAAAAAATAGTTTGTGGTGTGTTGTAGAGAGTTATATTACACACACATATCGTGTAAACACACCTTAGAGAAAACCCCGAAAAAAAATTAACTTGATTATGTTGTCTATAAATTCAATTTGATCTTCCAAAGAGACCACTTAAATCAACTTACAACAAAATATAAGTTATACACTTTTGAAGTCGCAATCACTTTCGTTCTTATAATATGCCAAAATAAATTTCAGTGTGCCACGGGGCCCATAAACACTTGATTGTGCCAAAAATGGCATAATTTAACCATCACTGTTTTACACAATAATAAAATCGCATAGTAACACAGTTGCGTTTCGGCCGTAGGGAACTAGTGGAAAGACACACAGTGTTGTATTTTTGGCGATATACAAATATGTTGTGTATTGTTGCCATATCATTATCTAATTGTTTGGCGTTACTTTTTAATATTATATTTGTTAAGTTTTTAAAATAAATAATTAGAGAATCCGTGTTTTTTGCTAGTAAATTATATCGGTGGTAGTGTGATGTTGTTATTGTTTTGTTTTTGGTTGTCATGCTACAGTTGCAAGTTGGCATTGGTTTCTGAGCGGAGTTGCGGGGTTTCTTGATTTTCAATTACCAGAGGCTGATTCCAAATGGCATATTCTCTCAGAATCGACTTCCAGCTCGGTCTAATTAATTATCCGTCACGGTTTGTGGAATATAACCGTTTTAGAATAAAAAAAGCTAAAGAAACGATTTTTTAACCGCCGCTAGCGAACACAAACTAATCGAAGTCGATCATTTTTCATCGGCTTTATTTTCTGCATTGGCTGTGCGGGCTCCGATGAAAACAGCGTTGCTTAACAGCAGTGTTAATGTCTATCTCATACAAAAGACAGGATCAAATTCAATAAATAAATCATCCATTATTGCAAACAAAATCAGCCAAATACATCCTCGTAAAATTAATATAAATTGTGCGCCCTTTATTGAGCGCTGCACCATTGAACAAGGTGTCGGAATTATTTTTGGCGGTGTTCGCTAAAACTTTTCCGAGAATGCTGTGAACGAGAATTGTCTCTAAATTCGAAACATCGGTGAAATCCAGAGCCTACAATTATAATTATTAGATGTAAGTAATATAGTCAATAAAACTAATAACCATATTATTTCAAAAGCTTTGATGTCACAATTGTGGTTAGCTTGTTGCTATAGACGAGAAACTCTTCTAGCACGAACATTCATTGAGGTATATGACACCGCCCTGTTGACAACACTTTGTATAAAAAAGTCTAAGATCATCGAACATTACCTTGCTCTATTCACCGTGCCATAGCGCTCTTCATTGTCTTTGAATGTCCTCCCTTGCAATCGAGAAACTCCAGCAAAAGAGGCAGTGTCGATAGACTGTGCCAAAATGTGAGGTTAATTGCTCACCAAACTCGACTCAAAATGTGTTCCTGATATCGCGGACAGTGTGGCACCATCCTGCTGAAACCACAGGCCAACAAAGTTCAATTTTCGATAAAAAAAAAAGTCCCTTATCCTTGAACGGTATCTTGCTCCATTGACCGTAACATCTTTTAAGGAATGTGGTCCAATGACGCCGCCGCCGGCCTCTAATCCGCACCAAGCAGTTTATTTTTCAGATTGCATTTCTCGGTCTTCTGATCAAATTTGGCAAATCTGTTTGTTGATGTACCCATTCAGCCAAAAATGGGATCCGACAACAAAATTGACATAAATTGCCAAATAGTAAGGGAGGCGCCTGGTGAACTTATAGGAGCAAAAAGAATAAGACGTAGACTTCGATAAAAGGAACTAGGATACGGCATTATTCGGGTTAACCGACGTGACAATATTTCACTAACACAAATGTGTATCCAAAATATTGCATCGTTCCAAATTTAAGTGAATTTCGATCTGGCCAGAAAAAAGTGTATTAACCCCTTTCGGACCAGGCAGTCACTTCGGATCACTCTTGAAATTAATACTTGTATATGTATTTCATTTGACATTAGTCATTATTATTCATACATCCATTTGTATGATCTTTGAAACTGGTACTAAGATGTGGGTAACAAAGTGCGAAATAACTTACATATGTAGTTTTTAATTTGGGATCGATCAATTTGGAAAGTACTAGAAGGTATTTGGCTAATGTTTCAATTTACTGTAAATAAGTATATCTGAGATTTTCGACAAAATCACAATTTTCCAACATTTCACAAAGTAATGCGCGGTTTTCCAAAATCCCCCTGATGACCATGGATTGTTCTATTAAAAATTGCATATTTGGCCAGTAAAGATCATCTTAAAAATGTGTTCTCTACGCGTATCGGGTTCCCTTGGTTAGTTTACTGGATTTATTTGGTGTGCTTGGGACCAATGTTGGCCGTAGTTACCCAATGATTGGTCGCGGCACACCATTTTTCAGACCTTCACCGGCTCGGGTAGACTGGGAGTTGTTACATCTAATGGGTGCTGGAACCCAAAGGTAGCTGAGGAGTTAGTTAGACATTAACCTCTAACAAAAAGGGGTGAAATCGCCACACATCGACTTGTAGATTTGCTTTCCGGTCTTACAGGGTTTACATAGATGGTTTACTTAGGGGTGCGATGGTAGCCACAGGTACCCCATGTGTCATGGCACACCCTGGTTGAGACCTTCACGGTATTAGACATGTCTCAATACACTGCTTAAGAGACATAGGCCGTGGCGCATTTTATCTGTATAATCTTGAAACTCTTGTATGGGTTTGTGGAGTACCCAAGAAGATTTTTAATGAATCCGCTTTTTAAAATTTTAAAACTTGAATTGGAAAATTTTGTAGTGAAGATGCAAACGTGATCTGTAGTATAAACAATTTGATCCTGGATATTAAAGGACATTAAATTTAGTATCTTGAATTTGATTGATCATTTCTGTTCTCAACCAGTTGGAAAAGAATATTTCAGGTGCTGAGTATCCAGTTATTCAGTTAATTAATTGTTTTGCCAAATAAAAGAATCAATTTGCATAGGCAGTAGGTACATTGTATTAAAAACCTTTAAAATTCATTATAACTACTATTTTATTTGTTCACTTAATATCTAATGATGAATGACGCGATGGAGGGACATCATGACAAACTCAAATAACCAATACATTTGTATGTATGTATGTATGTAATCAATATACAACAAAATTAGTGCGAATAATATCACAAAATTTAACATAAGACAAAACTTATATAGTAAGTGTGGTGAAATCTTACAATTACAACATGGACATGAACAGCATGATACGAATAAGACCTGAAGAAGATATCGAATTGCCATTTATTTTTTCATTTTATAGCCCTCCGTGAATCCATAGCTGGCGGCCTCTGTAACAACCAGAAAGAAAGTTAAATTAGACATTGGCTCTGTAGAACACACCGAGGAACTTACTCTCAAAATCGGGTGTGTAAGTCATGAAAAATTCACCCAGCAATTTACCGGGTGGTAGATCCCATGAAGCAGTGCCGCCGTATTTGGACGGCAGAACAGCAGCATCGATATGCTTTGTCAAAGATTTGTAATCTTTGCCGTGGAAGAAAATCTAAAAGAGAAGAATAGTTCAAATACAAGAACTACTTGAGGCAGACAAACAAGTGTCCCACTTACCCTTTTCCTCAGTTTCTCCTTGATGAAGGGCTTGAAGATATTGAACAATATATTGAATATATAGGAGTTGTTAACAATATGCACAGCTTTCAAACGAACGCAAATACATTCTTGGACATAGTCTAATAACATGGAAGCAAAACTGGGCGTAAATTGCATAATGTGTCCCATTGGTAAACCGTCGACGTCTATGATGACAACGGCTCCGCAAATCTGTGACAACGGTTCAACCATGGCACCCAAAACGGTAAGCTGTATACCACGGAACATATCAAGCAACGGCACCTGAGATGGTTTCCACTTCTCTACAGATTAAAAACAGAAATAGTCATTATGTTAGATAAAAACCATTGGGTAGAATGTGTGGTTGTACTTACTTCCGGCTTCTAAGACGAGAATCCTGCGGCCATGTTGATCTCTGTTGGGCAAGAGTTGTAATAGTTCAGCTTCAAAGACATTTTGTACATTGGCAGGTAGAATATCACGACAGGCCTCACCGTATTTCAAAAGCATATTGTAGAAATGTGTAATCTGAAAAAAAGTCGAAGATTATTGAAGACTAGTCTGTTGTAAATAGGATATATATAACATTAAGTAAAGGCTACGACTTTGACCAATTTGATTCCCTGAAATGTAAAACATTCAGATCTTATGGAGATAAAAAGATACAAAGGAGAGGAAGTAAAAGCATAAACACCGAGCAAGCGGTTGCCCCAGACAACCTCCAGATACCGTGAAAGTAGCAGTGCTAGGACCCGAAGTGAAGCAGAGGTGATGGGTAGACCTCAACCATTAACTAAGGCGAAGGAATCGCCCACACAGCTATTTCTTGGTTGGTTTCATTAGATTTATTTCACTTCAGTGTAATCCCTAAGCCATGTGAAATTTGTTTCGAAAAATCATAAGACTTTCGGAGACAGTTTTGATTTCAGAGAAATCCTTCACAGATTGTTGAGGCAGTAATCTCTAAACTGTTTAAACAGTTGGTGCTGCTTTTTCAGAAGAGCCACGTCTCTCCTTCATGGAACGTTAAGGGAATACGTACGTTCAAGCTGACTCACACAAATCCTCAGAACAATAGAAAGTCATTCAATGACAACGGAGATATTTTTATGGGTCGCGCATTGGTGAGTTTAGATGTGGCAGTCTTTATGTGATACGTAATGTGTACGACTATTACCCAGCAAACCCAAGTTCGTATTCTGGTTTCCAGATCTTAGCCCTTTAACTCTTCTCTGGAAAAGCGTTAGCCGTTCGCAGCAACATAGTGAGTATACAAATTATAGCGTACACTGCTTATTGACTTGAGAGAAGTTTCAGTCTAGTCGTTCATGGACTGGAAATACGTACGAACGTACAGCTTGTCATTGAACTTCTACAAATATCTTTGTGAAGAAGCTGATGGAAAATGCCAAAATACATAGTATGACAAGCTACAATCATGATTCTTTGGATACCTCATGTTGGTATAAACAGTAACGAGCAGGCTGACAATATTGCCAGCCGTTCCCTGAATCTGTGTAGTATCTTCGGCACTCCATGTTTACTTAAATACGTTTTTCTGAGATTTATTAACCCTTTCAGGGACAGATTAAATTACAATGAACACTTTGGCAGAGTGGACTGTATTACCTTGGCCCGACTTAGGGTAAACAAGAGACTATTATGATGTGAATTCTGTGAGGTCATATTCTATCTCTTTTGACGTCAAACGATAATATTTTGAAGCTGTCCGCCTTGCATTGAGGGAAACATTCAGAATACAGTGTGACAGACTTTTAAGCGTATTGCTGGGGGCTTGAATCTTAAATAAGGCATTTGAATTTCTTTAACTGGCGTACGTAGGTCTGAGGCTTTCGAATTTCTTCAACTGAAGTACATTGGATATTATTAAAAAATAAATGAAGCTGCATTCGAACGCAAGACCTGCAGTCTAATACTATTCACCGTTTCTCATCATAATTATGGGAATATCATTTCCCTTACCAGATGGTTACATTCTGTTCTTGACGGCCATACGTGTCAGGGACAAGATAAGATAGGCGTGCGAACACTTGAAAATGTCAGCAAAGATTTAATACAAGTACGGTGGTCAGGGGTCGACTAGTTTATATTGCGAAAAGTCAAAAATAGAATAATGTGGATTTAATTCCAGTTTTTTTTTTATGTTAACTTACTCTCTTCAGGGCACTCTCGGGATAATAATGTGTGGGTCTCAAGAACATTTTCAAATACATTTCGTCTGTGGGTAAATTTAAATATTTTTGTTCTGTAAAGGAAAAGTAAATAAATTGTGAATAAATAAATAACAAAGAATATATACAAACTCAAACTAAGTTTAGAGAGAACCAAGTAGTTTGTGTGTGATTTGCCACCTTAATGGCAGGTTAGCTCTAAACTTGTTTTTTTTTCTGCTAAATTTCCAAAATTCCAACTTACCAGCTATTAATTCTCTTAATTTGCTCATGGCTTCCTCAACCACTTCCGGCGTTTCTCTCAATTCCTTTTGGGCAATTTCCAAAGCCCATTGCGGTGGTTCCTCATGTTCCATACGAATGATGGCTGAACCCAAATCGATGACGGCCATATTATTGCCGTCATAAGATAATGATTTCGACGGATTTCCCATTATGTGTAGTATTATTTGAATCTGAAATGATACAAACAAACAAATAAATTGCAAATATCATCATGATCATGATTTTGTAGATTTCATTATTTACATCCATTTAAGTACTCTCTCTTAATGACTAATATGTGTGGATGGTTAGCCAGTGTTTATAGTCTTTTTTTTCTAAATGTTTAGTGTTTTTGGTATTGCAAACACGCGCATATGAGAACCGGTGTAAATCTTGAAACAACATCAACTGTCACCTGTGTAAAAACACACAAGTGTCACATTATTTGCATATCTTAAACTAGTACCATTCTATTTGAATCACCTTTATTTGTTTTATTTCATTTTTTGTACTTTACCAAATGGGAAGAGATGAATATTCGAAAATCGAATAAAAAGAAAATAGGGTAGAGAATTTCTGAACGATTCCTGGTATTGCCATTAGGCCGTTCAATTGCAAATTACACAAAACAAAAAAAAACAATTAAATGAGACTGTCTGAAAGTCAATTTCAAAACTAAAACACACATATGGTAAAACGTAAGCGCTTTAACTCGGTATCAATTCTACGGGACGTGTTCTATGACTGGCATGGACATCCACACACCATACACAGCGCTGACAGTTAACTGAAATGGCGTTTCCAGCATAATTTTAATGAAAAATGGATCAGTGATGTCTCCGCCCAAACATGCTGAACAAAACGAGGTCATTGTGGAAAATTCGCATTAGTTAGGTGCGTGAAATGTTGAGATCGATGGCAAGTCGATGTTCCAGGACAGAGTCGCACGGCAGCCATGTTCTCATCAAGCGCACCATACGTACACTTAACGTTAAGATGAACCAACCGGTATCTGCATAATGTTAGCATCACTGAACAATCAGTCCAGACGATAACTGCAGCTTTGCCACACAAATACATAAACATTGGGAAGTCCCCATACATTTTATTGGTGTTCATGATGTTTCGTGACAATGTCAATGAACCACAAACTCATGGAAAGACAGCCCTCCGAAACGTTAACAAGTTATTAATGATTATTATATAAATGCAAAAAATGCGGTTTTTCGCACACTTTGAACTTTGATCGTTTTATGATCGTCATAATCGAAGCGCTTGTCTGGTATGTTAATATGCAAAATTGTGCCAATTAGGCCCAGTACATAAATGGAAGGTCGCCTGGGTTTGTTGTTGAAACACAGACCAAATGAGGAAATAAATTATTAACTGGCATTCCAACCATAATGGAAACAATCAAAGATGGGGCGATTTAAACATTTTATGTTATACTACATATGATTTGGGCATAAGGAGAACTGAAGATCAATGTTTTTCGTAATCTGATTTCTAAATTAAGTATTCTTGTTCCGGGGACGGTGATTGATTAGTATATAAAAATAAATTTAATTACTTTTCTACTTTCTCAAATAATGGCCTCAGTTTGACAGTTAGACTAATTTAACTTCGATTATTGCGCTTATTACCTCAACTAAGCAAACTTGTTACGATTTGGTGAACTTTTTTGATCCAGAGAATTATACTTATCAGAGCCTTGAGAGCGTTTAGCTAATACTGGCAAAGATTAACAGAGTGTCCGTCGTTTGAAGTCTAGCCTTTGTTTGGATTGATGTCAAACAAAGTAATACAGTAATTTAACCAATTTCATTGTTTCAAACTTAATTCCTATTCAATTTTTTGCAGTCATAAAAATAACGTTCGCGCTTTTTTTCTCTTTTGTTTACAAATTTATTATTCATTTCGATTTGAATATTTCCAGTTTGGCCGGAAGCTTTATTGTAGTTTTCTTGGTTAAACATTTATTTCATGGGATTTAATTTGTAGTTCAAACCTGGGTTGGACAGAAAAAATTCTGTTGCTCTCGCTGGGTGTCAACAACATTTCTAGCTTAGCAAATAAATCATGATTTGTTGTCACTAAATCATTAATTTAATTTTGATTGATAAAGGCCAATTTAATTAACACAATAAATGTGGAATCCAACACAAGAATATTCGATTTTACGATGCAAAATGTATTCGACCTCCTTTTATTGGGGCAGTGTGATGTGAGTGAGTGAGTTTTTTCATATACATATGTATATGGAGTGGAAATCTTTCAAAAATTGCAATCGCATCAATGTGATAACATATCTAATCCTATTTAGTAGTATCAAACGGATTACTGCCTATGGCCCTGTTGTTCTGTATTTATACTTTGGTGTTTTAGTAAATAATTCGAGAATGTATTCAACCTTTACAAGGTCAGTGTGAGCGAGTGTTTCGATATAGAATGGAAACGTTTACAAATTAAAGCTATCACATCGAAATGATAAAATTTCAAATCCGCTGTAGTAATATCAAACGGTTTACTGTTAATAGCTTTGTTTTATATGCATTTTAGTTTACTTCAGTATACAGATGACTCAATTAAACAATTTTATTTTGTTGAACTTTGTATGATAAATTAAATTTCATTTCTTGAGTTCCCCATATGTACAAGCGTAAATACTATGTGTACTACAAACACCAAAAAATAATTCGTATATAATTTGAATGCTAATTATTTCAGTGGACACCAAAAGAAGTGAGGGCTAGTGTTTACAGCGGAATAGCATTCGAATGAACGATTTCAAGATCAATGAATGGATGGGTGTTAGTACAACAATACGTCGACAGTGTTACTAACACATGCTTTGTTTGCGCTAGATTTTAAAATGTGATTAACGCGTCATTGTGATTGAAAAAATCAAAAAAAAATACACCAGTAATTGTCAAATTGGCGCTGGCATAGCTTTAGGCAATGTGTACAAAAATGTATTACCGATAGGGTTAAACGTAAAATTAATGCTGCATACCGAATTTCAAAAATTGTATAAGGTTCTGTTCTCTTTCCTTCCGACCTGTTGGGTCAGGCTTTGAACCAAATCAACTATTTTGCGGATCACAGCGGATCATTTGACTCTAGAAATCCTGAACAAAAGTCGAACGATAAATGACTCACTCAATCGTGATTTAGCGACGATTTATGAGTGCGGCCTAATGAACTGAGTTTGTTGTCACACAAACGTTCAAATAATCCAGCATAGTCGTCAATCTATACATTTTATTAAGTGTTTAGGCTTTTTTAAGCGGTGTAAGAAACATTCACCCCGTAAGAAACATTAACACCACTTACATCCGATTCATGAATATTGGCTGCCAATGCTTCAAGAGTTGCTGGTTTGTCAGCATAAACCAATGACTTAACATAGCCCCATAACAAGTAATCCAAAGTAAATCGCACGAACGAGGGGACCAGGGAACAGGATAAAGTTGTCACCGATAGTTAAGCGCGCTGAATGACAACTTGCGGTGTTTTAGAAGTAAATATCGTTGATGTTTAGCTAATTTATTTCTGGAAACAAAAAAATCAGCCAGCATTACTCGATAGCGCTAGACATTCACCTCATTTCGAGAGAAGTAAGGACCGACGATGCCGCCAGCGTGCTCTACGAACTTCGCGAACAGATTTTTGTCCACTATTTGGAACCCTTGTTCTGGCCAAACCATAGTTCTCATGCAACTTAAAAAACACCCTATATTTGACAAAAAAAAATATAAAAAAGTGGATAATAATTTATTCAACTCGTTGAATATTATCCGTTAAACGGAGACATTTTCATATAATATCAAAACATTATCTGATAGTTTTCGAGCACACAAAACTAATTGTTATGGATTTACAGTGTCTATTATCAGTTTTCATTAAGCGAATTACAGAATTACAGGCTAACAACATCTTGTGGGCAGGAGGCGTAGTCTAAATATTTAACCAATCGCTTAACAATCGAAACAAGGCCAACTCATGCCAATTTTATTCGGTTTCATACTTTTGCCGTTGTATGACCCTTGATCAGAAATAACCTTTAATTAAAGTACGTCTCATGTTGTTGGAGCGCAGATCTTTTGCCTTCCTATAATTGGGTTGAACAGTTTAGCGCTGAACTCGGCACAAAATGAAGTGACACCGTTTTAGGTGTTTCTTTTTGTTAACTGTTATTTGTGGTGAAAACTGCTGTCGCATCATTTGAAATTAACGGCATTGTGTGTTCGCACAAGACTCGAACTCAAATTTATAACCTTCATGTCAAAACGTTTGCTGTGTGTTTTGTATATCAACTCGGCTACAAACAAATGTTTTTGCTTCCCGATTCGCCATTAGTGTTGGATGATGTGCCTTTTTTTTTCTTTTTGGTTACTGTTGGTTTTGCTGCTATTCGAGTTAAAGTCAAGGTCAAGGTTTTGTAGACACAGTGACGGACTGTCTGATGTGTCTTGTTGTTATTTATCGTTCAATATTTTTGTTTATTGATTTTGAGCGGTATTTATCGGTCCCAGCCCATGAAGTCTGGCACAAAATAAACTGGTTTGGATAACTACTACTCACTCTGGTCAGTCACTTATGCCGATGATGATGATGTATTGCCGTCTCATCGTCACCTCGTACTAGTTGGCGTGAAATTTTCTTGCACAAACATTTGTTTTAAACATTTGTATTCTTTTAGTTAACAGAAACCCACAATAATTGTTAGCATACATTATCTATTATATATACATACATACATATAAGTGCCATAAGATAAATCGTCTCGCGTGAACTGTATATAATCGGTCAGAATCGATAACACTGTTCGACAAAACATAAATGTAAGAAAACAGTCCCGTCGTGTAATCTTAAGGCAGAATTAGTAAAAGACTCGTAACGTTGCGTTTGTAACGTACCATGGATTTTGACATACATTGTATGATTTAAAATATTTGCCACAATTAAGTGGTTTCACTGATTGCGCAGGACGTATTTCATTGACCGGGACCTGCTGTTTATTTCTACCAGCATAACGAAGTCACCGAACTGCTAAGGAGTTTTCTCTAAACGTTTTTTTTTTTGTTTCGTAAAGTCACCGGCATTTACGGGTTGGAAAACTGTCCCTGAAAATTTTTTTTCTTTGGTGTCACTGCTAAGGTCAACCTATGCTCGTTAGATGAGACATCAGCTTAGAAGCCGACCAACGTTAAAGTTAAAATTGTAGATTCTTGACAACAGACTCCTAATACAATACATACTTAGTTAGTTATTTCCCTTAACATGCCATGAAGGAATTGACGAGGAACTACTCAAATCAGTGAGATGTGCCCGATATAATTGTGTATACTCACTGACCGGGACCTACTGTTTTAAAGCCGGCTCCGAACGGCAAATGCTATCGTGGAGAAGTTTTACATGGCTTAGTGATTACTCTGGAAAATACACACAACGGCCGTCCACCCAGACTCCTAATGCATACGACAAAAAATGATGAATTCAAAATTCCACACAAACTGTTGTTGCTAATTGGGCACATAAAAATGTGGTGCTGAAGCGGTTAATTTCAAGACAAAACTAAATGACGGCAATAATAGTACAATATAATATCTTGTTCTTCATGACTTAGCACATTTTGAACGGCTGAATGCTGATGCAACTGAAATTTGGAATAATTAGTGTCATTAATACAACAAATTATCAGAATTTTAAAATGCTAATATCTTGAAAATGTCATTCGAACTAAGTATCGTTTTATAACAATAATACCATCAATCCCGGCATAAAACAAAATGTTTGCAATGAAAAAAATTTGACAAATAAAAGTTGTGAAAATATTCAAATTTGTTGTTGATCATTCGATTTGTAAAATCTTGAATTGCTTAACGGAACATTCACTTTCACACTTTACTGTACATGTACTTACTAAAATACTATATTAACCCTAATGGGTGGTCCAATTACAAGTATATTTTTAAAAATTAAAAAAAAAACAATAAAAATCATTTGTTTTTATCGATAGAGCAAACATTCCCGATGCTAATAGTATACGATTCAATTCAAGTGATTCTTCCGCTGGCTTCTTGTTAATCCAATTTTCAAAGACCTTGCTGATGGTTTTTGACTTTATATTCGCCTTGACACCAGTCAAAATTCTAAGGGAGTCAGATCGCAGCTCTAAGATGGCCAATTGACATAGACGAGAAGGCTGATAACATGATTATCGGATTTGGTATCTGAATCAAACCTGAATTTAACGAGCGTTTTTTTCCTATCCCCAGATGCGAGTTTTGCTCTTTATCATGGCCGCCAAGATGAAAATGTTCTTCCTAGGAAACGATGATTTTTCGAGCAAAATATTTGTTCATATCGAGCTGCGCTACGGCCGAGAAGCGATAAGGAATCGGTTGATCGTGTGCCTTCAATTGCTTTTAAAGTCAAATTGTCTGGGCCTTGAAAACGAATAATGCGAGGTCTTTGTGCGATCGATGGGGAGTCGGTTTTCCAGGACTGGACACTCGCTACGGCAGCCATATTCTCGTCAGCGTGAGGGTTGTCCTGACTGTTTGCATTATTTCCCAACGATAGGATATAATACTACTAAGATATAATACTAAACTATCTGTCAAAATTTCTAGCGGAAATAAACAGTTATTGTTAAAGAAAACTAATGATTCAAAAAGAAAACACTCGTTGGAGCACGTGGTATTTAATAGAATAATTTGAAAATCTAAAAAAATTGAAAATCATTTAAAATAAAATTTGACAAAAATGCTAAATATGTATCTGTCACAATCTGAACACCAAATGTTTTGTAAGAGCAAAAAAGAAATCATCTGATTGACAAAATAAAACTATTTGCCAGCTAAAACAAAAAATCCACTCACTATTTGGCAAATATTTATTTACTCTTTTAAAAAGTATAAGAGCAAATAAATGAACAAGCCGTGGTCCCATGACTCTACAACTTTTTTGTATAAATCAACCCAAAAAGGAACAACAAATTAAATAAAAACATTTTATATCTCCTCTAGTTTTCAAGATACCGGCGGTTGAAGACTAAAATTTCCAAAATCAACGTGTCAATATCTTGAGAATAGGGCGAGATATCAAAAATCGGTATTTAGTTTTTCGTGAGTATTTTGAGGGTTCCTACTATTTTGGATTTATTTTTCTTTTAAATATTACCAATTTTCGTGTATGTTGTACATACATATATATCGTTCTGAAGGGCGTGAAAATGACAAAATAGTACTTCACATTGTTCGACTTGTTTGGGAAAACAAAAAGTGGCAAATAAATGTGCATAATATGAACGCATAATAAACCTTGAAAATATTTGACGGTGGATCAATAGTTGAGTCTAGCTCAAATAAACATTTCTGGTTGTTGAAGAACATTTAAAAAGATAAATAAGGAAGTTGGTGTTAATTGTAGGTTTTCGGTATTACTCCCGCATTAGCGTATCCGATCATACGTATAACGTCTAACCTGTACGCTGATATATCAGTTTAATGTGTTGTACCTAGTATAATGATCATCTGTGTATATCTACGCCATAGTTTGCAAACCCTCTGGAACTGACGTGTATGAATACGATAATTGCATTTAACGACTTTCGATTTAAATCGCATTAATAACGATTTTCAGTTAATGTTCAATAATTTTCCATGAGTTCAGAAGTTTGTATGCTTGTTTTCAATTTCATTTCATCACATAGAATATTGGAATCTGAACATTCGTAATATGTGCCAATAATTTTTTTTTTTTTTGCAAAACATTTATTATCACAATGGAAAAAAGAGGAAAACCAAAACTGGTTAAATATGATAATGTAAATGTCATTGTACGTTAATTTGATTTTTTTTCATTGGAAAATACAACAACTGATAAATACTTTAGCAGCGATAACCACTCGCCGATGGAACGCGTATTTATTTATTTGCGTCTTATTGCAAAATACTGAAACGGGTATCGGACATCAGTGGTGGTTAATAGAGAACTTTCAATTCCCACTACCCGTAAATCTGAACTACTTGTTTGTTCATTCATTCTCTGAGATATGCGGTGGTCGTTCCATCCGACCAAGGTGAACTACTACATCTGGTGAGGCTCTAGTGTCCATAAAATATTTGGTATATGTGTGTGCAGTGATGCGAATCTGTTAACTACACACAACAGAGTGTGTATGTGTGTGTGTTGTGCGGTAATAGGGTGACCCTCGTAGTGGCTTCCATTGTTTTAAGTGATCTTATAAATCAAAATTTCATATAGAAAGGATCAGTTAAATCTTGAACAACTTTATCACCATACTTAGTATATTCTTCCTTAGAAGTTAACGTATTCTTCTTACATGATCATATATTATTTAGTCTTTTCCCGTATCATATCTCCGTAGAACGAAATAAATCGCTTTACGCTTGAACGTCTTTGGAGAATAATGCAAACTTATTTCCAAAGACACTGTGCAGTACAAACAGTTCGTTTATTGAAAATAAGCTTTGGCCAAGATGAGTTACCTACTGTGCCAGTCTTAAAAATGTGTGTCCTACAGTTACGATGTTATGCAAAACTCAAAAACTTTACCGATTCGCAGGAGTTGGAAAAGGTCGGGAAATTAAAAACCCTAACTACAATAGATATACAGAATCCCCGCTCGATGTTTTATGTTTTATTCGCTCGATGTTAACCAAAGAATCTTTTCCTCTAATTGCAGTTGACTTGGAATTTCTTTTGCATATTTACCCGAAGTAATTTTGATGTGGATGACCGTAGTGCTGTTGGTGGTGTGTGCGACTATCACACAGTTAAACCCAGATTCGCAAACTAGTAACACCATCAAACAACGGCTTTACTCCACTTCGTAAATGCTGGCGACGAGTAAGAGAGTAATCTCTAAGCCATTGAAAACTTCTCTAGAAAAACATTCGCCAACTTTAAACAGTAGGTCCCGATCAGTGGGTATACAAATTATATCGTACACAACTCACTTATTCGACAGAAGTTTTCCGTCTGTTTCTTCATTGAATGTTAAGGGAAATTCTTACGTAAGTAATTAGCCTTAAAGAATTGCGTTCAAACATTTTTCATTCAACAAAATGAGGAACACCCGAATAAAAATATATTCTTACATCTAACATTACAACACATTCTGCATGTGCCATAGTGGTAGAACGTGTTTAATTTGACAGTTTTCGGTGTATTGCGTTGAAGATACAAATTCATTCACAGTAGTTAAATTGCCAGGAATGTTAACATGTTTGACTATTAGGTCGTAGTTCTACAACAAAGAAATCTAAGTTTAAATAGGTTTGTAAGTGTCCAGTCAAAGTTTTTTTTAATTTCTATTATTTTTGAAAGTTGGTGAAACAAAATTAGTTTTGTTTGTTATAATTTGATTCCATTTCATTCTGTGACTGCTGTCACAATCAAATGCATTTTAACGGTAGTTGAAACCCTCATGATTGGGCGATTAATTAAAAGTTGACGTAAAATTTGAGTCTAACATTTCTTGGACACTCAAGATTAAAATAAGACAATCAGCCGATTGAAATAATCGTGGAAATATACTAGTATGTAACTTATAATTATTAGAAATTTAATGAGGATTAAATACAGTAGAAACTGGCACCTATAATTTGGATTATTATTTCTAATGTAATCATAGGGAAAGACTACGCTACTCACGGTACAGTGTAAAGGTTAGTATTGTGACGTAAACACTTTATATTAGTAAATATTTTTCTTACACACACTTTTAGAATTAAAAAAAAACTATTTTCCCCTTACTTTCAATGTGCCAAAACAAACAAAAAGACCTGAATATCAGAAAATTAAAATTCTTCTGCTACTACAGTGAAGTAAATGGAAATCGGATTCACTTTAGGACAAAAAAAAAGGCAAATATTTTACATTACAACTTTAATGTAAAGCAGTGTTTACATTAGAAATTATACTCAAGATCACCACTGCCAGTACGGCAGCGATTATTTCAATTACAATTGTGTGAAAATCGATTTTAAATTTTCACTGTAAACAAAGTATTAGGTCAAATGAATGAAATCGTAGTTAAACCACATATTTGCTGAACTCAGTTTCAAATAAAATTGTATTTAAACATCAAATAGGGTTTTAAGTGGTCACTCAAAAAATAAAGCGTATCGGATAAGTTCTGAAGAAAAAAAAAGAGGCGTGGAAAAAACTGAAGTCCATTTTTGGTTCATCTTGTTTGTTTGACTGTTATCAGAATAATATGTTATTATACTGTTGATTAAACGCTCAAAATGTACGATTAACATACGAATTAATCTATATATAAAAAAATGGATGTGTGTATGTATGTAACGTATGGACTCGAAAACGGCTAGACCGATTTTGATGAAATTTTCAGGGAATCTTCCGAATAACCCCGCGAGTAACATAGGCTACACATTGTTTGGATTTATCTACATTTAGGGGGTGAAAATGGCAAAAGGGATAAAAACTCCCCTTTCCTATATAAATATGTGTAATACAACACTAATGTTTGCTTAGGGCCAGCAAAGCGGACCGGGTCAGCTAGTTCTATTTAAACGACAAATGAAGATCATCCGTGAATATTATTGGACCTAAGTGAGAAAATATAAAAAAAAAATTGTTGCAGAGATCACCGATAACTGCAAATTAGTCACTTCCGTTGATTTCATATCCCCCACAAAAGCTATGTTTACATTATCGATTATAATAAAGATTATCCGTCAGTTTAACACTTGCTTTTGGACTAAAATAATTTTGATTTGATTTTTAATTGTCATCCTACTGATTCAAAATAATAACGAAAGTTATTATTGTTATTATTTGAATCGATAGAGTGACAATTGGAAATCAAATTATTTTAGTCCAATATCCAGTTATAAATATAAAATCTGTTATTTTCGTTGAGTGTTGTCAATTCATTCGCTTTTAATTAAGTCTACAGAAACAAACCATAATAACAGTTTACCATAATTATTTATAATTACGAATATTAAAAAAAGAACTGATTATTCTTTATTTAGATATCCGCAATACTGGATGAATGTTTTATTTTTAACTTTTTTTTACGCTTATATCGAGAATAATTAACGATTCATTGGTAAGAAATACTTGTATTTTTAAGTTACTTTCTATACGTCTGTTTTTTGCATTACAGAAAATTTTAATTCTTTTGTTGTTTGAAAATTTTATTTGATTAAAGTGCAAAAAGTGTTTGCAATATTAGAGAAGGTGCAGAGTATATTTCTACTTTTTTTTTTAAAGCGAAAACAAAAACATCTTAATTATTAATGTCGTTAGGATAACAACAATTTCGATTGTTTCCGCTCTGTTGGGAATAAATTTGATATACTGAGAACGTGTCAAGGTTGTTAGACCTATCTACTTACACATTCATAAAATGAATATCCATATGTTTAATATACGAATAGCATAGGTCTGTATTGCTAATTTATTCTTACGACCGGTTCTTCTATTTTAAGAATATGTGGGCAGACCACCAATAATTTGTACATCGTTTATAGGTACGCACATTTTTGAATATTTAGCGAAATAAATTCGCACAATACTCTAATGTAAAAATATGTTAATATGCTCACAGATCCTATTATGGAGTAAGCCGGTGAATCTTAATTAAATTTTGAGTTTCGTAATATAAAGAATATTGCGACTGCTCACATTTTAAACTAGTATCAGGGACAGAGTTAAGATTTGAATTTCGCGCCATTTATGTGGTGGATAAAAGGCAAGGTGACAGCAGACATTTCGTTAGACATTTCCAGGTTCGTTAGATGAACGTAATGGGACTTTTGAACTTGTTTTTAATGATTTCCAGAATACATTCACCCGGGCTAGATCAAAACTGAAGTATAGATTTTCCTCAAAATATATTGAAACTAATTTCTGAGTGTACATACTCGTATATTTATATGTATACGCATGAAACAGTTACGTACGAAACAAAATACAAAAATTTGTGTCCAAATACAAAGAAGTCGACCCTGATACATTTACGTAACAAAGTGTAAGAATAGACATTCAACACCGACTCAAAGATAGCAACAAATATTACAGTTGATTTGCATAACATTTCAAAGGGGTGTTTGTCGTTCAACGATCCAAACTAGTACTGCCTTTGAAGTGTGGCCTATACGGATGTATGGCAGACTACAGAAAGTGGGTTAGAATTGAAATATGTATATATTTTTTTGAAAGTTATAAAAATAATGCTTTATAAAAAAAATTATTTGGCAACGACTCCGACAAAAAAACACATCCCCATTGACATCAGTAAATTTGGCAGACAAAATAAAATCAATTTTTAGGATTGCCCGAATTAGAGAAGGCGAAGCAAGGGTTAAGGTGTAATATTCCAAACTACCACATTGATAAAATTTCGTATATTAATTTGCATGTACAAGATTTTCGTTAAAAAATGAAACGTAGCTTTGTAGAAATTGTACTTTCTCAGTTGGGAGAAGATAATTATCAGAGTTGCACAATTTGTCTGAGCAGATCGAATGACTACCGAAATAACGTTTTGCATTGGAAATCCGAATCGGAGCTAGCAAAAACATTAGTAGGGGAAGCCAGAGTCCAATGGAGACGATAGCAGAACGCGGATCAGAATCACCAGAAAGAAAAGTCGTGGTCACTGGCGATTTCTGTAATGTTTATCTGTACATATGAAAGCAACATTTCAGAAAAGTACGCAAATTACTTACCAAGTTTTTGTTTTTAATAAACGCTCTGGTTTTGCTGACATAACAAATAGGTACAATTTATTTATTGTATAATTTTATGGCACAGCAGGTAATCTTTATAATAAAATCATTTTTTTTATAACGATTAACGTACTAAGTTTACCATACACTTGTGAGATGTATGACTTCTTGTATGCCATAAAAAAATAATGTTATATTTCAAGGGTTAATCATATAAACCGGATCTGTTTCCCCATTTAAATGTTTGCTTTATTGATATTCAGAGGGGTCAGTTTCGGAGTGAGTGCAACTGTCAAAGCAAATTTCACATTTGCCAACTGAAGGATGTGCCTACGTCATTCACATGTATTTCAACTAATATTTACTGCCTGTTTCCATAAAAATTTGAACGAACAAACGTTACAAATCCTCAATATTAGAAGCGTTATAAAATTGATTTCAGATATTATTCAATTAAATTATTATCTAAAATTATTATTTTTAGATACATGTTAAATGTCGACATATGGAACACAAGCCCAAACGAATAAGCTCTTACTGATAAAAATATATTTTATTGAAAATTTTGAAAATTTGTAACGAAAGAACAAATTCGTTTTATGGAAACAGGCAGTTAATGTTGTTTATTCTAAACACGGATTTATTGAAGCATTCGAACTTCTTCCACAAATACCATTCCTACTGATATTGAGAAACACGTAAGTTTTCCGTTGCTTGGCGCTGTTGTGACCTGGAGTTTTTGTCACGAAACAGGATTTACATTGTTAGGACCGCCTGTCCAACACTGACTACTCGAAATAAAACCTGGCCTTTTATGAAATCTTCTCTATTTATTATATAAAATTTCCCAAAATCGCACAATAAGGCATCGACCCAAGTAACTCCATACTTTTATTTTAATGGCGAAAAAATCTGATTTTCGTAGACATACTTCGTTCTCCTGTTCGTTCAATACTGTTCTCCTGTGGCCCAAGTGAAACAATAGCTGGATTTTTTTACAAGTTTTTGGAAAATACAATTTTTAAAATTAAACCAAAATAGTGAAATAAATCTTAACATGTTAGGCAATATTCGGAAGGCCTTAGAGATGTTCTCCTGTCGCACTTATCAGACACTGAGTCTCGAACTTTGCTGAGTATCGGAATTTTTACGAAAACTTCATTTGTTTTCGAGTTTTTAAAAGATAAAATTTTCAATATCGAAGCGATTTATTTTAATATATACGATACAAAATCTTTCTGGTTAACTGGATTTTTATAAATTCTTCACTAGTCAAGTTTTAGATCTTTTTTTCTTTAACAGTTTTTTTGTTTCTATTAGTCGAGTTGGAGATCATTTATTTATTAATCATGTATTTTTGTAGTTCAAAATAGAAATATTTTTAAAAAGGCTTCTTGCATTGTTTTTCTTTTTTTGGGAAGATCCAATAGACACTTTTCCCGTACTTCATTAATAGCAAAGTAGGACTAATAGATTTTCATCATTGGGACTAATATTTCTTCTTCAGCTGGAATGAGATGTTACCAATGACTCATATAAATAAATCGAAAACTAAGATTACCAAAACTAATATTAATGTTTTAACTTATGGATTTCGGTGAGGTCTATAATCTATAATTGTAAATATTGATTGATTTCTCTATATTATTTTTAAGTATTTTAAGTATATCTGAGATTTTATAATATTTTCTTTAATATATAAACTCTTTTTGTTTGTTACAGAGTGTGGATCTCCATTATGTAGATGAGATGTTCTTGAACCCAACAATAATCGTCATTGTAGCTGAAACTAGACAAATAGACTGAGTACGAGATTGGGAAATACCCACCAGCCATCTAAAACGTGTCGTAGCCATAAGGTCGTGGCTAATTAAAAGCGAGACTTTGTAAACGTCATATTTTGTGAACTGAACATTCGAAATTTCAACATTTCAATTGCATGAAACCGTCGTTCGTACCAACAACTGTTTCTGTTGTTGTTTTGTTTAGTAAAGTGCAATTAACAGAAGAAAACAACATCAACAACGATGGACTGGTCACTGGTATACGTTCAAATGTGTGGAGGTAAGGAAATTATTTAAACAATAAAATATTTTGTATAGCCAACAAACGAACGGCCGAATGAATGAATGGTTGGTTGGCATGATGGATTTCCACAACTTTTCGACACATTTTATTTCGTTTTGTTTATTACAACGAATCCACTAACGTCGAAAGACGACGCCACTGCCGATAACACGTCGCCGCGACTGAAAACAACACCACAAACACGCACACTTCACTTCATTCACGAAAACAACAGAAAAGACATAAACAACAACAACTATTAACTATTGCCACTACTCCAGTCAATTACAGCAATTTACTCTAGAGAAACTTCATAACAACAAAACAAACCCAAAAACTGTTATTGCGGAAGTTTCGTAAAAAAAAAAAGCCAAAATTTGGTAATTCTGTTGGCTGACTGAATGACTGGCACATAGCCAATTTTTACTTTGTGTGCGGATTAACTAACCTGACCTGATCCAACGATCACAGGTTTTGTCTTTTCTTCTACACAAAAAGAACAACAACTTACCTATCAGACTCACACACACACTAGACAGGCGGCTGTATCGACTTAAGAAACAAGAAGCACACAATTTAAATTGATATTCGAACGAAGTAATGGACGCAAACGTGATAAACTAAACCGAACGAAGACAAACAGATTTGAATTGATTTTTTTTTCAAATACGGAAACCGCACGAAGTGAACGGATTTATGGCGAGCAGGTAACTGACGTTCTAGTCTGTTAAGCCACAAAAGATGTAAGCAAATACAAATGTTGTCCATATATCAGATTGAGTCGTGTTTCAATACCACCACTCAACAGCTCACTCACAACTACTCAACAAATATAGTTGAGTGAGTTTGAGTGATTGTCGATGAATTCGAAATGCAGAGCTGGATAAATACATATACAGTAAACGCTCGCTAGAGTGATCGGAAAACCCATAAATTAAATTAACGACGCAGACGTTTGGAAAATGGTTTGATAACTGGTTTGGGGAAAGCCAAGACAAAAATATTTAGTTGTTACTCCAACCAAGATGTAGTGGACAGACGACCTAAATCACATGCGGATATTTCGATCAGAGGGCATCACTAGCTTTAAGGAACGCAGTGACTGGTCTCCCTCTAAGAAGGAGACTGGTCTCCCTCTAAGAAGGAGACTGGTCTCCCTCTAAGAAGGAGACTGGTCTCCCTCTAAGAAGGAGACTGGTCTCCCTCTAAGAAGGAGACTGGTCTCCCTCTAAGAAGGAGACTGGTCTCCCTCTAAGAAGGAGACTGGTCTCCCTCTAAGAAGGAGACTGGTCTCCCTCTAAGAAGGAGACTGGTCTCCCTCTAAGAAGGAGACTGGTCTCCCTCTAAGAAGGAGACTGGTCTCCCTCTAAGAAGGAGACTGGTCTCCCTCTAAGAAGGAGACTGGTCTCCCTCTAAGAAGGAGACTGGTCTCCCTCTAGGAAGGAAACTGGTCTCCCTCTAAGAAGGAGACTGGTCTCCCTCTAAGAAGGAGACTGGTCTCCCTCTAAGAAGGAGACTGGTCTCCCTCTAAGAAGGAGACTGGTCTCCCTCTAAGAAGGAGACTGGTCTCCCTCTAAGAAGGAGACTGGTCTCCCTCTAAGAAGGAGACTGGTCTCCCTCTAAGAAGGAGACTGGTCTCCCTCTAAGAAGGAGACTGGTCTCCCTCTAAGAAGGAGACTGGTCTCCCTCTAAGAAGGAGACTGGTCTCCCTAAGATGGTGCCTCCTTCCTCTTTCATTCATTGTTCCATTACACTTCGCTGTGAGACCAAGTTATCAAAACAACACTTTGGAATCGACGTATACATATTTTTTGTATAATACATATAATTTTCTTAATGAGCAATTAAACTAAGTAAAATAATCAAGTTATTACATTTTTCAAACTGCGAACAACTACTAATTTAAATGGCATTCAAGTAATTATAAGATCACCTTAAGTGGAATTAATAAAAAGAAAGGTCGAATAATATATGTTTATTTATATAATTGGTAACGATAGTAATGTTATTCCATAATGCATTAAATAATGTATATATGTATGTATGTATAAATAAAAAAGCACCAATTGTTTTTTTTTTCATAAAATTTAATAATATTTATGTTTGTTCTTTCACAGAGTTAGACAGTAAAAATAAGGAACCATTGAAAGAAAATCCAATTGTACGATTAAACAAATCCCACTTGTTTAGAAAAAGTAAATTAATCAAATGTCCCACCCAAAGTTGGAATTTGTTCCAAATATGCAGGGATTAGCAGAAATTTTCCATTTGTGGTTTAGCCCACTTATCCAGGTTCGACAATATACGTATTGTTTTTATAAATTTTGCCTTATACTTTATATGGCACCGGGGACACAATTAATCTGCACTCCATCCAGGGTATACATATGAAATTGGTATTATCAAATATAAACGTTCTTATCAGAATTACTGAGGTAGCAATAAATGAAATTATATTTCATTCGGCTCAAGTACCGATATTATAGTACAGGGTCCGCCAAATAACTTTTTTTTTTTTAAAAAAAATCTATAAAATGAACTACTGGATATTTCTCAAATTTCTTTTTTTATTTGAAAGTACAAACCTTCCGTTTTATAATGGAAAATAATTTCATTCAAATGGCTGCCTCGGCTGGCCATGCAGTAGCCTAACGCCATCAGCTCTGTGGCTGATAATGCGATCTTCAAAAACAGGGCTGAAAACATCGAGTGTAGCTTCGGCTGTGTGGCACATAGCGCCGTCCTGTTGTAACCAAATGTTGCCAATATCCCCCTCTTCAATTTTTGTAAACAAAAATTCTTCCAACATGGCCCGATACCGAAAACAAAATAAGCACTAGTTGAAAAAAAAAAAACGTTAGATGGCGGACCCTTTACCATAGCACAGTAGGTAGGTATTCAAACTGGTCATATTTTATTTAAAATCAGCTGGAACTTACACACAACTGTCACTGCAGTGTTGTGAATAATACGATATCTGTTTTTTTTTTATTAATAATTGACTACTCATGTTTTTATCTTACACTCAAATTGAGCCGGGCTTCGATAACGCCGCTCTTGTTCGAAAACTCATGAGTTTGTTAAACGCTGTCGTGCTCTTAACAACGATCATCAAATTTGTTTACTCTTAATCTTTCATACACTCAGTAGTGGTGGCAATGTTGGAATTTGGCCCCTGTGGTACTTTCTATGTGTTTTTGGTACATTTTATTTTGTATGCAGTTTATTTTGAACATAGGACAAACAACACATTACACTAGGCAACAACAATTTTTTTTTTGCTAATGAATAACCGCAATAGGATTCTGATGAACTATTTTTGTTTTAATTGGAATTGAATGGAAATTAAATGGACAATTATATTTTGGTAACGTTTCAATTTCGTTAAATAACCCATCATTGACATATTCCATATCGCATGACTGGTGCACAGTATTCACAGCAACAAGAACAAACAATCACAAGTGCGGGAAAACGTATTTTAATGTGAAAGCATTGAATATCGATTGACAGACAATTGAGATTTTATTACCAAATTAACTAACTACTCCTTCACTACCCGGTAATGCAGAACCCTTTGTTAAATCGAACTTGTACATTACCTTTTTAACAAAGGTATTGTACACATACAATGTTTTTACATTGGCTGGAAATCCAGAGGGAAGTACCTGTCGCATTACCAGTAGTACAAGAAGAAATGGTTTGTAATTAAATGCTTTGTCTGCTGGGGAGAGTTGAACTTTATCCCATCCATTGCTAACAATTCTTCTCTCAGAAAGAAGTGCGATTTATTAAACCGCAAACCTCTACAGGGTAAGAAAGTCCAAAAAGTGTAACGAATGGAAATACATATTAGGTTATGACCCTATGTATGTTCTGATGAAATCGTTTCAAGACTGAAATTATTTATGGGGTTATAACTACTTTTAGGAAAGAAATTGATCCAAATTACATCAAGGAATGTTGACGGAAGGCATGCTCGCTCACAAATGCAGCTAAATCCTATGGAAACGAGCAAAACGTTCACATTTCTAATATTATAAATTGAATTTTTTGACAAAATCTATGTTTATCTTCATATTTTAAAATCAACGGTTTGCTGACTGGTTTATGAATAGCATCACCTCATATTTTGATACTAAATCGAACTCCTATAAGATGAGACGAATTAGGCGACATTGAACTAAATTTTGTATTAAACTTTATGGTCTTGTATCAATGTTATTGATTGGTAAACTACAATGTCATCCCCACTTGCCCACATTTGCAAAAATATGTACATGCTTGCATACAACACGGTCAATGACAAATACCAAACAATTTTTTTTATAATATTATCATGCAATTTGCAAAGAGATTGAACGTTTTTGATGACAACTTTAATTTCTAAAGGAAATATTGAGAATGTCATGTTTAAGGAATTAATTTTTCAATTTCAATTTATTAATTAATTTATTATTTTTCAACAACGGTTTTGTGTTTTCTAGTCGTTGGATGATTGGGATTATGAAGTCATTAACCCCAGAACTATGGACACATATCGCACACGTTCGACTAAAAAGGCGCAACTCAAAATTTAGCTATGTTCAGAAAACTCCTTTTGAAACGTCAAGGAACGGAGAGAGAATACATAACACTGAATTACAGAAGAATAATCATTGAAAAACCCTTACGGAAATATGAGGTATGTGAACATTTTAGTTTAATTAGCTTGAGATCTTTGTTGTGTGACCACCATTTGAGTAGTATCAAAGAACAAATTTGCAATACAAAAATCAGAATTATTAACAGGCTGTCTAATAAGTCTGGTCCATAACCAGGGCGAAAACCTGCGAATACAACTTTGTAGCGATTGATTCTGAAAACCTATATTTTTCTTTTCTTCTGTAATAATTGGAAACTCTCTGAGTTTACAATCTTGGGCATTCTCTAATTAGACCACTCTACAGGTAAATACAAATCTGAAGCCAAAACCATCAGACCAAGATTGTACATCAGCCCAAGAAAGTCATGGTTTCCAAAACATGGTGTATTTTGAGAGCAAGAACAGTTGTGATCTCTTTTCAGCGGGTAGATATGTGTATACTGAACAGGTCTAACACTGTTGAACAGAATGTTGTGGTAGCTGGCGACTGCTATATGAGGCGTATTTCAATAACGCGTTCTTTTCTTTGCAGCACTTGAATATCCTCAGACGCCGACATTTGTTTCGGAGAACTGTGAAAAGCTCAGAAGAAGAAAAAAAAGGCCAAATGCAATTGCTCGAGTTTGAGAAAAAGATGAAATGATGCTCCAAAATGTATCAACTCTTGTATAGATTACGGCAAGTGTAATGAGAAGACGGCGTGATCTTATCAACAGCAGAAGACACTCGAAAGAGTGTAACAGAGCGTTTATAGTAATTGCATCGATAAAAAAGGGGAACAAAACCGTTTACTACCGCGGAATAATTCAGTGTGGATTCAGGCCGAATAAATCTACTATCAACCAAATTTTCACAAATGTTCGCCCATGAGAAACAAAACGAATCTCCGGTAAGAGAAAAACTTATTGAAGCCATTCCTGCGTATGAGATCCCATTAAAATGTGTACCCCTTGCAGAATGCTCCTGAGTGACATCGGACACACCACTGCATGTGGTCTCTGACAGGGTGGCCACTTATCATGCAACTTTTTTAACATACATGTTACAGCAAATATTGTAGAAGGCTGAAGTTAGTAAAACAAGCACAATGAACACAGAAGGCCATAATATCCTCGCATATGTAGACGACATTGTCATCTTCGGAAATAGCTTGCTTTTTGGAGAAAATATAAGGAATACTCAAAGCTGTGGTCTGATGGTGACAACACAAAATGTATGCTTGTAACTGCTAGGATAATGTTGCAGCGTTCAGTTGGTCGGCTATGCCGTCAATAGAAGGACTGATGTTAGCATCGACATAAACCAAGGTGTCATGCTACTTTAGGCTAAGAAAACAGTGCAGGAACACAGCTCTTTTTCGACGATATAGAACACTATGCACGAATACACTTGTTCTACCCTCCCTTTTTTTGATGTCCTCTTCACAGGCATCGCAGGAGTACTCAGTAGATTTTAGATGGTTTCTTTCAGCCCTACAATATCAGAGCTAGCGTCATTTGTTAGATGTAGTTTTGCTATTCAGGTAGTGTTCTTTGAAATATAACAATCTGTGCCCTTTTTTTGTTGGATGGCATTTGAATGTACAAATGTCCAAAGATTTTTGTTTCTTCTCTCCTAAACTTCTGTAGTAATTTATTCGCGGCAAGGATTATTATTCAAACGGCGTCGAAGGATCGTTGTATTCTGTTTTAAGTTTATCAGATAAACTGTATTTTCTTGGTTAGGCCGATTTGTATTCACAGAGTGTTACACATTCTATGCGAATTTTTGCTCTCTCTGAAGTTCCTGGGTAAAGTAGCCACTTTCTAATTAGTATGACAATCTAGTAACCTAACACACATACAAAATATCTATAAATAATGAAATAAATATTCTGTATTCGATAACGCCTTGTTCATTTTATGGCTTCTTATAAACAAATAAATTCTACTTTTGATACTTTGCTGCTTTGCTGGTGGTCCCAGTGATTAAAATTTCAATTGTTTTAAATAACTTCGTAAAAAGAATGACTCAAATTTAAAACAAAGGCGAACTTTTGCCTAGAAACCCACCCATAATCCTATCAACACTTATTGCACCCAGAGATAATCAATTTCAATTGTGTATTCTCAATGTTTTACTAATTTGTTTGTTTTAAGTTGGCACTCGCGAAGACGATAACTTCCAAAAAGAAAATCAAAATTATGTAAACCTTATCAAACAAAACAAAACGTTGTTCGTTTCTTAGTGTGAACATTCATAATAAAGACATGAAATGTTTTGATAACACATTTTGTTCAACAAACCCCCGAAGCGTAGAATTATGAATAAATACGACGGAGTTGTGTATATGTGTGAGTGGGTGATAGTAAAGCGCGAGGACTTTGCCCTATGAGTTTCCGAATCCCCTCTACCCTCTAACGGGCAATAAACTTATCGGCGGTAAACCACCCATCCATGCTCATGTAAAAGTTTAGTACCTCCTCACGTCGCGTCAGTAGTTGGGAAATGAAATAACACCGAAAACAACTCTTTTTTTTGCGCTCAGAATTATTCGATGACATAAAAATATTTAAAAGAAACAACAAAGTACACGATCGCTATTAATTTTTAAGGGAAATACGATCTTAGGATATAAATGCCACAATCGAACATATGTTTGTGTATATTAAGGCGGGTTGAACAAATGTTCAAAATATCCTCATAACATCTTTTTCATTTTGATTTTTATCTTTTGTTTCAGTATGGTTGTTATGAAATATTCATAAAATTGAAATTGTCTGTCTTAGGCAGACGGATGTGGTTTCATACAATGATGGTACTATAAAGAACCGATGTTTCATTAGTTGGGCTCGTCATGACCGGACTCCGTCTGATTGGCAGACATGGAGTAATACTGAAGGTGGCGACTAGTGGCTACTGCAAAAGCTGTGGAGGAGGAGGTTCATAGTAGTTCATAAAACACCAGAGACCTACACAATCTAACCGATATTGGTATTGGCAGACTGAGGAGCTTTTTGGGTCGCTCAGGATGGTTTCTGAGTATTGATAAAAATATATATGACTTGATATATATGACTTAATTTAATTCTAGATTTTATCAACTGTATCCTAACAACTGTATTTAACAACTGTATACAAAACGACCCGCTTCCATGTATATGTATTTTATTTCTATCGGAGTACATAATTCAATTAAATGATAACTCAAAATGAAAACACCCTACTAAAGTATTGAAATTTAAAAGTAGTAAATAGGTGCTGGTAAAAAAACGGCATAAACGTAGGCAAAATTCCAACAGGATCCTTAAAATAGTTGGAATTACAATTTATTGTTATATGGAAACAACGGACTGGGCAGATAGCAAATTGCTTGATTATTTTACCATTCGGCTTTTTCTCACACTCGCCAACGGTACTTTTGTATTGCTTTAGTTAGTGCATGTTTCTTTAAATTTTTATTTTTTTTACAAATTCGCATCCAATTTGAAACTCCTAGAAATCCGTGGTGTCACAAACTGAAATGGACTCTCGCAACACCAAAAGATTTTTGAACATTATAATACACTATTTGGACATCTAAGCCATCTGGGAGAAGGTTCATTACAAAGATGGTAAATCTCAGTCGGGTTATACCAATGGAAATGTATGTACTGATTGTAATATTATTTAAATTTCAATTATTTTATTGAGCTACTATTTACATACTTCATTATATTGCAGTCTATAGATCACTGAACAAACGTGTGTATGTAAACAATTAATTGAAATAAAAATAGTTGAAGGTGGGCAAACAATTTTATTTTTTGCTATATCATCTATATACTTATGAATTATATGTCAGCGTTTGACGACATCCGTTCGATGGCAACTGCCAACGGGAAAATCCAAAGTATAGTTGACCAACCGGCAGTGTTACCAACTGAAAGAAGCACTTACAACCCTTAAAACCAAGTGATCAGAATCTCCTGTCGTCTGTAAAATGTGCCCCGCAACATATCTAGTGAATATCAGTTAATTTCCGTAGACATTTTCAGATGTTTGCTGCGATGTGTCCATGAATATGGAAAATTCTGATCCATATTTCAATTTGATGTCAAGATCGGTGAAGAAGAGGGTATGCCTAAGTCGATTTATACCAATGAATTTGATAAAAAGTTGTTATAATTATTATTTAAATTCAAAAATATAACAAAAAGTATTTTTTCAGATAACATTTGCTCACTTTACTGTATTGGGGTCCATAGATCGTTGGAACGAACGAAGGTGTGTGTGTGCGTAAGCCCATAATGAAAATGATCGAAGGTGGGTAATCAATTTAATAACATTTTGTTTTTGTCTTCCACATAAATACTTCTGACTGATAGGCCAGTAACAAGTGCGAATGTGGGTTCGGTTCAATCGATTTTGAAGAGAATAGCGAAAGTTATTGATCTCACTGAAAAATAAAAAAAAACACACAAATCGTTATAAACAAAAACAGAACTGATAAGATTTCTCACTTGTATGAGAGAGTTTACGAGTTTGTTTTTTTGCAAATATTTGAAGAAAAAAAATAGTATTAATTACACTAACATGTAAAACTTTGACAAATTACTCTAAAGAATGTACACATATACATAGTTTTTGGTGGGTAATTAATTTCCGTAAATGTGTTTTTGCAGAAATGTTTTCGGCGGATTGTGGATCTTGTAAATGTCAAAAGATCGTCTCAGTCGCCACCCCGGGCACATAGATCGTCGTGCACATTTATAATTATGACTGAACTCAAAGGCACAAATGACCCTTTGGACTTGTCGCAAAAATTACGTGGAATAATGCGGACAATCGAAAACACAACAAACCCCACTATCTCTCTCTCTCTCCCGTATTCTCTCGTTCAGGTTACACAAAAGTTGTTATTTTTCATGCTTATTGTTGTCGCCCAGTATGGTTTTAAATTTTATTTTCATTTTAGTTTCCAAATTATTGTGCTCCGTTCTTAATGGTATTAGCGATAAGAAACCGATTTCCAACACCAACAACAACGAACAATGTGAAGCGCTGTCGTTGGACCTCGACGAAGTCATCCACTGTCGTGTACTAGTGTGTCGTCGTCGCTGTCCAATCTTAAAGGCTGTTACGGCTGACGACGTCAACTGGACTACATTACTAATAATTTCGGGTTCACAAGGGACCAACGTTCACACTTCGACATCAGTAGCATGGAATAGCGCGAATGGTGAACAACCAACAAAAATCATCGACGTCTTAAGCACTCTAACATTCCGTCCCGTCTTAGTAATAGACTAATAGCAACCGCTATCTGTGTTCAGTAGAATTTCATACTGCCAGAAAAATTCCATACTATTCAAGTGAAAAACAATACAAAAAAAATCCTGTGATAAACAATAAAAAAAACAAAACAAAGTAAGTGCTGTTTAATGGAAAATTGTACTACCTCCTGATTAAACAATTTAAACTAATTTCGATTGCATGCGGGGATTATCAAAACAAATGTTTGTTTTCATTTGAAAACATTATTAAGTCATTTTGATATTCTATTAATGTGGGCAATCTTATTATCGTAACTACTTAAAGTGCCTTTTAGACTATCCTAACCGATGAAATGATTTTCAAAAACACAAAAAAAAAATCATTAAATACTAAATTGTTTTCATATTTGAAAAGATAGTCGGTTAAACTACACTTTAATCAGATAATGTAAATACTTTTTGCAAGTGCCTTCAGTTGATGTGAAATATTGAACTTAATTTTCTTATTTCCCTTTTTTATATTTCATTGTCATCTCAGTCAGTCAGCATCATCATGTCGAATACAAATAGTGAAGAGGCCTTTAATATCCGCACCGGCTTTGTCAAACCGGAAACATTGGAAATTGCCAAAAATGAATTGCGTGAAACGCCAGAAGTGAAGGAAGCGGCCATCAAAGAATTGCGCGAATTGCTGAATTCCTGCGCCGATCTCAAATACAGAGATGATGATGAATTCTTGGTGATTTTCCTGCGAGCCTGCCATTTCTATCCACAGAGCGCATTTGAAAAGGTAAGCTAAAAGATTCATTTTAGGATCTGCTAAACAAAACTGTTGTATTGAGCTTAAATAGAATCCTTTTATGGGATTTTATATGATCTAAAGTGAAATCCCCAAAATGTGAGATTACTATCAAATGAAACAATTTTTAGTTAAAAAGATATTACGAAATACCTATTAATGCCAAAACATTTTAGGTGAACTAATTCGAAGAGAAGTTGCATTTTAAAAAAAAAACCAAGCCTTATAGGCTTGGTTAAAGCTTGATGTTAATAAATTGAAATTGAAATTACAAATTGAAATTGTGAATACAATGGAACATAAAAATCTGACATTAACTATATGGTCATTTAGAAGATCTAAATAAAATGTTAAAAGCCTCGAAATTTTTTTAATCAAGGCCCAATTTTTATTGCCTTAATTATTTCCCAATTTTTTTAAACTTCAAATGGCTGCGCGTCAGCATGTGTTACAAACCCAATGAAAATCAGGAAAGAGGAAACGAAGCGTGCTATGAACTTGGGACGACAACAGGCTGGAGGGTTAGTCGACTACGGTCGATGGTGTGAGGTTGAGGAGAAAATCGTGACTATTGATCACAATATTTGTCAGTTAATAATTTGGAGATTTTTTAAAATGGGTATTGATCTCGATTGCATTCTTTTAGCAGACTTTCTAATGCGATTGAAATGGAGGGTACATATCCTTGGTGATTTTATAAATTATATACTCTTTTGTCTTTATGAAATCAAATCCACCATAATCTTTAAATTTATACCAAAGTATTTCCCTTAAAAATCCATGAAGGGACTTCTCTCACATTCGTATAATTTGAAGTTCCGTGATCGGCACTCACTGTTTAAAGTCGACTCCTAACGCCGAAAGGGAGGGCTGTTTATGATTCAAAAAGAAGCCACTTAATAGACCACCTGGTATAACGTATAGAAGACTAATATTGAACGTTTTATTAGTATAAAATGATCGTTTTTATCGTCCGCGGCATTATTATACCATTGTTATCTGCGCGAAATTCTTTAACTGCCTGTTAATTGTTTGTCTTATGATTATCTGGGAAAACCAATTCGTATTGCTGATGATCCACATATATGAACACCATAATATATGTTTTAGGCTTAAATAGTATGCCCGGCGGGTCACTTTTGGTAAGGATAACTGAATAAAACAAAAAAATATTGTCCGCTGCCCAACTTTGGCGATATTGTAGGGCTATGAACTAATTTTGAATAAGTTACATAATTCCTTATTAATACCTGTCTCATCTCTTATTATCATTTAGGTAGTCTAGCTAAGGTATGTTTGTATGAGAGCTGTAGTAACACCTGAACGGTTCCCCCTTAAGGATATTTGGAAATCTATAATGATATCCGCCTTTGCAATGGACTCTAGCTAGTAAAATACTTTTCAAAGTATAAACGTTTGTCTCGTTAAATTTACAAAATTAACTTTTTACTGAAAAACTGAGCAGAGGAATTTCTTTATTCCTGCAATCAATTGGTTTTCAGAATGGCGACTGTAGTATTCCACTTTTCCCCCCCACTATTTGTTGTTATTAAAAATGTATTTCGATTATATATATTTATAGCAGCGCCTTTGAACTTTTCAGTCTGGTTTAATTTCTGATAAGATCCGCCCGTGTACACTGGCTAGTGTGTATGTTACTTAATTACTAAATACTGCTGATTATTATATTGAAGTTTCAAAATGGAATTGCATGTATATGGAATATTTACGTTCAATTTAAGAATATGCAGAAGATTTCAAGCGGATTTTGGAGCAGTGACGAGATAAGAACAACAAATAATAAATAACGCTTAAATGGGTCCATAATGAGGCACATTGTCATGTCTTATCAAGACACGAAACTGAAGCGCTTATTGAATTTGAATGCAAGCAGATCCGTTAGTTCCCCCTGGCAACACATTTCTTATTTAAGGGCTCAAAGTTTATGCTAAAAGTTTATGTTGTATGAAAAGAACTTTGCCGAAACTCTTTGTCGTACAATTAACGAAACATATCTTTATGCCAAGAGATATGTGATATGAGTAACCGATAATATTATTTTCTAATACTATCAATATCGATAATATTTATGGTTGGTCGAACAGTTAATGTGTTATTAATAGTAAAATTTTATAATCACTTACCTAATCGATCACAGGTCAGCATTCCGTTGCGTGCTATAAATGATGAAATGATGATTATGAAATTATGTGGACGGTTGTAAAAATAATGGGTTTTTACCTTCGTTGTTTACTTGCAGATGAAAACAACCGCTTCTTTCCGCAAAGAGAATGCCAGCCTAGTTCATGGTTTGTGTGTGGAACAAGTGCGAGAACAATTCACCAACGGCAATGTCATCAATGTTTTGAAGAACTGTGATCAATTTGGACGCCGTGTCTTAATTGTAAACTGTGGCGAATTATGGAATCCCAGCCAAGTGCCAGCCGATGATGTATTCCGTATGTTGTACCTGGTCCATATCGCAGCTCAACTGGAAATCGAAACACAAGTGCGCGGTGTTGTTTGCATAATGGACTTTGATGGTTTGTCGATGAAACAAGTCAGAGCATTGACGCCCACATTTTCGAAGCGTTTGTTGACCTTCATACAGGATGCCATGCCCTTGCGCACAAAGGAGGTGCACTTTGTAAAGCAGCCCTTCATTTTCAAGATGGTCTGGTCTTTATTTAAGCCTTTCGTTAGAGAGAAATTGAACAAGAGGGTAAGTGTTAACAACAACAAAAAGAAACACACACATTGCTTGACAGTGTCCTAATAATTGCCTTGTGTTCTATTTCAGATGCATTTCCATGGCAGTGACATGAAATCCTTGCAAAAGTTTTTGTCTCCCGAAATTCTGCCTGAAAATTACAAGGGTAAATTACCTAAAATCGATTACAGCGGCAAGGAATGGTTAAATGCTGTAGAAGCCCATGAAGGTTACATCAAAGAATGGTCGGAATTCGGCCCCGCAAAATGGTAACAATTTGAACCATTCTCTTTAAGTTAAAATCATTTCAAATATTCTGTCTTTTTTTTATACATAAGTATAGTTTAATAATAATAAAAAAAAATCATAAATTCCATTAGTGTCTTCTATGTTTATTCGTACTTTCTTTAGGGTTTAAATACGAAACATAACAACAATGTTCTTTAAACCGATCTTTTGCAAATCCCAATTAAAATTTGTCAATTATTTCATTTTAACAACAACAATTGTTTAAAAACTAGCCTCATTATCTCAGTGGTAAAAATAAAAATCTGATGAGATTTGCGTACTTTTTTCCAAGGTCAATTCATTTCATTATATCTAATTCCAAACTACTTCGATATCGGTATCTGGCAAACCCCCGAGGTGTGTACATAACAATTGATTGCTGTTGTTGCTTTTTGAGGCATTACTTTTTAACAACAAAAAAAATAATAAATATAATTTCCTTTATAAACATAACAAACTAATAATTAAGAGTAAAATAGTTCCAATTAAGCATAATTATTTCATATATTCAAGACCTCAATCGGTTTTCTTTCTGTCTTTTCTACAATGTGTTTGCTTATGTGATCCGTTGGGTTGCTATGTGATTGATATCTTCTTCCATGCATTCATCAATGGCAGGTTACTTTATGATGGCATATTTTTCTATCAATATTAAGGTGAGAGTAGAGGGTGTTTATTTATAGAATCATGTTTGCGGGATCTTCAATGAAATCGCGGAAGTGTTGCAGCCACTTGGCAGCGACAGCACCATCGACTGTTCTGTGATCAGCGGACAGAGTAACGTTCATTACGTTCACTTCTTTGAAGCTGAAAAATATGAAATGGGAAGTTTAATATGAATAGTGTTCGTTTAAATGTGCGCTCCTAGTTACCCCTTTAGACTGTCGGGATCAGGTAAAAGTTTCTTGGAAGTTGTGCCAATTGCTAAAATGCAAGACTGTGGTGGATTGATAACAGCACAAAATTGTGAAACGCCTAAAAGTAAACAACATAATTTCGGTTATTATCGAAGACATACGTACAAATTAATAACATTTCAATTTTAATATTATTAAATTGTCATCGCCAGTGCATTGTATGCCTGGGGCGCATACTGTCGGATCAGCGGAGGGAAACATTTTAGTAATATATAGTAGTGAAGCCATACCTGAGATCATTTAAACATTTACATTTTCTAACAAATAAATGCTACACAAAAACAGCACTCATTTTGTTGTATTTATTAGAGAATATCGAAAGATGAAACAACAATATTAACACCAGGGAATTGACGTTGTCCATCTTTCGGGACATACAATAATGTGACCGAGTTCGTAAACGAATCACTTACGGAGCTGCGAATTCCCAGACTTTAATAAACAGGATTGCAAATATTTTAAATGACCAATTAATAAACTCATTATTGGGTAAAGGATTTGTGTAATTATTTTTACAAAATCAATAAATAAAATAATAAAAAATAAATAAATGTAGTATGGCAACCTGGACAGAAAGAGTGATCATGATATTTAGGGATCAAGAGAGACGAAACGATAGAGAAAGCGACTATGACTCCCATGGCAGTTACGAAATATAAGATAAGCCATGACGTGATCCATTTACGCCAGCAATATAAAACCTTAGGAAGAACCAAATTTCGTATTCGTCATATTCGTCAAGCAGCATAGAGTCATACGACGTCAATATCAGTACAGTGTACTCTCTCCTTGCGGACATACTCTTATATGTCGTCTAAACGGATACTTTTTCAGTAACAATCCGCTTCTGTCCTCTTGTGTACTTATGAGAGCATAAGCGGACAAAATTCTCAGTCCCATAGGTGTCCGTTTATGAAAGAGTACACTGTATATAACATGAAGTTGACTTTAGCCATACTCTATTGTGATCCCCAATATTAAGCTATATCGAAAGGTTATATCGGCACTGTCTCTGCGTCACATTAGCCAACAATTGAACCAAGTTTGATCAATAATCTTCTGATGAGATTATTCGCTGTACTGTATATAAACGAGCAGACAATTGACACATTTCGACATTATACTCTAAAATATTTGTCGGTATATATTTTGGGAGAATAATGAAAAAAACCAATGAACAATTAATTTCAATAATTGTGTAATTTAAGTTAAAATTATATGTCTGATTTCCTAAACATACCATTAAGGAAAAAGAGAAGCTTTTGAATTTTACGTAGGCCACTGGAACGTACGTCCCAAAAGAACTAGGTTTACTTACTGAGAAATATCCATCTTATGGCGTCCTCAATTTTAAAAATTCATAACGAACGATCGAATTAGTTTTATTTACTTACAGATTTTTTTTTTTACTAAAACTCAGAGGATGTCGCCTATGAATGTAATGCACTGTATTAGCGATAGGAATGAAAGGTATTGGAGGGAGGAAATCGGGAGTAGTGTTTGTTAATGTTTGCCTTGAATTTGACAATGTCATAGCAGGAATAAAATAGACTTGCTGGAAGATTGTTCCACATGCGAACAGTTTGGCTGAAGACCGAATTTTCTCGATAGTGCGTCGTCCGGCCATTTTGAGCTCAGCCCAACGTGTCTTTTGGTATATATACACATTGCCCGTTTCATGACTAGTTTAGAAGTGGATCGAAGATAGGAGAACGAAAAGGATGCTGAAATTGTGCAATCATCCAAGTCACCAAGAGGTTCAAGAATGCTACCCTCGTACTCGTGGTGTGAGGAATATTTTGTTGTTGCCCTTCAACACGCGGAAATAGCTCAGCTTACTGAGCCTCCGGAGATGTATGGCTCGAATGGGAAAGCCAAGGATTATTATACCCATTGAAATTCTGTTATTCGTATTCGAGATAAGTTTTTTTTGTATCTAATTAAGCCAAGTAACCATATAAGGCCCATAGGCTCGGTTATTGCATGAAATAAAGGAAATGAATATTGAAAATGGAAAATACTTTTAAAATAAGTTTTTCGCCATATATTTGCTTTGAGTGCAGGCAAGGTGTGCGCGTCCGTTTCGGAAGCTTCCACGAGTCTTCATTCGTAATTAAGAAATATCTGCATGCGTTTGTTGTAGGTTTGCATTTTTTGGGGTATGAGCTACTAAGCAGTAGTACTCGTTTGACATAGCCAGACCCATTCAACAATTGCTTTTCCTTACAGGTTTTGTATAAATGGCGGCAGGTGATATTTGTGTAAAAAGATTCCAAATTTTATTTTTAGATTATTCACGGTGCTCTAGTGAAATATGGTTATACTACCGATTTGGAATCCGACCAAAAAAAATGTTTTGGTGACAGTATTTATTATCGGATCATAACAATACGTATATCGATGAAAGTGATGAATAGATAGATCAGCGTATTGAGCATCTCTTTCTGTGCCTATTGTTAATTATATTATTCATGAATATCGTGGTAGTGTCTATTCGCTTGGATACATTAATTTTTCCCGTATATACATCCGCGACTACTTCACTTTCTATGGAAAGTTGAAATTCATCTACATTCATCTGATATTAGAGTACCCTCAAACATTTATTTTATTCCATGATGTTAGAATAATGAATGGGGAAAATAGAATAAAATTGCACTTACCAAACATGCCCAGATTGGAAACGCTGACAGTGCCTCCTTGAAATTCTTGGGGTTTAAGTTTGTTGTCTCTGGCCTTTGCAGCTAATTCTTTAACTTCTTTGGAAATATCAACAACTCCTTTGCGATCAGCACTGAAGATAATTGGTGTAATCAAACCGCGATCGGTCGAAACAGCGACGGAGACATCAACATTGTCGAATCTGTTTAATAGAGAGTTAAATAATGACATAATTCAAATAAGAACTGGTTAATTTTTCATGATTTTTCTTACTGTCTGATAACATTGCCCATCCAATAACTGTTGGATTCTGGGACTTTGCGACAAGCAGCGGCAGTGGCTTTAATGATAAAATCATTGACGGAGACTTTAACGCCTTGTTTCTCATATTTCTTATTGATTTTAGAACGGAATTTCATGAGCTATTCCCAATTGGAAGAGGAAAACAGATATTTCAGTATTTTATATAAAAAACAATGTTTCATGCTCACTTTATCCACTTCACACTCGGCGGTTACGTAGTAATGAGGTATTTGTTGTTTCGATTCCAATAGGCGTTTGGCAATAACACCTCTAATATTACTAACTGGGATGTCGATGTAACCTCCTTGAGGTGCTACTGGTCCAGCGGCAACGCCTGTCGAGGGCTGAGCAGCAGACATGCCTGCAAGATCGGAGGTTTTTATTGAACCGTAAACACCACTGCCACGACCTGCATGCAAAGGTACGAAATTAGTAATTGCAAAGCAAAACAGTTATAGACACAAAAGGATTTCAATTTTAAACCTTCTAAACGTAATTGCTGGGCTTCAGCCAATTTCTTGGCCATAGGGCTGGCATAAACACGTGGACCGCGCTGTTCCACAGCAGTCATAGGCTTACCGCCGGCAGGTGCAGCGGCTGGTGGAGGTGGTGGTGGTGGGGGAGCAGCGGCAGCAACTGGTGGTGGTGGTGGAGGCGCAGCAGCAGCAGCTGGTGGTGGCGGAGCAGCAGCTCCCGCTGTGTCCTTAAAGTCCTTGAAGGCGGCAACGTCAGCAGCATCTTGGACAATAATGCACACCAATTTACCGATGGCCACATCTTTGGTACCGGCAGCAATCATGATTTTGGCCAAGTATCCTTCTTCGGGTGTTTCAAAACCCATGGTAGCCTTATCGGTTTCAATTTCAGCCAATAAATCACCTATAAAAAATATAATTACTACACAATCCACAGTCTACGATTGATTTTCCGCAACTTGCCTTCATTAAGTTTGTCGCCTTCCTTCTTTTCCCAACTGATAATTGTACCCTGTTCCATGGTGGGGGACAAGGCGGGCAAAGCCACTTTTATGTGGTCGGGATAATCGGCATAAGCGCGTACAAAATTTGTACTCCATGCTCCCAAAGGCTTGGTTGGTGCAATCAAAATTTGTCTTGAAGCCCTTAAATGACAAGAAAACGAATTAAATTAGGCAAACGAAATCACACTAACAAAAAAAGAAAACTAAGAAACATGCATACCCAATATTTTTCTTAGTGTTCATTGTGAACTATTTATAAATAAAACTTTGAAGCCCATATTTTCAATATCTTATCAAATGATTTTTTGGGTTCTTTGACCCGAAGTATATTTTTTTTATATCAGCATAGCGACATATAAAGGCTGATACTAGACGAATTAATAAAACAAATTATTAATTTATTAGAAATCGAGATTTCACATTTTCACAGATAGTAATTAATCTCTTAGTCATGTAAAGAATATCTAGAAGAGGTATTAGCCGGAGACGACTGAGTCAGTTAAATTACATATATCGTTGGAATATGAATTTAGATAACCTCACCGCCTGTTACTCCATTGAATGTTAAATACGAACGTAACCGTGAAAACTGTAAGCTCTCTTTAATGCCGTTAAGGTCCATTTATTCCATCAAACATCAGATATGAGTGGAATAATTTCATTTAATTTGTTCGGAGTGGTTTTTGCAGATTGTGAGTTAATCAAATACAAATTTGAAAACATTAATGGAAGTCTACTAATTTTTAATGAATTGGAATAAGAAGTAAGAACTGATCCGATTAAACTAAGATCTAAAAGAGGGACTTGTCACGGCTTCATGGACAACCGAATAAAACATCCTCTTGTCAAATAAATATAGTCCATCGGAAACAACGGAATACAGAAATAATATTTATATATATACCCATTTCGTGGTTTCAAAAGTATAGAGCTGGTATTCGACATCTGTTAAACTAAGTTGTTAAACCAATTTTTTTTCTTTTCAGTTGAAAGTCTGACATTGACGAAAATGGATCGCTTAACTATCACACAACGCGTAAAAATTATTAAAACCGACTACAGAAATGGTGATTCTGAGGAGGTGGTAAGAAGAGTTTTTGGTTTATGGTTATGAAGCACATTTCTCACTCGGTGGTTATGTTAATAAACGAAATTGTCGTATTTGGGGTTCTGAGAATCCTCAAGTAATTGAAGAGAGGCCATTACATCCACAAAAAGTCACTGTTTGGTACGATCTTTGGTCCGAAGGTGTGATTGGACATTACTTCTTCGAAAACGAAGAGGGAACAACGTTCCCCATCAATTCGGACCGTTATGGTCGTATGATAACCGACGTTTTTTTTGTCTGCTATTGAAGAATACGACTTGGAGAATATGTGGTTTCAACAAGACGGTGCCACATGCCACACAACTCGAGCGAATATGGCTTTATTGCAAGAGATATTTCCTGGCCGCGTAATTTGTCGTCGAGGCGACATCAACCGGCCACCAAGATCATGCAATTTGACACCATTAGACTTTTTTTGTGGGGCTACGCGACAGACCGTGCTTATGCAGATAAACCTTTAACTCCTGAGCACTTAAGAACCAACATTCGTCAAGTTATGGCTGAGATACCCCAATATGTGCCAAAAATTGGAGTAACGTTGCAGGGTATCAAACTTCAAATTTATGTTGAGAAATATTAAAAAAAAAATCCGATTTTTTCATTCACGTCTGCTCAATTCCAGAGGAGATCTGCCAGTTTCCAATTTTACCAAAAAGGGAGCATTGTTGCAATGAAAGAAAGCGGTGTCCCTTATAAATGCAATTAGAGTATCGGAAGGAGGAAGTAGTGTTTGCTGACATTTGTGTTGAATTTCAAAATGTCACAACTGGCAGGAAACAGACTTGCTTGAAGAATATTCCACATACCAACAATTCGGCTGAAGAACGAATATTCTCTAGTGTGTCGTCCGATCAACAGGCCACTTGACAACAGACGGATTATAGTTCCTGTCAGTTTTGAGTGAACGTTTATCACTATCCTAGAGATGGTTTCCATCTGATTATTAAGTATAATTCATTTAAGTGTGATTTGTGTGAATCCTTGTAATTAATTCTAGAGCGTGTACAAAGGAATTCATTGGCTTAATCGTAGGATTTATTCAAGAAAAAATAGTGAGATCTGTACAAAATTTTAAACTATTTGATGAATTCTAATTTTTAAAGATCTGATAGTTAGAAGTGGTAGATTAGCACCGATAATATCGAAAAAATAATTAACAAATGTTGACCTTTTTCGACGAAATAAAGTGGGGTAACATCCTTTGGTGTCCTGAAACAAAAGTGAACTTGTTGATTCAGATCGAGGCTTACATGATATTACAACTCTCAACGCCAGCGGTGGAATACATGGAATTTGGGGTTGTTTTCCCATAATGGTGTGGGTTACTTATGTCACATGTAGGACATCATGGAAGCTTAAAATTGTATTGCAATTCTTCAAAACTGTAATCTAAAGATAATAGGCAAATTAGAATTGCAGAACGAAATTTCGGAGACATAATCAGCCCATTGGCGTAACTAGACAATATTCCTTAGTGTGCCTGGATGCATTGGACTTCTTTCGCAACCGGCAGAGCTGATAGGTTTATTTAAAAACTCACGGATTTGTAAATTGTCAAGTATGACGAAGATTATAACATCTTGTTTCCCCCAACCATTTCCTCATCCTTAAATGTATTTACATCGTTGACGTAATCAAGTAACAACATAAATCTAAAGGCTTCCCCCAACGAATAACAATGAAACTGTTAATCACAATTCTACGCCGGCTCTCACATGACAACGACCCTAAAACAAAGATTTGATATGTAATCGCGCAAACATGCCAAAAGTGAAAACACTATCACAAGCAAAACAACAACAAACTGAATGAATAAAAGTTTGCGCGTAAACAATAGCAAGATATATATAATGTGGGAAAACTATCTAATGAGAAACATTGAAATACTCGATCAATACAATCTGTGGATGATGAATAAATGTCACTTTTCCAATCCAACTGAAGAATGTTATCAGTGACGCACCAATATGCTGATAATGGTTGGCATCATCCGATGAACGTATGTTATGTGAAATCGTCAATATGGAAACCTTCTCTGCATACTCCTCACCCTCCCAATCACTCACACAAGAGGCGGCACACTAATTATAAGCGCGTTCCTCCGTTTTCCGTTAACGAAATGTAATTTATTGGTTACGTTTCTACGTTTCAATACCCCTCCACAAAACAATCACTGCTGGTGATTTTCTTTCTTTCATCACTGAATGAACACTGACATTGAGATTACACAACAGCAGTTTATAACCTTAAAACTGCATAGAAATTTACAATTGCATTCCTTGCGATGGTAAGTAATCATGCTACGGTAGGTTGGTGTTAAATATTAGTGGGGCCCACCTGATTAAGGGCACGGTTCTAGCCACTTGAGTACTGAGTACACGGGCAGTAGCTGAACGCGAAACCTTGGACACAGATCTGCGAAGAATCCATTCATTGCGGCTTGCAATGGTTCTCAACATTTTGCACACGAAGTTTTTTTTGATTGCACTGTTATTTCGTTGATTGTGGACGTTTTTACCGACACTTTTTGTGTTTGTTGTCTGAGTGTTATGGAAAAAAACAACTAGTCCGAACAATTGCAAAATATACACCGATTTCCACCGACCTTTTATGCCTTAGTAGGTCAAATCGTTCGTAATGGCAGAAACTTTTTCCAAATTGACAAAAAATTGACAATTCGCAAAGTCAGATTCTTCTTCTTATTCGCAGAACAGAGAACCGAACCGAAGCAATGTCGATGGTGACGGCGGCTGGTCTTGTTTTCCCGTTGGCGGCGTGGTGGCTGAGCCGTCCAAATGTCAAATGTAGTCGGAGAAATTATTTAATTGGCAACACTGGAGCGAAATACAGTTTACAAGTTTTTCACTGTGGCAACCCCACACGCTTGCGAAGGAGGTATCGAAGAGAATAACAACAGTTACTGTTACGAAAGAGAATCAAAAGTGCCATGCAAGGACTCCTTGGCTGCCACCTTTGATTCTCTTTCGCAACAATAGCAGCTGGTGGGCGAAGCTGACATAAATGTGTGCAGAGAGCCGAGTCAATACAAATCGACGACGGAGGCGTTTACGATTTTGATAATTCAAATCAGCTTCAAACAACTGAGAGACAAAAGACAAGATGGGTATTACTTCCAATGCAGGAACAACAGCAATTCCAAAGCGAATATTTTATACAATTAAATTCAAACAATTTCAAGACGTTGACCTCGTTTGTACGGGTCACAATATTTAATACCGACAATTCCTCAAAAAGGATATAAAACTAACTGATCGTAGTAATGATATGCCACAACAATGACATCCCTTGTTGTAATGGTGAAGATAGCCGCCACCGCTTGTCAGCACTGACTGTTAAAATTAGAAGATAGCCTACACTGCTAACAAATCTTGAGAGATGTACGTCTCGTACGTTTTTAAAATGAACAATTGCAATATATTTTTCTTTTGCTTTGAAGAGAATATGTGTATTCAACTGGCAAGAAATTAATTGTACGAGTAATACCATGGAAATGGTACGTTCGTTTCAGTCGATTTCAGCCATAAGGAAGAGCGGCGGCGGCGCACCGCCTATTTGAGCCGACTGAGCTATAAAGCCCACCTTACACCTGCTTACATATTGGATATTGGCAAACATCTGCATGAATCAATTTTTCCCCTTAAGAGCCCTTTACATGATCAAAATGTATGAACAATTTTACGTAAGCATTAGTGCAAATGTGTGTATGTGTGTGTGTCACATCGCCACTGACGGTGCAGAAAAAAAATCAAAACGTTTTGATTTTATTTCATACATTTTGACACTGTAAAGGGCGCTTTACACTATCTAACAAGATGAATTGAACAATTTGACAATTTCTCAAAGTCAGATACTGCTTCTTATTGGCAGGCGAAAGATACTCATACTGGACTGATGACACAGTGGTTAGTGGTGGTGAAACGACAATATCATTTGGGTGGTGTTCATTTCGACGGATGGCGCGTAGATAGGTTTCTGAATATGTCAAAGAAAAAAAAGCACAAGCTCTTAAATTTTAAATTAAATTTAAACATACAATTCTAATTTAAGTTTATAGTTTAACTTAAAATGATTGCAAACCAAACCATAGCACTTGTGAAAGTAATACAAAATAAATTGTAGAACGATTCTATTTTAATAAAACATCAAACAGGAAACTCAAAACATATGTGACAACAAAGTTACCGTGTCTACCCAGCAAACCAAATATTCAGAGTTCGAAGTCTGACAGATTTCACCATAAATTTCGAATTCCATACACAGTGACATCCATAACTATTGGGGTTTGCTATGGATTTTAACGGTACATGGATCTTACAATCGACATTAAGTTTTCGCAGTTCTTTAGAAACTGGTAGAGATAACTCATAACACCGACTAAGCGAAATATAGCCTTCTCGTGTAGACGAACTTTGGCCAAATTTAGACATGTTGTTTTTGGTACGTATAACATTTTTATTTCAATACTCTGACGAATTACAATAGTTCAGAAACTTATAAACATTATGGAATGGTGGAGAAAGGCCGTAGGGGTTTGCCAACAGCGTGCAAGGTCCAAATATACGTTTTTTTTAAAATTTTTTTTGGTTGATTCTGTAGACCAAACATTCATAATATGTATGGATTTTATTCATGTGACTGCGTCGGCTGTCGTCCTGTACACCCGATTTGTCTGCTCTATGAATCTTTAATGAATTGTTCGCATAACATCGGCCATTTACGGTAACCCACAACAAAAGTCTTACGATATCAAATAGCAACTCAGATGTGGCCAATTGACATAGTCGAGACATCGGATAAAACAATTACCGAACTTTGTGCTCAATATATCGATTGTGGCGTGGAGCAGCATCCTGCTAAAACTAATGTCCAGGCCAAGTCTCCGACTTCAATCTTCGTCCAAATAAATGGTCTGTTATGGAAATGGCGTTTCCTGTAGCATTTTCAAAGAAAAACGGCCTAATAATTCCACCGCTCCAAACTGTCACTTCGTGGGGATGCATTCGCATCTCGACGATCATGTGTGGATTTTCCGTTTCCCTGACGCGGCTGTTTTGCTCGTTAACATATCGACTGAGATGAAAATGCCCTTTGTTAGACAAGACCATTTTTTGAGCAAAATTGTAGTCCATTTAGAGCTGCTCGAAGGTCCAAACTGTAAGTTTTTTTTTTGCTAAATGAAGTGTTGAGATTGATGGTCAGACAATGTTCCAGGACTTAGTCCCACAATATTGCCTACGATGACCACATTCTCGTCATTGGGACCGTGATTGTTGTCCAGTAGCATGTCAATCTCACAAACTGCGGTCCTCCAGGCGTAATGGTTGCCATATTTTGGTCAATACTAATGTTATTCAACAAGATTTCGAGTGGGAAAAAGATTTCACTGCCAAAGACTAGTGTTCTAGTAGTCTACAATCTTGCACATTTATTTTCGATCATCGAACATTCGGTAAAACACTTATTTTCCTCTGTAGTGCTTTACCGTTCAAGGTCTTCCGTAATGTTGTTAACTTAATTACTTATTTCGCTTAACATTCCATGAAGGAACAGACGGGAAACTTCTCTCGAATCAGTGAGCTGTGCGCGATATAATTGTGTGTACTCACTGACCGGGACCTACTGTTTAAAGCCGGCTCCGAACGGAGAAGTTCAACATGTCTTAGAGATTACTCTCTTACTCGTAAGGTCGTCAGCATTTACGAGCATTTACAGCCGCAGAAAAAGATTTGATGGTCTCACCCGGTTTCGGACTCAGATTCTTCTGTGTGATAGTCGCCCACACTACCTACAACACCGCGCCGTCCACATGGTTTTAAGCCCGTGGTAATTCTCGACATTGTTTTCTTGCATGTGCTTCTTAAACTCATTTTAAAAAATTATTCATTCGCCGAACATGTCTCAATCAGAACAATAATTTTATTTGGATAGTCTTAATTTCGTCGATCTGAATCTATTGTCATCATTTATTGCAAATACTTTCCGTTTGCATTGGCCCATATATATTTTATAGCATATTTCACTTTTAACACTTCCCCATTTCAAATGGATTTCTAAACACATTCGATACTTACTTTTATCGCCTAATTATATCCATAACAGATATTTATTTCATAAATAGTAAACAAAATTTCCCATTGTTCCAAAAGTAAAACACCTCATCCATTCAATTTTGTTGGCATTTATATTTGGAATTATTGTAACGGTTCTTAATAAGATTGAATGTTTTTGGATAAACTCAATGTTAAAACTTGTCGCACGTGCATTTGATATGAGAGAAATGTGTTTAAAACGTGAATTCTTTATTATTTAATTATTATGTTTGCAAAAATGTTCTCGTTCGTTTTTCTCAATAAATACTAGGTTTTACTAAATAAGTTAACAGAAAGAACAAACAAAATTCTACATAATCTACGCCTTCTAGTAATAAAGGCATTCACAATTTTTGTTTCTTTTTGGTTTATTACTCTTTAATTATTACAGGTTTTTTTTAATGTTGTTTTTTGGTTTTGTTAATTTAAATATCTACGTTTATTTATTTTTGGTTTTATTTTATTTATTTATTTAAATATGTTTGTGTATGTAAGTATTTAGTATGCATGTATATGTCACAAAAACAGCTTTAAAAATCTGATTTAGAATTATCATAAGAACAATATTTCTTGTTTATCTTTTTTTCCTTCTTTTGTTTTTGTCATTGATCGATTTAGAGAAGTAATTGCCGAAAGAAAAAAATATTTAGGCTGAATATTTTCTTTGTTAGAAAGCGTTTACAATCAACGCAAATTTACTTATGTTTACGTTGAGCCAATTTAAGTTCCTTCTCCCACACCACATTGTTCATAACTTCACCAAACATATACAGACCCAAAGTGAAGGCCAACGAGCCCACAAAGAATATAATGCGTTGGGGAAATTGTAGCACCTCCAAGACAGGATATACCCAGACACCGGAGTAATGTTTGACGACGTGCAACCAAAACAGATAAGCCACCATAAAGAGAGAAAGCCCAGCGATACCTTTGAAACGGGGTGGATAAGCGCGGAAGGAGATGAACATTTCCAAGACAATGAAGACGACAATGTTAGTGTGCATAATGTGATTCAACCAGCTGAAAGGAAAAGAAAATAGTGAGTATTATAAATGTTCATAGGGTTTAATAAATACCGATACGTTATCTACATTTTTATTTAAATTAAAAACAAATATCGTGGCGTAAAAAAAAACATACTAATCGAATAAATAATCCACTATTTGAATGTCTTTTTTAAGTCGCATCATTCAAGATCGGTGACAACGTTTTTGGACAATTGACAACAATTGTAGATTGACCTTGTATAGGATTATGCTGTTGTAGTATCAGAAGTCTAATATTTCTATGTTTAATCCAGCAAGCTGGAGTCCTCCATAAACATAATTTCAATTGAAAGGAGGAAATTCTTCGGTCATATGTGTCGGAAGCATAAATACAGAGAATATAACATATCTGTTGGTGAAACTATTGTCCCATAGCTCCCATATTAGAATATCTCAATACATCTCCAAAAATTGTCAATGGAATGAATACGTCCAATAGTTTATATCTCAATTCAGCACAATTATGGCATCACGATACAATGATGGACTTCGATGAAGAACACAAATCTTACATACTACAGGACCGGTGCAGGATTACCGGTAATTCACTGGAAACAGTTTTCATCAGTTTTGCCTCCGATCACACACGTTTATCTTGGTATTTATTCTGCCTCTTGGAATCGTAAAAGCCCATGCAACCAGGCCTCTACCAAATCGTCTATTAAACATATTTTAGCCGTTTTGTTAAACTAGAACATTTCTCTCCCACAGGAGCCAATTATTTACTGCTGATTCAAAAATCATGTCAAAGTGGAGAAAGTATATTCTTTTCATGTACGGCTCATTCAATGGAATACGAATTTCTTATGCTGTCATCAAACAAACGTTAAGTCATGAAGTAAAATCTCTATTGCCGAACTCAACTGAACTAGGAGCTGTTGCATTTATCAAATCTTTCGCATCTAAGAAACATGGTAAGTCTTTAATTTGGGCACTATGACACAACAGCTGTAAAAACCAAAAAAAAAATGTTTGTCCGAAACAACAGATGTGTAGTTCTCGGAAACGAACGTTTAGATATATTGGTTAGAAGATCTTTTAGATTTTGCATAACTACGGCTACGCCATATTTTCCAAGTGAAATTATTATACCCCATGCACGATGAGGTATATACTTCAGCATTTTCCTTAAAAATGTCAATTCATCCATTTATAGACTTAATTATAAACTACAGCTAAGTATACTGTATTCTACCAGCGCTATTAAAAGTAATTAAAGCGGGTTTAAATACTCGACACTACTACGAACGTATCCCAACCTTATGCAATTTTTGCTATACAATTTTGCAGATATCTATCGTTCTATGATTAATAAACGAATCAGTGTTTAACTGCTACACAATTGATATTCTATCTAGACTAACAGTACTCTTCTCGAGTACTTGTTCTCGAAACAAGCTTAATCGGTATAGTTTCTGACTCTCATTCGTCGAAACAACATAACTCAATAAATCATTTACTTACCTTGGGAAAACAGCATCCAATACCCGGGGAAAGACTAACTCACGATCGACGGCATATAGGCCCCAAAAAGTAATACCGACATTTAGAGCAATGGGAAAAGCAAATGTGGCCATCATATAATCCTTAATTTTACGTATCAATGGCAATTTTTTGGGAGACACTTCATTGCTGCCAATAAAATCATTGATCAATGAGATGGTGTAGTACAAAGCTTGAATTATCTGAAATGAGAAAAATACGAATATTTTTATTTTCTCCATTTTCAAAAAGTAATAATACAAAGTATTTGACACAACTATAGTTTTGTGATCCAATATATAAAATGAGATAACTATCGAATATGTCTTAAACGAAAATGTCGTTCATTTTCTGAGAAATGTGAAAGAATTTTCTCTTGTATGATCATCCATTCTACTACCATTCCTTTTTTACACATAAAGCAAGAAAATCGAAATCATTTTGATATTTTGGTTGATTGATTCGAATGATGTATCTTTTTAATTCCTTTCGCAATGTCAACATGTTGGCGGAGTTCTTTGGGATGCTAGAACTAAATTTTATAGCGAAAAAATCCGCATTATGGAAAAATGTCGAAAAAGGTATTACATAAAAAGTGGAACAACAATTAAAATTTCGACCAACAGTAATATTAACGCTTTCACAATTCTGGCTGACTGACTGATTGAAGAAAATTGATGTATAGTTTTTTTTTGGAAAGCGTCATTCCACAGATGTAACGTGTAAACACCGCATAAGACCGGTACTGGATCAATCATTTGAAATTGTAAAAATGGCGGGCAAAACTTCAGTTTATGGGGGACAACAAAAATAAATTACAGACCCCAAAATGACGAAAATGAAATTTGGGCCTGGGGACCGTGGGATCGGAAAAACGACCCCGCCCACTTATTGTACTCAAATGAGTTGTTCTCATACATATACATACAGCCCGATTCTGAATACTCCCGGGGAGATAATTCCCGGGGAATTTACATTTTTCAGAGAAGAAAATCTTCCTATTTTAAACAGACCAGGAAACAAACAAATCGTCTGACTCTGAATATTCGAAATTGTATGTCCCCTATTATTATTCGCTCGGTTTGTTTAGAAAAGGAGGATATTGTTCTCGAAAAAAAGTAAATTCTCCGGGAATTATCTCCCCGGGAGTATTCATAATCGGGCTGATAGACATAAGAGGCAAAAGTGAATTTTTGAAGTACATTTTTGCCAAAAATTCCTATTCTATAGAGTAAAACAGTGGGCGGGCGGGATTTTTCGACGACACTCCCATCATGGGCCGGCAAAAACTAAAACAATTCCTTTCATTTGAGTAAAATATTGTCGAAATAAGTGTGCGGGGGCGTTTTTTCATTGTCACGCCCACACGTTCGCCAGCCCTAATTTTCATTATAATTTTCGTCATTTTGGGCCATTTCGAAGGAACTGCATTTTTTTTGTCTTGTCCCCCATAAACTGAAGTTTTGCTAAATTTTGTAGCGCGTTTGTGTGCGTTTTATTCGCATCATCTCAACATCTTCGTAAGCGACTATTTCTTAATTACCACATATGCAATCGATAAAAACTTTAAACAGTAGACAAACAAATATTTATTTGCGCGAAACGTATATTTTAAAGAAATGAGTACACATTTTCTATCAAATAATCCAAGATTCGTTTACCAAGTTATCGAATACATATTGAATGTTCTCTCCTTTTTTACCGTCCGAATTCATTTACCATGCTGCAGAAAATTGAGTTATTTTGGTACATTTACAATTCTGCTTGTACACATTTATGGCCGAAATTACAAATACCATCACTGACCGACTCTCACCCGGTGTCAAATCTTTCTCTTGCGCTCTTCAACAAAAAAAAAACAAACACAATTCGCATAACATTTCTTGAAAAGGGAATAGGAAGAACAGTAGATATGATTAAACAAAAATCAAGTTGGATTGCTGCTTTTGTGTACTTTCACCGTAACCATAAATTAAACAACAAATTAATCAGAGCAAATTGTAGTCTTACCGCATCCAAGAAAGTTAAATATTTGAATTTCCCACCGAAGGGATTGTGCATATTGTTTGCGTTGTCCGGGAAATGTACATATTTGTAGTCGTAATAAATCGCATACGAAAACTGTATGGCGGCAGTTAAATGGAGAATGCGAAGGGCTTTACTATTTGCCATGTTTCTTTCTTTTCGGTCACTTCAACAAATCAATGTTTATCCGCACTACGCAACAGACAGCAAATCAACGGACTGGACACAACACATTGAATTTGAAAACTAGCTACAGATGGAATACAGAGCAGAACCAGGGTTGCCTGAAGTTGCTAAATCGGCGATAAAAAAAATGCTAAAATTGCTGCATTTTTTTTTATTTATAGCTGACTGTAAACATCTTAGCGCCAGGCGATATCTTAACCAGTAAAGCAGTAAATCCAGTTAACTGAAGACAACAGGTACAAAGATCAAAAGGACAACTCGTTAAGAAGTTTATGTATAACTTCAATTTGAGCAGTGACGGATAGTGATTATCAACGAAAAATTATATTGACGAGGTGAGGAGTATAACGACGATGCCAATTATATTAGCATAAAACGTAAAAAAAGAATGCCAATCAGAGGTCAACTTTCATTTCATGGAAAAATATGTTTCGTATTTATTAATACCGCATACATTACATAACATGGATTGGAACCGAAAGTTTCTTACATTCCAGCCGACATACTCAAACGCAATAGTGACTACTATCATCTCCAAGTTATCCAGAAAATGTTGCACTTTCTTATAGAGGTCATCAATATTATTACTACAGGAAGTGTAGTTAGTAATAGTGTTTTTTTTATAGATTCACAACTTTGATTTGGTAACATTTCTTTATTTTATAACCGATTTAACAGTTGATAATTCATTTTTGTTTTTCCATTTCATCATGAATCGACTTAAAAGAGAGCTACTCTTGCAAATTGTTGAAATTCCCTATCATGAAATTAAAACCGAATAATTTCACCTAGTGCCCCTGATTATTGGCCACCAAGATCGTGTGATTTAACCGCATTGGATTATATTTTATGGGGTTATGTAAAGTCACTCACTCGTCTACGCTGAAAAACATTTTAACATCTGGGAATCAACTTCGACGAGTTAAAGGGGAAATTCTGCAGCAAATGCAGCGAACAATGCGTGAAAAATGTATTTCCTGATGGCGCCACATCGCCTTATTCATATTCATATAGTTTCATTAATTCAGTGAGTATACAAATTATATCGTACACAGCTCGCTGATTCGCTCTGTAAAACATCAACCACGTACCAATGCGGTTCCGAATATATATCATATATATATATCCAGATCCCTTAGCACATATATTTTTCAATCACGCATATTTTTTGTGCCGAAACATCAATTTATTATATAATTTTTACTACATTAAGTAAATTTGTTATTACTCTACTTCTAGTGGAAACGAGCATTTAAATAGAAATGGCATACTGGCAACACTGACACAACGGAGAGAGAGCGTGAATATGAATAGGGTTGTCAATGTGCTATGGCCATGACAACTCTCCATAAGCGATTTTGCAGTATAGCGATTTTGTGTCTTCTTATCAGCGTTGGCACGCATATGTGTATGTATGTACATATGTATGTGCATAATTGTAACGATAATACTATTTAAATGTATGCATTATTAAAAGAATGTATTATTTAATTAATGATGTTTGTATTCGATTCCTAATCTATACCGACTTTGGACTTAAAAGGCACAATGTTCGCTTTTACAGAAACCTTCCCAAAATATTGTCACATTGTAAGCGGCTGTAACACAGCTGACCGATATCATCTACCCGAACATATGAAAGCTCAAAAATGGAAGACTTGGTAGATGTTAAATCAGGTGACATCCGGAGTCATTAAGGTCCAGACAGATATCATTGTTTGTTGCCCTAAAAAACATTGATCGTTTTCTTTTATTGTTGCAGCAAACAACTTTGGATTCATTTTAGTATGTTTCGTTTTTTTCTTTTAATACCTTTTTTTTAATACCAAATTTCCAATAAGTTAAAAGTTGCACAATTTTTTACCTCACGTCCAACTTTTTATCTGTTTCCATTCAGTATATTTCGACAAATTCCTTGTTCTCCTGCATGCATATTAAAATGTATGTAAAGTCATTTGGAATTTCAATTAATGATACCGGTGATTATCTTAGTGATCCAAGACAAACACCAAACAAATTTAGTAAAGTACATACAAATTTAGTAAAGTTTCTTGGGAAATGACACCTTAACAGACTTGACCCATCTTAGGGGCGCAGACTGGAAAACAATTAAAGATTATGTCAACAGTACAGAGTTCTTAAAATAACTTCTCAAGGCCTTTCCATGTACAGTTTAGAGCGCACAACAAGCCGAATACTGGCTTAGGTGTATGTCTAAGGACATGAGGCGGAGAAAAACCGCCTCCTCTTCTCAACCTAACCTAACCTAACATACAAACATATATACATATTTATTTTATATGATATTTCGTTATCTGAAACGAATTTCGCTTTAACAAAATATAAAACGATGAACAGAATTTATTTTCTACACTGACCTAAGTGCAAGAACAGTAAACGATTATCAGATAATGGTTCTAAATATAGATTCAAAATATAACATATTTATGAATATGTTTCTCGAAAACGTATTAAATGTTTGCTTACTTAAAAAATGCATGCGAATGCTCCAATAATTCTTTGTGGATCCCGAAAGAAAAATGTGTGGAAGCACTAGTGATTAGGACTGGTTACTGAGGTTGGGGTTACTGAGGTCAAAAGGGGTTTATAATTGTAGACGAGACCTCCAGTCGGTTACATCAAGATTTATCAATCGAAATCGTTGTTGTTGGAAGCGACTGAAGATTTTGACGTCCGAATATATCTCTGTTTCGTAAATGGTTCTGTATATTTTTCGAATAATCATTCTCACGAAATGTACCATTTACTATATGCGGAAAATAGAACGCATCTATGAATTTCCAATAACATTTCATGACAGGGAACTTTTCTCAAATTTGTGAGCTGTACATGATATAATTTGTATCATCATTTGCTGGGATTTACTAGCTCCAAACAAACGTTTTACATGGCCTGAGGCCAGTACGCGAAGCCACCGTAGTCATAGCACCGATTAAAATAATATAAATTATTTGGCGGTTTTTTTCAGAATTCTTGGGAAAATTTTCTTGTTGACCGTTTTAGGGAATTTTTCATCTATTCTTCATTTTTTTTTATTTGGAAATTTATCATTTGAAACATTTTTCATAGAACCGTTGTCTGCATTTTCCACGATTATTTTCAGTCGAATATTGAACAATTTGTAGTAAAATGTTAAGAATACTGCAGAAAAGATTATCATCTCATCAGCAGCTTCCTTCCAACCAACTTGGCCAGATAATTTAATGCATGGTCATAAGATTATCATTTCATATCTACAGGCGTTCATATTTACATGACCCTCGAGTCTGATACTTAATGGAATTTTCGGACATAATTTCTACTTCAGTATCTCAATCTTCTCCCACTCGAGCACTGCCTTCTATACTTTCTTACGAAAGAAAAATCAGCATTTTTCTTTTTCACATACCGATAGTGGTGTTTTCGTGGAAACCGATAGTGGTGTTTTCGTGGAAACCGGCAATTGGTTCAAAATTGTATTTCCCGAATATTTCATTTAAATCCCACTGTGGGTATATGTATATCTGACCATATTGAGAACCACTTACAACTTGTTTCATGACATACAAAGATTAGCTCTAAGTACACTTATTAATGTAAAACATTACCTTAGCTTCGCATATAACTAATCAATTCATAATACATTAAACTGGGCGACTTTAGGGTGGTTTCACAATAATTACACACATAGAATACCGATCAACACATTAAATTAGCTATATTTCTATAAAACAGTGTAACGAAATTAAGTATTAACTATGGCTGTAAAATGGCGCAGTTGAGATTATTATCCGTTATATATTTGAATATATTTTACATTTCACTTATTAATGCTTGTCTTTTTATTTAAAGACTTACGACCCCAATAAATCAATTTCAAATTGCTCATTACAAACTACATTGTAGGTCAACTTGTAGTTGACAAGTAAAAATAAATATATTTTGTTTTCTAATGGTGAACGTGAACGTCAAATCCTCGCGATGACAAAAAAGTAGTAGTGGACCAATTTGTTAGTCTCAACTCTCCATCAAAATATTTGATAAAGAAGGAATTACACATTTTAAAGGAAGTGATCAAGAAACACAGAACACTCAGTACTTGTTAATCGCACTTACAACCAGAGTGAACAGTATTTTCGTTATTTTATAAGTTTGTAAGTGAACGACGTTAAAATAAATTTCCTTTTGTCACTAGAGAGAGACCCAGAAAATTAAAAAAAAAATCATTTTACCGGGCAATAAAAAACCCCGCCACTGACAAATGTCTGGTGTCCTTAACCGAATATAATGGTCTAACATACTAATGATGTCATTGTCGTTGAAAAACCCAAGCGTTTTCTATCCAAATTTATTTTATCTTTCGAAAATAGACTCAAAACTGACCTCACCATATCTTGTTTATTGCCCAAAGTCACACAGAAAATCCTTGTCACTACGTTGTTTTGAGAGGGTGTATGCAATGTAGATTTTGTAATCCCATCAACTAAGCCTACAACTTAAACGTCGTCATTTCATAAGTGATTTTTGTCTGTAACATAGTGTTGAGTCATGAAGTGATCTGCATGTACATTTTCATACTTCAATAAGAAACGAAGTTTCCCAAAAACGATTATTAAACGGTTCCTAAAATATCAACGTGCATGAACAATTGGTTTACAATAAATTCGTTATAAAAATACATGGAGACACCACCACATCGCACCACACACAAACAACACTACACATACATATTTTATTAACACTGTAGAATTTCGAGGAACGTAACGAAAAATCGAAGCAGTAGTTTTCAGTTGGGGGTGTGTAATGGCTGCTTGTTACAGTATGTACACCTTGTATTCTAATACACATACCCGGATACAAAAACGCACATATTTCTACTTTCTTGAAATTTTTATTTATTATTCATTGCAACCCCAAAAGGGGGTTAATATTGATTTTCATTATTTTTAGGATTCAACGTCGAATGCCTCTGTCTCGGCACAAACAACAACAACAGCAAACCTTATACAATTCCAGGTGAATAGTATACACATTTAAGGTAAAGATAGACCTGAATGTCCACAATAAAAAAAAAACTGTAATAATATCACATTGATATGTACCTATATGTGGAACTCCTTAGAAAGAAATATGTATGTATGTACTTAAATACATAATTAAGTAAGGACGGAATAATGACAGGCGCGTGTGTGACCTTTATGTTGTAATATAAAGGACATGCTTTTTATTGAGATCATTTCATAAATTTCTACGATACATGTATGGGTTATTATTTCTAATAAAAGATAACAAAATAACAGTGATGGGTGAGGTTATGAACAGGTGTTTTGACTAAGTTAGTCTGAAAATATGTATTTATGTGGTTTTTAGTTAACGAATCGAGACAAATAGGGTTTTGTAAATTTTTTTTGTATATAAAATGTCCAATTTGTATTGACAAAAAATTACCCATAGGAAACTTTAAGAATGGGCTGAGTTGATAGAATGGAGGAAATGTCCATAGGAACACTGGGTGGGTACTCAAACTTCCAGACATTTCAGTGGTTATACCAATATGCCGGTTATCGGCTGGACTTAAACATGTTCATGTTTTCAGGTGATACATACTACTTAAATGACGAATTTGGGAGACCTTTCGGAAAAATTAGCACATCGTATAATTACAATAAACATTTATGGACAGACATGGTGTGATAAGTAATGAGCGCGATTATCACGCGATAACAACTGATTCATATCCTGGTAAGAATATAAGTCTTTAGTTTTAATTTTTCTTAATGCTTTTGAGTTTACGAGTAACAGAAAGAAAAACATTAGACGATCCGCTTTAAATAGTAGGTCCCAGTTCCTACATGAAATGATTAGGGAAATGAGTAAGTAATAACGAATAGTTGAAATTCGGAAGTCTATAAAAAAAACTTAAATTTTAGCCCACGCTTCCAGCTTTTATGAGCCTTTTTTTTTTAAAAATTTCGATGTATATAATTTTAAAATATTTTGATTTCATAGGTTCATCGCTACTATTCACCCTGTTTGTAGTTTCTTATTTAAATCCCTGTGGTTGAATTGTCCCCTACATCAACAATTTTCTGAGTAGATCCTTCATTGGCCCTCTCAATAGTTTTTTGTTGTTGTATTTTTTGTATAAGAGACTCATACATTAATCCTATTATTTTACTTATAATCTTTTTTTAATTTATAACAAACTAATAATTAAATCTTCTTTACTTTTAAACTTTTTGAGTAGTTTTATACTAAATTACAAGTCAAAATAATAAATGAAATTAAAAGAGTGCTGAATCACATTGCTTCTTCTGCACTGATGTTATAGGAGATTCTTCAAAATCCACTTTTCCAGATATTTTTCAAAATTCATTATATACCACACATAATTCTATAATTCGGGTTTGCAACCAACCCCAAATCGGATTATCGAGGGTATTTTGATATATATCTGAAATAGTTGAAGTACTAAATCCATATAATTCAGCTAACACCATAAAGAAATTACCAATTGTAACTTTATCCAATTAAACTTTATATCACTCGCGATTATTTTAAACTTCAGTAGTTTTAGTAGTATTTACACTTATTACTGAAAGTGAGAGTAGAAATTAATCCTGAAATGGTTCTGACGTAAAAATTAAATGAAGCATACAGGTGACCGGTATCCACCTCTATACTTTTTCATGTGTGTTCGAATTTTACTTCCTAAACAAATTGTAATAGATTTATTAACAGAATATATATTTCATCTGTCAATTTGAATAGCATAGATTTCCGGACAATTCCCGAATAACGTAGATTTTTAGTTCTGGGATTTTATGCCATTATATTCGGTCGTCATTGCGACTTTTTATCGGTTGAGAGTTGACATCACTGCTAATCAAATCAAGAAGGAAGGAGAGTCTGATAAATAATTGAATTAAAACAATCCCTATTAAATGGTGGAATCAAAAAAATTCCCCAAATCTTCAGTTTTTCCAAATTCCAAAAAAAGAGGTAGGCCACTCTCACTGCATTAAAATAAATAAATAATTGGCAACACTGTTTTTCAAAATGTCAACATTTATTCATTTGTATGAATACTCAATTTGGTCGTTGGAAAAGAACGTTAGTTAAATAAAAAACGTATTGACGAAGTGTAGAGCTTGGCAAAATGTTGAACTATTTTATGTTGGCGAGTAACTTCACATGATTAATCCAGACTGAACTTTTATGGGGACAATTTCCAAGTAAGTTTCCAATTTTGATATAAAATGCAAATATCGTACTGTTTTCCAAACAAATATCAAGCTCTCTGGTTGTAATTGGTCGAAACCCCCTGAAAATGTTCTAGACCAAAAATAAATGCAATCTCATGCTTCGACACTTACATAAGTGCGGCTACTCAAATTTGATTTGGTAAGATATATATGTGGGCGTGGCCATCCATAAGGTGCCTTAGACAGAAACGTCCATAACTAGTATACTGTGTGGGAACTTGCCTAGAGAAGAATATCTGTATCTTCAGCCGCTGATCAACGTAGCCGGTGTTGTCCTCAATTTTGAGCATGTAGATGTTTTTAGGGCCCTCATTTTGGACCCACTGCTACTTAGTTTGTCATCCTCCTTTTGTAAGACCTTGAAATATTTACCTAGGGCGTTTGTATGTTTTCAATCTTTGTAGAATTCTATAAACTGTGTTATGCACCTATCTGTCTGCAACAAAGTCTAAACATAACAATCAGCTGCTGCCAACTAGTTATGTCTATTATAGTTGTATAGCTGTTGGTATTAAGATTAAGGAAAATCGGATCGATGGGGCAAAATTTTCTCTTCAGGGGACTAAAAAACCTCTAAACAAAATATTCTTAGGGTTTCGGAATTCATCAAACGACAATCAAAAGAATTCAAAGAAAATTATTTTAGGGACCATGCCACCCTATCTCTCATATATCGATGGGTGTATACGGTTCTGCCATGCCGAAACTAACAACGTTTACAGTGACGTATTGTCCTCTTGTTTCTATTTTTTGTTGAACATAATCTAATCTACTGCATTCAAATTTAAACCGTTGCCATTGAAACGCCCCTAATCCTCAAAACAGTGACGTCAATAGCATTTGGTTTCTGTTTTAATATCTGCATGTCAAAGTCGTCAGGGCCTTGTTATTTATCGATACGAAAAGAAAACAAAGAGATTATTTTGCATTAAATAATGCACACTTATATATTTGATTTAATTTACTGGCATAAATACCCAAAATATATTGTTGTACATTGTGCATATTTTTATTCTTTCGTTTCCTGCTCTGCGCCATTATCATCATCATCATCCGATGAGGATGATTCCAGTCTAATTTCGGTTAACTCTTGTTCCTCTTCGCCATCCTGACTGGTATCCACCATATCCACACTTTCAATAACCAGTTGGGGTATATCTTTTAAACCCTTCGGTGATTCTTGCTTGCTTTCACTTGGGGCGCCTTTTGAGGTGGAGGGCACTTCGCCGAACATGGGATTATCAAAAGCTCTTTCACGCACATTACCACTTTCAGCATCATATCCCATTCTGAATCCTCCGGGCGCCCGACCTACCTCAGCGGTGGTCATTACACTGGCCCGAGCATTGTCGAATCGTGCAAATACTGTATTTGGCCTATAGACAAGGGAACGCCAAAGACGCGGGTCGTAAACCCACCGGGGCACGTAGTGTAAATAATGATTGTCCGGATTATAGTGGGCAAATATGACCAAGGCCACTATGGAGACAAACATCAGACATAGAAAGATCAGCAGAACCGAACCAAATGTGACATTGGGATTATAGGGACGACCTGAATATTCAATGCCAAAGATGTGACCGGGTTCCAATTTCATTTTATCTCTCCAATCTGTGGTCTCATTGAGATCCCTTAAAAATTTGATACTCTTCTCCGAGTAGGTGTCACGGTCAACAATTATGGCCTGCAGATAGTTGCCATAATTTTGCGAATTCACATAATTAACGTAGTAATCCAAATCGTCCTGAAGATCTTGATTCTTTACCGCGTTTCCTATGATATTGCGAAGGATGTGCAATTTATCATTCTCACAAAATTCCACCTGGAATTTTAAAACCGTACCACATATGGCACAACAGCTGCCATAGGGCACCACGGGCAGCAGACAGTGGGGTCGCTCACAGGACTCCAAAATGTTGTGGCAAATGGGTTCGGCAAAATTGTTAAAATCCCTGTGGCATCCACAAACATCGTGGTGATAGTATTCAATGTTGACTCCTGCTTGGTTTTTAAACAGAAACCTGCCCACATCATCATAAAGCAACTGTCTGAGATAACCCTTGGAAAGTAGTGAACCTCCAAAGCTCATTTGACCCATTCTAAGGTAGGGCATATTTTCCAAATCGAATGCCAGGGGACCATTACTCTGTATAACAACCGATTCATTGTTGCACGGCACCCTTTCCATATCGGGTATGGCTTTATTTTCGATCACTTCCTTGGTCGACCGCCAGGTTTTCGGATCAAACCATTTGCGAGTGGTGGGAACTTTTAAATAAGCTTTACCTTTATCACAACTCCTTTGCTTGGAATCACCGCCGAGAGTAATTGTAGCTTCTTGTTGCAGGAATATGGCACCGTCTTTGGGTAGAATAAATCCTCCAACGTCTACTTTTGTGGGCAACGGCAGTAAAGCTTCATATTTTTCGGGAAAGACAACTTCCTCTCGGGCACAGGGTAAATAATCGTTAATCCATGCTGAAGGATCATCGAATCCCGGATTGTCGATTAACCATTTTGTGGAAAAACTCGATTTGAAAAGAGTTAAAGAAATTAATAACAGCGCTTGTATCGTGTGCTGTCGTCTCTGCATGTTTTATCGTTGCGGATTGAAAAAATTGACTGAAATAATGTTTAAAACGATTTGTTTTTGATGGTGGCTTAATTTGGGGGCGTCTCTGTTTATCCAATTCAATGGTTTATCTGTGTTTCGTTGTTGATTAGTTACTCGTAGTTTAAATAATTATTCGTAGTTGAGTGTGTACTGCGTCCAGTCCATAAAGATACCGCGCCGTTTGTGTCAATTGCAGTGGAATAAGTTTACTCCAAATTGCGTACTGGCTCCTCTGGTGTATGTCTGGTAAATTTACAACTGACATTCGACCAAATCCCGAAAAAGACCTAAAGGATGTTGAAGCATACCATCTCATCTCTAATAACTAAAGCCACCTTTAAAAGCCCGATACGATCAAAGCTGTTTGAAAACATGACAGAGAAAGAAAAAAACTGACAAGTAGTGGTCACAATTGATATTTGTGTAAATGACAAAACGATGCTTATGAATTCAACTACACAACATCCACTGTCAGAGTTCAGACTGGTAGTTGACTCTAAGAGGTATTGGACGAATACTCATATCTCGGATCTGCCATCAGAAGAAGTAATCACGTCAAATAGGTGATATCTGAGAAAAAATTATATGAAATTATTCTGGCTACACTGAAAATTATCCAAGGATCCTCTATTAAGCGTGCACATATTAACGTCCAAAATCAAAAAATGTTCTCAGTAATATAAATATTATTAAATTATAATAATATCAACAGATTTAAATTTTCTGGAAAGTATGGTTTAGTATCCTCCTCTGAGAGGTTTGCTGACGAATGGTCCATTGTTTTTTCTTGACCGATTTATTTTTCGTAGTTGCAGTTGGACTTATCCCAGTTTAAACATAAATATGGTTAAATAATGCTGGACATAGCAGTTTTAGGAATTTTATAGCTGTTTGTCACAGACATTCCGATCGAATGTACCATTCAATATGAATGTATTCATTGTAGGTACGCTTCAGTCAACCTTTGAGATGATTAATAATATGTTAATATGTACAACGTAAAATTCAAACTCAGCGTAGGACCTTTTTGTTAAAAGACCCCACCCAAGTTGGATCAAAACCACAGTCTGTTCGATTTTACACCTCAATTTTCATTGTTTTTTAAAATTCGAAAATGTTTGTGGTTCTTAATATATAATTACATTGAAATATGGACACATCGCTTTAACCGAACGAAAAGTTTGTGTTCCTTAATGGGTCATGCCTCTCCTCTTGACCGACTTTGAACTTTTACAACTCTGTGACCCTATTTACTTATAGTGTTTTCAAAAGGCTGTCGATTGTGTAAACATTTTCTTTTGGGGCCAGTCTAACTCATACACTTACTATCATTCGAATACTATAAATCACCCGTTTTTACAGGTAACGTGTGTTGTTAATTAAACACAAACACATACATACAAATAATAGACACCTTAATAACGTACTTTATGTTAAAATTTCCCCCTTGATATTTGTGAGGCACTGCGATTGATTGACTAGATTGTTCTCCCTTCCCCACCCCTGAAATACTATTATTTAATGGAGGCATTTCCCTTTTGTCAAATAGGAAGTGTGCTTACGAAACACGAACCGGTCGTCATAAAATGTCTGTTTGTTTGGTAATCAAATTTTGGTGGGCAAATAAATTATTTATCTTTAAATGAAAAATTGTGCCACAGTGGGTCCCAAAATGGACTAATCCTCCCACAATGAAGTCATATATAAATTGTTCAGCATTAGATAATAATAAAAACATTTTATCTTACGGGCGCTCAAACAGGAGAGACAAGGCACTCTAGGGTCTTTTCGGCCCCTACTTAAAATGGCTCAATTCAAAATCGTGGGAAAATCGTTTGACCGAAACCGGGTGATCGACCCCTACACAAGGGTAGTTCATAGCATTTTATCTTGTCCTTCTAGGGCAGCGTTCCAATGTTCAGGCTTTAACGGAGATAACACTGCTCAACAAAAAATATTCTTTTTGGTAATGAATAAACTCAATACAAATCTAATGTACCATGGTCCCCTGATAACAAATAGGTTAGGTTTAGGTTAGGTTGAAATGGAGGATCGGTCATGTACCATGACTGTCTTATATCGTTGACATACACTTAGGCCAGCAAATCGGCCTGTTGTGCGCTCCTGGTTTCTTCTACAAATTCCCTTTCCCCTTTTTTACGTTAGGAATTCGGTCCCCTCTAGAAAGTTCCTTAAATTCCTTATGTCCATTGCAAGTCATCTAAGGTGGTCCACTGTCTAGGCGTCCTCTCCGCATGCCTATCCTAAATAGGTGTGCCCTTAGGCTAGTGTGTCCTGTGATGACCCCAGCTAGCTTACTCAGCTCATTTTTGTTAAACCCATGTAGTCTCCTTGTTTTCCTGTAATCGAGATTTCCCTAGGTTTTCTTTGTGGTTCTTCCCACCTGTTCATCTTGCCATCTGGAGGCATGTGTCGTCTTCATCCATTCCCTTAAATTCGTTTTTGACTCCAGAAAAGGTTTAGACAATTGCAGAGAATCTAATTATTTTTTTGGTGACGTAATTGGTCACAACCATGAAATAAATTTTGAAAAATACCATTCATTCAATTCTAATATAACAATAAATATTCATTGTTATGTAACCCAAACAATAAATCACAATTCTTGTTAAAATGAGATACACCTTTACTAAATTGTGAATAAAATCGTAAAAACTTCTTTCGATTTTCATGATAAGATAGATGGATTTATGATAAATTATAGAAAGTGGACACTTGTTGTGAACTGATTTTCTGTCTTGGTATGGAACCACTGTGCGGGGGTTGATATATAAATGGAGAGTTTTTTCTCTACATACTAAAGAGATCGATGGACTATTTACTTACAATCAATTTAATGTGATTTCAATTGTAGGTGAAGAAAACGTATTCAACCTGAATGTGCGATTTGAAATAAACAATATGTGAGAACAATAATAATTGTTAATTAATTGAAACCGAAAAAATATACTTTGCATTTCACCAGACAACACATAATAAATACAATGCAATGACCTGTATTTTCGAGAAAAGACATAAAGAATCATATACATATATAATAACAACCCACAAATGAATTTTATTTAATTAAGGAAAAATTCATAAATAATTTTCATAAAGACAAAAAGAAACATTGACCCATATCGCACAAGACCAACTGTCTCATTGCAAGGGAGTAATAAAAGTGATTACTACATAGGCGGAATTTTCATTTAATTCTTAACATCTCTCAGATCAGCTCATATCGCCTCGTGTATACTATGCAGAAGTCACAGAGTTTACGACCATCCATCGACATTAATTGTGTGAATAAATCGCGAGTACAACATGTCTAGTAAAGTATTTTTTACGCACACATACAGACATTCTCTTGTCTGTATAAAAATATTCAGTAATGATTTTCTTTATCGTTTGAAAATATTGTGCGTTTTTTTTTGTTTCAATAAAACCAACAATCACAATCCCAACATATGGCAAATGATGTGATGTTCGTTGATCATTTGTTTCAAGACGATTTGCTGCTGGATAATGAAAACAAAAAGTTTTGACGCAGACATTTTTGATGAATCAGGATTATGTGCGATTCATGTGGGATTTTTGCATTTCGTCGTTTATTTTGGAAACAATTAAAGTCATGGAAATTTGGTAGGAACCATACGGCAATTGGTTCATTGTGTACGCCCCAGTGAAATATTTATTAAATGCGGAAATAGTAATGGGTTGGGACAAAACAGAAGTGGGTTTAAAAAAGTGTGGGTGACCTGTTAAGAACATTTTAAACTCTGTGTACTTACCAAATTCCAATAAGTCAAATATTTAATCTTCTTCTCCATTGAATCGGGTACCATATTCTGAACTTCGGTTGATTTCGATTTGAAACTACGTTGCGTTTCGAATTTATGAAAATACAACGCATACACAAACTGACCCAGAGCCAGCAAGTGAATGATGGTAACGAATACACGCGATTTATATAATTCGACTTTTGTCATTTTCGTGCAGTTTTTGTCGTTGTTCACTCTTCTACTTTAATTTGTTTACAGTACAAGTTCTTTTGTTTCTATTTTGTCTGCGGTTTGTTGTTTCGCCTGTTGCGGAGAAGATATGTTTTTATTATCAGGGGTATGTTACAGATTTTCTTTTGATCAATGGTGACTATTATATGAATAACTTAGACTTTATTTAATTTTTTTTTTAATTTCAGTGTTTTTTCTGGAAACGCATGTGTGAATGATTTATAGCCCAATATTTCTTAGAATCAACGCAATTTTTAACAAATGGAGATCCCATTCAATAACAAAGCCAGCAGAAATCGGACCTATTAGCAATTGAAATGTCCAGTCGAAACCTAGCTGCACATCATCAGATTGTCAATCTGAAAGAGATAATCAAAACTAACAACCCTAACATTTTAAATCACGTGCAACTTTTACGCGCAAGTTTACTTCAATGCCAATACGAAAACATTTAGCATTGAGATGAACGAAATGACTGACGAATTAATTCGAAAATCTGAACAACGCAATGCCAGTCTCAATGATTAAAGATGAACTAAGAAAGTAATCCAAGTGCAATCACATTAATCGAATGCAGGCGAAGCATTACAGACTATGAAGCGACACGGATGAAAGTAAGTAAATATAGAGGATAGGAGTGAACAAGCCTGAGCGAAGCAATGCCATCGGTCTCCTAACTCGACATTAACCCTGAAGGAGCAAATATTTCGCTTTGGACGACCGGACTCGAATGGGTGCGAAGCATCTGAAGAGGCCACTGCAACGACGCAAACCTTTATAAGCCATAGACCGATTTTCAAATGAATGAGACTCCAATACCTCTGATAATGCCTGCTTTTGGTGGATCTCAGAAGTATTGGTGTGGAGAACTTTATAAACTTCGTGGATAACAAAGAGCACTTGCCATATGGACAACAGGCCGAACTACATCAACAGTGGTAAAACGTTACCAGTGGCAGCTGCTGCCACGGTTAATCAGCATAGATATCGGACCAGTTTCCAATACGAATCGAATCTAACGAAAATATCAGAGGCAATTCAAATGCGTTCGTCCTGTAGGTTTTGATAAATCGGAAAACACAGCGAATTACATTTTATCCCTCAGAGAAAATCTGGCAAAACCTTGTCCATGAAGCACGGTAAGTTAAGTGATTATTGGTAATAGAGAATGTTTATTTGATTATAAAATTAATAGTTTATTATTTTCCTGATTTATGGAAAATAACTTATTTGACGCTATTTTATAAATCTGGTGATTTTTGAAACAATGCTGATTTCACAAGGGTTATTCTACATTAGTTAATCTTTTCCAATTTTCCTCCGAAGTTATGAATGGTTTTTTATCGCGCCTTAACTGAGACCGATTTTACTAAGATCAAAATTTTCTAAATCTTGTTGGTAGGGAGTGAGTAGTATCCTTTGAGAAATGTCTCTCTAGAACGAGACCTTGGATTTTTTTTTTATTGTTATTATTTTTTTATGTTCGCTGATGATGTGAAAATCTGCTCATCCCACTCAAGCATTGCCGACTGTCCTCAGCTGCAGAATGACTTCGATCAATTTAGTAACTGATGTGATTTTAATTGTCTGGAACAGAACAAAAAGAACTGCAATCAATAATCTAACAATTCTAAGAATAATGATAGAACAGTGTCGTACTGTAAAACCACTGATCTCTGCAACTTGACGACCCCAGTGTATCTCAAGTCGGGTCACAGACCTTCGCATGAAAACTCATGGGCAACCATCGATCGATGGTGTATCTCAAGTCGTCTCACACACCTTCGCATGAAAACTCATGGGCAACCATCGATCGAAATTGAATTACACAGAACCCCTGGGGTAGAAATGTGACATTTATCTTGTCTTGTAGATTGCGTATTTTCGTTATTAATTGATCAAGACATTTAAGAATGCTAAAGATATACACACGTACGTACTGCGTACATACATCGTTTGTGAGTAAAAACATATGTATATGTATTTATGTTCTTATGCGGTATGCAATCAGAGATATGCAGTAGTTGCGTTGTATAGCGCCATTTGACAGGGTATTATGTTACATTGCGCCGTTTTATGAATTGAACTAAGCACAATACACAACATTCTTCAAGACAGTAGAAGAAGTTCAATAAAAAATAATATTTGATTTCAACAGCACTAATGTATACAAATGGCATTTTGTAAACGAAACGTACTAACATTTAAATGTATTGTATTTAATACAGTATGGAAATGATTAACTGAATCTCATGATTATGGAATATATGCAAGAAATCTTAGTATGTAAAGCAAGGCTAAAATACAAATCCAAATCAAAAAAATTAACTAAAATTCATTTGTCATATTAGACATTTTTTCGAGAAAGCATAAATTTCTTTTACATTTGGAACACAATTTCATTTATGTGGCTGCCTTGTCGCATCCTATTGAGCGATTCAGTTGTCATAAAAATGGCGCTTAAGATAGTAATTCTTTCAAAAATCCTTTTTTAAACAAATTTTCTGGAAATCTAAAAGCATGCGTCTTTACGAGTAAGAGAGTAATCTCTAGAAAATCATTAGCCGTTCGGAGCCGGCTTTAAATAGTAGGTCCCGGTCTGTCAGTATACACAACTATATCGCACATAGTTCTCTGATTGAAGAGAAGTTCCCCGTCTGTTCCTTCTTAGATTGTTTAGGGATATATAAGTAATGGAGCGAGTTATAATGATTTGTCGCAGCACTTCAACAATACGCCAGAGAACATTTTGAGTTAGCAGCAAAAAATAAATGAGGTAGTATCCTGAAGAGGCATGTCATATTAAAAAGTCACTCTGGGACACCAGAGTAAATTCTTGATTCTCCTGTAATATCATTATGACTTGTTAATGGAACACAAAATCTCATTTTAAAACTTGTTTTTTATATCACAATTTCCTATTTCATTAGTGCTTTGGTTCTACGTGATTTCATTTAACTTTAATTGATTTCAAATCAATGCATTAAAAATGTTTTATTTTGGCTAACATCTCAGCAAAATTTTTGTTGATTTTGCAAATTTGTATGAATTTCGCAGATTCTCTGGGCTAATTTGTATGATACGCAATTCGAAAAAAAAGTATAACATTTATGGTATTCATGAACTTGCATAAACCCTTTTTGTATAGGTATTCATTTACAGCACATTAATAAATCGCTCATTTATTGCAATAGTGTCACAATTCCAAATTCACTTTTTATTTTGTTGCTCAAGAAACTGCTTTTTACGCTGACTTTTGTTCTGCATGTATTATACATCTACTTTATTCGGGAAACCTATGATTTTTTCCCGATAATTGCTATGTAATACAAAATTTTAAACTTTTCACGACTCTCCTGAAAAAATCGTTGTGACACCATTGAAATAAATGAGCGATATGTTCGGTTTACGCCAGATCATGAATACCCTCAAGTATCTTCACAGTCATGCAGTCTATTAAGTCATGCTATCTTTGCGTTTAGCTTAAATAAATTTAAATTTCCTATTTTTAAAGTAAAGTCGACTGCTTTGTTTGTCAAAGCTTTTTTTAATTGTCACTCATAAAAAATTCCTGTATACGTTTTAAAAAGAAACGCAACATACAAAAATGAATTGTTTTCATTCAGTTAGCGATTTGAACTCACCCCCTACAATCCGTATTGACCAAACACTTGAGAATGCAGTCAAATGTTTATTTTTTTGAAAACCTATTTCAATTAGACACAAATGTTTGAAATCAAATCTATATGTAGCACATGTACAAACCTAAACATTCAATATTTTATTTTGCTTACAAAACCATCTATTGAAAATTATAATTTTTCGCTTTTAATTACAATAGGCAACAATTTCTTTTAACGAATAACCACTACACCGTTCTGATGTACAAAATGGTCGACATTTTGTTCCATGGATAGGTTTTTTTAAATGAAATTGTTTGGGGCATAACTCGCAGAAAGGATTTATTCCACGATTGATAGAAAATATAGAGAACAATGTCGGTAGTTGTCTGCCCATATTAGATCAAAATCACGAAACTGGCGGAGCCAGTTTTAATGTATTTCATTCAGACTACGGAAAAGAGAGGTTTGTCGAAATTGTCAGAATTAAGAAATTCAGTTGAGAAATCTGTTCAGAATCAACAGAACAAAATTCAAATAGTTTGATTTTCTCCTTTACACTTTTCAGAACAAAATTTTCACTGGCCAAGAAGTTCATCGCAAGGCAATGTTTATATTAAAATTTATATCGCCTGTAGCTGTCATTTTGACAGTTGCTAGTGAATTCAAAATGTAATGTAAGCCCAACATTTAATGTGTTTGTCGCACACACAATCTACCAACTAACACAGAGGTGAGATTTCAACCTTTCCATTTTTTGTGGAGCTACCCATATACTTTTTGTATATGTGTTGTGTTTACATTTCAAGCCGGTCTTTAAGCTCACTGTTTAGTGGGTGTGTTTTGTTGTTGTTGTTATTGTCTCTCTACTGGCGTTGTTGTCATCATCTCATTTCTGGACGATGATGATGATGATCATAAAGCCATTCAACAGAAAATATGCCCGAGTATTAACAAATAAGCAGTTTTTTTTTTGTAATGCAGCAGTGAGTAAAACATTCGTATCTCATCTCTATTAAAATTAATCGACGATTCAAATACACGTCCGTCCAACCTTTAACCGTCCGCTTGTAAGTCTAACCTTCCGTCCGTATGTCCGCCCATACTTCCGTCCCTTACATTTATTATTTGCCAAATGGCAAATGCTAAACTGCGGGACACAAAAAAAATAGGGAAATCATTCAACCATAACATTCGCCAATAAACTCTGACACAATTTCCACACGCTTTCGGATTTTGTGAAAACAAATCACACACACACACAAAAACAAAATGAGAAAAACTGCGACTGAAATTTTGTATTAAAAACCGAATACACAAAAGTTTAACTTTAAAAAAATGTTTGATTTTGAAGACAACAGCGTAAAAAAAATTAAATCAATATTTGTCACAGTTTAAGGTGAAGAACAAGAACACAGAATTGAGAATTGAGTCACGACAAGGCATCACGACGACACCAGCCCACGACGACCAAACACCATAAGAATCCGCCCGCCGCCTGTAACACATTTGATTTGTATGCAATTTCATTCATGTTTTGTTCAAACAACAAAAAAAAAAAAAAGATTTATTTCACAATTGAACAGGAGAGGACTATTCATTTGTCATCCATTCATCCTATCCTAGGGGTATAATAACAAAGTAGGATAATATCCATTCTGCGTAACTTTGTTAAGAAGGCGACAATGTTGTAATCTATTTTTTTCTCATTCTTTTTCTAGTATTCCTTTCAAAGTTTAATATTTTATGAGTTGAGGTTCTTTTTTTTTCAAATAATTTCTTTGATACGTTCTTTTTTATTTTTGAATTCACGGATTTTGTTTTGGGGTTTTTTTTTGTCTGTCTTTTGTGTAGCGTGTCTGTCGGCCGCAACGCACGTATGAACGTTGTTAACTTCAAAGTACTACTACTGCTACTGCGGTATATGATGGCAGTTTGAAAGCTTAACAAAATGCGCTGATTGTACGAATGCTCTCATCCTCACTCACAGCATAAAATACACAAAAATCGGCAGCAACAACACATAATGGAAATACGCAAAGATACATGTAGCGATGCACAGTGGTTTAGCATAAAAGTATAAATGAAAAGAAAAAAAATGCATTATTGTCAACTAAAGGCCATTTTGCTGTTGAAAAACTCCAATATTTCTTAAAGATTTACGTAAAAATTTCATCTTTTTCGATATAATTTTTTTGAAAATGCCGTCGTAATCAATTTTAATGGTCGCTTCGAATTGCCTGTAACATATCTATATTATTTTGACAGTATCTCCTCATTCTCCATGGAATGAAATATTTTACATTTCGAAGAAAACTTAGTTAAAAAGTCCAAATAAGATTTCAGTACTAAAGGGTCCGCCATCTAACTTTTTTTTTCAACTAGTGCTTATGTCGGTTCCCTTATTTTCGTTATCGGGCCATGATGAACGAATTTCTGTTTTATTAAAAATTTAAGAGGAGGATATTGGCAACATTTGGTTTCAACAGGGCGGCGCTACGTGCCACACAGCCGAAGCTACACTGGATGTTTTGCGCCCTGTTTTTGAAGATCGCATTATCAGCCGCAGAGCTGATGTCGTTAGGCTACTGCATGGCCAGGCGAGCCTGCCATTTGAATGAAATTATTTTCCATTATTAACCCGAAGGTTTGTACTTTCAAATAAAAAAAGAAATTTGAGAAAATATCCAGTAAATTTTTTTTTATAGAATTTTAAAAAACAAAGTTATTTTGCGGACCCTGTACAACTTTGTTTTATCTAACTCATCAACGTTTACTAGACCAAATATATTTAACCGATCGATTGTATAACCGAAACGGTCCAGCTTTAATCAGGTTAGGGGGAAGGCAACCACAGGGAAGAATTCACTTGGGTGAAAATACCAAGTGGAAGAATACATGAATAAGATATTATGAACTGGATACTGCACGCAAGAAATTTTATAATTTGGTTAAGAACTACATTATTAGAGATCGTAGATCCAAATTAAATGTGTAACAAATTACCAGCAAAGGTCAACATTTTTAAAAGAATTTTTCTCAAACGGGCACAAACATATTGTTGTCACGAAACGAAAAATGCTTGTTCTGCCCACCGATTATTACATTTTTGTTTGCCATTTGGAATCACTGTACACACTGTCCCCACAGTGTGTATACATACGTAAGTATGCAGTATTACTCGTACATTTGTACTAACTAAGGGGTAAACAAATGGGGATGTCAGACGGTCGGAATTGAGTACGACGAAGTCAAACAAATGCGCATGACATTCTTGTTTTTATCGTTGTTAAATTTTACTTCAACTCGCATCATTTCACCTTTTGGGGTAGATGGGTATGAGGGGGCTGACTGACCCAGTGTTGCTGGGCTCAGCACTCGGTGTCCTATTGTTGCTCTGGTTATCGGCGCTGATGTTCTGATTGTTGTTGTTGTAGTGGATTTCATGTGTTGCGTGTTGCTGTAGGGAACAGCAGCAGTAAACCGAAAGTGGCGAAACAAAATAAAAGACCTGAAAACGAGAAAAATGTGAAAATCTAAAAATCCTTCATTATAACACAACACAGCTCAGTCAGTCAGTAGTTCATGTGATAACGTTGTTGGAAACACTTGCCGACTAAAACGAGTCCTTAAATTGTTGTTAGACATTTTTATGTGTGTTGGTTGCCTTGCCTCAAATTGATTCCTGGGGTGATGTGGATGGGGATAAAGTGGTGGGGTGGTATGGGATCGTATGCGATGGGTTGTTATTATTTTAATTCGCACTTCGTTATTTAAAGATAATGTTATCGTTGCTTTCGTCAATATGGTCTTGTTTTTTGTTGTTCTGGTGGTACGTCTCGCCATATATTTCGTGGTTGTCGTCCGTCATTGAAACTTGGAAAATGATAACGGCCTTCTTGTCTTTTTTTTTCTTTTCAAGTTTATTCTCTCATTCGGGGTTTTTATTGTTGTTGGGTTCATAAAATGAAATTTTCTGCAGTTTAATTTCTTTCTTGCGATAATTTGTTAAAAAGAAGTATACAAATATATGTGTGTTAGTATGTGCATAACATATCTACAGCGTTAAGTGAGAGGATTTGGCAAGTATTCTATGAGACCTTTTTAGGGAGCTATAATTAAACCGGACACCAAAGTTTCCATAAAATTAATTAAATTCATTTCAATAAAATAAAATTGAAAACAAGAAACAACGGGTGAGATTGACATGCTGTGGAATTATTCCAGAACACCTTAAAGGAAAGTGACAAAAACGAAATGTAGTATAACGAGTATACCCACAAATAATTTGCAATTTTTAGTGTTTGCTAATGTATGAAGGGTGATTTTAATACAAAATTAAAATAAACTAATCACTTTCTTTTTCTATTCGAAAGAGTAATCCATTACGGAAGATTCATGTGGCTACCTCTGCTGGTTTCGAAGTAGTATTCTATCAACCCTAGTTTTCAAGTCCTTTGGGCCTGATGGCTTGCTCGATATTCGCCTGAAGATCAATTCTAACTTGCTTTGCTAAGCATGGAGCGCCATCTTGCTGAAATGAAAGATCGTCAGTCTATGTCAAAGACAATGACTGTCACACTCTGGGCATACATGACTTCTCGATGATTATCCTCACATGCGACAGTTTTGCTTGTTAAGAGAGCCACCGAGCTGGTGTACAAAATTCGCATCAGGTTGGTAAGTGAAATATTGATATCGATGGCGAGTCAATGTTCCAGGACAGAATCGAACACTCTTAGCTACAGCTGGAGCATTTTTTTCCATTCCCATAACATAATCTGACTATATCGATGCCGGCAAACTGCTTACAATTCGTTCATGTTCCATATTTACCGACGCATAATGGTAGAGAAAACATAGAACACGGATCGTCGCGTTGTAATGACATCGCATTTTAAATCCATCACGAATTAGAACCACGTTTAATACAAAAGGCCTTCCATCCAATCTTTTTACAGAGGGTCTTACGTTTTACTTTTTTACTCGTTTTACAAAGATCGTCTAACAAACTGGACTTAATACATTCCTGTTTGCCTTCTTCGGACGGATACATATTTCGGTCTTTCTTTTTAAGAAGAATTATTGTTTTCTCGGGCTTCTTTAACATTCGGTAGCTCCTGATCTACTGATGCCTCGTTAACGAACATGCTCATAAACTAACTTTCTAAAAAAGTTCATATGAAATATATCCTGCAGCTAAACTGCTACGTGTATTAATTGTATATTGAATGAGTATTGCATGATTAATCCACATACACTTACATTCTTATTTACTAACTATGTATGTAGATGGGCACATATTTTAGTAAATAACAAATGAATTTAATTAATGTCATTACCACGGTATCTAATGAATGAACCCCAAAGCAACACTCAACGTAAAGTTTTCGCAATTGATAACCAACTGAACTATGTACAGTAGGTCTGGACCGATTAAAATGAGGACTGATTTACAAGTATTGATTGAAAATATATCGTACACAAATAAGGGACATAACACCAAAGTTGGTATTTATCTAGAATAAAATGTAAAAATGCTACTTTGAAGTCTGCCTAATCGGCAGAAAATTCACATGAGTTCATTTAATAGGTTTTTTTTTCTAAGTGTGTTGACTTTTATTTTGTATATCGTATGTACAGAGCACATATTGTCATATGTACATGTAAAAATGTATATAGGATTCATTAAGTAAACAACTAATATGTACTTATTTATAATGTTATTTATAATTGTATTTCTTTCAACGACAACGGTTTAGTTGATTTAATTTGTTTGAAAAACTTTAGGGATGACTCCTAGGGATATTCTAATATGTAGATGAACAATTTGCTTTTGTCTCCTCTTAATACAATTTAACTTAGTGCAATTATAATGCGATATACATCGTTTTTCAAATTAAAATGACTCTTTCAAATGAAGCGCAGGAAATCAGGGTCTACAGACTATGAATTATAAATAAAGTCTAGCAATGTCAATTTCCCGCCGACAATTTGCAAGGTACTTCTAAGTTTCGTAAAAATATACTTCATTGGCTGCGTGGCATATCGTACCTTCTTGATTTCCTATTCATATCAATAGGACAACAAAAGTTGTCAGCATGTCACGATATCGTAATCTGTTGACGTTTACCGCGATTCCAGCTGCATTTTCAAAGAAAAGTTAAACCACCAGACCACAATGAGTTCCAGTTGCATGAGAGGACGGTACTGGTTTCACTACATTTTCCAATTTTGTTTGCTTTCGTACCCATCAAATTGAATTTAAAAAAAAACCATCCTGTTATTCTTCAATGAAATTAATGAATTGTAGACATGGTTGTTTCTTTAGACGTACTTATAACAGATTGTGTTCTGAGGGCTTAAAGATTACTCACTCGTAAAGTCCACAACATTTTCGAGGTGGAAAATTGCAGATGTTTGTGGTGTGATAGCCGGACACACTACCTATTAGTGTTCTCAGGCCCAAGGAAACGAATAAACTTACATATAAAATAATGTTGTCTCACAAATCAAAATGTGTTAGTATTTTGCTAACCCAAATCCATGGAATCTATATGTCGAAAACCACCCCCCCTGTTCTAATATTTAGGACTAAGTAAAGTGAAAGGTATCCTAATTTTTTGTATAAATCTCCTGTGTATTTTATGTGATTTCCGATAAATGAATATTTCGTAAACGATTTGGTATGTGTGTTGTATTGTACACACCCATTCCATAAATCTTTGCATGTGGTTGAAACCTAATACACCAACAAGCAGGATATCCCAACAGGTTAGCCGTAAACCATTTCTAAACATAAACCTGGAAGTATGTATACGAGTCCCAATGTGTGCACAGAATGGTAAGAAATGCAGCTAGACTCATTTTTATTGAGATACCGATCCATTACCATACAAAGGAAACAAGAAACATGGTCTCGGAATTTGTTAAAGTGGCTTATTATGTTAGAGAGTAGCGACTAGACAGTGGATGGGACATTTCTGAAAATTAGGTTAGCTAGGTCAGTCTCTAGTCATCGCTACAGTCGTCCATATTGATGTTCTTGTTTTCTCGTATACTGACGGTGATCCCTAGTTAGTTGTCCTCTACATGTCCCTGTGTTTTTGAGTACAGGTATTTAGCCAACCGAATCCCTTGTTTAATCCGCATGTCTCGTGAAACACTTACTCAGGGTTATAAAGGCGATATATTCAATTTCCGCAGCTCTCCAGATACCTACATCCGCAGCATATTGACAACATACCGTAGTCGCTTTTATCCTCCTACTACATGTCAGTGACAAAACGTGGCCATAAATATCAGCTGCCTGGTATGATTCTCAAATTCTGAGGAAAGTGCTGCCACATTACAACACGATTATTATTATTAAAAAAAACAGAGGTCAGGAATTAGTTGCTGGAAAACCAATTCTTCATGTACATACATATATCACTGGAGAAGAAATGAACACCAAAAACCATTTAATCGTAGCAACAAACACGGTCCAGTTCATCGACACGTAAGCGCTGGAATCCAAAAAGGTTTTAATTTCTTGCATAAATTGAATACATTGCAATTCAGAAGTCGTCTAAGATGAAATAATAAGAGATGATATTGTTAAAATTTACCAAATAATCCACACAAAAATATATTTACCACAATATATTGAAATATGTAGAGCCCAAACCGCGAAAAAGACGTAAAGAAAATGTTACAGAATAGGTTTAAAGGCGTGTGGTGCTTACGATACAATTGAGTTTGCTATATCTTTGTAAATATCAATTTTTAATATTATGATTAAGAGCTTTGGATAATTTTCAGTCCACTATATCCAAATTATTTCCACACAGAAAATATCAACGAATCCGTTATGTTTGACAAATAAAAAAAATACAGCAAAACAAACCAAATATTTACAATGATGCCGACTTTGTATCAGCCACAAAAAAAAACACGATTTTTGACGATTTTACTGAAAACCGCTAAATTGACATTAGTAAAGGGAAAAATCGTCAGCTCAGACTAGAGTTGCGATGAATATTGTTGAGTTAAATATGTATATTTTTTAAATAATAATATAGAAACGTTTAATATTTACGAAAATCTATATGAATATTGGTTAAGGGGTGTTGGCACCAGGTCGAACAATACGATTTTCCTTCTTGTTAATTATCTTTAGAAAAAACTGTAACATCTTTTTGAGAAATTAGTATGGCAGCGCTGGTGCATTGTTGCCGTGGTCTCTTGACATTGAGTAATGTGACATTACTCACGACAACTCTACTACTTCGAAAGTGAAAAAGTTTAAATACGAGCCCAAACGAAGGTAGTGATCTCTAAAAAGAAAAAGTAAATTTTATTTGTGTAAATTCTAGTAAAGTTCATAATTTTTATTGAACAGAGTATGGAACAAATATACTTTAGCGACATTACTATTATATTCCGTGTGTGTTTTTTAAATGTATTATTATATTGGGCAAGTCATGCAGATTCTGATTGGTTTGTGTGGGTAATCGCAATGGTTTAGCGTCGTTTTTTTTTTTTGCAACATTGGTTGTCAGAATTGCCGCAAATTTATTTAGAACACGGGCAAGAACTTCCAAGTATTCGCGCGGTGAGTGTTTTTAATATAATTATATTATTTAATAAAAGCCAAATTTAATACATTCAGTAGTAGATCTGTGGAGCTCAAACTATCCAAATCATAAAAATTAATGTTGTTTTGGCAGTTCCAACTCTTTCCCACTCGAAATGTTGACAGAATGCTGGTATCATATCTTCCTGGAACGAATTTATTCCATTTAAGCTTGACAACATTAGGGAAATACCTAATTTATTTCCACAGTCAATGGTCAAACAGTACGAAACCCAACTCGTTGTCTGTACGCAAGATTGTGTGAAAAGTTCGTGAGACAGGTCGTCGTTCGAAGCGAGAATTTGTCATGAGGCATGATAAGCAATTTCTGTGGCCGAAGGCTAAAGAAAATTAAAAATAAATTATTTGGACCCTTTTGCATTCCAGAAGTCGATACTTTGTAGAGGTAGTTCTCGTACTCCATTTACAACGTTTTCACCTTTCTGCCATACGTCACTGATTGAAAAAAAAGTTCTCCGTCTGTTCCATCTCATGGAATGTGGGTAGAAATAGTTAATTTATACTTTCTAGTTATTTTGAGATTATTTAATTTCTTCAATAGTTTTCAAATCACTATCTATCTCTTGAGAATTCGTATAATTCAAGATGAGATAGTCAGTTACACTCTGATTTCAATATAGAAATTGTGGTACCTAATACATAATTAATAACTTCTTCCGTATTCTACCGATTTGAGTTGTAAATTTAAAGGAAAAAATTCAGTTTATAACCTTGGATCTGGATCCGTAGTAATCGGGTTTGCATTCCATATCAGATCTGCTTGTGTTTCGTCTTACCACCCTATATGGTGTCGTCCCCATCTGTGCAAATACATCTATTAGCTCGAAGCTGTTGTTTCTGTCATAATTGACTAAAAATAATCCAATTTGAAATTTTTTTTCATTATGATAAAGTTTGGACCTTGACATTATGTGTGAAATACTATAAAATTTAAACCTACTTCAAGCGGAGATTTATGCAAGTGTTAAAATATGCTCATACTCCCACAACCTATAATCGAAGGTTTTCCAAAAAGAGGTGTTATTTTTGTATTCAAAGAAAAATTAAATTTTTTGAGATAAATGATCGGATGTTTATTTCATAATCAAGAGGAAGGTATGCCTTTAATAAAGAAAAACAACATCAGCCAAATGGCCACCACGACCACGCTTACAGGACCATATCTTTTTCATGAATTTTTCCATAACCAAATCGCAAAGGGCCTGCCCTATGTTCTCGATAGCCTCACGAGTTCTATCTTTGAGGTCACGTGGCCCCCAAGGAAGAAGTCGCAAGGTGTTAAATCACAAGTTCTCGGTGGCCAATTGTGATCACCTCTTCGAGAGATAACACGGTCCGGAAACTTTTTAGTTTTGCGAACTGTGACTGCAAGATTTTCACCATTCTACTTGTCAAATGTCAAAGAATAAAAGCTTCAAAAGTGACAGCTACCGAAATACCGGCTGATTCAAAATAACACATTTTGTTGGAGAACCATATATATTTACATATGTATCATAGTCTACGAGGAATTCGTCTTTTAAGTAATCCTGATTTCTAACAGTGATTGAACAATCTTCGATCCGTTTGTGTTCATTTTCCGGTCGAACTTATAAAAACTTGAAAATTCAATGAGATGCCTTGATTTCAACATAATTTACTAAAATTCAGATTTATAGGGTCGATTACCAAAATTTCGAGGTGTTTCCAATGCAAGAATGAAGTAAATGTATAGTATGAATTTCAGTATATATAAACATTTTTATATATCGGAAGTGTGCTGAAAAAACATCTCAAGTCCTGTTTTTTGTCCAATAATCGTAATGATCTATATCTGCATAAAGCCCATTTAAAGTAGTCTTGTAGTTATTGTTTAAAAACAAATCATTTTATGTCCCAAACACCCACACACTTTAAAAGATCTTTTCGTTGTTTACCGGCGATATATACGCCCATGTACTGCCAATCGTGCGATTGTGAAATTACATGCGATTTGCGAATCGTCAATAAATGTCCTTCTTGTCATTTTAGTCCTTTATCAAATTTTAGAAAACAAAGAAGATCTTTTCCGCCAAAAACATTAAACATTTTTTTAAATACACTTTTTTAATAAAAATGTTTAGAAAAGTCTATTTCTTGCGATCATATAGGGAGAAAACATATTCAATTGTTTAAGTGCATCGTTTTTTCATGCTTTTAAAATAAATTCAAAACAAAAAATGTGAGTTCACCAGGTAGAAAGCATGCGATCGACAATCGCCAAATATTATGCGATTGTGATCTCTGAGGCGCCAATTTTGCGACTTCACAGACACTTCATCCATATGTTGCTGATGAATAGTGAAGTTTTGGGAGTTTGTGGAGTCCACTCTTATAACCTTAGTTTTTGATATATATATTTCAGTGCATATGCTGCTTTTTCTATTACCGAATTATATAGTTTATACTGCATGTGTGAGTAACTGTGTGTCAGAAGACAGATGTCATCTGCCTAGTCCAGATCTTCCAAGCGCTTATTAAGGCTGTACCTAACGTCCCTATGTTTCATGACGTTATAGATAATCAGTTTGAAAAGGAGTGGATAGGGGACATCATTGTCTCTAATATTTATTTTTATTTGTTCGCTTACTACGTCCTTGTAACGAAAATGACAACTCGTATAGGGCTTGAAGAAGAGATATTAGGTTTGCTGGTAAAATCATGCATTTTAGTGTTTTCCATATCATTGTTTAAGTGATGGTGTAATCTCGCCATTCATTCGGTTTGTAAAATTTGCTAGCCATGTCTATTCGTCTATGAGAATTATATTAGAGCAGAGTAGGGTATAATAAATTGAAATGAATTGACAATTGATGACATTTAAATCGTACAAACATTTTAAATTGCTTTATCTTTAAATGTTCCCCAATCGTATTATTATTATTCTCTCAAAACCAATGCCCGATTCGTTTTCATTGACTATTTTTCATAAAGCAGTTTTGTTACCCAGTGTAATTAATTCTAAACAATTTTTAATTTTAATTTTTAGATTCTTTATATTTTATTTTCTTCTTATAAGGCACATGTGCTTTAAATAATACAATTTTCAATTGTAAACATATGTACTTGCATACATGCATAATATCTTAATATACAATTTAGAAAGACTTAAGCAATATTTATTAAATTATTTATAAAAAAAAAACTTTTATTTTGAAAACATACTATGTACGAGAGTATAAAGGGTTTCTTCCTGTTTTAGGAAAATATTAACAGTCTTTTTCTTTAAAGATATACTTTTTTTACAATTAAGTATTTGTGCTTGAGAAATGGGTAAATTTGATTTAAAATAATACTTAAGGTTTAAGTGAAATATTCAACGTTTTTTTTTTTTTGGAGATTCTTCATATAGAAAATGTACTAAATCAAATGTGTAATATAAAATAAATGCTAGAATTTGGAAAAATCTACTTTGAGTAAAACACCAGAGTTTCAAAGACAAGACCCAAGAGTAGAGAGGGCTAGATACAAAAAGACAACAATGATGTTTTTTTAAGCTTATTTTTAAGTTACACGTAAATCCTCAGTTATAAATGGAAGACTGTTGGAAAACATCCATAACGTTGTGCCTTGAATACGCCATCCATCCATTGACTGTTTTCAAAGTGTTTTACTTTTAAAGCAGCTTAACATATTCGTATTGAAATGTTCATATAAATATAAAGTATTTTTAAAATACTAAGTAAAAATTATGTTGTCTTGGTTTTTATAAAAATTAAAAACAAAAAACTTCCTCATTGAGGAAAATCAGTTCTACAATATCCGACGCTTAATAACGTCCCATGTTCACATAGTGTTCTTCCTTCCTTCTCAATCTAACATTCACCAAAATTCCTTAGGCTATTTAAAATCTCATGACAATTTGTGTGTGTTTCGTGCGAAGAATAAAATTAGAAATTGCCATCGCATTTCACTTCGATGGCAGTAATAACATTTTCAACTTCTCCGATTCACTCATGATAAGAGAGTTGTCTTTGCTGTGGTGCTTACCCATCAATGCAAGCATTTCCAGGCCATCTTCGTCGTAACGACTTTTACGACGATTATTCTTATTCAGCTTCTTAACGCATTTCTTTAAAATGTCATCTTCATCATCCTCTATGGACGTACGATTGGATAAATCAAAGGCATCCGCTTGTATGCCCACGTCACAGCTGGTCTTACTGTGGCCCGAGTAGGAGTTCTGCAGGAAAACATTGAGGGGTAAATCTAAATCGACTGAGGAAAATGATTCGTCCGAAGCACTGTCATCATCGTGATGGCCAAAGGTCAGCTCTCGCTTGAGTTGTAAATTTAAATCGGAGGTATTGAGGAAATCCATTTCAAATATCTTTGAATTTGTAGATTTACGTCTATTGGAATTGGAGTGGGAGTTTTGATTCCTTTTGAGGGATCTCTTGTGTAGCGAATTGGTAGTGGCCTGAGACTTCCTCGAATGTTTACTACGCGTAGAGTTTCGTGAAGGCCGGTGGTTGTGATTGGAATCATGAGATTTTTGTGTTTGCTTTAGCAGTTCCTCATAAGCCGATTGTCTTTTCGATTTTGTACTGTCCTCATGGTCGTGAATTTCCTCGATTTGTGGCCCACCATTGCGAACGCTGTCATCTGAGTCGTCATCACTTAAATCCTGTTTTAAAATAACATCAAGACGGGAGCCTTGTATTTTCAATGAGCCTTTGGAGTTTTCCTCCTCGTCGGACGAAGTGGTCATGCCCTGATTTTGTAGAAAAGGCAATATAAGTTGACCGTTCCTTGCCAAGAACTCGGTAATATCGGCTGGATCCAAGGTTCCATGGCCCGGCCTTCTCTTCGAGCCTACATTATGATTTTTGGTACTGTGTGTGAAAAGGCCAACCTTGTGGCTGGCGTTGGGATAGGTGGTCTTTTGTAGGGCTATAATTTGAGATTCTATGGATGTACTGCTTTCTCGGCGTCCCACTTGTCTGCGTGCGGTGGATGTCATAAAATCTCTGCCTTTCTGATAACGTTTTCCAGCGGCATGCTTGGAATGATGACGCCCACCCCTTGAACGAGCCACTTTTGTTTTCATTTCTTGTATTTTTACCGACACCTGGGAGTCTACAGAGTTACGGCGCGACTCCACAGACACATGGCGCACACTAAAACTGATTTCCGAATCTAAAGAGTTCTTTCGGTGCGCCTGACTAGTACTATTTGTGGCAGCCCCAGCCGTTGTGGCACCGGTCAACGCCATTCTCCTCTTAACGAACTGTGGCAGATAATTGGCCCAGGTTGAACTTATATCATTAGTTTCCGAGGAATTCAAATCGTTGACGTCAAAATTTAAACCTACCGGATCGGTGTGTGTGTTGCACAGTGTTATGGAGAGCCTCCCCTTGTCTTCGAACTCTTTTCGTTTGGCCCACGTTTGAGCGATTACTTTATGCTTGGGCATTTTCACCTCCTCCGAAACATCGTTTCCGTACTTTTTTCTTAAATAACGTTTCCAAGTCTCCAGAGAACTGGGCGTCCAACACCAGGTCGACATAACAATGCCTGCACCGAATAAGCACAGCAAGTTCAGTTGCAAAACGGAAACACTCGGTCTTTGGGCGATTTTACATTCCAAACCATCATTGAAGGGGGAGAAGATGCGGCATCTGTAAGAAACAAGATGTTTTAGATAAAGTATGTCTCAAGAATTATTCCATTTCATGCACTTACATGATATAATCCTTCAGACTATCGGCCCATAGCTGCGAATAGCGGAATTCATTAACATGACAGGCTATGGATACCAGAATGAAGACCAGAGAGAACAAGGCACACAGACCCATGCGTACAATAATCAAGTGAATTTTATTACTGGCCGACGTAGATTTGATGTCATTGGCAAAATGTTTCAGGCCAAACAGCATAATCATGCCCCGTATTATAAAGTAACCACCCACCAGTATAACACCACACAAAGGACCCAACAGCAAGCCCGATCGTATGGGATGATTCAGATAGCCAACGAAACAAATGCCCACTATACTGTTGCCATCAACTTCACTTAGGGCTAATGTGGTTATAGTCATCACCAACGGCAAAGACCAGGCTATAAGATGGAAGTAAGAGCCCTTCTTGTCGATACGATCCTGGACATTACCGACGGCCCTCAAATGCCAGGCGTAGGTAAGGAAAACAAACCAAACCATGGCCGCTATAAGGAAATAGTAGACAATCACGAACACCACCACACAGGAGAGATTTTCACCGGCGGTGGGTTCTGTATGGCGGAGCGTGCCATCCTTTCGGCAAACTATGTCTTCACGGGAACCGGGAGTGAATTGGGCTAGCCAGCTGGAAGGAAGTACACATATATGTAACATAAATTAAGAACTTAAACTATTTTCCTCTTTCCTACTCACCCCAAGCATGCTATCATAAAACATATATTTATATAGAAAACAATCAAGGCTGGATATTTGCTGGCATTCTCCCAATCTATTATAAAGGTGGCCACTACAAACAGATTGGACAAGAAACACAGACTGGCGCCCCAGGCTATTAACTTATGAATCTGTCCATGTTCATCGTCTGTATACAAAGGATCTTTACAGCGTACACCGCAGCCCTCTACGCCGGGATGATAACTGATGCTTGATTCAGCCGGTACCAAAGGATCAAGACATTGACCGGTCAAATTGAATTTCATTTCGCGCACATCATTATTGCACTTCGAAGGAAAGTGAGTCTCGTTACACTTCAAAAACTCCGGAAAATAAGAAGTATTGTACAAAATGCGACAAGGCTCCAAAGTAATGCGACACATTTCCAAAGAGGGCAAATAAACCATATCCTCGCCATTGATTTGTTCGCATTTGGGAGCAAAGACAGCACATAAAAAGGGCTGCAAGGAATTAACAAAATTAATGGAAATCGTTCACTCTCTCTGCATGATAGCACTTACCTGTATGACAGCCCAACATTTTGGAACATGCCTCAGGGTCATATATTTTTTTAATCTATCCTGTATATCCGTCTGACTATGCGATATGGTCAAATCTAAGCTGGTGTACTCATAGGACAGCTTCGCCCCCAAACATGTAGAGAATGTTAACTTCTCACAATTTCCTTTGCGTACACACTGCACATGTTGCATACTCAGGCCTCGGCTATCCAGCCAATGCTTGTCATCTTTGCCTTTTTTGCCGCCATAGATGCGGAAATTACTTGTGCCATTTATGGGTTCCAACTGTGTTTGTAGGCTTGTGGGAATACTGTTGATCGCTGTGGCCGCAGGTGTACCGGTGGTTATGTTGCCACTAGCATAGGGTGTGTATAATGTTAGGGGAAATGAAATTAGAAGGATTGCAGAGTGGATGAATGAATGTTGCCTTGGCTTTCTGAAAACATAAAAAAAAAACAAAAATATGAAATTAGGAGACGTATTAGAAAATCAAGTAAATGTAGATAATTCTAGGTGTATTTTTATGATCGTAACCACTGGGCCTAGGAAACAAAAATATAAAATTAGGAGACGTATTAGAAAAACAAGTAAATGTAGATAATTCTAGGTGTATTTTTATGGTCGTAACTATGGCCCTAGTGAACGGAAACAGTCCCCTATTAAAAATTGGCTTATGGGAACTCAACTGAATCATATAGACTTTAACCATCAATATCATGTTTCTCAAGGGTTTTGAAAATGTACGAGTCTGGGTCAAAAAGTCTCCCCGTTTCTCTGAGATCGACAAAGGCATTAAATTGAGGATGCTTGATAATATTTGACCGGGGACTTTGCTGAACAATTGTCTGAGAAGAAAATTTGTTTTAATTAACGACATATGTGAATGAGTCGAGGAATTCATAAAAAACTTCAAACTTTAGAATACGTAATGAATAAAATTTTCCACCATTTTTCAAACCAGTAAGAGGTGTAGCTATAATTTGACACTGACCAATACAGAGGCCTCCATGATTAAGAACTGAAGTATCCATTCCCTTCTCGGACGACAGAATAAAATTTGACGTCCGTCATTGAACTCTTTTTGGAGTGATTTTATTTGGATATTTAAGTGAAATGTCAGCAGTCTAAGTGACCCATGTTAAAGAGTTATGTTTAAAATCTTTACAGTAAAAGGGACACAACTCTCCGGGTGTGCCTTAGAACATAAACCACTGGTACTTTTTATAAAACGAATAAAACGTCTAAGACGAACGGAAATATGTAGATGAAACAAAAATATATGGGGTTTTTGGGATTCACACGAATTCGAAAAACATTTTCAATTTGAATTTCGACAGAGACTTTCGTGTTAATGAAAATTAATTTCCGTTATCGTTTGAACATAACGAATGAGTCATTCGCGTTTGAAAAATGGGATAAGTAAATGAAACTGTGAACAGTCTAACTAAAACTACGAACGGTTATAAACGGTCTTGACGCAACCCTTCTGGTAAATCTTAGATCTGACGAAGCTAATCAAAGGCACATCAAAACTATTTTCAAAAAAATCAAAGGAGATCAAATGTTAGCCAAAGGAACTTTTTGTGAATCACTTTCACTTTTATTAGGTTGTTACAACTGTTACTTTAAACCCTACACACAATATATAAAATATAAAACGAAAACAATTAGAATAAAATGAAATGACTGCGCAACGACGACTGGAAATGTGCACGACTGCACACTCCAAGCCTTTGAAACGAAGTGTGGATCACTATAGATCGTAAGGAGAGCTGCATTATTTCCTGTACCAAGATCCTAAAGTTTTAGAATTCATTCAGGACAGAAATTGCTCATGGGCCCAATCTGTCTACGAGACTTTTAACCATCTTTTAGTTGCAAAACACAAAGTGATGACTGTGAATAAGATACCGCAATTCTTGTCGCTCAAGTTGACAGAAACACATTGTCATTCTACGAATTGCTAGATTATTTCGATGGCTTCATTCTAAAAAGTACACTTTACAGGAAACGAATTCAAGGTTATTTGGAATTTCTCAAAGCCCTTTCTGGACTGGACGTATTTTTATACACAGTCATTTGCTTAGTAAAATTTTAAGCATAACTTTTGATAGGATTTCGAACAAATTCAACATTTTGAATTTGATGTTTATAAATTGAAATTATCTGAATTCAACGAAAGAAAAAAAAACAATCTCCTTAAAAACATGCTAATTTGACTTAGCATACACTTCCTACAGAGTTGACATGCATTATTTTAACTAATACAACAACCATTTCTTGCGTGCTCCTTGCTTGGCAACATGGGGGATGAAATTATAATATTGTGTGAACATTCAGTGGGTCAGATATGTCCGAAAAGGTGTGAAACGGTTAAGTTAATGTTCCTTAAACCCATGAAATACATTTTTTTTTCTGAATTTGTTGCCCGGTGTTATTTTTCAGAGGTAACGAAACAATGGCATATTTTTCACTTTAGAATATGGAATTGAAATTCATTATCGTTCCTTTGAACATTTTCATACTTTAAATTTTGTATTCCTTTTTTTGGTCACAGAAAACCCGATTTGTTGTATTTTCGTATTAGCGGGTATCTTTATTGGTTATGAATTTATTGAGTATTTGTGGAAAAATTTCATGAACATTTCCACAATTTTTTTTTTTTTAGATATGGAAAATTAAATGTAATTTGGGCTCCTTCTTTCGAAATAAAGGCGGAGCATCCACGATATCATAAAAAATACTTTGAATATTCTTCACAAAAATGTTACTGCCTGTTTCCATAAAACGAATTTGTTCGTTCGCCACAAATTGTCAAAATTGAAGGCCCAATAAAATTGTGTTTTTTTTAAAAAAAGATCTTATTTGTTTGGGTTTGTGTTCTATGTATATGTTGATATCTATCATATATCTGAAAATAACAATTGAATAAACCCATTTTATAATGATTCCAATATTGAAGATTTAAAACGAACGAACAAATTCGTTTTATGGAAACAGGCAGTTAATCAAGTTCCATGATGTTCTATCAATGTTTTGATTTTTTTTAGTTTTTTTATGAAAAAATCAAAAAATATAACATAATCCAGATTTGATCCCCCGCTAAAGTAGGTTTAAATTTCACTTGAAAAGAAACTGCAGCAGGAGGAAGACAAAAAAACCGGCCCGGGAGTTTTCTGTAACGATCACTCTAATAAAGACTTTCCACTTAGTGGTGCATTTGGCCGCGCCCAACTTTTGCTTTCTTTCAGTCTTTCCTTTTATAAATAAACAATAATGAATTCCATATTTTCAATGCCTGATCTCACATCCCTTGTTTTTATTGTGTGTTGTCGATATTTTAATTGCCTTTGTGTATGCAAGCCAGTGAATTCCTGCTGTAACATGATACCGCGTCTCCAAAGATGTAAAATTTTATTACACACCCTTTCTACCCCTTTTACGATGAGATGAGGAAGAAATGAAGACATTAAAAATAGCACAAAAACGCATGAAACAAAATTCCAAGAACTTACTTTCTGGGACCCATTGTGAGCTGTGGCCGGAAAGACAAATTTTTCACACCAAAAAAATTTGGAAATAAAACCAAATTAATTAAAAGAAAAAATAATAACTAATACACAATTCAAAAAGTAAACTGAATTTAACACATTTTCGTGGTTTTGTTTATATTTTCATTGTTGTTGTTGGCCGCGGTAGTTGTTGTAACAGCGCAATTTCAAAGGTAGCCAAACACCAGACGGTGAATTTCTCTTTGTTTGAGTACACTTCAATCACTTCTTTTTCATAGGCTTTGTTAGCATACTTTGTCTGATTTTATTAATTAAACATTCTGCCATCGGATTATATTGTTAAAATAGTTTGGTTTCTTTTTTTTTTGTGTGTAAATGAAAGAAAATAAAACTTCAACGAAACACAAGGAGGGAACACAAACGAACCGAACGAGAACCGCACAACTTAAACGAAACTAAATTAATGACAGCCGCAGATACAAGATACAAGACGAGACGTCTATGGACCACCCAAATAGTTGGCAATGTTGCCAGATCCAAAGGCTAACATGTGAGACAAAGGAATTTACTCTGTAGAGCCACAGTTTTCAATGAGACATATGACTGTTGCTTGAGAAATATTTAGTAAATGTAATTTGCTTTCTGTTTGTAGTCTTACAATTTAGTAATATTACTGTTTAATTTATCTTTTATTTATTGGAGTATTTCAATGTCAACCATGTGGCAACATTCGTTTATTTTCTATTGCCTTTGTGAGAGAGCAGGTAAAACGTTTACATTTGGTACTATTTTTTGGTACTACATTTGGTTCTTTTGGTACTATTTGAACAGCCTTCGCAGTGAAATTTATTTAATCGGGCATAAATGTTGCTTTATTTTGAAGGGGATTTAATAATCGTTACGATTATGTGCTCTGTATTTCCAACTGGGTAGTACTTTAAAATTAGACCATCCGAAATAACTAACAGAAAATTAATTATATTTAGATTTAGGGGTTGATTAATTTAGAGATTGTGGAGACGCAGCCCAAAAGACTATTTGAAAGGAATTTAGTGGCCGATGCATTTTAATTTTTTTCTCAATCGACTGAAAATATATAAATTGAACGATTTCAGCTGATTGAAATACTAAAAGACGTTACTAGAATAATTCAATATAACGAAAAGAAATTGGTGGGCATTAAAAAAATAAAATATGTAAAGGTATCAGAACGTGTGTGAGAATATGATCCATTTTAAGTCTAGAAGAGTTTTTGTGCCAGCGCACAATTAAACTTTTTACTCGTCCAAAATGTAAAACTTTATATGAATGTAAAGCAAAAAACCAATTTGAAGTCGTGAAGCGAATTTTGTCCAAATATTCTACTTGACTGAAAATGGATCATATTCTCACACACGTTCTGATACCTTTACTAGAAATGTTGCTACCGGCAAGTTTCCAATTTCATGTAGCATATGTGTTGTCACAACATTCAGAAAAATAGATATTAGGAATATTAATGATTTTCTAGAGAAGTTTGTCATGGTGACCAGGTGAAAACCATCGGTTTTTTTGATTTTCTAAGTAATAGTCCCAAACGTCCACAAAAAGATTCGAAATACATACCCGGCATTAGTGAGTATAACCCAAGATACTGGTTTTATACTTTAGCCACAAATATATTTCATTCATTATTGTATTTACAATAACCAAGCTATCGCCTAATATAATTGAAACAATCAACTGTTACACTGGCAACAAATAAAAAGTTCCACCATTTGTTTCTTCATTTTGTTTGATTTCTCGCGCCGATTAATTTCAATAAATTTAAATGCTACTTACACTGTAGTAAACCTGAGTAGTTCTTTTGCATTAAAACAATTGTCATCCATTACCTAATTTAAATCAGCTTGTTCGAACAATTATATATATTTTTATACGGGCACGTCCCTGCTTTACCATATAACATGCTCAGGCCAAGCAGCAAATAAGCTAGTTCAAATTTATGCATGCTCCAGATGCATTTTTTGTTGTTATTTCCATATCAATTGTTATGTTATTTCCCGATCAGTAAAACATTATTTAAAAAAGATGAAAACATCTGTTTCAAATAATGTTTTACAGATGAAAACATATTTGTTTCAAATAATGTTTTACTGATCGGTCCCTATGAAATAAAATTTATCTAGTTTGTTAAATAGAAAATGTTCAAAATTTCCCTTTACCGATAGCATGTTTGTAAAAAAAAAAAAGTACCCTTTTTGTAAATTTTTGATACCAACACAAGCATATTGTCATTTACCATCCCTGTGAGAGAGGGAGTGAGCGCGAGCGACATCAACAAATCATTGCCAGAGACAAGAGAGTCGTACTTTTTATTGTTGTACATTTTTTTTTTGGTTTTATTACTTGTTCTGTTCATTCGAATACGATACACCGCAGGTAGACGAAATTTCATTTCGAATCACAGGTATTCTCGTGGATAGACGTCTCGTTGCTGGCTGGATGGAAAACATGGGCAAAAGGTGTTAATGGGCATGAAGAATTATTCTATACAATACAAGACGACAGACGGACGGACGGGAGGGATAATACCCAAAATAGAAGAAATCCCTAAATTCTAATGAAAATGTCTTGTCTGACTATTGAAATGATTTCACTGGAAAATAGATTTGCTAAGAAAGGTAGGTGGGAGAGGGTATGGATGGCGGCCCAAGAAAAGTAGTTTTACAAGTTCATTATTACAATAAAAATGCGCCACAATAAAGACATCAGTTGAACATTTGGGCATTTGAAAAGAAATGAAACAAAATCGAGTTTTTCAAATCAACAACATTGAATACCTGCATAATAAAAACTGTATCAAACTGAACTGATGTTACAGACAAATACTGGCATCATCTGGAATTAATAACCGGAAATTGTGTAATTAATATTAGAATAGGGAATTAGAGACACAGTGTTTTGGAAAATAAAGTTGTCATATTAGCAGTGCAATCAAGATTTTTCCAAGTTCTTTTGAATTAGGATAATTTAAAGCACGTAGATGACTCATTAATGAAATGCCAAAACTCCATTCAGTCGATCAAATGATAGACCGAAAGTGCATTAAAATTATACGTTTTTCAATCCAATATTAAAGAATATTTTTACAGGGTTTTCCAACAAGAGGTGTTAATTTGGTATCACATTTTTTGAGGCAAATGGTCGGATGTTTATTTCATAACAAAGAGGAAGGCATGCCGTTAATAATGGAAAACAACATCAGCCAAATGGCCACCACGACCATATCCTTTTCATGAAATTTTCCATAACCAAATCGCAAAGTGGCTGTCCTATGTCCTCGATAGCCTCACGAATTCTATCTTTGAGGTCTTGGGCTGTTGGTGTAGACCTTATCTTTTACGTGGCCCCAAAGGAAGAAGTCACAAGGTGTTAAATCACAAGATCTCGGTGGCCAATTGTGATCACCTCTTCGAGAGATAACACGGTCTGGAAACTTTTTTCGTTGCTTGTGTGGCACGTAGCGCCGTGTTGTTGAAAGTAAACGTTGTCCAGATCAATATCATCCAACTCCGACCATAAAGAATAATTAATCATCTGTTGATCCAACCTCATTTTCGAAAAAGTAAGGTCCAATGACCCCGCCGGACCATAAACCGCACCAAACAGTCACACGTTGAGGATGGAGCGGATTCTCAACAATAACTCTTGGGTTTTCCGATCCATTGATGCGACAATTTAGCTTGTTGACGTAGCCGTAAATGGGCCTCATCATTCGTGCATTTCAATGACCCAATCAGCAAATACACGACGACGGATAAACCACATTTGATCCATGAACAAAAAGTGGCAAATTAATCCAGTTCAGTGAATAAAGAATTTATATCGTAAAGAGTTGGCTGATTTCAGAAAAGTCCGTTCCTTCGTTGAATGTTAGGGGTATTTTAACATACATATATACGTATGTTTTTAATAGAAAGTATTGACGTGTTAGTAGGTTTTAAAGTTTATGACTCAACTTCTTCTACCCATGGGCAAATTAAAATTTTTAGCGTCCGCTATAAGTTACTCACTTATTTCCCTCAATATTTCATGAAGGAACACGGGTATCGTCTCTTGAATCATTGAGCTGTGTCCGATATACTTTATATACTCTTTGACCGAGACCCACTGGTTAAAGCCGGCGAATGTTTTTCTAGAGAAGTTTTACATGGCTTAGAGATTACTCTTTTACTCGTCGCCATTATTTACGAGGTGGAGAAAAGGCGCTGTTTGATGGAATTACCAGGTTTCGAACCTTGCTTTACTTGTGTGATAGTCGCACCCACATACACTGCCCCCCACACCATGTCCCTCCACTCTCGGTCCAATTAATATAGCAAGTTAAGAACAACACAGCAAACAATTTCACCGTTGCAACGGAATTTGTAGCCAACCGAATTTCAGGGGTCATTTATCGAATTCTAGTTTATGCAACTGGTATTAAAATCAAGTCGATTGTGACAACTCCCTTCGTATTCATAGAAAATGGTCACCGATCTTAAAAGTTAAATACTAGACGAGGGAAAACTATACACTTGCACTCGTATTCATTAAAATGTAAAAGAGCTTCGTTGTTAACAAAAATGTTTGAAATTTGTTTTTGTATTTTCATACATTTTACTTAAGATAATGTTTACAATTTTTATGAATACTGGGGGTGGTGTTTAGTTTTCCCCCTAATCTAGTAGTTAACTTTTAAGATGGGTGGCACTTTTTTGGAAATACATTTTCCGCTCATGAAATTAACATAATTAGCGCCAGCCGGAATATTTTGTACAAAGAGTCGGTCCAATTAAGTTTGAACTTGAAGTAGTCCCGATAGATTATTAAGAATAATTACCACCTCATTGGTCGGCCTTTCTCTTCCCGGTCTCTTCCCGGTCTATGCCTGGTTGTTATATTTGTAGCTTCGATTGCCAATACTAGAATGAAGCTTTGTTCATATTGCATCAACTTGTGGCGTTCTAATTATATTACAATACGCACATACATAGTTACATTTTGATATTATATATTTACACCGAGTTTTACTTCAATTGAACTTATTCTAATACAGCTTATTCAACTTATTCTACTACATCTTTTAATGCCTTTCTGACTGAAGCGCGTTTGGATTCATTCGACAGACCCATTCATTGAACTCATTTTATTTTACTGCGGGATAGAGCTAGCGGTTCTCTATATGCCTATTTCCTATGTTGACACAGAGGGTACCATAGATTTGGCGAAGAAGTTTTCTCTCAACAATACCCAGCACATCTTTTTCATTTATACACAAGTTTCAGAAAGAGCTGGTTAAAAGAGGGTTTTTTTTTGTTTTCTCTACCCAAAGTAGCATCTATATGCAAACACATAACTTGTATGAATTTTTTTTTAAATTGATGGCGAGTAGATCCAGCCGTATTCATTCACAACCTCGACGGAGCCGCGCCCTATTTTGTGCTTTGTCGCCGTTTTATGTCAGCAATTTATTTTCTTTAAATTTATTTATTTATTAATTAGAAAACAAAGTAAATTTATGTTCTTCGGATTTAAGGGCAAACCGGGTGACACAGACCATTTGGCTAGACTTTTTGCAGCGACATACCAAAGCCCCTGGTGGGAATCGAACCCACAACCCCCACGCTGATCGACAAGCATGCTATCAACTCGCCTACCGGGGCGCTTATATTTTGTTTTAATATTAAAATATTATTTATCTGTGGACTAAAAAAAAAAATACAAAAACTACTTTCCAGTAAAGAATGGAAACATGAGATCGCTTATCGGGAAGTGACAATTATTGCAGATAAGCATTCTTCTGATTGCATTTTGTATACCATTGTGTGGCATGAATTTTGATAATTTAATTTATTTGTGTATAAGACCGTTTTCCCGGCTTTTCGTTATACCCTCACCCTACGGATAGTTTTGTGAGATTTTTGGTTAATTTGACTTTATATGGTTCATATGAAGTTAAGCGTCTTTAAATACCGGAATGCATCGTCGGTTTTTGTATGAATCTGTAGACTTTTTCTGCTTTTTTGAACATTAACGAAAGCTGAGTGTTCTCTAGTTGAAGTTTTTACAAACATACGATGCGCGGATATATTTATGGAGTACAGTTAATTGTCATATTGTTCTTGATTGTGATTCGAAGCTTATTTCAGAAAAAGTAATTTATTTATGTCATTTTTTTATGTTGGCTTATTGCAAACATTAGGTAGTAAATATATTTTTATAATAGTAGTGTACGACTGTGTGCCAGATATCCGAACTCGGTTACAAAAGTACATATTGGTCCCGAATTTTAATATTTCGCATTTTCCTTTCAACATTTCACTGTTCACCTACCGCTTTATCATCCTCGCAGGTATCGGTATTGTTTAAAAGTATCCAATTCAACATCACTAACGAATTTGCGTTTTTCTTTGAACAGATCTGGCAATGCCAATGCTTGTGGCACTATCGACAAATGCGCTGTTGTCGATTTTTACGTGAGATGTCGCTGTGTTTGGCGTATAGTGATGCCATATCAATAGACATTTAACGGAAATAAAACCAAACGAACAATTATAAAATATATAATGAATATATTAAAGTGGGGAATAATTATAGACTCTAAAGAGAGTGGACATTATTGTTATGAATATACATGGTATGATACACATCGTTGGTCTTTCATTTATGCTCTTCACTCATGAATGCATAAATAAATAAATATGTAAATAAATGCATCCATCACTTGTGTCGTATGGAAAAAGTGTGTGTTGTAAATGGTTAACAACATTTTTCCATTTAATTGTGAGCCTTCTGTCGTTACAACAATAATTAGCGGCGGCAGCTAGCGTCATTTGTGACCAGTTCGTTGTCATCATGATTAATGTTACCTGTTCTTCTTCTTTTTTTTTTCTATTAAAATAAGAATATATTAAACAGACCATGTCGAAATTGTGCACTGATTTAGAAAAAAAGGTATTTGGTTGGGTGACCTCTTCCATTAATAAACCCTATGTACATTGTATGCGCATACGTACTTATTACGGCTAAATACTCATGTTGGCCATCATCTTTTGTTGTGTGTTTCTGGTCTGCAATTTTGTTTTGTTCCACGGTTAAACTGGAAAACCATATTCAGCCGTATGAATGTGAAAACCTTGTTAATCGACAGACAGGTGACATTACACGTAAGCTTTGTGGGTCAAATAAACAGAACATTCGAATGACATACCGTGTATCTGGTCTTCAATCCATATGCAGGTGACATTCCTTGGTGCGTTATGAGAAACCGTGTAGATATACTTGAAGTGGGGGCCAAAGGTTATACATAAAAGTGTTTTACATTAAATATAGTCGCGAAAGGGGGAAAATTGCATATTTTTGAAATTCCATAATGATGTTGTAACGGGTGTTTTTTTTTTGGGAGCTTAAGAACTTGAAATGGTAATACAAGACAGAAAAACTTTTTTTTTATAATATTTAATATGATTAATCAGCCCTGTCACAGCACAGTTTCGTTCGAAAGTGAAATCAATTCCGTTTTGTCATTCTACAGAAAACGAAAAAATGTTGCGTTTTGAAAACAGTTGGCAAAATTGCAGTGAAATTGACAATTTAGGCCAGTAAAAGTAGAAAACTACTTATTACATTTATATTTGTTAAAATATTTTGTCTACTTTAAAATGACCTTAATTTTATAGTCTTTTTTATAGTCAAATTAATTTAATAAGGTACCAAAAATATATTATCTTTCACACTCTGAAAAGAAAAATGTATGTATGTCGTTGCCTAACTCGGTATACACAAAGAATGTGTCTTTTAAAATATTACCGGTCCTTTTTTTTTTTTTTTACAAAAATACGTACTCCTTTAATAATCTAAACCAGCTGCTACGGAAGCAATAGGGCTTTATTCTTCTAAAAGAAAGACAGCTCGTAAAATAATTTAATTTATTTATTCTCAAATTTCTTTCTCAAAAATATCATTGCACATTTTTATTTTCTAGTTTTCATACGAAATCTGTGACAGAACAGAATATGTATATTCAGTCCCCCCCTTTTGCGTATGGCGTCAATGAGGGCATGCATATTGGCTTCCAATGCTTCAAGAGTTTATCAAGAGTGGCTCATTTTCCTGAACAATGACTTAACATAGTCATTTTTAACAAACACATCTGAAGGACCTGATCTAAATAATTTGGAATAGCAGATGACAAAATATGCCCACGTTTAGTTTTCGAGATATTATGAAGTTTTCAAATTTTCCATTTCAATTCACTGTTTTTTTTTTAAACACATGTCGTACATTAACGTTCGCTTGCTTTGAATGTGACGAAACATTTTTCAGGCGACCCACTAACAGTCACCAGAACGATATAAGCATTTTAGTAAATAATCGGGGCCCACTAACTTTTTCTGTCCGTCATTTATGAAAACGAAAATGTCAAAAGAAAAAAAACACATGAGGTCGTCTACTGGTGACGTGATACGGATGTGGATTCGTCTACGCGAATAGACTTCGTATACAAATGCACATTTTCATTATCCAACGTTTGCATCGAGTGGCTACCAGCATCGCAAGAATATTTGAGACGTACCATAACCGATTCCAGGGAACTTAATCCGTACTCCCCCCCCAAAATTTATGTTTTTACTCATCAAAAAATGTGTTTGTTCATAATTATTTTGTTATTGTTACAGCTGAGAAAAGTGACTGCATTTTGACATTTAAAAGGGTAAAGACTATACAATTTAGCGGTTTACCTGGCAACATTTGTGATTATTTTTGGAATTGTTTATCTGACATTTTTCTTTTCTATGCGAAAGTGAGTGACTGGCTTTCGTTGGCATAGATTTTCGTACCACATGATGGGGTAATAGACTGGTGGTCAGAAAGTGGTGTATTTCTTATGAAAATGAGCATAAATGTTGACTTTACACCCTATCGTTCATTTTTGCTTGCTTAAGATATGTTTCCCAATCATTTTGGTTTTGGGCGTTCTGTCACCAAAACGTAATTGTCATATCTTGCTCCATCCATAGATCTTTCCATCGGGGTCTCCATATTCCCTGTCTGCGATATCCGACCTACATCAAAAGGTGCTCCAGGTGTTGTTCAATTCCGAATATTTAACAAATTATACATTCTGAACTAAAATGATCTGTGATGTATCACATGTTTGAGAATTGTTCAACTAGTTTGGTTAAAATCTCTTGAAGGCAGAGAAGATTATGGAAATACGTGTTCCGGACTATTTGTTGTTTACAAATGTTTACAAATTTGACAATTTTAAACAACACTTGGTTTAGCCCGCATGAAGTAAAGGTAGTGATATTAAACGCTATGTTTTATGTTCGATTCTACATATTTATTTTCTTTAAATTTCCATGAAGAAACATTGTTTAAATCCGGCTCCGAACAGCGAATGCTTTTCTAGAGAAGTTTTACATGGCTTACAGATTACTCACTTAATCGTTAAGTTGCCAGCATTTACAAGGTGGAAGCAGCCGCTGAAAATGTTTAATGGTCTTACCTGGTTTCCAACTTGGGTTCTGCTGAGTATCATTCGCACTCTCTATCTACTACACCACGTCTGTCCAGGCTCTCATTACGTTGATATTTTAATGGTATTAGGACTTTCCGCCGGGATTCGCTTCTATCCAGGGTCACCCCTCCGTTCATTGTCAAATGACCGGTGGATCCGACCACGCCCTATAGAGAAAATTAGTGTTTCATCCTAACTGACCGTAAGTGGAATACTCTCTTTCAGTAAGTGTCTTCCCTGTCATCTGTGACATTTTCCAATTCAAGACAAATGTAAACAAATTTTGCTCCCTCTTTCCTCGCTTGTATAACCTTTAATTTTGATTTAAGAATTTTTAAGGATTTCAAGCTGACCTCTAAATTCAATAGAATTGAAAAAGGTCGATACAAATGTTGAATATTAAATAACCTCTATTTCCTCTCACAAACATCGGGGGCATCCCCTGAGTGTAAGCCTTGGAAAAAACAAAAGAAGATTTCCAAACTATTCGGTCTTGTGACTGTTTTCTTAAGTTCGTGATACCAAGGGTTTGTATGTCTTCTTCCACCGGAGTCTTGGTCTTTGCTGACTGTGCCTTCAGTCTTATTTGTCGCCTAACGCCTTTCTGGCGGCAGGGTTTATACACTTTTCTAAAAATTGCACTCTTCTATTTTATGAAAATTCATTCAACAAAAAGATTCAAATACACCAAAGCATTTACAACAAATGCATTGTCCTTTTTAATATCCCATCTCCTGTCCTCTGCAAGAGCTTCCGAAAATTTAATAAACATTCGGGCTATATCATTTTATTGTGTGCCGCCTTTCGCATTCTTGCAACAGTCAGTTTTCCACGGAAACTTTTTGTGTGTGCACTGTCCAGTGCATAAATTTTTTTTTTTTTTTGGTTTGTTTGCAGTTTCTAATAACTACTTCCTGTGCATTTGCCCGCTCTACGCTCTTTCCCCTTTTTGCCGTGATGGCATTCAACACTTTGGAAAAATGAAATGGTCAAAAGAGCAGCCAAAAAAAAAATATAAAAAATTCAACATCACGAAACTGGGCCACTGAAACAGTTTAGACCAAAACAATATGCAACAGAGTATCCAACACGTCCAAACGATGGTTTGTTGTTGTCCAGAAATATGGAAAATGCAACAACAAAAAGCGATGGAAAACTGAAAAACTTTAAAGCAAAAAACACCACCAACCAGGCCGTGTAGAATTCGTATTCAAAAGAACTCCACTAAAGAGTAAAGGCAACAATGGCATTTTGTGTGGACACTTTTGTTGAATGAATGGTTAATGGAGAACAATAGCCGAAAGCGCGCAGCCACTTTTATTCATGCATTCAGTCGGTCGTTCAGTATAACCGAGAACCACGGCGGCACCCATTATGCCTTTTACAAAATACACAATAAACTGCCAAATTGTTTAAAGTGCACACACACACACACACAAAATCCCCTCCAGCATAACTGACAAGAACGAAAAGCCAGAGGACCAAAGGAAGGGGGTAGCTTTAAGTTTTCATATGAAATTATCCATTTAGTCCCCAGGGGAAAGAAAAGAGTTCACAATAAATTAAAATCGTAACTAAAGGAATTTTTAATGAATTTCGCATTTTCGGGTTATTTGGCTACTGCAAATGTAATAACTACTCTCCATTTTAACTGAACTAAGTAAGGTCAGTTACTGTTATTGTTTTTTCATTCGTCTGAGGTTTTACTATGCTGTTGGGATTTTTGCATAGTCTTCAAAAGCGAATACAAAAGATAATCGCCATCAATTCATTGTCAACACGTTTCATTATTTGGTTAAGGCGAGAAATGCAACCCTCGGTTTTATTGGCTTCGGTCTGTAATGGCTTTTTTTGGTAATGACATCCAGACAAAATAAATAAATTTGCTAAATGCCTGGTACGTGATGAGGGTTTTTAACAAAATTACACAATTGGATCAGTTTTTTGTTTTGTTTGCACTATTCAACAACATTTAAAGCGGTTGGTGTGGATGACTTATGTTTGATTTGGTTGACTCTGTTAATGTTAAAGGGGGAAATGTAACACTGAGATTTATAGATTTTGAGATCCTGAATCCAAGAATGTTTTCAGAATTAGCCCAACAAAATAATTTCAGAACTGCTATTTAATTGTTAATTAAACGAAACATCATATTTGTCTTTTTTTTAGAAACTCTATGCTGGTCGGTTGGGAGCTTTGAACCCTTCAAATCCCCCGGTCCTGATGAAATAGCGACGGTTGAGATTTCAAGCTGCATCCGAAACCTGGAAAATCCCCACACACCAGTCCGAAGGACTTCCGAGCTATTAGTTTCTCATCCTTTCTTCTAAAGACCCTGCGCACGACAGTTGTAACCGGTCTTACAAGAAGCGTGTATCGAAAAACCTTGATTTTTACAACTCGCATAAAATATCGAAGTGCTTCGAGATGATTTCCTATTGATGCCAGAACCAACAACAGATTGCCAAATCAACATAATCAAGTAAGTAATCGCAATTTTCAATAGGCTCTAATTGAAACATTTTTTTTTTCAGTCCAAACAGATCATGCGTACGACCCTTGTAACCGGTCTTACATGAAGGGTGTATCGAAAAACCTTGATTTTACCAACTGGAATCATCGCGTAAAATATCGAAGTGCTTCGAGATGATTTCCTATTGATGCCAGAACCAACAACAGATTGCCAAATCAACATAATCAAGTAAGTAATCGCATCCGTCAATAAGCTCTAATTAAAACACATGTTATTTTTCAGTCCAAACACTATTCGATTACCGTTCCTTTCAAAAAATAAACCCGAATACCTTCGCAAAAGGACATGAACGTTGCCATTGACAACCGCCATCACAAGTCACCAAGGTAACCAAGTGGTAATTGCTCTGCACCTCCTCAACGAACCTGAACGAATTTTACTGTACTGCGCTCGCCTTCAAAAGACAATAGCCTTCCCGAGTTGTTGGCTTTTGTTTGTTTACGCTGGTGACAACACAACCAGTAAAGGGAAACGGAACTAAATCCTTTTCTTTGAAGGAAGAACGCCATAGCGCAAATATATCGCAAACAAACAAAAGGACCAGCAGAAGAACAACATAAAAGCGGAAAAACATACTCGAAAGCAGAAAACCAAACGTAGCAAATATCAACAACTAAGTCATCGTTCACATCGCCATCATCATTGGGAATAAACAATGAATTACTACGATGAGGAGATAGCGGTAGCTGGTGTGGCGGGTGCGGCTGACATTAAACCACCCAGCAATGTCAAGGTGGAACGCATCTCTAGTCGCGGAAGCACTAGTGACAAGGGAAATGCTTTGGAAAGTGTCAGATCCGGAGCCGGCCCACAGGGAAGTGCTGGCGATAATGCACTGCAACGTGCCATGCTGGCAAGACCGCGCCAGAGAGTGATGGTAAGTATGAGGATCACTTTTTAAGTTTTTGGTTAAACTATGCATGTCTACAACAAGTTTCTGTTGTATTGTAGGGTAGTTGTTGTGCAGAACCCAATCGTAGTTTCAATACAAGGAGTCATAGAAGTCATTTAAACGGTTTGGCAAACTCTCAATTAGATTGCTGGATTATTCAGACAGCAATCTTGGGTTTGCGTTTTGAGATGCTCGGTATTCTTGAATTTTTGTTGTTCATACCCCTAGATTTATTTTTGAACGAGTTTGGTTCTGTACAATCCTCAGCTGAATCAGCTGCCCTTAGGAATAGAACAGATGTCATTTACAGACGCTCCAATTAGTGCAAGTCAGGCAGAGATAAACGGTGGTGTGGTCTCTTCCTCGACAAGTGTTGTCAGTCTCCTACTTACATGAACATAGAGTAGCATTTGTTATGAAACCTCGGTACCTAGGTTAGTCAGGAGCAGAAGATCGAGATCAGTTGTTATGCTTTTCGGAGAGTATTGTGGTGGTTGCCACTTTCAATCGAGCGGTAAGAACAATAGACCAGCATAGGAATAAGATTGACCCAGAAATTTCAAAAAAAGGTCGATGTCCGTTTCATCAATCAAATCTGATATGAAACATGGGATAATATAGTCTAAGCATGGACAAAGTCGATCGCATGAACTATGATCGAGCTTCTAGTAGCGCAGATTGTGCCGAATCTGACCAAGATCGGTGGGATTCAGAACCAAAAATCGTCATAGCCAAAAAATCTGGTTGGCTGATATTGTCCAACATTTCAGTAGTTGGTAACTTATGTGTTGGGTCGAATTTGGTATGTACTTCATATGTGTTTTCTAGTGCGACAGGACCTTAAATCGGGACGAACCTTTTATGGGAGTCATAGCTCAACTTGGTCGAATTTTTCCAGAGTTTGAGGCAGGTCCATCTTAATATATTCTGATCATATGTGTAATCTACTTCGTCTAGAAATCTACTTCGTCTATTGTATGTTACATATAAGACCATCTGCGATATTTGATTACTAGAATAGATGTCGCTAGAACGAAACTCCAAGTAATTCTCCGACGATCGGTATAATAAATAATCTGGTCTATCTTGATTAACAGGAGACGGTTCTTCGTAATAGTTTGGCATTTCATGTAGTTGGCTTCGGGAATCGCAGGTAAAACTTATTTCTTAGTTTCCAGAATTATCCTAGGTTCGCATTAAATCATGACAACTTCCCGGAAAATGATTCCAAGGGTATCCTTTATGATAACACAACATAAGGAATTTTATAGACGTTGAGGATTTATTGAGCAAGAGGAGTTCACAGACCAAGAAGATTTCTTGTATGGTTTTGTTTGAAGGGATAGTATGTTTGGTGATACCAATTTGGTCTGTGAAATTTTGTATTCCATTTAAGGTAATTTAGAATTTGCAGTATATTTTTTGGAGGGTTTAAAACTTTTCCGATCAATTGTTTGGGCCTTTTATAATTCCACTGTACCATTGTGGTTTCTTAATTTGCTCGACAACTTTCACTTAAGCCCTTCTAAATTTTATATTTCCAGATTCATGGCAATTCCACCGACGACGATGGTTTACTTCAAGATATTTTAGATCATGATGATGAAGATGATGACGATGACGAGGAGGATGACAGTGATATACAAATAGAGACTAAACCGTCCATACAACCCATTCACACCGAACCGCATGACTTTACCAGACGCAGTGGCGCCTTGCAACGCAACGCACAGCGGCCGGGTAGTTCAAGGGTAAAATTGAATTTGCCCAGCGCCAAAGTTATGGACAATGATTCGGATGCATCGGAAACTGATACGGAAGACGGCGATGGCCGCAATAATGTTAAAGGTGCAGCCGTGGATTATGCACCTAACTGGGAGGCCCAAATTACCATAACACCAGAAAAATGGGAAAATCTTCAACTACATCAAGAAATTAAAGATTTATTCCCTTATATACTAAAATACATACCGCAACACATTGAGACCGCTTATCATCTGCAGCCCTTTATTCCGGACTACGTTCCCGCTGTGGGTGATGTTGATGCGTTCCTCAAAGTGGCCGAGCCACCGTTACTGAATCCACAACGTACACGTGAGGTAGACGAGCACTTGAAAAAACTCGGCTTGTATTTTTTGGATGAACCTTCGGGCACTCAAAGTGAACCCAGTTTGCTGAATATGAAACTACGCTCGGCCCTTACGGGCAGCGGTAAAAATGCCCGTTCCGCTTCGGCATCTCTTGTGCCGACCGCAAAGTCCAATAAAGATATTGATAAATGGATAAATGAGGTGGAGCAAGTGCATATGTCTCAATCTGTTTACGATGTCCAACCTCGCAAGGATATTGAAAACATGATAATTGACTGGCCACGTCCGTATGCCGATGCCGCAGGAGCCGTTCAGCAGGCCTACCAGCAGTGTCTGTCCGATCAACAAACGCTCATCGATTATGTTCGTAGTTTGTGTCAACAATTCGCTATCGAGGGACCTCTCGAGACACAGGCAGACTATTTGCTAAGTGTACAAACATTGTTCGCTTTATATTTGGCTGCCAATCAGGCATGGGAATAATGGCCAACGTGGATGACGACGACGATGATGAGGTTGTTGTTGGTGGTCTGCAAACATATACAGTCCGTAAGTGTAGAGTATACCCAGCAAAATGTTTAACTTGAAGTTTTTAATCTTAATCGTTTTTGGTTTAATTTCATGATTTAATTTGAAATAAAAAGTGCATTCTTGCTTATGAAGTACCTGTGTATCTTTCAATGATATCGACGGACGTCGGCGCTCAGATGTCTACTGTCGCTGGGAGGGGACCAAGATTGCATTAACACCCCAATGGAAAAAAAATCCAAAGAGTCAATGACACACAACAACTTCTCTTTTGTCGCGTGGAGGACCAACTTCTCATTCTCACACCAATGGTCAAACATGAAATATTGAACTATTTTACGTTCTACACGAAGCTTTGCGGGGCACTACAATTGTATTTATAAATCTACGTTGGATTTATTTCGCCACTTATGAATCAAGAAATCAGCTTGAAGACAATCTCGCAGGAGCAAATAATGGTATGTGAACCCTAATGTATATGGTGGAGGTTATTGCAGAACAATTTTCCCAAATTAAGATACAATGAAAGCTCTTGGCTAATCACTTCATCCACAATTTAAACTACATTGCTTTACAAAGGGAATATAGAGACTCAGTGTCATATTCTGGACCAGAGAGAGGGAGACCCACCAGCTGAAAGGGAGTTAGACAGTTTTGTTTACTACAGCTTCTTATTATGTACTGTGTCTAATAGCAAATCTGACCATATTCATGGGATATACATAACACATTATGATCTGTAGTCAGAAGTCGGTTTTTAAGTTTTTTAAGAAAGCAGTTTCAAATTTCCATGATAATCAGGAGTCAGGTTTTTTCATTTAACTTTTTTACAGACAGAACACGATGGTACTGAAAATCCAATTATGTGTTAACTCGAGTGAGCTATACGAATTTCGTGTTTTACATTTCTTTTACTCAGTGGAAAAGAAGTTTCTTTTGAGAACAAAAATAGTTTTAATTTAAGTACTTGGTAATTTAAATGTTCTAAAATATGATCGGTATTTATTTATACAAAAACAGCTGGAATCTCTCATAGGTTCTTAATACCATGTACATGTACATCCCAGTACCATCTTTCCCTATTTGTAAATTCTTCGAAGCCAAGAAGTGCATTACTCCAAAGTCTTAAAGTGCTTGGTGTACTTAATAATTTTTAAACCCATATAATATGGTGACGCTCAAGTGTGCAACTTTGGTGTTTTGGATCTGATTCACTTACAGCTTCAGTTTAGACTTCTTGGGTATATTGGGCCTTCTCCAGGTTTGTCGGCGATCCAGCTGGTTTCACAGGTATTTTACATTGTCGTAATGGGAAATAGAAATATTATTGAATTTTAATGAGAGGTACGATTTAAAATTCGGTTTTACCTGTTTGCATTTTTATTCCATAACTTTTATCTTTCAACGCGTCCTATGTGGTCACCGGCAAAAGTGGATGGGAGTATGATTGGGCTGTTGACAACATCTGCTAGGGTGAGGGACCGAGTACTATACACTGGGGGACACCTAGGCTAGTATCACATGGTCATCCGTGATGTGTCGTCTGGATTTGACTTCTGATTTATAATTGTTGCTGTTCAAGCCGATGTGGTCTTCTTTATCAAATGTTTGGGCAACATTTAGAAAAACGGCGCAGCAATATTCCCGGAGTTCAAAATATTCTGCGATGTCTTGATTCAGACGGTTAACCTGTTTTACAGCGCTATGAAAACAGGTGGTGTGGTATAATTTATAATTTAATTCGACACGAGAAACGGTTTCTCATTTTATCAGAAGAACCCTTTCGAATAGTTTGGATAAGCAGGGATGCCGATTAATGGGGAAGATATTGATTTAAATCATTTACATCCAAATAATTTTAATTTGAGAACATGCAATTTCGGCAGATTCTTTATTGTTATTGTTTTTTCTGGTGGGATTTCCATGTTCGATCTCGCCGGACATGATCCAGCCTGGCCAACGATGTTTTTGCATCCTCCAGGGCAGAGGTTGAAATTGTGCTTGTAATTCGCTACAAATAAAATCCAACGGATGTTGACGACCATCCAAATAGTTTGCTGGGAGGGAAAACAAATCACACACTCTCACCAGCAACCCCACCGGCAAGCAACACCAACACCGTTACATTTTGCTTCACCTTAACATTGCTTCGGTATTTCCTACTCTTGTGGCTCATACTGTTGTTTGGGAGTTGTTCCATTGGAAAAATTCTTGTGGTATGTTTCCCTAATTGCTACATGTTATGATGTACTCTCGCTTACATTATGTTTGAGGCAGAAATTATGTGTGGGTCCGACAACCGTCGAAGGTGTATTATAATGGGGAGGGGGTGTGTGGTGGTGGATTTGACTGGTGGATATGGCTAGTGGTCATTTCTTGCAATCGTGGTTATGCCATGGATTGTTTTCCTTTTCGTACTGATTAAGGGGCAATTCGTGCAAATTGCTTTTCAATGTAGTGGGTGTGTGTGTGTGTGTGTGCTACCTACAAAGATATGTGTTTACATACATACATATGTTTATGGATGTATGAAGTACATATGAATGATTATTAAGGATTAAATCGTTTGGAAAATATATTCTACAAACTCAAAAAGGATTGAACAAGGAATAAAAAGGGATATTGATTTTTCTCCATCCATTATTTTAATTACATACTCGTAATGAATTCAAATATCTATTGAGAATTTCAGGTATTTCAAGCATGTGCCAAGTTTATTCGCGTGAAAATCAATTATCATAGATTTCACTCCGCTTCGCTCTAGGATAGAATTTCTCAAAGAATTACTGAATTGTTAGTGTAACAAAAGTGATCATAACCATTACTTCTTTTCGCTCTAGGAAGCCTATTTAAGAAGTTATGGGTGATTTAAGGTTTCCCCAGAAATATTGAATTTTTAGTGTCAAAAAAAGCAATAACAAGTAAAAAAGTATACTTCTTCCAAGGCCAGTCTAATAAAGGGTTATCCGTTTTGCTTTTTAAAAGTAAACGTAAATAAAACATATAGAAAATATTTTTTTTCATGATATTTCTTTTTTATTATAAAGTTTGAACGTTGACATTATGTGCGAAACACTACATTATCGTCATCTAAATGACCACCACGCAAAGTGTTGCAAGCATTGATTCTTTTGAGGTCATTTTGGAGCACTTTTTGGCACATACTGGGCGGTATCTCAGTCATAACTTGACGAATGTTGGTCCCTAAGTGCTCAAGATTTAAAGGTTAATCTGCATAAACACGGTCTAATGGTTTCAAATCGCATGATCTTGGTGACCAGTTGATGTCGCCACGACGAGAAATTACACGGCCAGGAAATGCCATTTTCGCAATAAAGCCATATTCTCTCGAGTTGTGTGGCATGTGTCACCGTCTTGTTGAAACCACATATTCTCCAAGTCGTATTCTTCAATAGCAGGCAAAAAAAGTCGGTTATCATTCGACCATAAAGCTCCGAATTGAAAAAGTAAGGTCCAATCACACCATCGGACCAAAGAGCGCACCAAACAGTGACTTTTTGTGAATCTCTTCAATTACTTTAGGATTCTCAGAACCCAAAATATGACAATTCTGTTTATTAACATATCCACCGAGTGAGAAATGTGCTTCATAACCACAATCTCCTCTTAAAGCACGATATGTGGCTGTGCCAGAATCACCATTTTTGTAGTAGGTTTTAATAATTTTTACGCGTTGTGTTAAGCGATCGATTTTCGTCAATTTCAGACTTCCAACTGAAAAGAAAATAAATTGTTTGATAGACGTCGAGTTCCTATACTTTTGAAACCATGATATGGATAACGAAAAAAACATAATTTACCTTACCGTCATATTCTAAAAATTGCAAAGTTTTGCTGTGTCAAATATTTTATTTCAAAAACACTTTGAAATAAAATATTTGAAAATTATTCAATTTATAACGTTCATTTTCCCATTTCACTCACAATGTGGCAACACTCGGTCACTCTCAGTCACTCATTTCTACTCTTACATCTTATGAACACATGTTTGTTGCTCTTCCCCATTCGCATGTTGGAAAAAATGTAAACAAACCAAAATACTCCATGCAAGAAAACAATAACAGAGAAGAAATGAGTGGGGGCTCACACACACACATGCACCGCATCCAAGTGCGCGCGACAATGAACGTGCACAGAAAACACACTCATGGCCTCTCATTAAATTCAAATACAAAGAATTCCACTCAAACTCTCACTAATGATTTAGTAAATACGGTTTCGGTTAAGTTAGGACCGACTCAACTCGACTACTGGGCTGACTGAATACATTCGAATGATAATAACTTCACTCTGTTACGGTATTTCAGACGTGTTAGACGCTTGTAACGACGTGCGTGATTTTTGCTCTCTGTCTCTCTCTCTCTCTCTCTGTAGCAGCATATTTTGTGAATAGAAATAAAACGTGTAGTTTTTCTGCGACTGTGAAGTTTAACGGAATTTCATTGATGAGTGAATAAAATAAAACAAAAAAAAAAACAAAACGTGGAACACAAAAGGAAAAACAACAAATTCACCAATTGCTATTGTTTGCAAAACAAACGGAAAAAAAATATAAAAATATAATTTAAAAAGAATTGAAATATAAAAAAAATATTCAAACAAATTTAAGAAAATTTACTAAAGAAAATCATTGAAAAGTATTTCCCAAGAATAAATCTGTTATTGCTTGAGTTTTTGTTCAAAAGCGTGTCACAACACAGTGTCAACCAAGTTATAATAACGTGCAACCTAAAAGCGTTCCCATTAGTGACGGATTTCAATGGATTATTTCAGTCAGTCACTCCGGTTCTAATAGCGCCATTTAACCTTTTCACAGCAGCACACATTACCACAACTCCCTGCTACAATAACAACGGCAGCAACAACAACAGCAACACAGTAGCGTTGACAGTGAAAAGTGTAACATTACAATTCGCTGTGCGAGAGTGTGTTTGTGTGTAACAGAATACACTTCAATTATTTTGTCAATTACTTTACTCTCCTCTTCGAGCTTGCAGAATTTAATCCACAAAAGGTGAGTTCAAAGCACGTTTTGGTTTAATGTCTCCCTCTCCTCAATGGGCATGTGGGTGTGTGTGTGTGTGTGTAAAATGTGTACGACGACGAGAAGTGTGGCTGCTAAAGGCAACAAACAAACACTTACAAAAATTAAAGGATTTATCAAATTTGGTGTACTTTATGGCTGGGAGGGGAGTGCCATCTCGTCTCGCCTCGCTTCGTCCCTTTCCATACCCGTTCACTCATTTCAAACCTTTTTTTGTTTACTGCGTGTGGGTGGAAGGAAGAATGTGCTTAAATTGTAATTGGATCAGTTCTCTTTTCAGGTGAAAATGAAGTGGAGTAAGATGAGTGGGTGGGTGATGAGGGAGAGTGGCTATGCTGATATCTTTGTCGCTTAGGACATGTTAGGGGGGAGTAGGATTGTGAAGTAATCAAATTGCCGGATTTTACGGTTATTTGCCAAGTTGCAAATTAGGGTTAAATTACGGCCATTTTTCGTCTATTTTCTAATTGAATTATGTGAGATTAGAAGAGCTTAACTGCGAGCGAGAATTGAAAATGACATGTCTATGATGAGAGTAGAGTAGGTGGGATATATTCAGTGATTTCTTAAGTTCTCTCTAATTGTGCGTGTGGCACAAATTGGTGGGCTTTGGTAAATATTAGATTTAACCACCAAAGACAATTTAGACAACAGATCGCTCATAAAGGGTGTTTTTTTATTGGGGTATAGAACTTTAAGTTGACATCACTTTTCTAACTGGCGGCCATTTTGTCAGCTGTCAAGTGATTAATATTTAGTTTGGTTTGCCATTTCATCATGAACAGGTTGACAAAAGAACAACGCTTGCAAATCGTGCAAATTTATTTCGAAAGTAATGGTTCAGTTCGCGAAGTTCACCGCAAGCTCCGTCCATTTTATGCCATTACATCCACAAAAACTGACTGTTTGGTGTGCTCTATGGGCTGGAGGAGTCATTGGGCCATACTTCTTCCGAAATAATGCTGGAGAGTCAGTTACCGTTAATGGAGACCGGTATAGAGCCATGATAACCGACTATTTTGTTCCCGAATTGGATGGCATGAATGTGGATGAGTTGTGGTTCCAACAAGTGGTTGAAAATTGGACCTGTAGAATTGGCTTTATTCTGCTCTCGAAAAGGGTTTCACCTGTAATTTAAGTTGACTTTTTTTTTGTAGTGTATTGCACAAACATGTGTTTTTTTTTTAGATTTTTTCTGACTGTCGCCAAAGTCTGAACTGAAAATTGGACTCGACAAATTGGTTCGTTATATCCAGGGTAAAATAGGGTAGAAGCACTTAAAAAAGTGTTCGTTATAACCGGAGTCGACTGTATTAGAAAACCACAAGTTTTAGGAATAATGCTAGATTTTATTCGATAATAGCAGCGAGAAATCGCCAAATCTGACAACCCAGGTCAGGGCTCTTGTTTTTTCCGAAATCCCATGGTTTTTTATTTCCTATATTTGCTAGGTAAGACACAATTGAGAACTTTTAACGACTCTCTTGAAAAATCGCGTTTTGAGTTATAACACTATTAAAGTAAATGAGCGAGGTGACGGCCTGAGGCCCAATACATTAGTTTCTTTTAAACTAAAACTCATTTCTTAGTCTAATAAAAATTACACTGGAAATAAAAGTTTTCAACGAAGGTTTAACTACAGTTTAATCTTCCAACTTTGGACGTCTACAGCCCTACTTCAACAGCAGTCAAAGAAAGACGACGAATCCAATCAAATTGCTGTACTTGCTGTTTTTTTTTTAATTCTCATATTTATATGCTTTTTCTTTCTCCCTCTCACATGAGCGTATCTGTCCCGATTTACACGATGACCTTCCAACCCGGGGAGATCACTTACAACTTTTCACTTACTGGATTTATTCAGTAGCGTTCAACATTACTTGTAAATGATAAAATTGTTTTTTTTTTTTTTACCGAAATGGGTCATCTCATGTGGAGGTCATGCAAATCATGCCTAGCGAGGGGTTTTCTTAAATGATTAAGGGCCGCACTGAAACTACAAGGTAAATTTTGAAAAAGTGTTTATTTATTTGTTATTAGCAAAAAAGCTGAGTTATAAAAAAACATTTTTTTTAAAGTGAATTTAAATAAATTTTAACAAAATATAAATGAAAGTAAATTATGAAAGAAAATATTGACCACTGTCAACACTTTTCTTATACAGTGTACTTCCGCTTCAGTCCTCTTGTGTACTTCTATCATAAGCGGACAAACCTCTCAGTCCCTTAGGTGTCCGTTTATGAGAGAGTTCACTGTATACCCTCAATTATTAGGTGTTCCAATTTAGGCAAGGCAGGCTAGCATGGGTTAGCTCTCAGCCACAAGCCAACGTGAGTTCCAACTAAGCCTGATTAATGCGGCAATTTGACATTTCGGATGGGCCCTACCCGACGAAACCGCTGCGGAAACACTTGGCACTTCATAAAAACAATGAAACTGTTGATTAAATCTATGAAGTCATTGTTTTAAAACCTCACGTTCTTCTGAAACCTTAATGAAAAAATTTCATAGAGGTAATGAAATTTTTTCATTAAATCAATGAAGATTTGTGGTAACTTTCCATTAAGCTCTTCCGTATATTCATTGTATGTTTATGAAATATTTTCATAATATGAATGAAATTTATGGAAAACTTCATTGAACATAGAAAAAAATAAGCAATTTGTAATGACATTTTTTTTTTTTTTTTAATTTGTTATTATTTTCTGAAAAACTATTAATTTGTCTGAATGTTTTAAAATATTTCTAAACTTTTCTAAAAAAAGAAGGAAAAGAAAAAAAAAAGATTCCCAAGTACATAATTCCACTGTAGACATCTTGTGGTAAAAATTCTTCAACATAACGTTGTCGTATTGTAATTTTTGTGTTTTTAAGATGCAATAAAACTCTTTACTGATCCATAAATAGAGTGAGCCTTACCGATGGTTTTTCTATACTATACTCACCTAAGCCTTTCATTAGGCAAATGTATAGTTCACCTCTAGCCCAACATTTTGTCAGAGGTCGGAATTTTCCCCACCCTTGAAAAATGCCTCCACTTTAGAAAACTAAAACCGATATTTTATCTGTTGTAAAATAGTCATTGACTCCCACGCTCCCTAAACATACTTTAGTAAAAATAACATTTTGTAAAAAGTCCTTTGACAACGAACTTGTCCTGTCCTTGTTCTTATCACACATTCACATACACTTATTTGTGTTTATATTACATGAGTAAACACAGTTGTTGTCTTGCAATCAAATAAATACACATTTGTCGCAATCTCAGCCGTAGTTTATGTTTAATCCATATTTCCATGACCATTTCGTTTACGGCGAGCAATCATTTCATTCTGTTTACTTTTTACTGCGGTCACTTTGCCATTCCGGTTTGGCAGCTTCTTATCATCCGGCCAACACAATCTGCGGGCTAGTGTGTTGCCCTAGAACACATGTTGTGTGACACTAAACAACAGCAAAACCAACAACCATAACTAATAACTGCCAAAGCAGACGACTCCTTAAATGTCCCTGAAATGTGATAAAAATCCCCAAAAAAAAAAAAAATAAATAAAAACAAAACAAATGTTTATGATCACAATCTTATCACCAACGAAATGTCTCCGATGCCGCCAACACTGCCATCATATTTTTTTGGGGGGCAATTTCCTATGAATTCCTAAAACATGAACTTGCCAGCCAGTGCTCCTCCTCCCTGTTCTGCGACGATACAGAGACCACCAAGCGAATGCAAACAGATTGTAGATAATAAGACACAATTGTCTGTTATGAGTATTAAGGCAATGTCCGTCCGCCTACTTGTCTATCTCTCTGTGTTGGCTTTTCTGTCCGTCCGTCCTTCTCTGTGGTTTAGAGCTATTCGGTCCGCCGCCTGTGATTTTCGTGGTCATGGTTGAAATGCAAAGATTTTCGTAAATTTCATATTAACCAAAAAATTCAAATTCTACCGCCCGCCATCTTGCTCCACACTCCCTAGCCAAGTGTATACCCCCACCTTACTTTCGTTTTCATTTTTGCGGCTGGGTCTGTGGCCGCAATTGAACAGAGTGAGGGAATGAAAAGGAAGTTGGAATTGTTTTGCGGTATAAACATTTACAATGTTGTTTTTTTGGTTTGTCTTTCGGTAGTACCAATAGCGGTCATAACGGCACAACAACAACAACAACACCAACATAACACGTGGCCATAACTTTTGAGAATACCCCAAAAAAAAAAAGGATATCGCATGTACTGTCCATTATCCATCCAACATACGAGAGGAGGTTTACTAAGGGAGTGTTCGAGGAAAGTCGACAGTATGACCTTGTTAAGTCTATACAGCAGGCATATGGAAGTCTACAGTCCCAGAAAGACCATAGGGTACTTCAGATTTGAACACTTCAAAAAATGGCCATTACACGTTGGGCGCCATTCCATAATATCTGTCTTAATGGATTTGGAAAAAATTCGGTGGTACATAATAAATGGCGACCAACGTAAAATGGGGATTTTGTGCAGTTTTCCAAATATTCTAATTAAGGCTGTAACATATTAAACGTCAAGTCTTAAACACCAGAGGATCTAAATGGCGCCCAACGTGGGACGACAGCATTTTTCTGTTTGTCTTCTAAAATGATGGGTTTCTGAAACACGTGTTTCTCCTTAACCAATTCAGGAACAAGACATTTCTTAAAAAAACATATATATTTTATAAAAAGGGGTCCTGACTTCGAATCCCTTGACCTTTTTACTTTTCGAAATACTTTTCTCTGTGCCATATGGCATCGCTGGCTATGCATGGGTTATGGATCAATGGCAGTAGAGGAAACCACCCAGCGAGCCAAGGAAGACGATGTAAAGCCTTGGAAAATATTTCCCACAGAACCCATAACAAATTCAGAGCACCACTCTCACGGAACCAATGCTACCGCGCCAGGTGTAAAAATCTAAAGAAGTGAAGACAGCTGGCCAAGAAAAATGACATTTTTTGAGATACATGATCGGATGTTTATTTCATAATGAAGAGGATGGTATGCCGTTAAAATGAAAAACAACATCAGCCAAATGGACCATATCTTTTTCATGAAATCGCAAAGTGGCTGCCCTATGTCCTCGATAGCCTCACGAATTCTATTTTTGAGGTGTTGAATCGACGCTGGGCTGTTGGCGTAGAACTTATTTTTCACGTGGCCCCAAAGGAAGAAGTCGCAAGGTGTTAAATCACCAAGATCTCGGTGCATCTGGAGCATATAATGCTGCCCATAACGCAACGACAGCAGCATTGAAGGAACCTGGAAATAGTGCGAATCATTCATGGTAGTACCTCCATTATAGAAATCTTCTATTGTCTTGGGCTCTGGTCTTCTCTTTTTCTGTCCTTTATAAATTCCCTCAACATTTCATACCACCTCAACGGATAGAACTTTATTTTTGTTTCCTGTTGTAATGGTGGCATCCACCATAGGGGCGGCTTTTATTTATTTTTTCATTGTTTCAACACTTGTTTTTTTTTTTGGAGGGTTTCTGGTGCTGCTGGCTGATGTGATCAAAAATAAACAGAAAAAAGTTCCATTCATTACCATAAAAATGCCTGAACATTCACTTTCAATGTGTTGACCTATTCCGGGTGCCTCTGGTAACCCACCATATCGCATTTCCTTTTCCATTGTTGTGCGTTTTTCTCTCCCTGGATTTTTTTCTCTTTTTTTTCTGCCAAATCGACTGATAGGATGCACGGATGGGAAGGCAAGGAATAGATTTAAATGTTTTTTTTTTTTTTTTTTTTGAAATCGACAAGGAGCGGGCGGTCGCGACATGGAACTTTTCCACTTTTTTCTATTTAGGTTTAAATTAGTTTCGAAAAGAATTTTAATAGAAATGAAAAGGAAGCAACAACAGACGTCTCAGACGTGATTTCTGAGTTCAGTTTTATGGCAAATCATCAAAAAAAAATCATTGGAAATCCCAAACTTTTTTGATTAAACTAGGGGACAACAAATCCTCTCGAAAGTATTATTTCCATACCCCAAGTCGTCTTTGGCAACATCGACACCATTTTCACATGAAGGTTGAAGAAATCAAACCTGAAGGCTAAAGAAATGAAATCGTTTTAAGTTTTTATTTTTAGCCGGCTTTTGTCCTTCTGTCATCATTGTTATGACAATAAAAATATTTAACTTTTTGCAACACTTACGAAAGAGAAATTTCCATTTCCTTTCCTTCTGTCTTTTCCTTTCCTTCTGTGTGTTGTAACAAATGTGGAACCCTTTTTTGACTTCTTCCCTTCATGCTTCGCTGTGGCATATGTTTTGTGTTAAAATTCATCGTTTTCCTTCCTGTGTGTCATGAACCCTCATGAGAGGGGGCGGCGGCATTCATGGCTTCCTTCATTTCTTTGAAGCGACACACAAACAAAAAAACAAACAAACATTTAAATTTCATTGCAGTTGGATTTTATTTCCGACTTTTACTTTTATGAGTTTGCCGGATATTCGTGTGGGTGGAGGAGGGTGTGAGCTGTGTTGGGTTGTGGGTGAGTGCCAGTGTGCAAGTTGGCTTTGCCTCAACCAAAAAAAAACTCATGCTTAAATCTCCACAAAGTGCATTCACTTTGCATTCATTTGTGGTTTCTGTTCGGAAAGGGGGGGGGGAGGTGTTTGGAATATGTGGGTTGTATGTTTCTTTTTAAAAAAAAAATCCACAAGCAAGTTGTGGCTTTCACAATTGCCATTTTTGCCATTGACTTCCTTCGTTCTTTCCCCAAATCTACAGGAATTCAATTTTCTGCTTAATTAGTTTTCGAAATAATGCCAAAGGTACATACGGAATTTGCAATTATAGTTTTCTACATACTTTGCGGGTGGGGCGACATTGTAAAGCCCTTCATTAGTTCGTTTCGGGGTAAATTACAAAATGTTGTAGGGAAAATGATTTGGTTTGCAATTGTTTCATTAAAAAGGATGCCAAGGAATAAAATATTGTCAATCTCTTTTCCTAATTAGATGTATAAAAGGTACATCTTGCTCTGGCAAGGACAACTGAAAATGAAAGTATTTCAAGAGAAACAAATCTTGAGATTCTTGGAAAGGGCCCAATAAAGAAAATATGTTCTTGAGCCGAACTGTTTGTATGTCGAAGACTCTTCCAGCAAGTGTTTTTCCCGCCAGCCCTGAAATTCTCAATTTCAAGACAAATGTGAACCAACATTGGCATTACATCCTCCTTCCACAGAAGACATGTTACAAAAAAGAGTGTAAAACAAAAGAATGCTGTCCATAACGCAGCACTGCAGGGTGTATCAACGAAAGTTGCATAAAAGACTATTTCTGGGAAAGAAATGGCATTGCGAGTGTTCCTCGGCCAACTATTCTGATGTGGTTTTAGCATCAGTTGTGGGTCCAAAAGTTTACAATTCATTCGTAAAATTAATTGGCGAAGACACTGTCTCTAACTTGGCATCACATTGTTGAAGCGCTAACAGAGCTCTGTTAAATTGCTAACAGAGCAATTGGAAAACCCAAACATCGAGCACATTCTTTTCAAATCGAAATATTTAAGCGAATTATTTTTTTTTTGTTTTTAGGCATTTTGGCCAGAAATTGGATTTTCTCTGTTCGTTAAGTAGGAAACAGAGCTTAGTTAAATAGATCTCTCTCAAATAGTTAACATATCCCTCTCAAATAGTTAACAGAGATCTATGTTAAATCGTTAACAGAGCTTTGTTAAATAGTTTGCAGAGCTTTGAGTGTGAAATAGTCAACAGATCTCTGTTGAATAGTTAGCAGATCTCTGTTAAATAGTTAGCAGATTTCTGTTAAACTAGTAAGTTGTAATGCGCCTATGGCGCCCGTTGAAATATGGAAAACAAATTTTGTTGAAAAAAAAAATTTTGTGGAAAAAAAAAAAGTTTTTTTTTGAACAAAAATTTTGTTAAAAAAAAAATTTTGTGGAAAAAAAAAATTTTGTTGAAAAAAAAAAATTTTGGAAAAAAAAATTTGAGGAAAACAGAATTTCTGTACAAAAAAAAAATATTATTTTTTTTATTATTTATTATAGAATTATAGAATGCCTATTTAAATTCCTACGTACTGCGTGACAGAGTCAGTGAATCAGTGAATCAGGGAATCAGTGAATCAGTGTCGAGGGTAAATATATATTAAGATATTAAGATAATAATAAAAAAAATAATATTTTTTTTATGTACAGAAATTGTGTTTTCCCCAAATTTTTTTTTCTACAAATTTTTTTTTTTCAAAAAATTTTTTTTTTTTCTACAAAAATTTTTTTTTTCCACAAAATTTTTTTTTTCCAAAAAATTTTTTTTTCCAAAAAATTTTTTTTTTCTACAATAAATTTTTTTTTCTACAAAATTTTTTTTTTCAACAATTATTTTTTTTTTCAAGAAAAAAATTTTTTTTCACCAAAATTTTTTTTTTTAACCAAATTTTTTGTTTTCCAAAAAAAATTTTTTTTTTCAACAAAATTTTTTTTCCATATTTCAACGGGCGCCGTAGGCGCATTACAACTTACTAGTTATTTATAGAAAATTATAGAATGCCTATTTAAATTCCTACGTACTGCGTGACAGAGTCAGTGAATCAGTGTCGAGGGTAAATATATATTAAGATAGTTAGTATATCTCTGTATTAAGTATTTAACATATCACTGTTAAATATTTACCATATCTCTGTTAAATAGTTAACAGATATCTGCTAAATGGTTAACAGATCTCTTTTAAATTGCTAACAGATCTCTGTTAAACAGTTAACAGATCTCTGTTAAACAGTTAACAGATCTCTGTTAAACAGTTAACAGATCTCTGTTAAACCGTTAACAGATCTCTGTTAATCTTAAGTTGTATGCCATTGATTATTTAAGTTTTAAATTTTATTTTGAAGATCATTTCCGAGGTATATCTGCATTCAGAATTTGATTTTGGATAAATGGGATACGCAGTTCGTTTTCAAATCGATTTAGAATCACAAAAAGTACTATCTGTGGCTGTTTGTTCCTGTTTTTCACGACCATCATTAACGATGGCTTTGTGAGAGCTTCTGTAAATTCTTTTTCAATCCGCGACAGTGTCAAAACCGCTTACTAATTAAGTCATTTCAATGATAACCCTATCATGTACGTTGTAAATAATCGTGTTCTAAAACTCCCCGGACATTTAGCTTCCATCCTTTGCAATTTTTGTCAACTCCTGCCGTTGGCTCATAAATAGGTCACCCAAATGGGTCATGTTGATCAAAGGACATGTATGTTGGACAATTTGACCAATCGCTGGCAAAACGATGTCGCATTCAACTGCAACACCATTCCAGAGGAAGGGGTGCACACGACACGCGGTGTATAATTAAATTGGATGGCAGCGACGTACACATGTGGTGAACCAACGCCCTTCGGTCTGCTTCAAAGGAAATCATTATCCCTTCATTGACATCGACGTAGTCGTCGTTGTCGTGGTGAGCTTCGCTTGCAGTTGTAAACAGGCATTCCTAGATTTCCCAGCGACATTACGTTGGTATGTGACACCAACAATTAGGTGTGTTCGGTTAAAGGGGGAAGTGGGGGCGAAAAGGTACACCGGGGTATGGGAAGTCAGTAAGAAATTTTGGGTATGGGGCGAAAACAGGAAAACGGAAAATACTTAGGGCAACGACATAAGAAAAGACACGAAACAACAACTTAATTTATAATTTAACATAAACATGCATTGTCAACAATTTAGTGGGGGGGGGGGGGGGGTGGACGAGAGAAAGAAGTGCGCTCCCATATGCCTGCGGATGGGGCAAGGGAGGGAAGGGCATTTTAGGAAGGAAGGTGGGGACGCATACTTAGCCCCCACACCGGCATTGCAAGGGAATTTCCACCCCCATACATTCTGGCTGCACGTGCCCAAACCCGCATCTCCCCCCCCCCCTCTAACACTCTTCCAATGCCCGTTCTTTTATCGATTCGATTTTCACTTGAACTAATTAAAATTCTAAAGTTGCGGTTGTGTTTTAAACAAAAACACCGGGTGTTTATGTAAATTTCTGTTGATGTTTAAACAGTTGTCACCTGGGTCCGTGTGTGTGTGTGTGTGTCAGACCAAGAATGTATTATTAATCTCATATAATAATTATTACCGCATCCAGTATTTATTCCTGCATTGCCACAGATATCCATCCTTCATTGTCTCTTCTTTCCTCCTCCGAAATTCTGATGAAGTTGCAAAAGTTTCTCTGCCTTCGTTTAAATGGCAACCGCAGACTTCCACATTATGTGCGATACAGAACGAGGGGTAGTTTAATAGGTGGGGTGTGTTTAATTTAAGAAAATATACAACATTTCTTACAAAAAAAAACAAACATTCTAAAAAGCTTCTTTGATCATCGCAGACTTAAGAAAGTTAATGGAACTGCATCTAGTTTAAGCCCAAACCGATGCTACCTAGAAAAGCTTCCAGAGAAAGCACTGCAAATACAGTAGAACTTGTTATTTGGCCAAGTGGGATATATAGATCGATTTGCAATCGCAAGGGCTATCTGTGGTACAAATGTAGCGGGTCTTCTTTTTTACTCCTCCAGTTAGAAATTTTCTTAGTAATACAAATTTTTAGGCCAACACCGAAAGATAACTTGATGGAAGCTTTTGTTTTATTTACATTTTTTTTTTATTTTTCTTTGTTCTACATTTTCACTGTCAACCACTTAACATAGCTCTTTTAACACCCTATTCACGCCTTGTTAATATGTTAAATTTTAAAATTTAAATTCACGGACCTGAAATATGAGCAGATTATTGTGTCTCTGATCTTGATTACGATGAAGGACTAATAAAGCTAAGAGATAGACGGAACGATTTAAATATGAGACTTAACAGAGTATGGAGTCACTCATGCAAAAACGTCTCCGTCACAGGCAGAAATCCAAGCAGGCGATTTATTTTTTTTGTAAATATTTTGAGCTTTTAAGCAAACTCAATTGACACCATGGTCATTTTCGACTGATAAACGGACTTGAGAGTCCTCCTGTTATTCTCTACGAACATGCGTTGGTTAGTCTATGTTTAACATTAGTGGTCGTCTCAAAGAGAACACCCAACAAATAAAAGGCATTGTACTAAATTGAGTGGTCGGCACAAAGATATCTGCCCAACTGATTTCACTGTACAGTACAGTTAGTCACCCACGATTTTACATCAGTGGTCGGTACAAAGAGAACAGCAATTTAGTAGTCTGCAAAAAGAGAGCAGACCTGTTGGTGTGTGATTGACACATTTTACCTATCTTATGATCGTAATAAGTGGCTGTACATCGTATATCTAAAAGATTTACAATTTGATCTCTATATTCAATTTGATCTCCATATTCAGGTCTCTGCGTCAGCGACCATCCGTGGAAGTTTTTCGAATATCGCGCCTATAAAGTATTAAATGTTCTGTCCATAAACCACACTCATGATACCGGCTACGCCTCATTTAACTGTGATCTGATGTGTATACTCGTAAACAAATGATGAATGACGTATTGTCGTACATGTGGTGATACATATTTATCCGTAATAAATAAAAATTGTGTTGTTTCTTCCATTGTTTGTTTGAATTTAACACTTGTTAAAACATCAGCGTTTCAATAACGAAACGGCTCGTGTACTTTCAAGGGATTACAACAAAAAGATTCTAAAGGCTGCTCCATTTGTTGCCTTCGCATTCGAACAGAATACAAAATAAATACAGGTTTTGTTGTGCCGCGTTCGCATTTCTGCGATACAAACAATAGCACTGGATCTCTGTAACATTCGGCCGATATTCAATCAATATTTTGTTTAACAAGAAAGGCAAAAACAAAACCTCAAAACAGCTAAATCTAAATTCAAGGTACAGTATTGTTTGCTTGAACAACAACAAATAGGTTCATTTCGATGGCATCTGGTGGTGTTGTTGTTGTTGTTGGTGTGAGCATATTCTACCAGAATCGGCGGTGCGACTGCGGTTGTGACTGTGACTCTGACTCTGAGTTTGTTGTACTTTTCACACATCCATGTCGGTCGTCGGGTAATTGTGGTCCAATGTTGCTGTACTTGAAATGGATAGAATTACTAATTGGAATTTATTATGGAATCAATAGATCAATTTAATGTTTTCCCTGTGTCTGTCTGTGTGTCGGTTTGTTGCAGCATTAGAAAAGTTTTGAATTTATAAAGAAATGAAGAGAATGAAAAATGAGAAGAAATATTTGAGCAATTTGGAGAGTAATTAAAATGTGTAGTGTTCAAATTCAATACAAAATTACAATGAGAAATATTTACATAAAACTTGTTAATTATTTAATAAGACAATACTTAAATAAATCATGAATTCCTTCAGTCAAATATTTGCCTACTTACTTATATTAGATATCGTCAGCTTAGGTAATAAGCAGTTCTACTCTGTAGAAAAGTGGACAACAAAAAGTTATTCCTAGTCCCCCATACCAACTGAATCATCCTGAGATCCACAAAAAGCTCCTCAGCCTGAAGAAACAAGAACCCATTAGTGTCCGCCCGTTTGCCCGGGCAGCCCAAGTGGAGAAGGTGTTTTGTGGACCTGCTCCTCCTACAGTTCAAAGCCGAAAGCAGCTTTTGCTGTAGTGTAGATAAGGTGTTTTTGGACCTGTTCCTCCTACACTTCGGAGTCTGCAGTCGAAAACTTTGGTCGACTACGACTATGATGTTGTGTAGTAGAGTTAAGATTGCTAGAATGGACTGGATTTTCCAGAAATTTTAAGTTAAGTCCAGATACTAGCTGAGGGACTGAGAATTTTGTCCGCTTATAAGAGGTGTCCGCTTATGGGAGAAGTACACAAGAGGACAGAAGCGCATTGGTACAGAAAAAAGTGTCCGTTTATGAGGGGTGTCCGCTTAAGAGAAATTATTTAGAATTCCACTAAATCCGAAAATTCTTATAAGAGAAAAATTGTCACAAAATCAGCTTCAGATTTACATTCTCTGTAGATGAGCAAAATTACGGAAAGAATTTTTTTTTTAAAAAAAGTCGTATATTTTGATACGCTTTTTTGGTGAAAATATTTTTTCTCTTCATCGACATTCTCTGTAGATGAGCAAAACTACAGAAATAATTTTTTTTTTTTACAAAAGTCGTATATTTTGATACGCTTTTTTTTGGCGAAAATATTTTTTCTCTTCATCGACATTCTCTGTAGATGAGCAAAATTACAGAAAGAATTTTTTTTTTTAAAAAAGTCGTATATTTTGGTACGCTTTTTTTTTGGCGAAAATATTTTTTCTCTTCATCGACATTCTTTGTAGATGAGCAAAATTACAGAATTTTTTTTTTTTTTTTTTTAAAAGTCGTTTATTTTTATATGCTTTTTTTTTGACGAAAATATTTTTTTCTCTTCATCGACATTCTCTGTAGATGAGCAAAATTACAGAAAGATGTTTTGGTTTTTTTTTTAAATGTCGTATATTTTTATACGCTTTTTTTGGCGAAAATATTTTTTTCTCTTCATCGACATTCTCTGTAGATGAGCAAAATTACAGAAAGAACTTTATTTAAAAAAAAAGTCGTATATTTTGTTACACTTTTTTTTGCGAAAATATTTTTTTCTCTTCATCGACATTCTCTGTAGATGAGCAAAATTACAGAAAGATTTTTTGGTTTTTTTTTTAAAAAGTCGTATATTTTGATACGCTTTTTTTGGCGAAAATATTTTTTTCTCTTCATCGACATTCTGTAGATGAGCAAAATTACAGAAAAAAATTTTTTTTCAAAAAAAATTCGTATTTGATTCGCTTTTTTTTTGTCGAAAATATTTTTTCTCTTCATTCTCTGTAGATGAGCGAAATTACAGAATTTTTTTTTGGTTTTTGAAAAAGTCGTATATTTTGATACGTTTTTTTTTGGCGAAAATATTTTTTCTCTTCATCGACATTCTCTGTAGATGAGCAAAATTACAGAAAGATTTTTTTTTTTACAAAAGTCGTATATTTTGATACGCTTTTTTTTGGCGAAAATATTTTTTTTTTCTCTGTGGCCCGTCACCCAAATGATGATTTGCTGAGCCATTTCGTTAAGACATCTAGGGCTGATGTTAAGTCCAGGAAACCCGCATGACTGTATGAGATATTCTGAAAATTCTGAAAATAAATTAAATATTTTTAAAGAACAACAAATTTCTCATGGCGATTTCCCCTGTTGATATGAGTTCTTGACCAGCAGGTCTGCATTCAGAGGCTACCACAGTTCACTAACATTATTTTCCTGTGTTGTATTTCCTGACGAAATTTCTTATCGAATTTAATTGGCTTATCGATTTATGGTACTTCTCCCCCCTCTGATTCATATATTTGAAACCTCTACGATTATTTCTGTGTCTTGATGCTAAAAGGGCCCAATGTCAACATTTTTTTATTGTTTTGAGTTAATAAATGTATACGATTTATTTATTTATTTTCCTTACAACAATTTTGCTTATCATTAAATATTATAAACTAAATTAATTCTAGAGGCTATGGCGACTTAGGCCTTAAGCACAATGTTAAGGAGTATTCAAATCATCTTCATTAGTTTTGTTTCTCTGAGGACTGAGCTCATTTTATACAATTTATATGGACCGTTGTCAGGAAAGCAGGTGTATTAGATTTAGTTTCTTGCCCTCGTTCATAATTCAATGTCAAATTTAAGCCAAAATAGCTTTATAAATGGAATTCTAATCAAATTTGTCTCGGATGTAATTAACAGATTTCTTTGTAATGTCATTTTATCAAAAGAGAAAATGTTGACCCTTTTAGCACCAAGTCACATTTCTTTGTTAACTCTTGTTTTTGGTGATTTCGCTGGTAGTGCGTGTTTTGTAGAAAGGTGTTATCGAGTTTAATTGGTTTATCGCTAGTGTTTCGGGAACTTCTTCGCCGCAGCTCGAAATCTCTGCGATCATTCTTATTAACTTATCTGATAACTTTTATTTTCATTTCTGCCTCTGTTCAAGTATTGACCTATAAATTATTTCCTATCAATCATTATTCATTTCTATTTTCAATTGATATTTTTTTTGTATTTTTTTTTTTAATTACTCATCAACGTCTTTCTTATCTCGAAATCCCCGAACACGCAGGTTTTGTCATCGGCACGTCACCCTTAGGCAGTCTTTTGCCCTTTCTCCGCCTTTGTTTCTTTTTTTTCCCTATCGTTCGCTTCCGTCGTAATTAACATTAACCTGGTGAATGTGAGTTGGTTTTAGGTTCCGGCAAGATAAGCCGCCAGCCAAGTGCTCGCCGGTTTCTTTAAAACTCACACACAAATAGAATGTAATTATCCTAAATGTTTTACAATTTTCTGTTACTCGAATTTATGGTTTTTTTCTTCTGTTTATTGCTGTACAAGTGTGTAGAGATGACTAATGTTTGACCCCGGTAGAATGTAAACAATTGAGAACACAACGACACCGAACAAAAAAAAAAACATTTATTTACGGATGATAAGAGTATCGAGAGTGTAGCAAAAATAGTTTCAGAGTAGCGTACGTAGGGATTGGCAAAGCGGCTTGACTTGAGTCCAGTTTTTGGAATGAAGACGGAGGGACTTTGTTGGCAGTTTATCAAAGAAGTTGCTTTTCAGTCGGATGACTTTAAACTTAAACAGAGAATAAAATTTTTTTCCAGGAAAACTGCAATCTGCTTAACTGAAATATATCGGATAACTGAAGCAGAACGTCGCCAATAATGGCTTTAATATAGAATAAACTTTACCCTCTAACACCCAAATTTTTAAAATCTATAAACGAATGGGCTTCTAAATGATTGCCTCGAGGCACACTTATAATAGTTTCTTTTCGAAGCTTATAGTATTTTGACAATGACTGGACTTACCATCTAATGTCGATAATAGGCGATAAAGAAAATCATGTGGTTAATCGATAACTACAATTTACGATTTTATTCAATATTAATAATATTAAACAGCACACCACACTTGGTGCCATGACCGTTAAATGAGTTAAAGCGGTTGCAAATAAATGAGCTAAAGCTGTTGCAAATACAAAATTCCTGCCACTCTGCCATTCAGTTAACTCTTTGAAAGTATTAATCAAACGTATTATGACTATACAAACAAAATGATTAGTAGTACTCTGAACAAATTGTGTATCCGTTAAATTCAAGAAAGAAATATAATTTGTTACCAAAAAAAAAAAAAAAAAAATCATTAACAAAATACGTGGCGTGAATTATAAAATTGCTTTGAATTCGCTGAAAAATAATTAACAACAAAAATACAATAATTAATAGAACTAAAATGAACAACAAATTAGTAATGCAGCATAAAAGGAATTTTGCAATGTTATCACTTAAAAATATTGAACAGCAGGTGCTCATGATTTTATGTTTTCTTTTAAACAGAATCTCAATTAATTGTAGACAAACGTTATTCCGCATTTTGGTGAGATATGCATGCGATTATTTTCGAATAACTTAAGGAAATATCGCTCACGTCTCTTCCTCTAATTAAATTTGACTTCCTCTAATTACTATGGCCAGTTTGATTGGTCATACTCGCCTAGTTTGTACTCCCTGACAGTGGATCTCCGCAGTGTGGCAACGTTCACATTCTCGTCATTGTTCACCGTACGACAAAGGAAACCGTGAGTATTTACCACCAAATTTTTGCACAAAACATGTGTAGATCATTTCGGCCAAAACTTGTTTTCTATAAACGTTTTTGTTTTGAGTACCCTGTATTGACTTTGGAATTAAGCTGGCAGTATTTCCGTTTTTTGTTCAAGCTCCAAACTTAAAGCAATTCATTTTGTTCCACGGAGATATGACACTAACTTGGCTTAGTTACTGAAAAATTATGTAAAATGGCACCAAAGCAAGGAATGAATTTCGAATTTTTTTTACTTTTGTTGAGGGTTATTTTTCATTTTTAATTTGGGTTTTTTCACATTTTAAGTTGGGGTGATATTGCATAATGAAAAATCACCCCCCCCCAATTTGGGGATACCCTTCATACTTTTCTTTTTTTTTAATTAAAAAATACACTTTTTCTAATTTACGAAAATCTATTGTTGTATTATTGGGGTATTTTTCATGATATTTGAGGAGATTTTTTCAGAATTGTTGGGTTCATATTGGGCTTTTATTTTTTCATTTATTTTGGGGCATTTTGCATAAATTTTTTGGGTGATTTTTCAGAATTTTTATGGACATTTTTATATTGGGCTTTTGGGGATATTTTTCATTTATTTTATAGAATTATTCATTTGGGACATTTTTCTTTTTTTTTTGGGGCATTTTTCATAAATTTTTTTTGGATGATTTTTCAGAATTTTTGGGAAATGTTCATATTGGGCTTTTAAGGGTATTTTTCAGTTATTTTAGGGAATTCTTCATTTGGGGCATTCTTAATTTTTTTTAGCACATTTTTCATGGTTTTTTTTTTCACAAATTGTTTGGGTGATTTTTCAAAATTTGTCACACCCAATTTGGGGCGATTCTTGATTTTTTTTATTTAAAATACACTTTTTCAAATAACGAAAATCTATTGTTGTCTTTTTGGGGTATTTTTCATGATATTTGAGGTGATTTTCATTGGGTAATTTTTTCATAAATTTTCCAAAATTTTTGGGGAAATATTTTGGGTGTTATTTTTAAATAGTAAGTTGTAATGCGCCTATGGCGCCCGTTGAAATATGGAAAAAAAATTTTGTTGAAATATGGAAAAAAAAATTTTGTGGACAAAAAAAAAATTTTGTTAAAAAAAATTGGTTGAAAAAAAAATTTTTCTTGAAAAAAATAATTTTGTTGAAAAAAAAAATTTTTTTTTGTAAAAAAAACAATTTTTGTTGAAAAAAAAATTTGTAAAAAAAAAATTTTTGTAAAAAAAAAAAATTTGTAAAAAAAAAATTTTAGAAAAAAAAAAATTTTGGTAAAAAAAAAATTGGGGAAAACACAATTTCTGTACAAAAAAAAATATTATTTTTTTTATTATTTTTATTTATAGAAAATTATAGAATGCCTATTTAAATTCCTACGTACTGCGTGTCAGAAAAATGTCCCGGGTAAATATATATTAAGATTTTTTTTTGAGAATTCGTCATTTTTTTGGATCATTTTTCACGGGTAATTTTTCATAAATTGTTTGGGTGATTTTTTCAGAATTTTTGGGGAAATTTTTATATTGGACTTTTGGGGGTATTTTTCATTTATTTTAGGGTTTCTTCATTTGGGCCATTCTTCGTTTTTTTTGGGGGACATTTTTCATTGGTTCATAAATTGTTTCGGGGTATTTTGTATAGAGCCGAGAAAAAAAATATTTTTTTTTTAAATTGGAAATAAGACCTCAATGCTATAAAAACCAAACGTTTTATACTAAAACCCCCAACCCTTTTTGATTTTTTTTTTTTTTTTGACTAACACTCAGGGGATGCCCCCTATAAATGGGGAAAGAAGGGTATTGGAGGGAGGAAAGGGAGTAGTGTTTATTAAAATAATCAATTTTCATTATACAAAATGTGCCCAAAATCGGAAAAGAATAAAGACTCCAATGTTCACTAGATGGACAAGTGGTTTCTCTTTGAAAAATATTTTATTTTCGCTGTGGCAGCGAAATCTTGACAGACAGTCTGTAAGCTCCCTGAAAAATTGTCCTTTTCCAATTTAGGGCCTTTTAAATGTACCTATTCGAATTTTGGGGCTTTTTTCAGTTCAAAAATAAAAAAAATTGGGGTCTTTATTCTTTTTTTATTTTGGCACCATTTTGTATGATTATTTTAATAAATAAAATGTGTTTAAAAAAGGTTGGGGTTATTATTCTCAATCGTTTTAGCATAAAACGTTTGTTTTTTATTCTGGGCTCGTTTGCCATATTCTGCAAATCCCACAGTTTTGGGGTCTTATTTCCTATTTACAAAAAAATGTAACCACAAACCTGCACCGGCAACGACAACTTACTTGTGTGCTCTTTTATTAGACTTAGGCGTTTCCTAATATTAAACTCTGCGCTTAAAACCCGAACTCTACATACCATTGGCTTTTGAAAACAATCGATGCTATTTATATGATCACAACTGTAAATGCCCCCGAACGTTGAACCAAACGAAAACAGTATAAAGGAACTTTGATGAGCTCATAAATTTAGCCTTAGTTTTGTTGTTGATTTAGAACTTTTTCCAGTTTTTTTTTTCCATTTCCAATCTATTTCTTGCCGACCGATACACCTAAGTGTATTTTTTGTCGGTTCTTCAAATAAACTGTGAATAAGGCAGAGCAGTTATTTGTTAACCGCTTGTGCGGTGCGGTTCGAATTCGATTATAACATTTTATTCGTAGTTATAAATGACCGTTGATTTGTCACCGTCTTTTTTATGATTTTTCTTCTTCTTCTAAAGCCTCAAACGTAACCATCGGTTGGAGTACTAGAGTAGAATGAATGGTAAGAGAGGAGTTTTTTCTTCTGACGTTCGGTTATTTTAAGTTCTTTTCTTTGGACGTATAATTGTTGTTATCTTTCCGATGGTTACACTATTTAGGTTAAGATAAGTTGTAATATTTGTTTGTGTTGGTTTGAGTTTTTTTTTTCAGAACTGTTTCTTTTCTTTTTTGTTTCTGTTAGTAATGAAAAATTCCTAAAGTTATTACGAAGCGAAATTGATTTGAGTGTTCTGATGTTTATTAAGTTTAGTACTCACTTTTTTTCCGGTGAAATATTTTAGTGTCGACTGAGATAAGATCTTTTTGTTTTGAGGAGGGTTTGGGTAATTATGCTATTAAAGTGAGGTTGGATGATTATGGAAGGTCGTGGGTAGATTATGATTTAAGGAATTCGTATTTCGGAAGAGTTTATATTTGTAGTCAATAAATGAAATGCCTGTGTAAACTTATTATTTTGCTCTGTTGGAGGTCAGTTAGATTAATAAGTATTTTTTCCAAGGGTATTATCAAATACCACACTTCTATGTGGAGGTTTCGTGCAGAAACTATGTACATTTAAGAAATCGATAAGTAAATCAACGATTTTGAGTGATCACCAGCCCTTGCAACTGTATAACCGACACTTGTTATTATCGACAATGCGGTACTATCCACTTTCGACAAAATCACAGTATGTGCTACATTTGGCATATCGTGAGTTTTTCCTATCAAAGACTTTCATCCAAAGAAACTGCTTTGAAGGGTTTGTGTGTGAGACTATCACACAGCAATCTCAGGTTCATATTCTGTTATAACCATCAAAAACATTCCCAGCTCGTAAATGTTAGCAGAGCGTAATATCTCAGCCACATAAAAGTTCTCTAGAACACTATCCCGGTCAGTGAGTCAGATAAGTTCCCCTCCTGTTCCTTCGGGAAATGTTAATGGAAATACGTATTCTGCGATTCTTAAAAAAAATGCCCCACGTGCGACATATCTCAAAAATTAAAAAGAAAGATTGTCCAAAAAGAAAATCACAAAAAATGGGGATTTTTTTTCATAATTTTTGTGTAAATTTTTTGTGAATTTTTCCATTTGTTTTTGCAGAATTCTTCAATTGGGTAATTGACTTTTGGAGCGTATATTTTTTGCATTTAGGTAATTTTTGGTATTAATTTTAGGGGACATTTTCACATAGTCCTTTTTTGTGGAATTTTTCGTTATTTTTTTTTTGGGAGTATATTTTGCATTTGGTTAATTTTGTTTTCGAAAAATTCCCATAAAAATACTGATTTTTTTATAATTTTACGGAAAATTTTCAAGTAGACATTTTTTGTGGAATTTTTCGATAATTTTTATGAAAAATACCCAAAAAAAATTTAGTATTTGACCTTTTGTGGAATTTTTCATTTGTTTGGCAGAATTCTTCAATTGGGTAATTTTTCATAATCTTTGGGAAAATTTTCACATAGACCTTTTTTGTGGAATTTTTCATTGGTTTTGCGGAATTATGCATTTGGGTCAATTTTCTGAAAAATACCCCAAAAAATTGGCTATTTTTCATAAATTTAGGGGAATTTTCCATGTTGACTTTTATTGTGGAATTTTTCCTTTGTTCCGCGAAAATTTCATTTGGGTCATTTTTATGGCAAATACCCCAAACAATTGGATATTTTTTTTCATAATTCTAAGGGAAATTTTCATGTAGACCTTTCTGGAATTTTTCCTTTGTTTTGCGGATTTTTTTAGTTTTTTGGGCGTATATTTTGCATTTGGTTAATTTTTTTTTTCGAAAAATTCCCATAAAAATTCTAATTTTTTTTTATGAAAAATTCTCAAAAATATACTGTTTTTTTTTCAAGTTGACATTTTTTGTGGAAAAAAAATTAAGTATTTCTTCATAGTTTTACATAATTTTAGGCTCAATTTTCATGTTGACCTTTTTTGTGGAATTTTTCATTTGTTTTGCAGAATTCTTCAATTGGGTAATTCGACACTTTTTTTTTTGGGAGCATATATTTTTTTTCATTTGGGTAATTTTAGGTATTTTTTCATAATCTTTGGGAAAATTTTCACATAGACCTTTTTTGTGGAATTTTTCATTGGTTTTGCGGAATTATGCATTTTGGTCAATTTTATAAAAATTCCCCAAAAGTCATTTTTTAGTGGAATTTTCCATGTTGACTTTTTTGTGGAATTTTTCATTTTTTTAGCGGATTTTTTCATTTGGGTAATTCGTAATTTTTTTGGGAGCGTATATTTTGTATTTGGTTATTTTTCAGCATTAGAATGCAAAACACTTCATTAGAAGATAATCAAATTTTGCTATTAAAAAAAACGAACACTGAATCGTTTCACTCCTCGATTCCTCGACTGTATTGGTTCAGGTTATGCCAAGAGATGAACAAGCCTACTCGAGTAGACCCGAGTTAATGCAATCTCAATCTAATCATAAATTTGAGTCAACCGATTTTTAGTCTTTACTAAACATTGGTTGACTCAAATTCAAGACTTAACGCTCAAATTGCATTTCATCTTCCACGGGGCTAGACACCCACACCCCACTGACTGGAATTGCTCTAAAAACTTTGGATTTTTTTTTGTTTAGAAAATTCGCCAAAAAAAAGAAACGAATATGAAAAGAAATCACTTTCTTTTAACTTTAACAAGGAAATTATTACATAAGAGATTTGCGATTGTTTACGCACCGAAAAGCGCACCATACACTTGAAATCCAAGCGATGCTCATTCATTCACTTAATCATTTGACAGACACATCATTAATCAATGGACTCTGCCGATACAAAACGTGTATCTGTACGAGTATTCTCAAACAACAACCAAAATCCAAAAAAAAAAGAAGCAAACACAAAGAAAATCATTATTCAGCAGTGGCAGTATTTCTTATAATCTGCTAAGTCAACAACAACAAGCTAAAGGCGCACAGTGGGGATTATTTTGAAAAAGACATTTGGAAATCATTCAAGAACTGCTCATGTATTTGGGGAGTTTAACGAGGGGCCAACAGCCCCTAGACGCGGCTTCTAAACATTTATTTTTTTTTTTGAAAAAAAAAACACCCCACTGTTCAGCCAAAAGTAATTTTAACTCGATTGTTACCGACGTGCTAAGTTATGCTCTGCCGTATAGAGACATCATCAACACAAAACTTGTTAAATATTTTCAACCTAATGTTGTTTTCAGAAAGGCACAACTTTAAACTTTTAACAAACGCGTTCGAACCGAATCGAACGTATGTAAACAACCTGGATTTGAAAGTAGAAATTTACACGTTCGAATTTGTGTGTATCAACAGAAAAAAAACGAACGTATGGGTGGTGTCATTTATGATTTTTGACAGGTAACAGCGATTTAAACGCATTTCGCATTCACGTACACTTGACATACGCGGAATAACAACAGCACAGCACCAGCATCATCATCAGAAACAGAAACTCTATTCAAAACTCTGCTGACTCTATTGGCTTCACTTTGGCATTTGACTATGGGTGTGTGTGTATGTATGTATCACACACACACCCTCATATCATTCGTCTATCCATATCTAATGGCTGGTGATAATCAACAGTCACACAGCGGGTGTTCAAAATAGTTGAATTCCTCAAATGCCAGAGGAGATGGAGGAGTCAATTATTTTTTGCAAAGACATGGAGACACAGTGACTACAACAAGATTGTTGCGGGACACTATTGTCATACAGATAAATTCCTATTAGATAGGGACACATGAGCAATTTCTTGCGTTGGCAAATATCTGCCAAATTCTGTTTATAGTTTTACAGGATTATCAGAGTGAAGGTTTGAATTATGGCGTGCCATCAATCGGGGGGATACCGCCCAGTCTAGATAGGGACAAACAAGAGTGCATGATAGAGACAGCGAAGGCCTGCATCATGGTGTGCCATCACCCATGGGGTAATTTCAGTGCCGCTACCATTAAGGAAATGGCTCCCACAACAAATTCAATAAATGACTCAACCTTGGTTTTCCAATTCTTTCCCGAAATATTTAATACATCGTTGTTCAACGCACTTTTCCAATGCACTGTTTGCATCTCCCCGCTGTGTATGTGTGCATGTTTTGGAGTCGGTTGCTATTACATTTCACCCGTCTCTGTCGGTCGGATGATGCTATTTTATGTTATTCACGTTCAAAAAATATAAAGTCTTTCCTCTGTATGGATTGAAGAGCGTGTAGACGGGTAATGCATTGAATATTGGTCCTATACTCGTATACTTGCCCAGCGGTATGAGCAAGGATTGCGAAAGGCCTTCCAGGAGACATTCACCACTTAAGTTAGATTAGCTTCGAATGGAATCTTAATATATATTAACCCTCGACACTGATTCACTGACTCTGTCACGCAGTACGTAGGAATTTAAATAGGCATTCTATAAATAATAAAAAAAAAAATTTTTTTTTTACGAAATTTTTTTTTTTACAAAATTTTTTATTCCAAAATTTTTTTTTTTTCAACAAAAATGTTTTTTCCAACAAATTTTTTTTTTCCACAAAATTTTTTTTTGCAACTAAATTTTTTTTTTCCACAATAAAATTTTTTTTCACCAAATTTTTTTTTTTCAAGTAAAAATTTTTTTTTCAACAAAATTTTTTTTTTGAACAAAATTTTTTTTTCAAGAAAAATAAAGATATTCGTCTTTCCCATCCTATAGAATGCCAATGCGATGTTGTCCTTATTATCAATTAGAATCATTCAATTAACATTCGGGTTCAGCACAAACTCTCTTTACCAAATTACATTGAGAGTACACCAAATACACCAAGTCCTTCCAAGCAGACTTTGGATACAGATTTAAGAAGGTCTTCTAGAAATCCTTCTCTCTAAGCAGACTCTCCACAAAAGGCGGCTTTCTCAGAGAAGACTCTCAGCAATGGCTTTGGAGTTGGAAAACATTATTTGAAGCGGCCATGGCATTCTGTGTTCATTATTAAATGCTTCCGTCGCAAAGGTCCTTTATAAGAAGAGATAGGGGATTGTTTATGAGATTTACTATTGACCCTTTTTTGAAAAGGAAAGCAGAAATATTTATTGGATTACTCTAGGATATAATAATAAAGCGTTTAAAAAAACATTCTCTCTATTCCTCTCTCGAAGAAGAAGAAGCCTTCTTAGGTGTTAGTAGTAAGTTTAAACCACGTTTAATGTTAGTAGTAAGTTTAAACCACGTTTAATGTTAGTAGTAAGTTTAAACCACGTTTAATGTTAGTAGTAAGTTTAAACCACGTTTAATGTTAGTAGTAAGTTTAAACCACGTTTAATGTTAGTAGTAAGTTTAAACCACGTTTAATGTTAGTAGTAAGTTTAAACCACGTTTAATGTTAGTAGTAAGTTTAAACCACATTTAGTGTTAGTAGTAAGTTTAAACCACGTTTAGTGTTAGTAGTAAGTTTAAACCACATTTGGTGTTAGTAGTAAATTTAAACCACTTGTAGTGGTGGTAGTAAGTTTGAACCGCGTTTAGTGTTGGTAGTAAGTTTAAACCGCGTTTAGTGTTGGTAGTAAGTTTAAACCGCGTTTAGTGTTGTTAGTAAGTTTAAACCGCGTTTAGTGTTGGTAGTAAGTTTAATCCACGTTTAGTGTTAGTAGTAAGTTTAAACCACGTTTAGTGTTTGTAGTAAGTTCAAACCACGTTTCGTGTTAGTAGTAAGTTTAAACCGCGTTTAGTCTTGGTAGCAAGCTTAAAGAAGAAGCCTTCTTAGGGAATATTAATTGGATCTCTTAATTGGTAAAACCTTCTCTCTTCTAAGGCCTCCTGTGTATATTTGTGAATTAGGCCTTACAGAAGAAGTCCTTGCCATTGTTGTCACTGCCCGTAGTCTTAATCACTTGACTATGTATTGGAGTTTATCTGTGTTTGCTTATTACCTTTATGATGATCTTCTGTTCGCTTTTCCCTCCCTTTTTATGCTATAATTTTTAACTTTACAGCACACACACAAAGTTTAGAGAATGTATAGGAAAAAAAGTTAATGTAATTTTATGGTTAAACATAAAAATTCGTATATTCCGTCCGTCTGTCCTTCTGTGTGTGTGTCTGTCCTGTCCCAAAGATCATAACCGACAACCACATACCACGCCACTCTTCGTCATTTTACCTGAGGGCCTCAGACCCTCAACAACAGCAAAAATATAAAAAAAACGAACAACTCAAAAGGTAAATGACAGAAATTTTTAAAATAAATGAGATTTGTTTGAGAACATCTCCGAAAACGAACAGGGTTCGTTCTTGTTTGAACTCATTTCTAGAAACCTTTATTCCTCGAAAGAACTCATGTCTAATCTCGATTTTGTTTATGTCTTACAAGACTTTAGTGCCGTAGAAAACCTGTTACGCGACGCGAGTCACTTCCAATTACTGTTTCTATTGAGTCATTCACATAAACTTCTATTTGTTCAACATCAGGTTTCATGTTTTTTCCATATAAACCAAAACAAATTGTTTCGCTTTTGTCTTTCTTTATGTTTATGATCAAATATGAGAATGTACTAAATTTTTTCTTCTTATTTTAATTTCTTTCAGGTAAGAAGTACTTCGGAAAATACTGAATATTGCGGAGTAGTTGGGTAAATATATTTGAATATGAATTTAAGAATATTGTCTTCGTGCTAAAATTGCAATTTACGAGTTGGAAACGGTCCTTGGAAAAATAAGAAATCCATTCCTTCAAAACAAAAATCCACTTCATTCATAATAACTTTACACTTTTCTCAGTGTACTATGACATTTTTATTTATTTTGTGATACATTGTCCTAAATCCACTTCTTCATCATTTGTTAATGCCACCTGATAACAAAATAATCCCAAACGATATGAGAACAACAAATTCGATGCTCCCGTTTCCGCTCGCTTAATGGGATGGACGTAATCATCCCATAATTCACATTAAATATGGTTCGAACGAAATTTGATGTGACAGAGAAAAAAAAACACAGGAAGGAAAATCTAACAAAAATGTTTTTGACACTTTTTCAACTCGTCCATTGTTAATGGCAAATTAAATAATAATAATAAAAAAAATAATATTTTTTTTTGTACAGAAATTGTGTTTCCCCCAAATTTTTTTTTTTCCAAAATTTTTTTTTTCCAATTTTTTTTTTTACAAATTTTTTTTTTCCACAAATTTTTTTTTTTCAACAAAATTTTTTTTTTCCTCAAAAATTTTTTGTTTAACAAAAATTTTTTTTTTCAACAAAAAATTTTTTTTTCAGCATACATTTTTTTTACAACAAAAATTTTTTTTTTCCACAAACATTTTTTTTTTCAACAAAATATTTTTTTTTTCCACAAAAATTTTTTTTTCAACAAAATTTTTTTTTTTAACAAATTTTTTTTTTCAACAAAAATTTTTTTTCATCAAAAATTTTTTTTCCACAAATTTTTTTTTTCCAATTTTATTTTTTTCCGAAATTTTTTTTTACAAAATAGTTTTCTCAAAATATTTTTTACAAAATTTTTAAAATTAAGTAACAAATACTTTCTCAAGCAAATTAACGGGCGCCATAGGCGCATTACAACTTACTAGTTTAAAATATGAAAGCATTTTTTAAATCGAATTCGTCTGAGAAATAATTTGAGTTTCTGTATCTATTGTCAATCCATATACAAATAATTAAGAGACGCTTTTAAAGAGTAACAAAAAACGCAAATGGATGAAAATGAATGTTCGTTCGTTGTTTTCAGACAGGAAGGAAAATCTAACAAAAATGTTTTTGACACTTTTTCAACTCGTCCATTGTTAATGGCAAATTAAAGCAGATTAATCACCAGCGTTTAAACTTTTATGTGAAGTGATAGCCTTGTGTTGTTGTGATGCTGTCAACTTTTTGGTTATTTTATGTGACATTTATGACCAGTGACTGAGTTGGGGTCATTGCTGTTGTTTACAACGAAATATTTCGTTGATGTCAAGTGTCACTTGTGGATAATTTTGCGATTGTATTAGGTGGAAAATGGGGGAAACTTGGAAACGGGGAGATTAGGTGTTTACAATTTAAACGTGTACAATAGACTGGAATCTTAATATATATTTACCCTCGACACTGATTCCTGATTCACTGATACACTGATTCCCTGATTCACTGACTCTGTCACGCAGTACGTAGGAATTTAAATAGGCATTCCATAATAATTCTATAAATAATAATAATAAAAAAAATAATATTTTTTTTTTGTACAGAAATTGTGTTTTCCCCAAATTTTTTTTTTACCAAAAATTTTTTTTTTCCAAAATTTTTTTTTTCCAATTTTTTTTTTTTACAAATTTTTTTTTTCCACAAATTTTTTTTTTTCAACAAAATTTTTTTTTTCCACAAAAATTTTTTGTTTAACAAAAATTTTTTTTTTCAACAAAAAATTTTTTTTTCAGCATACATTTTTTTTTACAACAAAAATTTTTTTTTTCCACAAACATTTTTTTTTTCAACAAAATATTTTTTTTTTCCACAAAAATTTTTTTTTCAACAAAATTTTTTTTTTTAACAAATTTTTTTTTTCAACAAAAATTTTTTTTTCATCAAAAATTTTTTTTCCACAAATTTTTTTTTCCAATTTTATTTTTTTCCGAAATTTTTTTTTACAAAATAGTTTTCTCAAAATATTTTTTACAAAATTTTTAAAATTAAGTAACAAATACTTTCTCAAGCAAATTAACGGGCGCCATAGGCGCATTACAACTTACTAGTTTAAAATATGAAAGCATTTTTTAAATCGAATTCGTCTGAGAAATAATTTGAGTTTCTGTATCTATTGTCAATGCATATACAAATAATTAAGAGACGCTTTTAAAGAGTTACAATAACCCAATTAGATGAAAATTAATTTTCATTCGTTGTTTTCAGACATTTTCGGATTTATACAAAGACAATTCCAAACGTAGTTTAAACTTAAGTTTAATTCTATACTTGGTTTTATCATAATAATTTTTGAACTAAACGCAGATAAAAATTAACTTAAACTTTAATAGACGGTTTAAACTTAAGATCACCTAAACGTGGTTTAAATTTCATTTGAAATCTATAATTGGTTTAATGCCATGATTAAGTCTAAACGTAATTTAAACTTGAGTGTAATAATAAACTTGGTTTAAGCTTCAACTGGAGTATAATCGGCAATTTAATTCGAGTAAAAGTTTAAACGAGGTTAAAACTTACGCTAAAGTCTAAAGCTAGTTTAAATGTATATTAAGTGTAAAAGTGATTCATAGTAAACATCAAGACTAAACGTTGTTTAAGTATAGATCAAGGCTAAACGTGATTTTAACATAACTTAGTTGAGGTCGAAATGTGGTTTAAAATTAGTTTAAAGTCTTAGTTTCAACAAGGTTTAAACTAAATTTGAAGTAACTGGGTGGTTTAAAATTAAGTCAAAGACCAAACGTGGTTCAAACTAGAAATCAACACTAACCGTGATTCAAACTAAAGATGAAACTTACTACCAAGACTAAATGTGGTTTAATCTTACTACCAAGAATAAATTGGTTTATACTTGCTAACCTAGACCAAACGTGGTTTAGACTTACTACCAAGAATAAATGTGGTTTAAACTTACTACCAAGAATAGATGTGGTTTAATCTTACTACCAAGACTAAGCGTGGTTTAAACCCTCTGCCTAGTTTAAATGTAGTGTAATCTTAAAACCTAAAATAAATGTGGTTTAAATTTAGGTAGTGGACGAAACGTGGTTTAAACTTACTACTAACACTAAACGTGGTTTAAACTTACTACCAAGATTAAGCGTGGTTTAAACTTACTACCAAGACTAAACGTGGTTTAAACTTACTACCAAGATTAAACGTGGTTTAAACTTACTACCAAGATTAAACGTGGTTTAAACTTACTACCAAGACTAAACGTGGATTAAACTTACTATCAAGATTAAATGTGGTTTAAACTTACTACCAAGATTAAACGTGGTTTAAACTTACTACCAAGACTAAACGTGGTTTTATCTTACTACAAAGATTAAACGTAGTTTAAACTTACTACCAAGACTAAACGTGGTTTAAACTTACTTCCAAGACTAAACGTGGTTTAAACTTACTACCAAGACTAAACGTGGTTTAAACTTACTTCCAAGACTAAACGTGGTTTAAACTTACTACCAAGGTGTCTTAAACATTAGACCAATCCAATCGTGAGGAATAATGATCAAAATACCTGATTGGCCTACAAATGAAGTTATCGACTTCAGTATAAGTTCATCTGGGTCTTACGTTACACACCAAGTGAATCGTTCATTAAACATGTTCTAAATATTCTAACTTCTCCCGTCCTGTAATAATTTTGACCATTTCCCCCCCCATCTGCATTAATTTATGCCAATTACCGCCACTTCATAGCAAACGTCATCATTCCAACAAAGTGTTGAGATTATTATTCAGCAATAAAACGAGAACAACATGAGAATGTTAATAATGCCAAAGTAGATGTCAGCTGATTCGTCCACCCACTTAGTTTTGGCCGAGATTTGTATATTCCTTAGCAATAAGAAAAATTAAAAAAAAAATGTCCATCATTATGTTAATTGGTTGTGTTGATGTGATAATAATAACAGCCAGGATGAAGAGCATTTGTTGGGGGGAGAATTTCCACTCTGAGTGGTGGGTGATAAACTAAACACTTTGAGACATTTCACATTTAAGAAAATCGTGGACTACCCTCAAAAGTTTCCATAAAACCACGTCACCGAAAGTTAAGTCTGTCGTAGTTAAATATTTTTCATTTAAACTCGTTTCTTGCATTACAGGGCATAGTACAGTCTCAGCCTCCCCCACCATTGTTGTCCCTTTCGCCAGGGGGGCTTCAAATGCGAAACGTGTTTGAATTTTATAATAAATCATTTCTTGGTTGAGGTAATTTGCCATAGGTACATTAAATATAAAACAAAATCCATTGCTAAATTTTTGAATAAACCTGACATACGAATGGGAATGTGTTTTTTTTTTGTATATAAAACCCCGTACGATTTAATGTTGCCACCGATGCAACTTGAGTTGTTTGAGGTGGAACACCTCAATCGTGTACGTGTCATATTGCCAAGTTAATATATTTCTGCCCGTTTTGTTTTGATTGTCTCTGTGAGCCACATTTCCAGGTAAGTTTGCGGTAATTAAGATTTTGCTTTGGCAAAAATGAAATAAGTGTGACTAATTGAATTCTATTTCAATCTTAAGCACATATTTACACGAACGAAGGGTTCGAATGGGTGGGCGTGCTGAGCTATTTGCTGTGGGTGGATTGTGTAAAATAATAATAAAATAAAAAAAAATATATTCTAGACATGTCAGTGGTGTCTGTAATAAGGTTCGTAAGATTTATTCCGTTAATGATATCGTATATGCCCAGAAATAAAATTATTCGTCATATCAATTGTATTTTGTATTTTGACAGATAAGGAGCGATTCACAGAAATTGTCCTAACGTTCAAGCACAACTTGAAAATGTTATAAAAATTCCAATTGTGTTGTTATAACATTTTAACCCGAAACCGTTAATGTAAAACTCGAACGTGGTTTAAACCTGTGTTACAGTTTTAAAGCGGTTTAAAATGACATCTGGGTGTAAACGTTGATTAAACTGAATGGGTCGTACAGTCGTTGTTTTGTGAAGTCGAATTGAAATCTTTGCAAGATAATAATTTTATTACATTCTACAATACAACTTGCTGAAATGGAATTAGATTGTATGCGAGACAATTATTTTTTCTTAAATGCTCCAATGCAACTTACTGTTAAGTCAAGTGTGTACCAATACCACAGTTTTTTCTTCGGTTAAGAAATCTCCCATAAAAACTAAAACTTCTATGTGAAATTAAAGAAATTAACACTTTTATCATAAATGTGTCTGTAATTACGGATAACAGACTTTATCTTAATGCCCATTCACATGGAAGTAAACACTCTGAACATTGTAAACATAAACTCTCTAGTGTTGTATTTCTTTTCTTTCTTTTTTTTTGTGGAAGGAAAATCTCCAACATTGTTGCCCACTGGTATTTACTTGGCAACAAAACATGCCAAGACACAAATATAAATATTTAACCTGTGGCGGAGAAAATAACAAAAAGTAAATAGAAAACAAAAACAAGTACATCAGTGTTTTTCTTTTTCTTTCCTTTTGTTGTTGTTGTTTGTGCACAATAAATGTTTGATTACAACATGTCACCACTAATACGCTCGAATGCCGAATGTTCTATGCCATGGAGTTATGTTCTGGAAACAACTGCCCGGAGATTTGTACTCGTATGTAATTCTTGTCAACAAGAATGCCATCATGATGTGTCTGTGTGTGTGTTATGCATAAATACCAGGGGTGATGATAATATGAGTCAAAAAAAAATGTCGTAATTTACACTCAGAGAAAGAAATTGTAAACGAAAACATTCGAAACAAGTTTTCTTTAGCCGTTTTAGTGGCCATCGTCTCAGTCTCCGGAGGACAAACACGATCCTTTTCCCTAAAGGAAGAGAGCGCATCATTAACTCAGAAACAGATCTAAAAACACATTACAAACATTTTATTGTATAATAAGTTTTGACTTAACTATTCAAAATGTACTAATTCTTTAAAAGCATGGTGCTGTACGATACAATTTTCTCTATAGTAAATTAAGATAGTACATTACTAGTAAGTTGTAATGCGCCTATGGCGCCCGTTAATTTGCTTGAGAAATATTTGTTAATGAGAAAACTATTTTGAAAAAAAAATTTCGAAAAAAAAAAATTTGTGAAAAAAAAAATTTGTGAAAACAAATTTTTGTTGAAAAAAAAATTTTTGTTGAAAAAAAAAATTTTGCTGAAAAAAAAAAATTTTGTTGAAAAAAAAATTTTTGTTGAAAAAAAAAACTTTTGTTGAAAAAAAAAATTTTGTTGAAAAAAAAAATTTTGTTGAAAAAATAAAATTGTTGAAAAAAAAAATTTGTAAAAAAAAATTTTTGGTAAAAAAAAATTTGGAAAAAATAAATTTT